>OU015744.1:86566091-86610437 GCA_907169655.1 Acomys percivali
ATTATTATTATTATTATTATTATTATTATTATTATTATTATTATTATAACTTGTTATTGGACATTGTTAATTTCTTGTTGTGCCTAATTCATAAAACCTGACTATATTCAGTTAAGGTGTTGGAGATCCTTTCAGAGACTTGAATAAGGAAGGTCTGCCAATGTATAAAATTTCCCGGTAAGCAATCCTTATAATATTGTGATGATAATAGCTCCCTCCTCAATCTCTGCATATGGGACCAGTCACTTTGGAGTTACTAGTTTCTAGGTTCTTGGTTACACCAAGACACTGGAGTCATATCGTTATGAGCTTCCCCAAGCCCCTTGTTGCTAGACTTTCATTTCTGCCTTCAGCCATATGGTAGGCCAGGTCAGCTTCCAGACAGTCTAGAGTTACCTAAGAAGAGGCACACGCAGCTGAGAAAATGCCTCCGTAAGATTGGCCTGCAGGCAAGACTGTGAGGCATTTTCTTAGTTAGTGACTGATGTGGGAAGGCCTGGCCCATTGTGAATGGTGCTACCTCTGGCAGGTGGTCCTGGGCTGTACAAAAAGGCAGGTTGGGCAAGCCAGGAGGAGCAAGCCAGTAAACAGTGCTCCTCTGTGACCTCTGTTTCTGTCTCTGACTGCCCTCAGTAGTGGAAGTATGACCTGAGAGTCCCAGCTGAAATAAACCCTTTCCTCCCCGGGCTGCTTTTGTTCGTAGCATTTCATCACTGCAACTTAGATAGATAGCTTCCCTCTCCCAGCCCCAGTGCTCAGTTTTCATTTGACAAAAAGAATTGTAGGAACAAGATTATTCTGGTTTTTAATCCATTTTTATTAGTATTTTGGGGGTAGACAATACACTGGGGAAATAATAAAATGAACAAAAAGTCATACATTGAACAGGTTTATTCTTGCCTTGTCTTGGCTCACCCTATTTCTCAGCATCAGCTCTCACTGATAGTTATCCTTATCATTTTCATATATATAAATGTATATATATTTATATACACTTATATATATCTTCCAAATACAAAAGATACAAAAGATAACACATTCTATATAGATAACATGTTCTATACTAGAACATGAATATTTTGGCTGGATTTTTGTTGTCATAACAACTGTGTGGGGTTGCACTGTGTGCATTATACTACGGTTTATTCAACCAATACCTTACTGTAAACACTTATGCTCTTCTCACCCTTCCATCACAGCAAACAAGCCTGCAATACAGACTCTCATGCGTAAGTGTTCCCTGTGCGTTCAGACAGTCAGAAGAATAAATCCTTGGAAGTGCTTTTGCTGGTCCGAAAGGTAGATGTGCTTATGATCCTGATAATTATTGCCAACTTGGTCTTCATATGAACTCCACTGCCCTCTGCTCCGGGCAAGAACATCTAAGAGGGTAAGACAAGCCTGTTTAAAGCAGTTTAACAAAGAATAAGTGAGAGTAAATAGTGGAACTAAGCTGAGCCACGTATAAAGGGCACTGTCAGGGTGTAGGTTAGAATTGGATTATTTATTAGAAATTGAAGTTCTGTGTTGGTTTTATGGAAGAGAGAGATATGAGATTTGTGGTCCAAGCAGAGCTTCCATCACCGTTTCTAATAGCAACAGCAACTCACCTGTGCTTAGCACATCACAACTTACAAAGCTCGCTGTGCACCTGAGCTCAGGTAAGCTTCACTACACCATGCGATGCACCAGAGATAAATAGAATTACCTGTCCTGACTCTAGAAGGGCCAAGTAACTGTCCTAGATGGCACAGCTAGGTCCTTCAGAGTTGGGCCTAAACTCCATCGCCCTGCTCTTATTTGGATGATAATCCTAGCTGAATGCCAAATATTCCTGGCACCACTCTCTACTGACACACCACCCTCCCCTAAAGCCTCGGTTAGGAGGGACTGGCAACCTGATAGGATTTAGAGAGACACCATCCTCAGAGACACACCATGGAGCATGACTGAGATGATGTTCCTAGAGAGATTTCCTAAGCGAGGAAGGAAAGACCGCCCTGAATGCGGACACACCGTCCCATGGGCTGGAGTCCAGGGGCTGCATTAAAAAGGAGAAAATGAGTGCGGCTGCCGCATTCTTCTCTCTCTGCTTCCTGGCTGTGGCTACAGTGCCAGCCGCTGCCTAACCAGCCTGTTTCCCTGAATGACCCCGCAGCCTTCAGCAGAGTGCTGCTAGCTTGCCTCGTCTGTGGGACTGAGGTGATAAACATCTCTGCTGCCCCCCAGAACTGCCATTTCCCACCCAGTCATTATTTTACCTCTCTCAAGGGCTTAGCTTCTTCTCTTCCCAAATCCTGCCCCACCCGCCCTTCAAGGGAATAACTGATTGGTTCAAAAGCTCGCCCTGCCCCCCCCCCAACCCCAGTTGGAGCAGACGTGCTCTTCAGCATTATCCTGCTGGCTTGGGTTTTGTCATTCTTTTTACAAGGTGGCTTCATTTTCTTCTTTTCCTGTGCGCTTAATTCAGTGACATTTTGGACTGCTGGTCTTTGGAAGGACCCTTCTTTCGTGGTCAATGTCCCATGGAAGAGAGGCAACAAGCAAGCAGCTGGGGCCACAAACACTCCCGTCCGGAGGGCTCTGAGTGCTACAAGATAAGATGGTCTAGCCTTGGCATGTGCCTTAGGAAGGGAAAACCCTTCTCCCGCCTCCACATTTAGACCTGAATCTGAACGGACAAACGGGGTCATCTGCAGTCACTCACCAAGGAGGAAGACTCCGAGGAGACGGGAGTTAATTACTGTCAAGGATGTCTGCCACACGCATGTGTTCCGTGAAAGGGGGAGGCCACAGGAGCGGTTGGGACCTTGGGACCCGGGGTTATAGCTCCTTGTCTTTCTCTAGGAGACACAACTAACAGTCATAGTAAAGTGAGACTACGTGTATTTCGGCCTGTAATGAAGGGAACGCAGCACTGTAGAAGCCACACGAGGACTCCGTAAAATGCAGAGCACTCAGGCCTTGCTCCTCTTTCTCTCTTAAGAGCTCTACTTGCTCTTTCCATCTTCACACCCGTGGAGGCCTGCTGGGGGCAGGACTTTTAAAATGCAAATCTGTCTGGAAGGCCATGGTGCAAAGCCATTTTTGCTGGCTACAAGGGAGGTCTTGGAAACCAAAGAGAGGCAAGAGATGTGCGCTTATGTGTATAAAGCAAATAATAACAATAACAACATCATTAACAACAACAACAACAACAACAATAATAATAATAAAAACACAGTGACTCCTGGAAGCAAATCAAGAAAAACCAGAGTGATCTGGAGAAAAGTAACTTGGGCCCATGGGAACAATGGCATGGTTCATGCCAAATCCCAAAGCAACCTTCCTGCAAACGCCATTGGACACATCTGTGTGATGCTGTACCCTTCCCAGATTTAAACTAATGAAAAGTAAATAAATAAAAGTGCGTGTTTGGAGGAAGGGTTGCTACAGGAGGAAAATCTGTCAAAGGAAAATACTAACTCAATGAGTGCACATTGATGAATAACCCACCTTGTACATGTGTGTGTGTGTGTGTGTGGGTGCGACTGTGTGTGTATGTGTGTGGTGTGTAGAGCTCCACGTGAAATGTCTTTCTCAATTGTTCTTTATATTATTTTTTGAGGCAATGTCTGTCACTGGACTTGGAGCTCTCCACTTTTGGCAGGCGGTAGGGGGCAGGCAGGCTGGCCAGTGAGCCTCAGCGATCTTACCTGCACCTCCCCAGTGCTGGGATTACAGCCGCATGCTGCCACATTCAGCGTTCCTGCGGGGCGTAGGGATGGACCCAGGACCTCGTGCTTGTGTGGTGAGGGCTTTCCTGACTGAGCTGTCTTTTCACCTCCTGATTCACTATTCTCAGTGCCTGCTAGTGGACTTCCCTCTCCCATGCCATCACTGTGGGTTCTGACGTAGGAGAGAAAACAGGTGTTTTGGCCTGATGGTTAAGCAGTGCAGATAATCCTCAGCCCAGACTAGAAGTTTGCTCCCTCAGCACCAGGCCCACTGTGGAGGAACAGCTCTGTTTCACACACTTTGTTTTGTCTCGTGACCCCTGTTTCCCTTGCAGTGCTTGGTTTGGGTTGCCAAAGGCAAGTCACTGACTCTCTTAGTCCATTTTGTGTTAACATAACAAAATGCTTGATGCTTGGCAGCTAAAAGTATAGAGGCCTATTTGGGTCATAATTCTGTTGACTGGAAGATCCAAACACCATGGACCAGCATCTTTGGGTATGTTTTAACATAGAAGAAAAGCAGAAAGGGACAAGCCCTGTGCAGAAAGGAAGAGAGGCCTAGCGTTGTACCAACCCACTGGATAGATTTAATCTATTTCTAATACTCCTGAGTCACTCCAGAGAAACAGCACCAACCCACTGAGGAGGATCTAGTTATTTTCCACTATTCTCTCTCTCTCTCTCTCTCTCTCTCTCTCCTTCCTTTCTTTCCTTCTGAGACAAGGTCCGCTATGAAGCCTGTTTGCCTCAAACTTGCGACCCTCTTCCTGCAGCTCCATGAATACTAGGGTTATGGCCATGTGCCACCCCTACCCAGCTTTAGACCTGTATTTTAGAGATTCCCCCCTCTTTCCATCTTAGTCATTTTAGGGGGGAGGCAAGACTTTGGTCCTGGAAGGGCAGGAGCATGTAGCATTGAGCAGAGAGGTGATTTGCAAGCACACAGTGTGGCCTTCCTGGTGCCCAGCTGTTCTCAGTGAGCCAGTGAGCACAGAATACAAAGCGTGGACTTACAATTCAGCAGGGAGACACACAACTGACAGAGAAGCTGCCATGTGGGAGGGGTTAAAATGCGCGCGCTGGGATATATTTTTAACAAAGAGTCCATAGAGTCATTGCTCTTGCAGGCTCTTTCGGCCATTGTTACTGCTCATCTCTGCCTAGCAACCTGGGGCTGAGCAAGGTGACCTCTTGACCTCCTTCCAGATTTATGATTTATATTCTTCTAGTCCAGCCCACACCAGGTTTGTCATTCCCTCGGAGACCTCCAAAAACAGCTTTAAAATAACCTATGGGAAAAGAAATGCTGTCTGAGGGAAAGGAAAATTGGTTCCTGGAGAATCCTACTTCCTAAGAGATTCTCTTACTCTTATTCTTCTGACCTAGATACTTGCAGGACAAAACTCACAGGTCAAGGTGGTCTCGGCCATTTCCCTTGTGTTTTGCATCTCATCAGCTCTGTGATGTGAGAGTCTGTAGAGATGGCTGCATGTGCCAAGCACTGACAGTGTCATAATTTAGAATGCAAGATGACTTCTCTGTGCCATCCTGGGAGTTTCTGTGCTTCTCTGGGCTCTGTCCTCCTCAGAGGAAGTGTGATGGACTGATGAGAATTCTTTGGATTCCTGGTTTTAGACCGTTTGTTCTTATTGTGTGCGCATGGATGTGGTGTTTGCTGTGGTTGGAATATGAAAGCTCCCCCCCCCAGACTCATGTGTTCAGAGCTCAGTTCCCTAACTGAGTGGTATTATTTTAGGAAGTTTCTAGAAATGTTAGGAGGTGCAGGGCCATTGGAGGAGGTGCGTCACTTGGCAGGACTTGAAGGTTGTGTGTACATGGATTCTTGCCCCTTCTTTGCTCTCTGCTTCTGTCTGCCATGATACAGAGAAGTTTTTCTACCATGCAGCCCCTTGCCAATGTGATGTTCTGTTTCACCATAGGCCCAGGATCGACACAGCCAAGACTTTGGTCTGAAATCACTAAAGCTATGAGTCAAAAACGAATAGCTCCTCATTTAAGTTAATTGTGTCAGATGCTTTATCACAGTGACAATAACACTTACACAATGACCAAGGTTGCTGTCACTTTACAGATATGACAATTACAAATGACAAGAGAAAAGAACCCTGGTTTCGGGCTTATAGAAAACAAAGGAGCCCTGTGTGTTCAGAGAAAAATACCCCAATTCTGCAGGGCTGAGCAACCTAGCTTCTGGCAAACTTTTAGAAGGAAATTGTTATCCAAAGCACTGGGTTGATGAGCATCTCTACCAAAATGCATTCCCCAATCAGTTAGGATTCCACAAGTGCTTCTTCCTTGTTCCTTACTCCATATTCCAAAGTCTTCCTATCAAAATCCCCTGCACAGAGGCAGCACAATTAAAACAGAGGGGAAAGTGACGAGGTGGGGGCCACTCTTGCGGGAAGTCATGATGGGCTTATATTTTCTATTTTAATGGAAACTGGTAAGTTTCATGCTCTTGTGGGACAAACACAATTGTGCCTTATGCTTCACAATTTATGTAATTGATTTCTTAGATTTCTGACAGTTCTATCATGTTTGTAATAAATACATTCTCCTCTGCAGGAAGTTGGTCATACGGTGTTGGGAGTGGGTGGTTTGAGGAACCTTGATTATTTTCCTTTCTTTCAATTCGAAGGCAATTACCCCTTAAATCATTTATTTGGCACTTTGCAGGATCCATCTTGCATTTTAAATTCTTTTTCTACCTGCAAAAGCCCAGCTTCCCCAGGAAGACATGCTGCCTTATACATCTCCTTGGTCCTGATAATTGCTAGGTGTGTAAAAATAGAAAAAATTATTTTTTCCTTATTATTGGTGAGAATGCTGACATGAAATTAATTCTATTCCCTCTTCCAGAAGGGGGCTGGCAGAACAGGATCTCTGTGGCTGCACCGTGCAGTTGCATTTCTGAACTGGGGTCATGTTATTTACCTTATTCCTCAGCTGTGAGATGGGTAGCCAGATCTTCTGCCCCCATGGCGTGTGCGCGTGTGCACGTGCATGTGCGCGCACACGCGCGCGCGCACACACACACACACACACACACACACACACACACTTCAACTGCCTTCCCCTCCCATGTGACAAACCCATTCCTAATTCCCAGGTTACAACCCAGCAAGCTAGGAATCTAGTAGTCCAAAAGTGACAGGGTTTGAGATGTGGAATCCACCGAGTGCCTGTGCTTTATGCAGCCTCTTTGTGATGGAAATATCCAGTCCTCAGAGATCGCTGAGGTTGGCCAGGCGTAGAAGCTCAGTATCTCTGTGTGTGCAGGATGTTGGGTAAGTCTAGGTCATGTCTGGTCAGTGTTTAATGATGCAGAGAATGGAATGTATGGGCACCTGAAAAAATCAACACAGAACTTTTTGTGCACCACTGTGACTCATGCATGCATCTTCATCCCCCATCTTGGTTTTCCATGTTTCTGGAACTGGGGGGAAACTCTCTTTCTGAGAATTCAGAAATACCTGTTACACAACATCCGCTTTCTCCATTGGGGCAGACTTCCTCATGGCCAGGAAATGTCTTCTGTCTCAGGCTTCTTTAGATTGCCAGCCTGTGTCCACTGTTGAAATCATGTGCAAATCTGTGTTGTAGCTTTGATTCAATAACGTCAAAGTGTACATGCTAATTTCTCTAAATAAACACGAAATGCACTTGAAAAATCGGTTGCTACCTCTTTCTTTTCTACAGGTGAATTATGTGAGTACAAATCATGATGTACCAAGTGTTCTGTGGGTAGCTGAACAACTTACTTTGGGAGATCTGAGCTAGAACATAAGAGAGCACTTATTCTTGGTGGCAGTAGATTTGGGCCTCACAAGCTCGGTGTACACATCCCTCTTGCAGTTTAATTACATCACCAGGCAAGTTTGCTCTGCCTGAGAAAGAAAGGAAAGATAGCTTTGGTGCTACATGCACAGAAAATCCCAAGGAAGTTCCTTTTTCATGAATTTTCCAGATATAACATATATCCCATCAGAAACAACGGGATATGTTCATGCCATAGGTGTGTGCTGCTCAGGATGCTAGTGGACAGTTCTACAGCCAAGTGAACTCATTTGAAGAAAGTTCTATACCAGAATGTCCATGGAAAACAATGGTGACTTCAGAAATTTTAGGACAATAGTCACCAGAAATATTGGTAGCCTGAAATGTATACAGTTTCAACAGATATGTTATGAATTCTACTTTGGAGATCCTATGACTAACTAGACACCAGCCATGGATGTGACACTTCTAGTGTATCTGTAGAGAAAGATGAGGGCACAATATTTGTTAGGGCCACAGGTTTGGCTGTTATTCGTTCTCACAAGCATCTTGCTTGGGTTCTAGGTTAGGTTTTTTTAAATTCTAATATTATAAATGAGTCTTAGAAAGATGAAAATAAAGTCACCCAATGGGTAGAAATCAGCATTAGAACCCACGAGTTTTCAGCTGGAAGTACAGGAAGATACCCATCTGGAAATGAAACTTCTAGTGATACAATTATTCCCCAGGGGTGACAGGCAAAATTACAAAGTATTAAATGTAAAATAACAATACTTATGTCATAAAAATATCTTTCTTTGTGTTTGACTCTTGGACTGCCTTCAGCATTACATCCCACCTCTAATAGTTAACTCTTACAATTTCTGTGTTGATGGTATTTTTTAAGGGAATGTCTTCAATGTCTGACCATTGCACTGTGCCTACCTCAAGAGTAGATCTCTTGTCCTCCAAATGCTCACACTGTATTCTCCTGTGTTGCTCAGTGTCACAGGCTATCTTCTCACCAGCTATGGAGTTCCTTGTCAGTGTAACTGTGCCGTGATGATGGCAACCCCAGTGATGCCATTCTGGCTTCTGACGGCCTCCCCAGTGAGGCAGGTAAACAATGAATAAATATGTGTTTAATCAACACAAAGCAGCTCATGTTTAAAGAATTTAATTTTCTGCTATGTTCTAGATGAACCACCAGAAGCATGCAAGAGGTACTCATTCATGGATCTATAATTAGTTATCATTTTCTTAGGGAACCTTTTCTGACTAACTCATAGACGTGGCAAGAGTGCAAAACATGTGAGAGTCTGGCCAGTGGGCAACCCTGGGGAGAGGAGGGAGCTCCATCAAACCCATTCAAACAGCAGATATGTGTTAGCAGGACATCCCATGTTCATAGATTAGCAGTGCATATACGCATTCAATGATTCCCAGACAGTTATGGAGATCAGATCCTATTTCCGGGCAAGTATAAAAGGAACAAGTCCATGGAGGTTACCTCACACACCTTTCACGCCTGCAGTTCAGACACCAAAGGGGAACGTAGCCGTGCGTTTGCTCACACTTGTGGCTCTCTGCCCTCCCTTGTTCTCCGTCTTCCCAGAGGCAGAGTTCCCACGTGCTAGCGTGGTATGGAATCTTCAGAGACTGGCCCAGGGTGACTCAGCTCTCCATGATCTAATCAGATCTCCTTCCACCCTCTGAGCCAATGTGTGGGTAAAAATACCTCAAAGCCAGCCAGCTCTTGGGCTACAGTCTAGTGGAAGATTACAGAATTGGCCAGCAGATGACTTGGATTCTAGGGCGAGTTTTATAAGTGAATGGTTGTGTTTCTTTCTTCCTGGGTCAACTTTTCACTGGAAAACTGAGGTGTTTGGTGCTGAGGTATTTCTGTGCTCATATTTTTCTAAGTGTGTGTGTGTGTGTGTGTGATTTTCTTAAAACTTTGTTATTAGGTTGAATGACAGCTTTGAGGAGTCAGCTCACTCCTTCTGCCTTTACTTTGAGTTCCACGGCATGAGCCTTTACCTGCTCAGCCAAGTTGTTGGGCCCCCAAAGAAAGAAGTTTGACTGCAACACATCATTGTAGGCATTAGGCACATTTGTGGGGGAGAAAGGACAGTGGAAATGGGTCACTCGCTCCTCCTTGAGAACAAACATCAGGTAAAGGGTGTCAACCATACTTTGTGGGTGATAAGGGGAAATATCCTTGAAGTACATGGGATCTAGCAAAAGCCTTGGGAAGAATAGTTCTGAACTGGGTTACAAAGAAGAAGCAAAACAGAAAGGTTTGCTGGTGGGAGGGGGGTTGTGGGGGCGAGGGGAGGTAGTGGGGATGGAAGGAGAGTGAGGAAGGCTGGAGGGCTTATGTAACCAGCGTGTGTGTGTGTGTGTGTGTGTGTGTGTGTGTGTGTGTGTGTGTGTGTGTGTGTTGAATATATACATATTGAAATTGTCCAAAAATAAATTAATGAAAAATATATAATTATGACAATATATTATAATTATACTTCTTAAAGAATTATAACATAATCAGGTCATTTTATGTGTCTTCTCTTAAAATGTTCAAATGGAAAGTGAACAGCAGTCTTGGCACTTTAAAAAGGAAAAAAAAATAGTTCCTGCCATGCACTCCAGCTCAAATAAAGCTCTGTGTAATAAAATTCACTCCTCGGCCATTCCCTAGAGAAGCATGCACTCTGCAGAGCTGTTGCAGGTGATGGGCGGGGGCAGAGGGTGGTGGGACACAATGCATTTGTGCCCGTTCTTTCCTTTGCTTCGTCCTTGGCTGAAATGGGATATTTGGAAACTAAGTCTACTTACCAGTACCATTTTTTTCTGTGATGCCACTAGTAGCAGTCTTCTAAAACCCACTTTAAGTCCCCATAGGTATGTATCATGGCTTAGCTATAAAATACACCCCATTTAGGCTCATGTATCTGAACACTCGGTCCCCAGTGGCTGGTGCTGCGCTGGGAAGCTGGAGCCTTTGGAGCAGGAAGCCTGGCCGGCAAGAGCAGGTTGTTAGGGATGGGCCCTGCTTCAGGCTCTAGCTCTCTGCTTCCTGGTCAGATGACACAATGTGTCCAAGCTCCACACTCCACTGTTGTGGGCTTCACCAGGCTGTGCTTGCAGTGAAGGATCTTCTCTAACTATGAGCCAAAACCAGGTCCTTCCTCCCTTAAGTGCCTCTATCTGGCATTTTGTCATAGTGATGAGAGAGGTAACTAGCACAGTGTGGCACATCTATTGTCTGGCATTAACTCACGAAGAATGGACACTCCTCCCCACGTTAGCTTTCTGTGCTCCACATGAGTCATCTGCCCCGCTGCCCAGTCAACCATTGGGTAGTACTCACGAAATGTCTTTCCCTTGCTCATTTTTCACACAAGGTCAGGCTTCCCCCTTCCGGGTTCACCTACGGGTTTCAAGAGAGAAAAGGAAAAAGAGGAAGATGGAAATGAGGAGAGAGCAGAAAGCATGCTCTGGGGTTAGGTGGCTCAGAAGCAGACGACTGAAGGAAAGCAAAGAAAAGACTATCCTGCGTCGCTCGGAAGGAGCCCGGTGTCCAACCTCAGGCTTTGTATTCCCAGGGCGCACATGGTTGCTGGGATCGGCAGCTTGATAATCTACAAGTCACATAATGTGGATTTATTTTCGCAATTGAAGTTTCATATGTTATTGAAATAAACTTGGCCTTGGCCTTTATTAAACAGCAGGGAACCGTTACAGGTTCTTCGAGGAGGAAATTTGAATATAGCGGCTTATATTTGCTGTCAATCAGAATCATGGCAGGGCAGATAGGGCACCCAGGGGACATTCTAAAGTGGTCTCCATAGAGAATTCCTTTGTGGATGGGTGTGGACAAAGTACCGGGAAACCAGTAAGGAAGCGGTAGGACCTCAGTCACGTGGCGCCATTAATGTCTCAGAGCTGAGGCAGCTCTGGTGACACAGATGGGGCCCTAGCTTTAGTGGGTAGATGGCTGCCAGCCAAGAACTGAGGCCTTACCAGAGGAACACACTGTGGCAGAAACAAAAGCAGCCAGGGCAGTAATAGCTCTGCCCTCGCTTTCTTCACACTCTGCATAGCCTCTTGCAGAATTCTCCCATTGACTGAACCCAACAGAGGCAAGAGGGCAGAAGCACCTCCCGGCAGTGTCCATGTGAGCCAGGTTCCAGGGCTGGAAGAGGACAGGGAGGGGTCCTGTCCTCTGTGCCACTGAATCAGTGGACACAGAGACGACCTAGGAAACGGCCGCGCGTTCCCATCAGTGTAGACAGAGGTCCGATGCAAACGGATTTCCGATCTCGTTTTCCCTTCCCCACAGCACTGCAGAATTCTTACCTTATTCTATCAAGACATCTTAAAACTGGCAGAGGTCAAACCGCTGACCCCACTACACACAGACGCTGAAAGAAGATATCAGCCCTGGATTTGGGCTGATACCATTTCTGCTCACCACTCTCTTTCTCCTCCCCTTAGCTCAAACCTATATGAAGGAAGCACCTCCCCTGTGCCCAGCCCCTCTGACTGACCAGTGCCAGTTATGGTATCTGATACCACACAACACAGCAACTGCTTAGGTATTGGTCTTGTATGGTGCTGGGGGTGGGTGGCGGTCCCATAACTTCAGAGACTATTTTCCTAAGGATCAATGGGGGGGACCTTTTTCCATGTTGATGTCTGACAGTGTTTACTGTGTTCCAGCCCACTCAGCCGATGATCATATATATGCTTCCTATAAAGAAGTAGCACAGTAAGGCATTTGTCAGGCCGTGTAGATTAAGCACACGTGTATAAGGGAACACACGCATAGGGTCAGCTAGCGTCCAACCCCGGGCAGCAGAACTGCACCAGCTGAGAAGTGGATGCTAGCGAATCAGGCACCCCTGCGAGTCCCTGGGTGGACAGAGTGGGCAGAGCAAGCAGACATCTTTAAACTATTGATTTCAGGTCAAATCACCCTAGTCACGGTTGCTAGGTCAGAAAGGCATGGCTGCTGAATCGCACAGTTGTCTCTCCCCTGTGACATGAAGACCCATCATTGAGACATGGAGCTACGCCACGTCATGCACTGTCCCCTAACTGACCTTGTTTCCCACTGCAGCCCTAGCAGGTGGCTTCCGCCTACGTCTCTACTACACACGCAAGTTTACCTCACTGGCATGACTGCATTGCACCTGCAACCCCAGCTCTAAGAAAGCTTGGAAAGAGCATGCCAGAAGCCTGGCAAGGGAGGACGGTGCCTCCTGAGTGACTGCAGAGTGTGGGCAGTGCGTGGCGGTGGGAGTGCACACACAGAACTCGTGTGTGCTGCCATTATTTTGCACATGAAGGTGCAGTCCTCGCTCCATGTACTTGGAGTATCAATAAGCTCAGCAAGATGGAGGTAAGTTCTGGGGGTGTTTAAGGTGGAGCATTTGTATCCCGGTTTGTTAAAGTTGATGACGGATTTTAAGGCCACACTTGAAGGAAAGCAGGTGTTCCAGAAAAACGCTCTGTGCTATGAAAAGAGTATGTGCTGACTCTGACATGAACTCTGGTGCCCCCATATTTGACCACCGCCCTTTGGTGGGGAGGCCTGGTGGCACTCAGAGAAAGGATAAGCAGGCTACCAAGATGAGACTTGATAGCCTATGACCATATAGTGGGGGAGGAGGTCCGCCTCGGTCATAGACCTAGGGGAGGGGAATAGGGTTAAAGCGGGAGGGAGGGAGGAATAGGAGGATACAAGGGATGGGATAACAGTTGAGATGTAATCTGAATAAATTAATTAAATTAAAAAAAAAGAGTGTGTGGAAGCAGTCTCCCTTGGTGCCAGCATGGCTGTGGGTAAGACTCTACTGGGGTACCAAGTGCTTTTTCGGTGTGTGAACCTCAGACTTTTAAGCAGTCACTGTTCATTAAAAGCACCTCTTCAAACACCCCCCCCCCCCCCCCCCCGCCTCTCCTCTCTAGTCTCAACCTTTTTATCACCAGGGCCCTCTAGTGGTATATCCCAAAATTACAGCTCTCCGGAGCTCATCTCAGGTGACAGGAGAAACACAAAACTAAACTGAGATGACACACAAGTTGGAACTTGGAGACCATGAAGTCTTGAGCCCAGTAACTTGGGAGACTCCCCTGTAAGGTGCCACACTGACTGTAGACAGTTGTGACTTAGGACAATGGTTCTCAGCTAAGGCCCGTTTCATATCCCAAGGCACATTTGGCAATATCAGGAGACACCTTTGATTGTCCAGATGCGAAAGGCTGCCATTGACATCTGGTGACAGGAAGAGTCCCTAGGCCCATAGCCACAGTTGATGGGCTCCGTCTTGAAGGACAACAATTATCCATCCGGACTCCATCTCCTTACGCTGTCCACAGCTCCCCTTAAGCTTGAGACCCAGAGAGAGGCGAAAAAGAAAAGGACAAAACTTCACAAATCTCACGCTCAGTAAGATGGTTATGACCAAACCAACCTTTCCTCAAAAATAAATAAATAAATAAATAAAGTTGGTGAGGGTGCAGAGGAATTGCTTCCTTGTACACAGCAGATAGGAGGGAACAGCGGTGCTGCCTCTGGGTGGCGGGCAAGGGGCGGGGAGGGGGAGGCGGAGAGTAAATAGGCTCCTTAAAGAGTCACACAGAGTTACCAGCTGATCCAACAATCTGGTTTCTACCCAAAATAATAGAAAGGAAGGGCTCAAACAGATATTGATATATTATGCTCTTAGCAGCATTGTTCACCTTAAGCCAGAAGGCAGGAGCACTTTACACACACACACACACACACACACACACACACACACACTGACACCACACACACATCTTAATTACAACACATGCTACAACATGGGTAAAACTCAAAAGCACCATGATAAGTGAAATAAATCAATCATAAAAAGACAAATATTTTATGGTTTATGATATCACAAATCTGGAACCATACAATCACTATGCATACAAGGCCTAGAATGGGTTAATGTGTGGTCACAGAGAAGACTGGAGTTGGTCAGGAGCCAGGAGAGAAGGATGGAGAGATTGTGTCTGAAAATGGATAGCGGTGACAGCGACAAGAAATAACACACTTGATGCAGCTAAAATAATAACCCAGGCGGGGTGGCTCATGCCTGCACTATCTGCACTTGAAAGGCAGAAGCTAGAGGATTGTAGCAAGCTCAGAGCCAGCCTGAGCTACAGAGTGAGACTCTTTTGGGTTGGTGGTCACCATAAATCCATGAATACAGGAGTGAGCAAATGTGGCGGCTTGGCCCCAGGAACTGGGGACATTCTCATGACCAACCCAGGTCCCGCAGACCACAGGCCTTCAGAATTCCTGCGGAGTCCCTGGGCCCCAGGGTAAGCACTGCCAAGCCCTCCCTCAGAGTCGAAGGAACACCTGCCCTGACCAGAAAGCCATGCATCTCCCGCGCCTGCATGTAACAGTAATGCCACACAAGGTCACACTTCAGGCTCCATGAGCATTACCGACTTGTGTAGTGTTTATGACAAGGTGAAATAATTCTTTTTACTACACGCCAGTCAACCTGAAATCTTGCTTAATAACTCCCATTTTCGTTCTGTGGCTTTTCTTTAATCATATTTTGTGGGTTTCAAAAGACTATTATTATTGTGTGTGTGTGTACATGTATGATGTGCATGTCTGTCTTTGTGTGTATAATGTGCATGTGTATGTGATATGTATCTACGATGTGTGTTTATCATGTGTGCATATATGTATATGATGTATTGGTGCATATACATGTATGGTGTGTATGTGCAGACAGGGAATGGCTTTTAGGAGCTGGTTCTCTCTTTCCTCCTTGCTGAGGCAAGGCCTCTCATTTCTGCCGTGTGGCGTACTCCAGGCTAGCTGGTGATTGTCCCATCTCCATTTCCTACCTCACCACCGAGCTGCTTTGTGTAACAAAACCTTCTATCCACCGAACCATCTTGCCTGTGTTTTGACCATGGCATTAACCTTAAACATAATGTCTTACTGTCCTCACCTCTATTGAATTCTCTATTTCTTCTACCTTAATGATTTCTAATGTTTAGTCGTGTTTAATTAAAAGGCAAACCTTCTTTAAAAACCTGCTTTGTTTGGGAGCGGTTTTTTCAGTTCCGAAGTATTCCACCAGATGGCAGTGGCGGACTGAGTGCGATATGCCGGGAGCCGAAAGACTATTTCATCCCATAGTGACCTTAATATTACCGACACCATTTTATAGATGAGGGAACTGACTCCAGAAAATTCAATCACCAGACATACCCGCTCTCAGGCCACAGAATTCGTAACAAGTAGGGCTGTAGATTCGAACCTAGATGTGGCTGTTTTCGGGGTCACACTGTTCACTGAGCTTTACCGTTGTCAGAAGCCCAAATAGTCCCCTAACTAAAGGCCTCCTTTTCTTCTAGGAGATTGCGCTATACCTCTTGTCCTACATGTAAGGCTCTGTCTGTCTGTCTGTCTGTCTGTCTGTCTGTCTGTCGTTGTTGCTAATTTACCCGGTAACTGGACTGACTCACCTTCCTCCTCTAGGCTCAGCGGGACTCCGTGTGAGGCTTGGATATGTTTTGATGGTTTGGCCACACGAACATCCCAATGAGTGGGTGGCCGATAACTGTTAATTGCTGCCAACTAGTTCACTGAGAGGAGACGTGCTATGAAGCCAAGCTGCAGGGGGGACTTGAAGTCCCACAGAGCCTCCAGCTTCCCTTGGACACCCATAGTCTTTTCAGGCATTACAGCCACATTGCTTGAGAAAGTGAAAGGCCCTTGGGAGAGGAGTGGACTTCAGAGGCGAGAGAGATGAAGATCTGTTCCGATAAAGGTGGCAGTTCTTGACTGTGCACATCTCTGTGGCAGAAGACAGTCTTCTGGGGCCCCTTGTCCTTGTACTACAAGATGACTCACATGCCAAAGGCCTGACACTGAGCCTAGTTCAGAAAAAATTGTTATACCATAGTCCAGTGTACTGGGGTGGGTTTCCTTCGGCTCACGGATGCATTCGGAGTGTCCGCTGGGATGTCTCCAATGAACATTGTAGGATGAAGTAAGACCCTACCATCGTTAACTTCTCTAAGCTCAACTCAGGGAGCCGTAGAGTCAGATCACTGGCCCTGGTCACTACTGCAGACCGGGAAAATGGCAGGTCATGTGTCTCAAATTTAAAAAAAAAAGTATAATCCCAGCTCTCGGGAGGCAGAGGCAGGGCCAGGCTGATCTCTGTGAGTTCGAGTCCAGCTTGGTCTTACAAAGAGAGTCCAGGACGGCCAAGGCTACACAGAGAAAGCCTGTCTGAAAACAAAAACAAACAAACAAACAAAAAATCCAAAAACAAACAAACAAAAAGAGTCAAAAACAGCTCAGGTGGGAACGTTATCTCTGAGAATGAGAACACAGAGACTCTCCCTTAAGGTAAGCAGGCTTTGGCGTAAGACTGGCACCTGCATGGATTAAACGTATGCTCCTTGCTCCCAAGTGGAAGGCCATGTACTGAAAAAGCAGCATTCTTACCACCCAAACTTTTCAGCTCGATACAGCAGCTGAAGTTACTTAAAACTCTTTAAACTCTTGGGAAACGGGAACTAAACGAAGTGTTGTTACTTAAGTTTCTGCAATCGATGCCTAATAAGCTCTAATGAGTCCCTGGACGTGGCACTACGAAGTGAGAGTGGAGCACGGCTTCTCTGGAACTTTCCCTGGCGGAGTGTGAAACTTGTCTGGCACCTATTGGCTTGCAATCTAAGTGGGCCACCGGAAGCAGCGTGCAAATGTCCACCAGGGGACACCGAGGGTGAGGTGTCAGACATAAATCTGAAAGCCTGGGTGGGTCACATTAGTTTGCACACCTGCTGTTTGGAGATGCGGCTATCAACTTTGATGGCCGTATCAACTTGCCGATTTAACACGCGAAAAGAGCAGAGCCACATAGTAACGTCACTTCCCAGTGTAAATATTATACAGCTGGTGACAATAAAACTGGAAAAATCAATAATCTCCTTTACGAAGCCGATCATATCAAGATAACTGCTGCTCAGGCAGTCCAGTAGAGTTGGGATCTCTGGCTCTCTTTGCCGCAGCAGCAACAGGAAGCCAGCCGTGTAGCTCTTTATGGCTTGTCTACTCCCATTGGCCAGCCGTGTGGCTCTCTTATGCCTCGTCTACGCCCATTGGTGCACTTGAATCCAAGTGGTCCTCATCACACAGAATTTCCTCTAACGTCCCACTATCTAACAGAAGTTCTCAGGGCAAACTGCTCTAAGTAAAATAAAGGATTGTCCACCTGAGACATCTGGAGATTCTGAAGTTGGGGATAAAGTGGCATTATGATATTTTACCATCACCACGTGTCACAATCTTCTAGATTGTGCCACCATTGTGTCACCATTATGATAGTTTTAAAATAATAAAGAATTATCTATGATTTTTTTTTCTGTGAATAGGTTTAGGTATCTGGGTAGTTAGAAGAGAATACTTACTTTCTTCAAACCATAGGGCGCAACACTCCCTTACGCCATGCAAAACAACTACATAATGCACGTTTCATGACATTGCTGAGTGACTTTAAGTCTGCATATATCACATGGCTTAGTAGGTGACAATTTTAGAGTCTCCCAATTGGACAGATTCCTTGAGAAAAATCCCTCCGGTGTGAAAGGTGGAGTGGGTGCTCTTGGGTCCTTCCATTTGTGTGCACAAGAGGAAGTTTGAAAGTGATCAGAGAAGATTCATAGTTGTGAAAGAAATGAAATCATTGGAATTCTGCCTAATAGTTCCAGAAGTGCATTGCTTTAAATATAGCTGATGTGTTTGGGGATGTTTTTGTCTGCATGTGTGTCCATGAACCATGTTCATGCAGTGCCCACAGAAGCAAGCAGGGGCCTTCAGATCCCCTGAAACGGACGTTAGACATGGTCGTTAGCACCGTGTGGGTCATAGCAATGGAACCAGAGTCAATCCTCTGAAACAGCAGCCAGTAATCTTAACCACTGAGCCATTAACAGCACCTAGAAAATGTTCTCACGGGACCCCGCAGAGGTTCGATTGTAGCGCACTCTGCAACACGTGAACAGTTCCGGGTTTTGAGTGAATCCTGTCCTTGCAAAAGGCTGTCCAAACTCCATGGGCATGGACAACAGATTTCCAAGGCTTCTCCCATTAGTTCCTGTCATCCACACAAAGATTTGCCGGTCTGCTAAAGAAGGCTTTGCAGCTCAGCTGTGGGAGGTGGTCAGCTGACAGGTCTTACTGTGGGCATCATCAGCATCAGCCTGACTGGCCCCATCTCTCAGAGCAGCCCACATCTGCTGACTGAGCCAGACAGGGGAGTTTTCACTCCACAGCTCGCCCGGGTAGACTGGGCAGTGTTTAGCCAGCATCTTTCTCTGTCAAGTTCTCTTGTTTTTATAGGTATGGATTTCTAATACCCATCTGGAAGTCCGGACTTTTCCCTCAGCATCTCCTTCCAGGGAAAACAGCCCGGATCAGGTGTGTTCCCTGCAGCCAGTCAGCCAGTAACTCAGAGAATGCCTACAACGTCACCTCCAGTTATCATTCCGGGGTGGAGTGAGATTTCCACTGCTGAGACAGGAGAGAACACAGGTTTAAATTGCACCATCGGAACTCCCATGGCCCAATTTTTATACCTATTCCAACGTTCTGTGGAAGGAGCCCGGGCGTAATAGTGGATGGTGCTAGACAGCACATGCCTGAGCCCTGGCACTTGAAGAGGTTCTCAGCACGGGGGGTCCTTATCTAAAAACAGACACATAAACAAAAAGCAAACGGACAGAAAAGATCTCACAGATGAGTATTTTATAATTACACTTCCTCATTGAGAGGTAGCCAACCACAATGCAGATAGCAAAGGGCTCAACATCAAAGCGAGCAGTTTAAAGGAGCCCAGCTTAAGGTCCCTTCCACAGTCTCCTTCGTAATGGGCAAGAGGAAATTCAGTGCATCAGGGTCGGATAGGAAGGACCTAGTGTCTCCCTAAGTGGGCGAACACTCTAGTGGTTTAACAAAAAGCTATTTGCAAAGAATATTGATGGCATATACTTGAAAGAGGTCACAGTATTTCAAATTTACAAATATAGATACAAATTTAAGATTTACAAAGAAGTAAATGGTGGGCACATACACTAAAATTGGCATTACTCTGTGATATTTTGGCTTTCTCTTCTGACTTTTTTTGTTGTTGTTGTTTTGTTTTGTTTTGGATTGTTTTTGTTGTTGTTGTTTGGTTTTGTTTTGTGTTTTGGTTTTTCAAGACAGGGTTTCTCTGTGTAGCCTTGGCTGTCCTGGACTCACTTTGTAGACCAGGCTGGCCTTGAATTCACAGTGATCTGCCTGCCTCTGCCTCCTGAGTGCTGGGATTAAAGGCGTGTACCACCACGCCTGGTGACTATTCAGTTTTATGCGGGGACCAAACTGTTTGTTTGTTTGTTTGTTTGTTAGACCTGAATATAGTCAGGAGACTGCTATTAAAGATCTTATCTTGCCCCCATAAGCCCTTTGGGACAGAAATGCTTTGGTTTATTTTTATTATTTTTTTCCCATTGGGTTTGTGTTCTGGGTAGGTTTGTGTCAATTTGACACAAGATAGAGTCATTTGGGAAGAGAAACTCTCAATTGAGAATAGACATCTATAAGACTGGCCTGAAGGCAAGTCTGTAGGATATTTGCTTGATTAGTGTTTGATGATGTGAGCATTGCGGCTGGTGCCACCCCTGGGCTGGTAGTCCTGCATGCTATAAGAAAGTAAACTATGCAAGCCATTGGGAACAAGCCAGTAAGCAGCCCTCCACCATGACCTCTGCATCCGCTCCTGTCTCCCGGTTCCTGCCCAGAGTTACCTGGATGGCAGACTCCAAGCTGTAAGATTCAATAAAGCCTTACCTCCCAAGTTGCTTTTGATCATGGTGTTTAGTACAGCAATGGAAACCCTAAGACATCTTGTATAATTAAAGGAATATGTGACAAACAGCAAGGAAGAGTGGAATAATAATAGAAACCTGAGTTTGTAGGAAAATAGATTACAGTTGTACGTCTGTCAACCCTTGGGGCAAGTGGCTTGGAGCTGTACAAAGGAACCCTAGCTCCCCAATGAAGCAAATTCTTTAAATGTTAATGAGAAAGGGATGAGATCTTTCTTTCTTTCTCTTTCTTTCTTTCTTTCTTTCTTTCTTTCTTTTCTTTCTTTCTTTCTTTCTTTCTTTCTTTCTTTCTTTCTATTGTTTATTTTTCAAGACCATTTTCTGTACAGCTCTGGCTGTCCTGGACTCACTTTGTAGACCAGGCTGGCCTGGAACTCTCAGAGAGCTGCCCACCTCTGCCTCCTGAGTGCTGGGATTAAAGGCTGCAGCACCACTATACCGGCTGGGTTGAGATGTTTCTATAGGTGTAGAGATGGCCCTGCTGTACGGGATCTGAAACCTACACAAAGCTTCTCTTTCTAACTCATCCGTCAAGGTTATGCAGTTGAAACGGGGTCTTGGACACCAGGCACCCTCTGTGTTGCTGGTAGAAGAGCAGGAGGTGGGGGTGTGTTACGGGTAAATATGCACATTTTCCCAGTTCTACATCCTGGTCTAGGAGGCATCCAAGGATTTGCAGATATCCCGAGATGAGGAGACTTCAACTGTGATTCTCCCAGGAAGCATCTTGCCTCGTCACTCCTAGTTGCCAGGAATCTCCTGTCCCTGTGGCCACTAAGTTTTTTAGGTGCGACGACTTGGGAACCACACCCCAAAAGTGAAGGTCTCCGAAGCAAAGCTTCTTTCTGACCTTTTCCTCCCTCCTTGCCTCTCAACCCTCATCCTGCCCCCATCAGCCATGGAAGCTAGCTTTTCCCTTCCTTGAGACAGGTCACTGAAACCAGACTTCCACCTTTCCAAAGTCAGCCACACGAGGCCCACATATATCACTAACCATTTCCAAAGGGGACCCACCCATGCTCAGAAGAAAGGAATGCAGTAAGTGAGGTGCCAAGAGGACCTTAGACACCCTGTGCTGCTCTCCCCTCCCATTCCATGCTTTTAGATCACTGCCTTTTTGCACAATGGTATTTCTGTACAGTCATTCATGGTCCATTGAACCTAAACATGAAATGAATGGCTCACCCTGGGTCTTTGGGTCTTCAGTCTGAGGTCTTCTATGTCACATAAAACTGTGATCAAATAAAAATGTGATCCTTTGTGCTTAGTGGCCTGTCTTTTGTTATAGGGTGTCTGAGTGCTGTGATGGACAGGGAAAGGATTAGCCTCTTTCTCCCCCTATACAAGGCAGAAGGAATTCCCATTACTTTTTGAAAAATGGGTGCATTTAAATTCCAAGCCACACTTTCCTGTTGTATATATTTCATTCGAAATACATATTTTTCTAGAACAAGGCACGTTTTATTCACATCCTTCCAGATACATCTTTTTATGTAAACACTAGCATTATCTTATCATGGAAAAATATACACATTTTGTCCATGAAGCATCTAGGCCAAGTGTCCATGTCAATAAATAGATGTTGTCATCTTTTTCATATTTGCAGATAGTTATGTCTATAAGCATGGCATGATTTGCTTAGCAAGCTTTATTGCTGGCATTTAGACCATTTCTGATTTGTCACAATTTTGATCATCCATTGCTGAACATTGTTGCTAACAGCCTAGGGGGAAGTGTGGGATCTTCACAATTCTCATGCGTTCTATCATCATCCATTTAACAACAAGGTGGGGTAGATATTTCCAGAAAAAGAAGGCTTGGAAATGTTGAAACTTGACCAAGATGGGTGGAAAATTATGCCTTAAAACCAAAACTATTAACTCCCAGACTAGTTCCCCCCAACTCAACACTAGCTATAGGTCACCCACCTTAAGATATTCAATTATAGATTTTAAAAAATTGTGAGTGAACATAATGATATAAAATCTTTCACAGAACTAATAATTTCAGCACATAATGGAATTGTTTTAAAAGCAATATTGCATTTTAAGAGAATTTCTTCAACTTCAGAGTTCTTGGAAGGTACTTAAACTCTTTTAAACTTTGTACTAATTTGTTCCCAATAAATAATTCCCAGTCTGTTTTACTTACAGCTAGAAGATGTTTTAACAAATAAAACATCTGGAGCAAGTGGCTGCACTGCTGACTGCAAGACACCAGTGTCTGTATTTCACAAGTGAATACCGGGACTATTCACCTTTCAGAAGAGGGCTCCTGAGCCCAACTGACACATGGTTTCACCCTCCAGTGGCTCCCCTCCGTGCTACCCACCATCCCAAGGAGGGCTCTCAGGCTCTAGGGCTCTGTGGTAACACAGTTCTAGCCTCCAGCCAACAGACTTACCAAGTTTCCCGTGGAGACCAGTTTAGAACATACAGGTCAGACCACCACACTCCAATCCCCTGCCTGATGGTCCAACTGGGACACAGCCACCTGAGGAGAACTGTGGGCTATTCCCTGAGATTCAGCCTCTGGCCCACGGCCCTACCCAGCACCCTAAGGAGGGCTACCACAGAAACATGCAGCCTCCAGCCTCCAGCCCAGGGCTCTTTCTGCCTTCCTGAGGGGCCCAACAGGCACTAGAAACATCCACCCAAGACCAGAGACAACCAGATGGCTAAAGGCCAGCATGAGAACACAATCAACAAGAGACAGGGCAATATGGCAGCACCTTCAAACAAATGAAGGAAATGAATACAGTGGTTTAAGACCTGAAAAGGGAAATACAAACAATAAAGAAAACACAAATTGGGGAATCCTGGAGATTGAAAACTTAAACTACAGAGGTAAGCATCACCAACAGAGTACAAGAGAGGGAGAGAGAATTTCAGGCATAGAAGATATAGTTGAAGAAATTGATACAGTTGTCAAAGAAAATGTTAAATCTACAAAAATTCCTGGCACAAAACATTTAAGAAATCATAGACACTAGGAAAAAATGAAACCTAAGAATAATAGGAATTGAAAAAAGATAAAATTTCCCAGCTCCAAGGACCAGAAAATATTTTCAACAAAATCAGAGGAGCAAATGTCCCCAATCTAAAGAAAGAGATGCCTATAAACATACAGTAATAGTGGGAGACTTCAATACCCAACTCTCACCAATGGACAGGTCATTGAGACAGAAACTAAACAGAGAAATAATTAAATTAACAGATTTCATTAGTTAAATGGACTTAACAGATATCTACAAAACTTTTCACCCAAACACAAAAGAATATACCTTCTTTGCAGCACCTCACAAAAGCTTCTCCAAGATTGACTACATGATCAGTTACAAAGCAAGCCTCAACTAATACAAGAAAACTGAAACAACCTCTGGATTAAAGCTGAACTATAACAACGTAAATAACAAAAAGTCTACACACTCAAGGAAACTGAACAACTCTCTACTCAATGACTGCTGGATCAGGGAAGAAATAAGAAAGAAATTAAAAACTTCTTAAAATTCAATTAAGCTGAAGGGACAACATTACCAAACTTATTGGACACAATGGAAGCAGTGCTAATTCTGCTAATTCTCCCTCCCTCCCTCCCTCCCCCCCCCCCCCCTCTCTCTCTCTCATGTTCATATAATAAACTCCATATCATAAAAAAAAAAAAAAAGAAATTGGAGACAGCTCATACTAGAAACTTAACAGCACACCTGAAAATTCTAGGGGAGAAAAAAAGAAGTAAGCACACCCAAGAGGAGCAGATGGCAGGAAATAATCAAATTCAGGGCTGAAATAAATAAATCAGAAAAAAAGAGAATAATACAATGAATCAATGAAGCCAAGAGTTGGTTCTGTGAGAAAATCAACAAGATAGACAAACCCTTGGCCAAACTAACTGAAAGGTAGAGAGACAATATCCAAATTAACAAAATCAGAAATGAAAAGGGAGACATTACAACAGACACTGAAGAAATCCAAAGAACCGTTAGGTCTTACTTCAAAAGCCTATATTCCACAAAATTAAAAATTCTAAATGAAATGGACAATTTTTTGGATAGATTCCATTTATGAAAGTTAAATCAAGATCAGGTAAACAAGTTAAATAGTCCTATAACTCCTAAGGAAATAGATGTAGACATTAAAAGTCTCCTAACCTAAAAAAGTCGAAGGCCAGATAGTTTTAGTACAGAATTCTACCAGAATTTCAAAGAAGAGCTAATAGCAATATTCCTCAAATTATTCCAGAAAATAGAAACAGATGGGACATTGCTAAACTAATTCTACGATGCCACAGTCACCATAATACCTAAACCACACAAAGACCTAACAAAGAAAAGAGAATTTCAGGCTAAATTTCCTTATGAACACTGATGCAAAAATACTCAATAAAATACTCACAAACTGAATCCAAGAACACATTAAAAATATCATCCACCACTGAAAGAAAAAGACCACATGATCATCTCATTAGTTGTCAAAAAGCATTTGACAAAATCCAACACTCCTTCATATTAAAAGTTTTGGAGAGATCAAGGATACAAGACTCATACATCAACACAATAAAAGCAATATGCAGCAAGCCAATAGCCAACATCAAATTAAATGGAGAGAAACTTAGAGCTATTCCAGTAAAACCAGGGTCAGGACAAGGCTGGCCACTCTCTGTGTTTCTCTTCAATATAGTAGTTGAAGTTCTAGCTAGAGCAATAAGACAACTAAAGGAGATGAAGGGAATTCAATTTGGAAAGGAAGAAGTCAAACTATTATTATTCACAGATGATATGATAGTATACATAAATGACCCCAAAACTTCTACCAGAGAACTCATACAGCTGATAAACACCTTTAGCAAAGTGGTTGATACAAAATTAACTCAAAAGAAAGAAAAGAAAAAATCAGTAATCCTGGTTGGGCGGTGGTGGCGCACGCCTTTAATCCTAGCACTTGGGAGGCAGAGGCTGGTGGATAACTGTGAGTTCAAGGCCAGCCTGGACTAAAAAGTGAGTCTAGGATAGCTAAGGCTACCCAGAGAAACCCAGTCTTGAAAAACAAAACAAAACAAAACAAAAAAACAAAAACAAAAACAAAAAAAATCAGTAATCCTCCTGTATACAAATGACAAATGGGCTGAGAAAGAAATTAGGGAAACAACAGCCTTCACACTAGCTACGAAAACATAAAATATCTTAAAGTAACTCTAACCAAGCAAGTGAAAGACTTGTATGAAAAAAACTTGAAGTTTTTGAAGAAAGAAATTGAAGAAGATATCAGAAGATGGAACAATCTCCCATGCTCATGGATTGGTAGGTAGTAAAAATGGCCATCTTACCAAAAGCAATCTACAGATTCAATGCAGTTCCCATCAAAATCCCAACACAATTCTTTACAGACCTTGAAAGAACAATTCTTAACTTCATATGGAAAAACAAAATACTCAGAAGAGCTAAAACAATCTTGTACAATAAAAGAACATCTGGAAGGATCACCAGCCCCGATTTCAAGTTGTACTTCAGAGCAATAGTAATAAAAACTGCATGATACTAGCATAAAAACAGACAAGTTGGTCATTGGAATCAAATCCAAAATGAACTCACAAACCTATGAACACTTGATTTTTGGCAAAGGTGCCAAAACTGTACAGTGGGGAAAAGATAGCATCTTCAACATATTATGCTGGTCTAACTGAATGTCTGCATGTAGAAAAGGGCAAGCAGATCCATATTTATCACCTTGCACAAAACTCTAGTCCAAGTGGATCAAAGGCTTCAACATAAAACCAGATACAATAAATCTATTAGACAAGAAAGTGGGGGAAGAGCCTGGAACTCATTGGCACAGGAGACAACTCCCTGAACAGAACACCCACAGCTCAGGCTCTAAGATCAACAATTAATAATGGGACATCATGAAACTGAAAAGTTCCCATAAGGCAAAGGACACTATCAATAGAACAAAATGACAGCCTACAGATTTGGAAAAGATCTTCACCAACCCTACATCCAACAGAGGGCTAATATCCAAAATATATAACGAACTCAAGAAATTAAACACCAACAAACCAAATAATCCAATTAATAAATGGGGTACAGAGCTAAACCAAGAATTCTCAACAGAAGAATCTCTAATGGCCAAGAAGCACTTAAAGAAATGCTCAACATCCTTAGCCATCAGGGAATGCAAGTCAAAATGACTCTGAGATTCCACACCAGTCAGAATAACTAAGATCAAAAACTCCAAGTGACAGCATTTATTCATAATAGCCAGAAACTGGAAACAACCTAGCTGTCCCTCAACTGGAGAATGGATAAAGAAACTGTGCTCCATGTACACAACAGAACATGACTCAGTTATTAAAAACAAGGGAATCATGAAATTTGCAGGCAAATGGATAGAACTAGAAAATGAGGTAAACTGGGCCCAGAAAGACAAACACTATATGCACTCATTTATAAGAGTATATTAGCCATACAGTATAGGATAGTCAACCTACAATCCACAGACCCTAAGAAGCGAAATAGCAGGGAGGACCTTAAGGAGATTGCTTGAATCTCACTCAGAAGAGAAAATGAATAGACAGTAGAAGTGGATCAAGAGAGGAAACTGGGTGGGAGATAGTGTGAGGAGGGGAAAAGACTGGGGACCAGATATTTGGAGAGAGGGGGACAAACGTGAGAGGGTTGGGAGAGAGAAGGGTAACCAATGGGGGGCATCTCTGAGACAAGCTGGAGATCTCGATAGGGTAAGCTCTTGGGAGGATATGGGGGTGACTTTAGCTGAGACTCCTAATATCAGGGGACATGGAGACTGAAGTGGCCACCCTCTAGCCAGGCAGGACTTCCAGTGGAGAGAGAGGAACACCAACCCACCCACCAAAACCTTTGAATTCAGGGAATGTTCAAGCAATGACTGACCCAACCTGAGACCCAACCACCCCATGGGAGAGAGCCAGCCATTGACACTATTAATTATACTCTGTTATGCTTGCAGAGAGGAGCCTAGCATAACTGTCCTCTGAGAGGCTTCACCTAGCAGTGGATAGAGACAGATGCTGAGACTCACAGCCAAACATGAGGAGAGTTCAAAGCCTTGTGGAAGTGTCGGGAGGAAGGATAGAAGGATCTGGAGGGCACAAGAACTCCACAATGAGACCAAAGAGTCAACTAGTCTAGGCCTATGGGGGCAAACAGAGACTGAGACACCAACCAAAGAGCCTGCGTGGTCTGGACCTAGGCTCCCTACACATAGGTAACCTATGGACAGCTTGAGCTTCCCGTGGGTCCCCTAGTAAGGGGAACTGTCTCTGATGTGGACTTTGTTGCCTGCTTTTGGGTCACGTCTCTCTAGTAGGGCTGCCTTGTGTGGCCTCAGTGGAAGAGGCTTCGCTCAGTCCTGATGTGATTTGATGTACTAGCATGGGTTGATATGGGGAAGGGGTTCCCTTTTCTGAGAAGAAGGAGAGGGGGAAAGGGGGTGGAGGGTGGGAGGGTGTGACCAGGAGGAGAAAAGGGAGGGGGCTATGCTTGGGATATAAAGTGAATAAATAAATAAGCATAAAAATATTTTTTAAGGGCTGGAGAGATGGCTCAGAGGTTAAGAGCACCGCCTGCTCTTCCAGAGGTCCTGAGTTCAATTCCCAGCAACCACATGGTGGCTTACAACCATCTAGAATGTGATCTGATGCCCTCTTCTGGCATGCAGGTGTACATGCACTGTATACATAAGAAGAAATAAATACATTTAAAAATATTTTTAAAAGCTGGACGTGGTTATATATGTGTGTATATATACTATGTATATATATATATATATATATATATATATACTTATATAGATATATATATATGATAGAGATAGATAGATAGATAGATAGACAGACAGACAGACAGACAGATGAAACATCCAATCACAGAGGATATTAAAGTTCTTAATCCATTTAAACATTTTGACCTCTCTACAGGGGTATGGGGACTATTTCTCCTCTGTCCTCTCACAGTGGTTCTCTGGGAAGCAAGCCATACAGCTGGTCTCAGCTTCTAGCCCCCTTCATGCAGGCCGGAAGCAAGGTCCACAGGGCATGTGATCATGCATTTAGCAAAGCCTCTTGTTCAGAATAGCTTTTATCCATTGATTAATGGAGGGACACGTGCCACTATCAATAAGCACAACATGATCGTATGTTTCATTTACATTTATATTTAAAATTATATTTGTTTATATTATTAGGTATTATGTTATTAACATCTGCCATTGTATAACAAAACATGTTCAACTTATTTTGCTCTTTTATAAAATAACAAAAAATATCCATTTTCTTTCCTTTCTTAACTTCAGGTTTAAACCAAGGCAATGTTACTGTCATCCTAAACAAGACTTAGGATACTTTGTCCTCTCTCCCTTCCTATCTCGTTCATTGCATGTATGTTACGCGCACATTTCTATGCACACATGTGTACAGACATGCGATTCCTGAGACCCTGTCCTCACACAGAAAAACGAATTTACAGCGAAAAACAATGGTGAGAGGAGGACAGAGAAACAGAAACAAGATAGCTGGGTCGATGGTCCTCCAAATCTCGGGGGAACTGGCTAATGTCAGCACAGTGAGGAGACCATCTAGTCATTTAATGAAACATAGAGAAGCGCATTTGCTATTCTAAAAAGCCACAAGTCAGTGAATGCAAATTCAGAAAACCAAATTTAAGGAACTGCTGGGAATTCTCTGCATAGTTAAGCGGAACAATTTTTCTCCTCTTTAAGGCTGTGTTTACCCTTCAAACATCGCATACCCTGGAAGCCTGGAGCGCAGAACGCATCATTTTCAGCACTGATGTGTTGCATTAGCTCGGCTCTGTCCTTCAAAAGAAGCAACAGGAGATCCAGCATTGTCCTGGATAGCTTCGGTCCGAGCGTTGTGGCTGCCGGAACAAAAGAAAAAACATGGCTGCCAGGACTTGTGTCTAGCTCTACAGCAAGTGACGGGTGTGTTGAGCGGCCAGGAACCTGCGCCTTCCTTCAGCTCCTGGCCACAGTTCAGCATACAAACAGCTTAAGAGACGGGAGACCAGGGAAACGCCTTCCAAAGACTGACGGAAATTGAGAAATTGAATAGACATGAAGACAGCCGGCACATGGCTGGGTCCCTGAGGTCCGACACTGCTCCCGTCAACGGCAAGAGCTCATTCGGGAAGTGCATCCTTGTTCAAGATGCAGGAGCCAGTCGTTACGAATTCACGTTTCCATCTCTAATCACATCATGCTGGCTTCGAATTGTGGGAATGTCCTTGATCTAGCCCAAGCAAAATGGGAATTCGATGAGGACTCTGAGCCTCTTTCTGGCAGGAGATTCCTCCCCACCGCTCTGAGTAGTAGACATCAGTGATCACCAGAGAACAACTTATTGTAATGCTCAGTTCCAGAGTCAAGACAATGAGAGCCTGGAAACAAATACACACACACACACACACACACACACACACACACACCACCACCACCACCACCACCACCACCACCAGGTGTGATAGCACACATCTTTAATGCCAGCACTTGGGAGGCAAAGGCAGGCAGATCTCTCTGAGTTTCAGGGCCAGCCTGGTCTACCTAGTGAGAGCCTGTGTTGGGGAAACACACACTCATGCATGTACATCCTCTGTTCTTATGGAATGATAATTGAGCAGAGAGAAATGAAGACACCGGAATCTGATCACAACACAAGGGAAGTCAGTACACCAACTTACAGGCTGCTCAATAATAGAATATGGGTGCGGCTTGTACATTGGGGGTGCCAGGAGGTACCTTCATTGTAGAGTGGCATCTCCAATGAACACTGAACAAAGAGTAGGCCAGGCAGAGGAAGAGATGAGAGCATCTTGGACATGGGTCTGCATGATCTTCTCTGAGGACCATATGTACTAGCTTGGCTGGAATGTGGTGCAGGAAGCAGAGAGCGGGTCAGAATGAGCTGGTGGAAGGCCAGGGAGCCAGACTGTGGAAGTCTCATAGACCGGGATCAGGAGCTGTGGCTTTATTAGGTGTTCCATAAGAAGCTGGGAAGAATCCTGGCAAGAGCATTGTTTTGCTGCCTTATTTCCAAATGACCTTCCATGTGTGTGCAAGCCGATATAACCACGAAGCAACAGCAGAAGCAGGAGACCAACTGGCAGCTCCTTTCGAGGATGCAGAGGGAAAAACTACTATGGCCTCGAGGCCCAAGGGTACAGGCCACAGCCATAGAGACAGGACAGATTAGGAGTTAGGACATCCTGGGGAAGTAGAAATGGCAGGCGTTGGCAATAGATTCTGCACAGAGGTTTGAGTGGTGGGGTAGAAGGTAAAGCCAGGCAGACACTGCTGTGGTATAAGAAGAGGAACCCTAGACCAGAGCCAGGAGGAAAAGCTGTTCTGTTCAGGAATGTTAAGCTTGAACCGTCTCTGAGACTCCAAAACAGAGCAGTCAAGAAAGCAACACATAACAATCTGGAACTCAGGGTGGGGGTGTGGCATGGGGTGTCGGGGCATCATAAACTGGGGACTCATCAGGACAAAGAGAACTTCCTAAATAATGCAAAAGGGGGCTGGGAAGAGTGCTCGCTGCTCTCCCAGAAGACACAAGCTCAGCTCCTGGTACCCACATCAGGCAGCTCAGAACTGTCTGTGACTCCAGCTTGGGTGATCCAACGGCCTTCCGCTGGCTTCTGTAGGCACCCACACAAAAAGTAACACACACACACACATTTATACAAAAATAAAAACCTTTCAAAGGCTGGGAATGCATGAGGTCATCTTGGTTAAAGTACTAACCGCAGCAGAGGGCAGGCCAAGACTATACCCAAACAACACCAACATTTATAGTTCAGATACAGAAAAACCAACTAGGAACCCTAAGATGCTTGGTGGGATACGGTTGTCATCTAGCAAGGAAAGAAGATGCTGAAAGAAAGCTTACTACCCCAATACAGAACCAAGACCTACTTACGGAGGTGTGAGATTGGCCAGCATGCATCACGGTTTAGGTCTTGTTCAATAACTCCATTATCCTGCTCTGCTTCCAACTCCTTTATGTTTTGTGTTTCCAGTAAACTTTTTACTCCAGCCACCTGTTCCTTGAACCCATCTACCGCTCTGACTACCACCCTTCTAAGTCCTAGGCTTCCTACTAAGGTGCTGCTGGGGGAGGGGGGCACAGCAGCTACAAGGAGGAGCCCTCAGTCTTATTTACTTCCCCACTGGGTTTTGTTTTCTGACTCTAAGGGAACTGAGCAAACGGATGATGGATGATGTAGACAGTGTCGCTATTCTGGAATTCGGTCTTTATGAAGCATCTCAGATCCCAGTTTAATTCCGTCGAGTTAGTAGCAGTAACAACAGCAATAACAGTAGCTCCATGATTAGAACAATCTTCCTTTTAATGAAGAGAAGGGATAGTTCCAGCTCGCAAATCACACACACTGTGTCTTCACAGCCTAGGTGGCTCCTACCCCACCTAAGCCGGCTCCCCCCCACCCAGTTAACTCCCCCTCTTTCAACACTTGCATCTTCTCTCAGCATTTGCATCTTCTTTCAGCCTGTCAGCATGAAAAACTCTTATGTAGTGATGCCTTAAAGGTCAGCGCAGTACCTCAGGAAGACTGATGAGACTATTTTCTCAAAAGACAGGCCTGCTGATGTCTGCCTGACAGTGAGCCTCCTTCTTTTCTTCCACCCAACACCCGTTCTGGCTCACCCAACTCTGCTCAGGACTGCCTCCTTCCTCAATGTCTGCAAAGTCTCAGCTTGTCCAGGAGAGCCCTTCTTCCTGCTGTCACGAGGACGCGTCTTTCTGGTATCCACTTAGCTCCGGAAGAACAGTTCAGTTTGCTCAAGGTCCCCATGTAGATTAGCATACTGCTATGTGGCCTTCTGTAGCCCTCCTACTTCTGGTTCAGAATTCCATTGCCGCTTTCTTCTCTCTCTCTCTCTCTCTCTCTCTCTCTCTCTCTCTCTCTCTCTCTCTCTCTCTCTCTCTCTCTCTCAACTGAAGGCAAACCGGCCAGCAGTTGCACTTCACATGGGCTGCAGCAGAGACTCTGCCCCTCACCTTATCCCAGTAATGCTCCCTCCGTCCAAACCAGATTTTCACCATCCCAATCATCTCTACTCTTTTTTTTTTTTAAAGCGCCGTGTAGTGTGCAGCAAATAACTTTCTCTTCTCCCTAAACTCTGAACTAGCCTTATCAGCAGATTGCCTCATGGCCATTTCGGAAGTAGGTAGGGGCATAAATCCTTGGTAAATAGATAGAGCCCATCAGCTTGTGTTTGCTGTGGCAGGTGATGAATTACAGGAGTTCAACTTGCAGCCACTGAGAGCTGTTAACACCGCAATGACTCCACAAAAAGAGAGAGTGCAGAATGCCTTCCCCCAAGGGGGCGGGTCTTTCTAGGTGAAACGAAGCCACTTCAGATGACTGAGGGGGACAGGCTAGGTGACTTTTCAAATTTTTTTCCAGGATTATTTCTCCTATTCATCTTTCTCTACAGCTCTGCCTTTTGGCTCTAGGAACAGGAGTGCAGTGGTGTTGGGATGGGCCACAACCATCCTTCCCACTCTGTGTTTTGGTTGCTTGGGTTTCCTGTTGGGGTAAATCCATCAAGAGATATCTGAAATCTTCCTTGGAGTGTTCAGTCTAGAAACCTGATGTCCTTTTATGTCTGTCCCCGAGTGATGCTGCTGCATCTGTTCTCACGTGTGACTCTGCCTTATTATTTACAGAGGTGTGTTCATCGCTCCACATCTTGAGCACATGAGAGAACACCTCTGGGGTTCTGAAAGTCTTGAGAGAAATGATTAATCTGCATAACTCTTTGCTGGACGGAGTAAGGATGAACCCAAAGGTGTGGCCCCAGAAAGGCTTCTGAATGTAAAAACTGAAGAAGATGGTCCCGCCATCTTGCTCAGCACAGGTTCATGGTGTGCACTAGCGATGGTGTGCATTACCTGGATTAGCAAAAACTACTCAAGCAATTCAGTTGCCCCACAAGCATTCGCCACCATGTGCTAAGCCCCATCAGAGGGAACACCCCAAGCCAGATCATGTCATAGGAGGTACAATGGGGATTACAGTTGCCTTGCAAACATAGAGCCCACTGTATAACACCAAGGAGGGGGTCTTAGGAATCAAGGATGAGAGGCATCTCTGTACCTAGACAGACCTGAGCATCTCCCAACTCGAGTTTCTCTCCCTCACATCAGCAGCCCCTTTCTGAACAATGACACTGGCGAGTCAGCTGGGCTAAAAAAGAAGCTGTGCTTGGTTTACATGACAGTGCAGTAAGATATTTGAGGAAGGAGGCACAGATTCGTATCTTTTACTATAGAATACTGTTATAATTGTCATAGGTTTGTTTTTATTCGTTAGCATACAGGGTAATGGGTTTCGTCAAGGCATCTTCACACACACGTGTCACTGTGCTTTGCTTTTCCTTACTCTTCTCTCCAACCCTGTCCTTCCTGGGCTCCTTCCCCTTCTTTCACCCTTCCTTCCCTTAGTCGTCCTCTGCTTTCCTATTATATGTGTTCTATTTGCCCCATTTCATTGTAATTGTTATTATTAATCTTTTATGGTGCCCAGTATACACCTTAAGCTCCATCAGTGTTTCCAAGTATCGGGAGGCGAAGCACACAGGTCTGGGGCCATCTGCAGTTTCAGCCACCCCTGGGAGCCTGAAAACACATCTCCTGTTTTGAGGAGATTGGGGCGTACAATTTAGAGAGAAGCATCACTCTTTGTACTCTTCTTCCTCCCCTAATCTCACTCCATATGATGACCCTTGTGTTCTGCTTTCCTTGTGTTGTCCCTGACCCTGCCACAGACTCTCACTATCTGTTCCTCAACTTCCCGCAACATGGCCTATTCCACATTCTCACAGCTAAGAAGCCTCCACAAGAGCATCTCATGTTGCTTCCTTCTCTTGCTTCCTTTGGTTTTTGTTTCAGTGGTAGGTGGGGTGTATGAGCATGTGCGTGCGCAGGTATGGTGTGCTTTGGTGTACACACAGGCATGTGGAGGTCCGAGATCAATCTTGGATGTCTTCCTTGATTTCTCTCCACAACTTGTTTTTCAAGACAGGTTAAATTTCTCCCTGAACGTTGAGCTTGCTGATGACTAGGCTAACTGGCCGGTGAAACCCAAGGATCTGCTTGCTCCCCACTCCCTCAGCACCGTAATTGTCTTAGGGTTTCTACCACTGCAATGAAACCCCATGACTGAAAAGCAAGGTGAAGAGGAAAGGGCTTCTTTGGCTTAACTTTCATACTGTATGTAGTCCATCAGTGAAGGAAGCCAGGCCGGAGCCTGGTGGCAGGAGCTGATGCAGAGACCACGGAGGGCTACTGCTTACTGGCTTGCTTAGCCTGCTCTCTTGTAAGACCCAGACCCATCAGCCCAGGGATGGCACCACCAACAGTAGGCTGGGCCTTTCCTCAGTGCTCACTATTTAAGACAATGACAGCCAGATCTTATGGTGGCATTTTCTCAGTGGACGTTCCCTCCTTCCAGATAACTCTACCTTGTGCCAAGCTGACATCAGACTAGCCTTGACAGTGGTTACAGACAAGCGTCACACCTGGTTTTTATGTAGGTTCTGGGGATCTGAATTCAGGTCTCATGTTTGCACAGCAGGCACTTTACCAACCAAACCATTGTCCCCACCCAGCTCTGGTTGTTTCTAAACCAAGCAAGCATCTGTCTTCATTTCACAGGATTGTGGAGCCCCTTAGCTTGATTGAAGAAAGGTGACTTTCCCCACTTGTATTTAGTAATGATGATGAAAGTGAAGATGAAGAAGATGATGATAAATCCCCTGAGTTTAAGGGGGAAATCTATAGGAGAGTCTGCAAAGGCAAGGAAGGAAGCAGGAGAGAGGAGAGAGCAGGGCTTTTTCTTCTGGGTGACAGTGGGCAGTTGTTTAAGGTGCAGAGGGGGTAACTGATCAGGACACTCACCCTGAAGGAAGAAGGCTATGAATGACACGCATGTTCCTTGTTCCAGTCTATATTGTTTTACCCCCATCAGATGTGAGCACTTCCCAGGTGATACGTGAGGCCATCAAAGCCTTACATCACTCTGGCTTTGATCTGACACCGGAAATGGGGTGATCGGTAGGTACAACCAGAGTGGTTTTCTGTTGTGCTAAGAGCTTCCCCTGTAAGCCTGGACTGTGTGCTCACTCAGATACACATTAAAGTAGACAAAAGGAGACAGAGTCTAGTACAGAACACATCCTACACTCCAAAGTGTCTGCATGGGTCATTGTACCAATTTCTTAGGGATAAAGAGGGGAAGACTCACAGGCTTAAAATCTGGACTGTTGGCATAAGTTCCATCAGTTCACACACAGCAGAGCTAAAGGTTAATGCCAGATCCACCTCACTCCAATGTAGTTATCTTTCTTGTGACTTCACCCATTAAACTCAAATCCTAAATCCTAAGGACAAATTGCACTATTCTAAATTAGTGCTTAGTAGAGATCTCCCAGCCACCTCAACGAAACATCTTCAGTAGAGTATATCATTTTGTATATGAGATGGTGGCTATGTGAATGAGTCCACTATGTAAACACACACTGGATCATCACATAGTACCCCTATACATACAATTAGTGTCAACTTAAAATAAAAATTAAGGGGGATGGAGAGATGGCTCAGTGGCTTAGAGCACTTGTTGCTTTTGCAGAGGACCTGGGTTGTATTTCCATCACCCACATGGAACTCCAGTTCCAGAGTATCTGATGTCCCCTTCTGTCCTCTTTGGATAATAGGTACACATGTGGTGCACATACATACATGTGAGAAAGCACTTGTTTACTTCCTGGGTGTGGTCAGAGCACAGAAGATAAGTGAGCATTATGTCAGACACACAGGTTAAATATAATTCTTCTGCTAAGAAGAATGTGTTCTTGATTTGAGATTATGGTGGGTCGGGTCTCCCCTTGGCATAAGCCCAGAGTAGCTGAAGACTGTCCACCAGGCAGGTACAATGGCCAAAGCATAATGTCTGGTGATGTAGTCAAACACAAACTCTGCACGCCAAGTGAAAGATCAAAAAAAAAAAAAAAAAAAAAAAAAAACCACAAACAAACTTAACAAAAGAGGGAGAGTATCTTGCTGTCCACTTACTTGGTAGATTCCTCACTAAGTATCTGAGGTGAGTCTGAGGTGAGTTTCACCATAAAAGGCAAGATAAACCAACTGTGTAAAATTTCTCACAAAACTTAGGATCTGTGAAATGCGATGTGTAGGTGGCTACCATCTTGAACTGGCCTTGTGCGTGAGACCCCAGCAGACCAGACCAAACCAGAATGGAATCACTCATGTCAGGGGCTACCTAAACTGATGGCGGAGATGGGCCAGATTAAGAACAAGACAAAGCAAGAATGAGGAGATGCCCAGCTTACTTGGGGCAGGTAATGGGAGAAATTCCCTGTTTAAATCTTAGAAGGAAAACATTGAACAGTGTACTCAGTGTCTGCCTCTATTATCCTCAGTCCTGCCTACAACCCCAAACTCCTCTACTGGGCTCCTCAGAACACTCCTGGTGTTGCCCTGTGCTAGTATCTCAAGTAAAAGCCAATGTGATGGGTCTTTTCTTGTCCAGAGCAAAGCAAAGGAAGCCAAGCCCCTCTCTCCTACAGCACACTACCCATGTGCTCCTCGCCACTGACTTTACTGAGCTCTTCACATTGCAAAGTGAAGAACTGAACAGGATGGAAAACAAAACTGATTAACAAGAAAGAAGAGTCCTAGCTCACTGCCCAAGTGTTCCAGGAAGTCAGCCCCCAAGCTCTTGAGTTGGACTTCTCATGAGTGAGCTCCTCCAGCAAATGAAGCAGGCAAGCATAGGGGATTGCTTAGCAGCCTGGGACTCCACTTGGCCTGGGCTGCGCACACAACCCTTTCCAAGTGTGCACTGAGACCCTTACTTGCACAAACACCCTTCTTTGACCGCTACATCTAGCAACCTATGGCCCCGAATCTGCATCGAGCTGCATATATACCTGCCTTAACCAATGAAAATAAGCTACTCCCTGTTTTCGTTACTTTCTTTGTTGCTGTGATAAAACACCACAAACAAAAGCAAGCTGGGAGGAAGGGGTTCATTTGGTTTAGGAATCTCCCTTGCAGTTGGTTATTGAGGGAATTTAGGTCAGGAATTCAGTCAGGAGCAGAGGCAGGAACCAGTGAGGAGTGCTGTTTACTGACTTGCTGCCCATAGCTTGTTCAGCTAGCTTTCTTATAGAGCCCAGGACCACCAGCCCAATGGTGGCACTGCCCACAGTGATCTGGGCCCTCCTGTATCAATTAAGAAAACCTCTTGTAGACATGTCCACAGACCAGTGTGATGGAAGAAATGCCTCAACCGAAGTTCTCTTTTCCCAAGTAAGTCCAGTTTGTATCATATTGACAACCCCCCCCAAAACCAACCAACAAACAAACAACCTGCCCTTTGCAATCCTTTGGTACTGCACTGCTTCATTTAAAACTTATCCTGGAACCAGTCCTCTGGCTCTGGGCAATGAGCTGATCCAGGCAGAGTGGTTTGGGGAGCATGCTCAGTAAGGGCCGTTAGGGAGAATCCTCCCTTTACCATCTTATAACCTAGGTGTAGTTGAGCATGTGTGTGAATAATATCAGATTCAGTACGAGAAGGGACTTGAGCAGTAAAGAAATCTGTCAAGGGGCTGGAGAGATGGCTCAGAGGTTAAGAGCACGGCCTGCTCTTCCAGAGGTCCTGAGTTCAATTCCCGGCAATCACATGGTGGCTCACAACCATCTACAATGTGATCTGATGCCCTCTTCTGGCATGCAGGTATACATACATACAGAACGCTGTATAAGTAATAAATAAATAAATAAATAAATAAATAAATAAATAAATAAACCTTTAAAAAAAATCTGTTGATTAAAATAGAGACGCACCCAGACTCTATCCTTACAACCAAACTCCTCCTTGTCTTGAACCCGATAAATGAAAGCCTCAAAATAATCAAAGTGTGTCGCTTATGTAGCCTGCTGTCACTCTTGGTGGTGTATCTGACCATCCTGCATTGTTGCTTTAAAATATAGGTCTCTGGTTACATTTGCAATGTGACCATCCTGTCATTTTGCTTTAAAATATAGGTCTCTGGTTACATTTGCAAGTCTGTGTGAGTCTTTTCTTCAATTCCGTGAATAAGAACCCAAGAACCTGGAAACAGCTGGCCCAGATGCTAACCACCAACAGCACAAGGACATCAAATGTGCCTCTTTCTTGCATTTCTAGTTGGACCTTCTTAAATGCCACCCGTGTCCATCAAGAGACAGGGGATCTCAGGGAAAGCGATTAACTGTCCTTGGAAGTTGGTTGGTTCTCTGACCACTTCTGCCATTCCTAGTCCTGTGAAGGATTCTGCCGACTGCAGCACTATATTGTTGCAAAAATAACGCAGAGCCTCAACTCTGAACACAAATGGGAACCCCTTTTGTTTGTGTGTGTGAGCGTATGTTTATGCACATGTGTGCACACTCGTGCGCAGATGTGTGTGCATGCATGTGCTCATGTGTGTGTTGTGTGAATATGTTTATGTGTGTGTGTGTTCATGTGCATGTGTGCATGTGTGTCTACCAGAGGTCTATGTCACATGATGTCCTCTTCAGTTGCTTTCCACCATGGTTTTTTTTTTGAGACAAGATCTCTCCCTGAGCCTGACACTTTCTTCTGATAAGGGCCAGGGATCCTCCTGTCTCTCTCCAGTGCTGAACTTTCCACTGTGCCTGATTTTTTTTTTTTTAGTGTGGATTCTGATGGGCCGTGGTTCCGACTGACCTGCTGCCCAGTCCTGGGTGTTTGATTTCTAGAGAAGAAAAGCCAGCCCAAAATGTTTTCTGTCACCCAAGCCTTGAGATGCCTCTAACGGCATTTCTTCTGAGGCTGGCCCACCCCAGGTCACCATTTTCCCTATAATTATCCTGAACATTAAAACCGTGGCTCCTCCTACAAGGGTCAAGCACATCTTGATCTCATTTCCAGGATGGCAGTTGTCACATGTGTTTCAGCATTGCGAATCTTGTGCAAACACACACACACACACACACAGACACACACACACACACACACACACATATATATGTATATATTCTTATGGGGCCTCTAGTCAAGGACTTTGTCTGCTTCCTCCAGGTCCCCATATTGCTGTCTGGCATATTAGTCCTTGTGTACTGATGAGAAAAGTGAAAAATGATGCTGATGCCAGCCAATCAGGAAGCTAGGTGGGGAGACTCCCAGTTCTCTTGATATGCTGGCAAGTTACAAGCTGAAGACAATCACTGAAAATTTGGGTAGGAAAAGGCATTACCAGCCATGTGTGTGGCCATTAGGAATCTTAACCAGATGGAAGGCAGAGAAAGCACAGCAGCAAAGCACCGCTTCTCTCCTCGCAGATACTTTGAGCAACAAAGCACAAAGCCAAGTGAGGTGCATATATTTAGCAGACAACCAGGGCCAGAGGCTCTGGGTACCTGTAATTAGCGGCCAGTGAGAATTGGCTCAGAGTTATAGAGCCATTACCTTCTACACTTACCCAATTCTGAATGAAGATTTCTCTCTATTGTCTACTTATAATTTCCTAGGAGTCTGTGCAATGCATAAAGCAAGGAGCATATAGATGCAAAATCCGGACACTGACCGGAGACGGCCGCAGAGCTCCAGACCTCTACATGCCAGCCTGGTCTGTTATCCTCACATTGTCATTTCATGTCTTAGCTTGTGGCTCCAACAGACAGAGAGAGGAGCACATGCATACCCCAGGACTGTGGAAAGGACAAGAATGTCAAGGTCACAAACAGTGCTGCAGGGGCTGGGAAGATGGCTCAGCTGTTAACATTCAACCTCACAAAGCCATGTTTTAAAAACTTGAGCAAGGTGACCTGCACTTGTAATCCCAGCAGTGGGATGATGAGGACTGGAGGGTCCCTGGTTCTTGCCTAGCCTACTTGATGAGTTATCAGAGAGAGGCTCAGGGTAAAAAACAAAGCAAAACTGATTATCAAAACAACAATGACAACAACAACAACCCAAGGTGAACCAATTGTAACGAATGACACCTGAGGTTGTCCTCTGGTCTTCATATGTATACTCACATATGGGCATCCACCCCATATACAGGCACAGCCTGCATGCATGCACAGTGTGTGTGTGTGTGTGTGTGTGTGTGTGTGTGTGTGTATGTGTGTGTGTGTATCCGCCACCCCACCAAAGTGGCAAAGCCTTGTTTGGATAAGGCTCATGAGGGTTGGCAAAGCTTTCCTTGGAAGTCCTAGCATGGGTGATTGACTAGTTTGTACAAGAATTAGCAACCTCAGCTTCCTCTCCCCTGTGCTGCATATAAAAACAAGCAAGCAGGCAAGCAGGCAAGCAGGCAAGCAGGCAAGCAAGCAAGCAGCAGTAGCAGCAATAACAAAACTCAGAAGTTTCAGGTTGCCAGAGGTGGCAGGTAGGTGCCCTCATTTGACATAGCAGAGCTCCCAGTGGATCCCAGCTTTCTTGTCTCTGTCCTTTCTTTACTCCTCCACAGTCTCTAGTTGGGGTTCCAGTACCCCAGGCGTATACGACACAGTAATGGAAGAGTGGTGGAGTGAGGAAGAGGTTAGTTCAGGCAGGGTGACCAGGTCCAGTTAGTTCCTCCTGACAAGGTGCCATGGAATGCACTCAGTGGTAGAGTGATTGCCAACCACACACGGAGCCCTAGGTTCTACCCACAACACCACAGGAGCAAAACCAAGCACCCTGGCATTCGAGTAGCATCTGAATAAAGCGAGCAAAGTAGAGAGGTAGGTGTCTGGGGAAGGAACATTCCAAGCTGAGGGAAATCCTTCTGTCATCGCGAGAAAAAGTCAAATATTCGCCTCCTTAAGTAGGGACCCAGATGGATCGCTGTGAGTTCGAGGCCAACCTGGTCTACAAAGTGGGTCTAGGACGGCCAAGGCTACACAGAGAAACCCTGTCTCAAAAGCAAACAACAACAAAAAACCAACAAGAACAAAAAGTAGGGGCCCAGAGAGGATGTTTCATTGTCTCCACTGCACAAGGTGAAGATGTGAGGTATATGGTACCCCTCTCCCTTGCTTTATCAGTGATTCACCCTGAATGTCAACATCCCCCTGCCTTAGATCCATGTGTGGAAATCCCAGTCCTGGAGGTGATGGTACGAAGAGGTGGAGGTGGGACTGGAGAGACGGCTCAGTGCTTAGGAGCGTACACTGCTCTTGCAGAGGGTTGTTTGATTCCCAGCACCCAGGTTGGGTGGTTCACAACTGCTGGGAACTCCAGCTCCAGAAGATCCAAAACCCTCTTCTGGACTTGTTGGGCACCAGCGCTCAAGGCACACATCCCCACATAGAAACAGACATAAACATAATTAAAAACAAAAGCAAATGTTTTAAAAGAGGTGAGATGTGAGGTCTGAGTGCTCAGGAAAGAGAGAAGTATTTTATAAACAGGCTGGAAGGGGCTAGAGAGATGAGTCAGCCTACTTCTAGGTTGGTTTCCATTGCTGTGATGACACCAAGGCTTACTTGGAGAGGACAGGGCTTATTGGCTTACATATCCTCAACACAGTGTGTCACTAAGGAAGTGAGGGCGGAAACCCAAGCAGAGGCTGAGCACAAACCGCAGAGGAGTGCTGCTTAAGGCTTGCTCTCTCACTGGCTCATGTGTAGCCAGCTTTCTTACATAACCCTGGCTGGATGATACGGTCCACGATGGGTTAAACTCACCTACATCAAACATCAGTCAAGATGCTACCCCAGATAGCCCCACAGTCCAATCTGATCTAGGTGATTCCTCAGTCCATCTTCCTCTAAGCCAGTGGTCCTCAACCTTCCTAATGCTGTGGCCCTTTACTACAGCTCCTTGTGTTGTGCTGAGCCCCAGCTACCCCACAATTGTAATTTTGCTGCTGTAAATATCTGTGTCTTCCAATGGCCTGCCTCAGGGGTCACGAGCCACGTGTTGAGAACCACTGCTGTAGGTTGTGTCAAGTTGATAACGAAAACTAATGTGCACGCTGCTCTTGTGGAAGACCAAGATGTGGTTCCTAGTGCACATGTTGGGTGGCTCACAGCTGCCTGTAACTCTAGTCTGAGAAGACCCGGGGCTCTATTCTGGTCTCCTCAGGCATGTGTCCATGCAAGCCTGTGTACTCATGTGTGTGTAAATACATTTTAAAAAATACGAAACTTAAAAAAACTTTTAATGGAAGTGGCTATAGGGAGCACTCTTGCCCTTTCCTTGATGTGAAAACACCTTCTGTGAGAAAGCAGGCCCCTCCAAGATATCCACTCTACCAGCACCTCACTCTCTTGGTCCCAGCCTCTGTGCTGTGTATAAGCCATGCAGCCTACAGCACATCTCCACAGCAGACCAAACTGACCAAGTCAGCTTACAGGGAACCTGACACTGGGTTAGGAGCTCAGCCCCCCAAGCTTTGCTCTAATCTGTAAGATCTCCTCCTCCTCCCCTTCCTCCTCCTCCCCCTTCTCCTCCCTCCCTCCTCCTCCTCTCCCTCCTCCTCCTCCCCTATTCTCCCCCATTTTAAAGAAGGTTGAACCCTGTTTTCTTCAGAAAACATAAAGCAATAGCACTCTCCATCGGTGCCACCCCTAGGAGTGGGCATCAGACAAAACAAAGCCAGGTCTCTGCTCTTCACAGGAAGAGTGCACATTACCTTCTCACTAAATATTATTTCTTTCAAAGGCTCTTGCTAAATTACCAGCCGCTTTATAGCCTGAACACGCCCTGTTGTAGTGTGTGTGTTATACTTAGCCATAAAATGTTTTCAGGTTTCTTGGTTTGGGAATAGGAAGAAAATTACAGTCTATTATTACCATAAATTTCTTTTCATCACCCTGTTATATTTCTTAGCACTAACTGAAATAACTCTTAGTCTGCTGACTGTTTGCAGCCTTCAGATACAAGGAGATGGTCCCCAAGTTCCACCTCATCATCTTTTGCTGAGCTCTACCTATTCAGCTCTGTTAATCTCTCTTCATAAATCAAGCTGTCTTTCCCCATCACTCTTGTTGCTTTACCCCCAAACGCTCAGCCCATTTGTCTGTACCTGGCTGGTAATTAGGAGCTCCGAGCTGAGTGCAGCCTTCCAGGTGGGGTCTCGGCAGAGTCATCTGTTGCTCGAGTGTTGCTGAGAAGATCCATTTCTGTTTCCTCCTGGGCCCCACATTTCACTCTAGACAGAGCCAAACTGCAGGCAGCACAAAGGAGAACAACAGAGATTACTGAGGCCCAGCAAACGGGTCTGGGAGGGAGAGACAAAGCCAAGCCGCATCTTTCCTAGAGGCCAGAGTAGTTGCCGCCATCTTCAGTGACAAGCCATGTACACAAGCCACAGTTTTATCTCTGCTGTGTAATGGCGTACATTATGTACCTGGGTGATTAAATATAATCCCTCTAACAAGTAGGTCTAAGGGCACCCGCACCTAATGCCACAGAAGGGACATTTTCTGCTCAGGGTTATATGTGTGGGTGCAGTTTCTTAGGGTTTCTCTCCTTCTAACATTAACTAGAAGTCTCCTTCACAGTGAGACAATAGGGTTGACAAGATAGCTCAGCAGCTTAAGGCACTGGCAGCTGAGCTTGATGACCTGAGTTCAATTCCCAGAACCACATGGTAGATGACCTGACTCCCACGTATTTGCCCATTGACACTCAATATGCAAGCCATATTGAGTGCATGTACATGAACACACACACACACACACACACACACACATACAAATGTTAAAAATGAGGTGATAAAGTGGACCCTCTCGTTATACTGAGGTCACAATCAGCAACTGGTGTTTCCTCTCTCTCTCTCTCTCTCTCTCTCTCTCTCTCTCTCTCTCTCTC
>OU015744.1:86617466-86628890 GCA_907169655.1 Acomys percivali
CACACACACACACACACACACACACACACACACACACACACACACATGAAAATACTCACACCAAAACACTCATACACATGAAAAATAAAAATGAATAAAAGATCATCCAGGTCATCTTGAACAAAATAAATCAGGGTAGCTTCAGATGCTCAGCAAAGACCTTCCACGAGGAAGAAACACAGTAAACACAGAATTAAAAAAAAGAAGAGGGAGCCATGGCTATACCTGGTAAAACAGCATTCCAGGCCGAGATGGTACAAAGGTCCTAGGGCAGAAATGAGCTGTCACAGACGGAGCCGGGCAAGGCTTGGGAACAGTTAGTCCAAGAAACAGTAGAGGATGCGGACCAGAAGAGAGGAAGCAGGGACCAGGCCATAGGCTGGAGTACACTGAGGAGTCTTGTCAGATTGGCCTCTGTTGAAGCCAAGGGCCTCTTGGGTCAGCCATTACAACTTTCATGAATGTGATCTCTAGAAACAACAGATTTGGATCTTTGCAGTGCTCACAACCTGCCGGCACTTTTGGGGAGCTGTTAACCACTCTACACCTCACTTGCCTCATCACTGATGTGGTGCATGGACGGTGTTTCCCAAGGCCTGACAAATGCTCGAGCCTGCCTCTGCCGGGGTTATCGAAGACAATGGTCGTATGCTCTGAGCCATTCTCTTGCCTTTGAATCAATGTGCATTAAGCTTTTACATTGTGATGTGCATCCCCATATTTCCCGGCCTTGTGCTGGCCACACAGCCAGACTTTTCAGGAAGTTCACAGACATACAAAGCCGCAGTAACTTTGTTCACCTGCCTGACAACTCGATTCAGAACAAAACAGCTGAGAGGGTAACAAATATGGCCATAAATGTCCAGGCTACCTGTCGGGAAGGTTATCACTAAAGCTATAGACATACAGACCTCTGCTCCTCACTTATTTTGAAGCTCCGTCTTACATGCTCAGGCTGCAGGGAGACAGAAAAGGGCAATGCCCAGAGGCCAAGATGCTGAATGCAAACACAGCGACAGTGTGAGCCAAGACAAAACGAAACAAACAGAAATAAAAAAACAAAAACAAACAACCAAACAAAAAATTACAGAAAGGGTTAGAAGGGCCTAATAATTGGTTAAACCTAGCAGTCCATCCATCCCCTTTGTTTGATTAGAGATGAGTTCACTATACAGATGTTTATATGTGAGCATCCCAGGTACTCTCCTGGGAACTGGGTACACGGAAAGACAGAATGTCATCCTTGTCCTCACAGAGCTTAAAAGATGTGATGAAAAAACATAAATGCTCCCTGAAGTGAGTACAGACACTAGAGGGCAGTGGTGGAGCGTGAGTCAATCACTATCTGGCAAGGAAGGATTTCTGGAGGAATGGGGGCCATGGGGTGAGGAGCCAGCCCACTGATCCTGGGTGCTCAAAGCCTCTGTGTGGAGTACACAAAGTACTCAGCTGTGCTCAGTGTGTGTTATATCCCGAACAAACAAGGGACCACATGGGTGTTTTCTTTCAAGGTGATTTCAGTTCAATGCATTTCGGCTCTAAAATGGTTTCATTAGCTGGAAATTCTTCCTCCTTCTGCATGAACTCTTTCCTAGTTGATAGTCAGTCCTTAAAGAATCATTGTTAGTCTATAGGTTTTGTGGTGTATAATGCACAATATTTTTGTTGTGCATCAGTGTTAAACTACTGCTTTGTTGGTTTTAATTTTCAAAATAGTTTTCTAAAGATTTGTTTATGTTATTATTTTGTGTGAATGGGTGTTTTTCGAGAAGCCATGGAGCTGCCATGTGGGGCCTGAGGCTTGAACCTGTGTCCTCTGCAAAAGCAATGAGAGATCCTAACGACTGATTCAACTCTCCAAAGACTGGTGTTTGTCTGTTTGTTTTAAAGATAGACTTTCTCTTTGTAGCTCAGGCTGTCCTCAGACTCACAGAGATCCTCCTGCCTCTGCCTGCTGAGCACTGGGATCAAAGGCATGTGCCACCACTCCTGTCTGTCTTGTTGTGTGAAGTATCCGGCTACAGGTGAAAGACTTAGAATTGCACTTGGCCTTGGCAATATTTGAAAATTATTGCTGGGGGCTGGAGAGATGGCTCAGTGGTTAAGAGCGCCACCTGCTCTTCCAGAGGTCCTGAGTTCAATTCCCAGCAACCACATGGTGGCTTACAACCATCTAATGTAATCTGATACCCTCTTCTGCAGATAAAGCACTCATATAAAATAAATAAATCTTTAAAAAAAAAAAAAGAAAAAAGAAAATTATTGCTGGCCTGGGGAAATGGCTCTGTGGGTAAAGTGCTAAGCATGTATTTGTGACAGCCTGAGTTCCAATGCCCAGAACCGGTGGGAAAAACCAAGGTGATGCACACTCCCAGCATCCCCTTACTGAGAGATGGGAGGCAGGGCCCGGAGAATCCAGCAAAACTCATGTGCCAGCTAGCCTGGCCTACAGGGAGGGAGCAAGAGACACTATGTCTCAAACAAGGTGGAAGCCAGGCACTGGCACCTGGAGCTGGCCTCTGGCCTCCACAAGTATGCCATGGTACATGCATACATTCACATCATATACTCAAACATGTACACACACACACACACAAGAGAGAGAGAGAGAGAGAGAGAGAGAGAGAGAGAGAGAGAGAGAGAATATTAATAATGCTTGTGATGAGTACACACAAGTCACATGATTAACTACATTTAGTTTAATCAGTAAGAAATCACCTGCTATCTTTCTGTTCTAATAAAAATGGAATCTAGGTAGAGACAGGACCTTTCCCTGGTTAGTCTAAGAAGGTAGAAACACCCCCTAGGAAGGAGGGTTCGTCTTAAGAGAACATACATTTTCTTCCCCCCTGGGGGAGTCCTTATGAGTCTTCATGAGGTTCTGTTGTGTCTGCACCCCACCCCCATGCCCATCTCCCCCAACACCCACCCCACAGGAGCCCTTTTTCTTCTCTTCTGTCTTTTTCTTTAGGATGTTGGCCAGAGCCCCAAGTGTGCTCTCCCTGGTACTTTGGGCTTCCTTACTCTTTCTCTAAAGCTCCCCTCTCCTCCCAACTTGCGGCTGACCTCTGTTCTCTCTCATTTCAAACAACGTTGTTTTTTGTTAGTGATGTTTTTCTTCTTCTCCTTTTCTCCAGGCCACCTGCCCCCCTCCTCTCCTCCTCCAGGCAACTGTGAGATTGACAGTTTGCCTGCCCTGAGTTTTTCTTTTAAACGCTAATAAATTGTGCTCAAGCTTCCATTTGAGTCAGTCCTTGAACTCTTTTTATTAATGAGAATAAGAACCTCAAGAAGGAACCTTGTCTTTCCTGGTATCATTTGGAGGCCTAATTTCCCAAAATTTCTGGTGACACACCCATTTAGTTTTTTCAGAAATATAGTGATATTCAACACATTCCCATTCATTCTAGTAAGATATTGGTGTGGTGGTTTGAATAGAATAGAAAGGGTCCCAATAGATTCATGTGTTTGAATGCTTAGCCATAGGGAGTAACACTATTTAGGAGGTGTGGCTTTGTTGGAGTGGGTGTGGTCTTGCTGGAGGAAGTGTGCCATTGTGTAGGTGGCCTTTGAAGTCTCATAAGCTGAAGTATGGCCATAGTGTGTCATAGTCTCTTTCTGCTGCCTGTGGATCAAGATGCAGAACTCTCAGCTCCTCCAGCACCATGTCTGTCTCCACATTGTCATGCATCCCACCATGATGATAATGGACTAAACCTCTGAACTGTAAGGCAGACCAATTAAATGTTTCCCTTTATAAGAGTTGCTGTGGTCATGTGTCAGGAAACCCTGCTGCTTAGGTCGCAGTCCATCATGACCAGAAAGCCCTGAGCTCAGTGCAAAATGGAGGAATTTCTTTCATGGCAAGGCTTCCTCTGCCAGGGGAGCCCAGATCCCCACACTCTCTACCTGAGAAATGTCACATGGTCCTTAGGGAAATTACAGGTCAAAATCTCTTTCTCCCAATAATGCCGTCCATTCAGAAAGTATCTAGGGTTCCTGGAATGCCTCTCCATGCAAATGAGGTACTTCAGTACCTTGGCCTTTCAGCCAATGATCTCTGCCCACTCCCACTCCCCAAGATCTATAACCCTCGTTCACCCTGAATAAAATTGATCTGCCTCCCCGAAGCTGGTCCCGGAAGGTCATTTCCATTCATGCTCATGGGCCACCGAATGCCCAGTTCATCAAGAACAAGAGCGTGGTTGAAGAGAAGATGTTGCACCCATAAACGGAACACTTCAGATTTAAGAGTGAAAACACAGGGCCAGATGTGCTGTTTCACATCTGTTATCTCAGCACTCAAGATAGAGGCCAGAGGCTTGTCAGGATAGTTCTTGCAAGTTCAAGACTGGCCCAATCTACATAGCAAGTTCTAGCCAAGGCTACATAGTAAGACACTGTCTAAAAAGACCAAAGAAGACAGCAATAGTGACACCACCACCACCAGGTAATGTGGAACAGTTTCCAAGGCATATAAAGTGGGGAGGGGTCTCAAAAAAAAAGTACCCCTGCCTATTCGCTAATGGGAGAATTCACAAAACACAGTGTGTCAGCAGTAGTCTTTAAGAATGGTGGTTGAGTTATTGTGGCTCAAGAGAAGTGCATACAATGCCTTTTGGATTTTGTACTGTTGGAGTATAAGCAAATCTATGATACATTATTTTTAGCAAAGAAAAAGTAAAAAGATTCATAAACATGAAAAGTTCACACACTGGGGCAGGTGTCAAGGGAAGGGTGTTTTGTGATGGCCTCCCACTCTCCCTAGCTCTGTTGCTTAGAGACCAATCAGAGGTCAAATATCACCAGCCTAAAGAAAGCAAAGAGCATGTTCTTTACTGTGCTTCTAAACGAAAAGTCCAAGAACAATTTGAACAGATATTTCTCTATGTGATCTTTATTTGAATCATAAGTAAATTAAAAGATGCTTAAAACTCCGAATCATTAAATAAGTTTTTATCTAAATCTGAACGAGATGCATCTCATAGGCATTAGGGCAGTGATTCTCAACCTTCCTAATACTGTGAACCTTTAATACAGCTCCTCATGTGGTGGTGATCCCCAACCATAAAATTATTTTAACTGCTACTTCATGACTGTAATTTTGCTACTGTTATGAATCACAATGTAAGTATATGATATGAAGGGTATCTGATATGTGACCCCCAAAGGGATCCTGGCTCAAGGTTGAAAACCATTGCATTTGAATGACTACCCCAAAATATGGTTGTGCTGACTAGTTTTATGTTTATTTGACTCAAGTTAGAGTCATTTTGGATTTATGATTGTAGTGTTTGAATGAGAATGGTACCCATAAGCTCATAATTTTCAATATTCGGTCCCTGCTTGGTGGAACTGTTTGGGAAGGATTATGAGATATGGCTTAGTTGGAGGAGGTGTTTGAGGCTTCAAAAACCTCCAGACATCCTCAATGAACTTCTTGTCGCTTGCTTGTAAACCAAGATGTGAACTCTCAGCTGTTCCTGGGGTCAAGCTTTTGCTCTGCCATCATGGATACTAACCATCTAAAACCATAAGCCCAGTTAAACACTTTATTTTATAAGTTGTCTTGGTTATAGTATTTTATCACAGAAATAGAAAAGTAATTGTTAAAAAGGTACCAGGAAAGGGGCTGTTGCTATGACAAACCCAACCATGATGGTTTTTTTTTAAAGGAATGTGGAAGATTTGGAGACTTTTGGACTAGGAAAGTTATTAAACATCACAAGTGGGGATTAATAGGCCATCCTCGTAGGAACTTGAAAGACAACCCAAACACTGAGATCAATATAGACCATGGAGGCCCAAGAGGTTTCAGAGGGAAATAACATTAAGAACTAGGATATGATATTTTTGGTAAAGAATATGTCGATATTCTAATTTTAACCTAAAATCTTGCCTGAGGCTAAATTGAAAAGTAATGGACTAATTTCTTTAGCAGAGATTTCGAGACAGCCTAATATTGACTTTGTGACGTGGTTATTGTTATGCCCAGATCTCGAAATCCCCGAAGATCACCAGGAGTCAGAAGCCATATGCAAAAGCAAAGAGCCTTTATTGCTCGAGCTCAAACCTCCCCACCCAGGGCACCAGGAGCCTAAGCAGTCCTTAGGCAGGGCTTTTACTGTGCTCACAGCAAGGAATGGGGGTTTTAGCAAGAATGGGGTGGCACAACGGGATCAGTCAAGCCTGGCTGTAAAAGTTTAAGCGACATATCAATAACATCTGGGGATATTAGATACTTCCCCAACATCCCCTAACCAGGCCTAGGGTGGCTCTTTTCCTGGAAGTTTGTGGATTTTCCCATAACTGCGGTGAACTTGAGAACAGGCCTAAGATGGAGTCTAGTGATAAAATGGAATTGCCATGGCTCCGGCGCCACAGTTATTTCATCATTGCTTTTATGCATTTCTACAGTGAAAAAGATTAAGTGGGAAGGGGATAAATACAAAATATACAGCTTGAAGAGAGAAAGAGCATCAGGAAATTTAGTGTTGGAGACAAGGCTTGTGCTAGAAATGAGATTGAGGAGAGTCCTGAGTGGAATAAAAGGAAGAATGCCCTTGGGGTAAGACTCTCCATCTTGGATAAGCTCCCAACTTGTGAAAAGAAAAGCTCTAAGGAATGTTCTATTCCTAAAAGGCATCAACAAATGAAAGCTGCTGAAAATGTGATTTAAAGTGGCCAGGCTCCACCCTAAGTGGGAAGTCAAATTCGGCAGTGTTGTCCACATGGCTCTGGCTTTAGAGTCAGGAAGGTTACATGAGTAAAGAGGTTGTGGAATCCTCCTCCATGGTTAAGGAGAACCACTGCCTTCATGCAGCCAAGGGCAAGCAAGCTTGTTTACAGAAGCAAAAACACTCATATTTGTTATCTTATGTGAACAACTATTTCGTTAAAATTGTATTCCTGCTTCTTGGTTCTGGCCTTGAGTACCTGCCCTAACTTCCCTGCATGATGGACTACAAGCTGTAAGATGAAATAAACCCTTTCCTACACAAGTTGCTTTTGGTCATAGTGTTTTATCACAGCAATAAAACCATAACTAAGACAATGATCTACAATGGCGAAAACCAAATGTTGGTAAGATTTGGAAAAATTAGAATCCTTGAATGCTTTCAGTGGAAATGTAAATAGTATAGAAGCTGTAGAAACAATATGGAACTTGCTCCAAAAAAAATTAGACACAGAATGATCATACAATCCAAGGCTTTGCTTTTTTTTTTTAAAGGCATATTTCTCAGACAATTGAAAGCCTCTCTATCCATGTTCTGAACATGAGTCATAACAGCCAAATGATAGATGCAACTCAATTGTCCATTAGTGGATTGTATTAGTTGCTAGAGGAAGGCCCAACTGTGTTTTAACGGCTGATTTCAGACCCTAGAGAACTGTTTACTACCCTGCCATGGGCGTTATTATGAATGTTGAACTATCTCCTGTAACCACGTGATGATAAGGAATGTTCCCCAATCCTTGATTGGTTAAATAAAGATGCTGAAGCCTATGACTGGATAGAAGAGAGGAAGATGGAGTTTTAGGGTGCCCAGGGTTGGGGGTCAAGAGAGGAAGGGGAAGGAGAAGATAGAGGAGCACAAGAAGAGGCGGGAGGAAGAGGAGAAGCTGAAGAGAGAGGAATCTCAATAAGGCAAGATGGAGAGGAGCACATGGTTGTGAGGACAGACTGATGGACAGAAGCCACTCGGGAGCCATCAGGTTGGCAAGTGAGTGGCTTTTATGTGTTTTTTTTTTTTTTAAGGTACTTGGATTAGAATAGCTCAAAATCTGCCCAGCATAGTGCTTATGGCTTAATAATAAACCATAGTCTCTCTGTGTCAGTCATTGGGAAATTGGTTAAAGAAAACTGATACCATAATACTGCATTGATTAATATAAAAAGAGTAATTTATCTTTCTATAATTAGTCCCTTGTCTGTTGCTATAACAAAGTACTTCTGCTTTAGATACCTTGTAAATAAAATAAATGTATTTGGCTTATGACTCTAGTGGATGGAGGATCCAAAGAGCATGGTTTTAGCATCTCCTTGAAGCGCCATCTCTGTGTGACTTCATGAAAGAAAAGCATAAAGTGACCCACTAACAAATACAATGGGACAAGTACATGGGGTGACTTGCTCTTTAAAGGTTGCTTCCTATGTGCTTGTGGCTTCTCATAAGAATAATAACATGACTTAGGAGAAAAGCATTAATCCTCCCTCAAGATATAGTCAGCTTTAAAGGCTCCATCATTTCTCACCATCACCACACTAGGGGCCAAATTCCTAGAAAGCAATCCTTTGAGAACAGATCCAAGCCATAGCAATGGATGGATGGATAAAACACATAAAAGAGAATAGGATTTAGTCTTAAAGGGGATGGGAATTCTGGCTCATCCTACAACATGAATGGACCTCCAAAGACATTATGATTAGTGAAATAAGCCAGACACTGAAAGGTGCATACTGGGTGATCCTGTTTACGGGAGGCACTTCCAATAACCAACCTCACAGAAGTAGAAAGTAAATAGATGTTGTAAGGCAAAGACCTGGTTTTCTTTATTTTTGAGACAAGTTCTCAATGTGCAGCTCTTTCTGGCCTGGAGCTCACTCTGTAGGCCAGACTGGCCTTGAACTCACAGCCTCTTCCTCCTGAGTGTGCCACTACACCTGGCAAGAAGACATCCTTCTTAGACAAAACACCATTCCTTATCTGTAGTAATTTGAAAAGAAACCTTCACAGTTGAATAATGTCTGTGAAGAAATGAAAGTGAAGAGTCATGAGGACACCAGGGCATTGCTTGAATATGGCTTATGAAATGCATAACAAGATGATTTCTGCTTTATAAAATAAAACTTGAGTGATATTTATAGTGTGCTTCCCCTGTGCACAGCTCAAGTACCCCAAGATTTATGTAAGGTAGAGATGAGAAAAGCATCCTCATATGATAGATATGAAAAAACATGTTCTTAAAAAATTCAAATGACAGATCTCTGTAGGGTTGTCAGCTTGAGGCTTATCAAGCAGTATCCCACTGGAGTCATCTTACTTAATTTTTTGTCAACAACTTGGTTAAGTGGATTTTATAAATGATTCAAAACATGTCTGAGTGGCTGGAAGACGTTTCTTGAAAACAACCTTGACAGTTCTCCCTGGTGACATCACCAGGGTGAAGATGTTGAACACTCCCGCTGTGCTAGGCCTTTTCCTCACAATGGGGGTGGGGTGGGGTACAGAAGATGGAGCTCAAACCTGTTGAACCTGCTTGCTTTCTAAGAAGTCACTAGTTCAAAGGTGTTAGAATTTTGAACTGAAGGAAAAGAGAAGAAGAAAATACACATCAGAGTCCATTACTAGTGGAGCGAATGAATAAATGTTGCTATATGGATATTCTGCATAGCAATAATGAATCATACTATTAACTAGGTACTTACAAAGCCTATAATAGGGCTGGAGAGATGGCTCAGCGGTTAAGAGCACTGACTGCTCTTCCAGAGGTCATGAGTTCAATTCCCAACAACCACATGGTGGCTCACAACCATCTATGATATGATCTGATGCTCTTCTGGCCTGCAAGTGTATATGCAGGCAGAGCATTGTATACACAATAATAAATAAATAAATCTTTTTTAAAAACCTATAACACATGTAAGTTGGTGTATTAATGTGCACACATAGTTTAAATGAAAAGTTCCCATCTGGGTTAACAATATTCCTTCTAAGAGCCATAGACCATCTAATAAAAACCTCAGCAACACACATGAAAAGCTCTCTTTCAAGTTGTTACTCAGGGTTGCCCAAGAGATCCCTAAACATTAGAGTCTGTTGCTGTGCTCTTGGTTGCTCCCAGAGGAAGATGAAAGTCTTTATTGCCACAGACATTATGTACTTCCGACAGGGCCGAGAAGCTCCTGAGCTGAAACTTACCTGAAAGTCTTTTCCCCCAGGACAAGCTGTCATGGTACTAGGAGGTACTATGCAAGCTTCCAAAGGAGAGAAACAGACAACAGCCCCTCTCAGCTATGATTCCTATGAACTACAAAAACCACCAGCATGCTGCCATGATCCTATGGGTGTAGTAGTTGTACCCATATCTTGGCAGTAACCAACAGATATCTAATTGGACTTGAGACCCTCTCAACAAGAAGGGAATCATCTCTGGTACTGGAAACCTAGTACCAAGGGTCAGTGAAGTCATGGATCTTGGAAAAGAACCCACAACCGCCACTTTATTAAACCAGCACAATCCCTAACTGCACTCTAAATTTTTGTCCTTTTACCTGCAGCCTTTACCCCTCATCAGATAGAGAGCACTACATAAAACCTCAATCAAACAAAATGCAGAGCTGCGGGAGCCCAGTCCCAGGGCTACATCTACAAAACACTCCCATATCTACAGCTTGGGGAACATTGGGGGCGGGAAGAAGGGGGCGGGAAGATTGTAAGAACCACAGAACCAGGGAGTTTGCCTGAGATTGTGTCTCCTAGGAATGTCAGATGCCACACCCCAAAAAGTCTCATCAACATGACTTCCTAAACAAGAGCTGAACAAGGATGACACCATGCCAACCCAAAATGGATTGTGGGAAGCTCACAAAGCCTGGGTCCTACACAAAGAGCTGCAGGCAGCCAAGGAATGCTGAGAATAGGAGAACTCCTCAAAGAAGAGTACACCAATAGGCTATCAATACTGCAGTGCGAGCCTGAAAAGATGCGTACAATTAACATTATGTGGGGAGCCAAGACCGTAGCCGGCAAGCATCTCGGACCTTGGCATAACACATTGAGTGGGCCTGGGGCAGGCTGCCTTGTGACCTCTTTCCCTCCTTGCCTCAGGGTACATTCCAGAAGGCTGCCTTGTGACCTCTTCCCCTCCCTCAAGGTACTCTCCAGCTGGTCTCAGTATTCAGATGCTTAACAATTCCACCTAGTCCCAGAACCACAGGGGCCCTCACCCTGCCAAACTTTCTGACTTCCTGGTATCTTGTGAAAACCGCCCACCTGGATCACCCCACTCAGGCTCCTGCTTCAATGGTATATAATTGCCTGTGCGAAAATAAACTTTTGTCAGCTTGATCAGACTCCTTGACTTGCTGTCCGTTCTTCGAGTCTCTTGTCCCCCATTCTCTCCCTAGGGGTCCAAGGGTCCCAGTTGATTATCCGGCGGGTCCAGACAACATTTTATAGACTGAACAGGATATACTTATGTATTTAGGAATATATACGCATATATATGTATGTTACAACAATTAACAAAAAAAGAGGCTATGATTTGAAAGAGAGTAAGGAGGAGCATATGAGAGGATTTGACAGGGAGGGAATTGAAGAAGGAAATGATGTCAGGATGTTATAATCTCAAAATATAACTTGAAAGCATACATACACACACACACACACACACACACACACACACACACACACACACACA
>OU015744.1:86637610-86673696 GCA_907169655.1 Acomys percivali
CTCTCTCTCTCTCTCTCTCTCTCTCTCTCTCTCTCTCTCTCTCTCTCTCTCTCTCTCTCCCCCTCTCTCTTTGTGCTGCTCTTAAGTAGCCTCTTTTCTGTCTTATTCTCGTGTGAGTTGGGCATATCCTATCTCTGACTCACTCTGTTAAATCTTTCTCTGGTTCATCACTTTGTCTGCCCCTCAATTAGACATCACTTTAAAACACGGCTCCTTCCTTCTATAAATTAACCTTACCATCATTGTTTGGGATTAAAGGTTTATACCAAGGGCATGTCTATATTCCAGCCAGGTCAGACTATAATCCAGGACGTCTTTATTCTAGCTAGACCACATAGACCTAGACATAGAAGGTTTCTGGATGTGATCCCTTGCCAGAACAGCCGCGTTGTTAGATTAAAATTACTCTACATGCCTCCACAAAAATCCTAACATAAAGGAATACACTCGCAGTGCTAGTCTTTTCTACAACTAGTAAGACATGCCTACCTATCCCTATGGTTAGCCAGTTCAAGGCAAGGTTCAAACACAAAACCTTTGAGTTCAGTATTTCCTAGAAGTTGGTTTACACGTTACAGAAATTTCTGCACTCATTCAATTTCAGGAGAGTTGTTTGAGATCCTAGAATACTCTAATGAAGCTGGATGGTGGTGGTGCACGCCTTTAATCCTAGCATTCGGGAGGCAGGGGCAGGCGGATCGCTGTGAGTTCGAGGCCAGCCTCGTTTACAAAGAGCGTCCAGGACAGTCAAGGCTACACTAGAGAAACCCTGTCTATGAAAAAAAAAAAAGAAGAAGAAGAATACTTTAATGAATAGTCACAGGTTTGTAATTCCAGTACATACAGCTACTTCGTTGAATCCCACATTTCAACCTTTCCTACATTGAGCATGGGCAGAATTGGGACTTCATTTCCCAGAAGGCCGCGCAGCATTAGATCACGCGAGGCTTCGTGGAACGTGCTTGCTTTTTCACGCATGCCGTAAAGGCGCGCGGTTTACTGGGACATGTAGTCTGAACAGGCCTTGGAAGCCCCCGCAGATGAATGGGGCCGGGGATGACTGAGAACTACAGCTCTTGGGCTGGCCGCGTAGGTTGCAGCTGCGGAGGAAGAGTGGACCAAGAGGGCCCTCGGGGAGGGAACAACGGGCGGTGGTGATGTTCAGTGCGGGTTTTCTAGGATAGCGGTCTGGAAGGGCGCCTCTTCTGCGAGCTGGCTCCCCGTGCCCCGCACCGGCCATGCGCCCGGCCATCGCGGTGGGCCTGGTGTTCGCAGGCTGTTGTAGTAATGTGATCTTCCTAGAGCTGCTGGCCCGGTGAGTGACCCTCTGGGGCCCCGCCCGGTGCTTCAGGGGCTGGTCCCGGATTGCTCTCCCTGGCCGCCTCCCTATCCCGCTGCACAGGATACCCGCACAGCCAGCTACTCCGCTGCCCGAGCACTGCTCCGTCCCTTACCATCCAGGTGACAGGGACACCCAGGGTGCTGCTGTCGTCACCTCAGTGTCCCATTTTGAGAGTTTGAAACCTGGAGACTTTTTCACATGACTGATCCTAGGTCTTAAGTAGCTGGTGGCCGAGACAGTTGCTCAACCTTGCTACCCTCTCCCTACTCCCCTTCCAACTCCTCACTTTTCTCAGTCCGGTTAAAGAATGACACGTGTCTATCTGGAGCAAAACTTTCTCACTTGCAAACCCGTCCTGTTTTGTACACGTTGTAAAGAAGGTTTCGTTTGTATGCGTTGACATGTTCTGCAGAGCATTTGTTTTTTGATTGGTTGTAAAGATGGTTGTGAAGACTTTACCCAAAATCACATATGAGTTATGAGGAGAGCAGATAACTGCTGACCTGTCACCATGGTCCCCGAGCATTTAACACATTACAGCCTCTTATTGAGAAGCGTGCACTTTGAAGTATAGCGTGAGAATGGCTAGGACAAAGGAAACAGGGTTTGTGATGGTGCCTTACAAAATTATGGGTAATAATGTGCAATGTTCAGTGGGTAGAAGTTAGGAGACAGGAGGCAGAGTGGGAGGACTTAACAGCTCAAGTTAGTGATTTCAGGATTGGCTCCATTATCCTCTGGCAGTATAGCCTCTTCCAGGTACTTGACTTCTCCGGGCCTCCTTCTTCAAGCAGTTCAATAATATCTCAGTACAGTGATCACTAACTACGTGTTTCTAAATCTATATACTGTGTCCATTGACTATATGAACCCTGCGATCAAGAGATACATGGTTTCCCGAAAAGTGAACCAGATGCAGAGTTGCATGGGCTTTTCACTACTTGTAAGTGACAGCAATAAATGGAGTCTAAGATGTCTGTCTAAGCTCCTAGGCCGAGTTCAGACAGTTCCCTTTCTGTTTTGAACTTGGGCAATCCATAGTGAGATGTCTGGTAGAAATGTATTCCATTTGATGCTGTTGGCTTCAGTCCTTCTGATGTAAGCAGTTTACTTGTGGTCAGCTCCGTATGGTTTATTTTTGATGTAAGAGCATGCAGAGTGTTGCTGAAGAGCCGTTGTCTGGAGGGTAGTTAGGATCATGAAAATGAAAGTTTCTGGATGTAAGCTTGCTACACTTGAGAGGAAGGAGACTTTGCAATTCGATATGTTTTCGATTTTTTTCAAATAAAAAGGTGATATAGTAGGGCCAGCTATAGAAACAAAGTCAGATAATTGCACTGAATATGCCATTAAATTAAGTGACATCTGTGTGCACTGGCTTATGAGCTCTTGGTTAAAGCGCTTGGTTTCAACCATCAAAGAAGTGGGTAGTAACTCCTTCATCCCCATGGGTTTTGAAGGGATGCCTGAGATTCATGAGAAAGCCCACTGCACACTGGTGGCTCCCTGCCTCCTCTCCCTTACAATTTTGTTTCAATATAGGCATGCTTTGGTTTTTTTTTGTGATGGTGCAGAAAAGTTATGGATATGCTTCTCTTTATAAAGTCTTTTCATTCCTTATAGGAACTTTTATTTAGAATTTTATTAGGATCTATTTGTAAATGAACCCAAATTCCTTATTTAAACTTTTTTGTAAATCTGGATTTTCTGAAGTGGTAAGGAAGTGGGCTTGTACAGTACAGTAGACTGATGGCAATTTTGTCCTGATTTACTTAAGCAAACTACAGCTTCTATTGTAGAGCAATGAAATCTGACCTGTGTAGGCCAGATGGTCTTTAAAGTTCCTTCCAGATACGATCTTGGAATTTGTGGCTTCAATTTTGAGGAGCTGCCATAAAAAGCTCATTATAAAGCAGAAACTGTGCTTTTAAAATGGCCTCCTTGGATCCCCTAGGTGTCACTCTAAATACAAAGGCTTAAATGACTTGTTGAAAGAAGAGAGTGTTGAGAGATTCCCCCAACTCGAAAACAAAATCGGTGTCTTCTTGCTGACTTTTGTAGACCTATAATTCTGACCAGTGATAAAATACACAAACCCTGTGCATTGAATACGCAGTTACGCAGTAATAAGTGAGATATCAACTCCCCTCTTTTTTTTTTTTTTTTTTTTTTTTGGATTTTTAAGCAGGGACTTGCTTTGTAGACTAGGCTGGCCTTGAACTCAGAGATCTACCTGTCTCTGCCTCTGCCTCTACCTCTGCTTCCCAAGTGCTGGGATTACAGGCATGCACCACCACTGAGCCCGGCTTTGAATCCCCTTTTAAGGTGCTTATGGTCAACCTCAAAAACATGTGACATGTGTGTGCTTTATATATGTGCTATATATACATATGTACACAGAGCTAAGGAAGCAGGCAAGACATTGTGTGTCTTTCAGATTATTATCTTCTGAAAGACATTTCCCTTTTATTTTTCCATCAAGAACATGATGTTGAGTTAAAGAAGTTTTTACGTTCAGGAAAGAAAGGAAGGAGATGTAAATGTCTGCCCAGTTCATTCTCTTGAACATTGTACTTTTTTTGTTTTTTAAGATTGAAATTTGGTTTTTTGCCAAAGAAAATCCCAAGTAAGAGAAACTGTCTGCAGTAAATGGTTACCAGACTTAAGGAGTAAAGTTTAAGAAAAGGAAAGATTCATGGGAAACATTTCAAGTTTTTATTTTGAAGCTTTAAACCAAAATGTTCCAGTTAAAAGAGCCTTTCCCACTGAGCTGGGCCAGCAGTGTGTCTCTAAAATGCTTTCTGCATTAGCTTACAGAGGTGTTGATTGTAGGACCATAGAGATGCACAGGGAGCCTCACACATCCTGTGGAAGGACAAAAAGTAGGATAGAATTGTCAGAGGACCCAGTGGGAGGGGAGAACGGGAAAGTGGTTCCTGGTGGGACTCTTTTGGGGATACCCTAAAATTAGATGATGGTGATGGCCACACATCTAAAGCCTGGTATGATACACAAACCCTGCTCATTCGCCATGGAGTCTGCCTACCACAGTACCACGGGGCCTCTGGGTCCTTAGCGATGAAATGTGCATAAATAAAGGGAAAATAGCAAAGAGCATATGAAGATTACGAATGTAAACTTTTAAAATCCTTTGCACACGTGCTAATATTTTAGGGCATATCTGCTTCAAGCGAGGCTCTCCACCCTCACTGACTTGCTTGAGTGACAGCCAGAATCTGTCCCAAGAGTGGGAGTGCACAGGTGAAAGGGACAGGGTCCATACTCTGAACATTTCACAGTGACGCTGTGGTTTTGCTGCCTGTAGCTCATGCTTGGCTCCCGAGTGCCTTTTTCTTTGTCTCGAGGGCAGAGATCCAGGTCATGCCCTCTGGGAGCTCTTTCTCACTGAGCAAAGTAGCTTCCCTGTAGCCACTCTGTAAGAGCCTTGGCCCAAGCTTTTAGTAGAAAAATGGAAAGGGAAGTCAGAGTAGAAAATGGAAGGGGAAGTCAGAGAAGTGTTGACACTCCAGCGTGCTGCTTGCCACTTGATGCGTGTTTCCTTACTGAACTCGGCTGGCAACAATATATAGTTTTCATTTTATAAAGGGAAAAAGCTGCCCAGTGTGGCTGTTTAAAAGGATAGCCATTGGCCTGAGGAGACGGCTCACTGGTTAAAGTGCTTGTACAAAGGTGCGGACTAGAGTGCAGATCCCAGAACTCACAGAAAATGCCTGTAATTCTGGCCTGGAAAGGCACAGTCAGGTGATCCCAGAGCAAGCTGCCATCTCTGTGAGTTCTGGCCTTGACTAAGAGATCCTACCTCGGTGAATGAACTAGAAGAACCATTAAGGATGATTCTGGACGTCAACCTTGGCATCTCAGGCATACACATGTGCATGTACACAAGTGCACGCCCACACACGCAAACATCCCTATGCACACATACACAGAAAATACATGTGCATGTGTGCATGTAGCTGCACACACACACACACACACACACACACTCACACACACACAAAGACAGCTGTCATTAGGTTGAAGACCCTTCAGGGTGGAGGAACCCAGCTGGTCATCATCCTAGGTCTAGCTGCGTATTCGGTATGTAGCCGACAGACCTGTTTCAAGAGCTTACACAGCAGTAACCCAGCAGGATAAGCACTCACTTGCCTCCCATTTTAAGAAAATTGGATTAGAAGTTGATTAACTTCCACATGACACAGTAAGTGACAGAGGTGCTCTTTCTTGTCAGTAGGAAATGGTATGGAGCACCATTGTTCTCAGCTCTGAGCCATGATAAAGACACAACACACGCACTCTTGCTTGCAGAAGTGCAGGCATGCCCTTTCCTCTTAGGATCCAGTGGGGGAAGCTGAGGCCCCACCCCAGGACAGTGAAATCAATTCTGAGAGGGTGAACATCTCCAGGAACATGGGCATCTTTGTTCGTTCGTTCATTCGTTCATTCATTCATTCATTCACAGCACTGGAGATTGCACTCAGTGCTCTGTGTACACTAGGCAAGCATTGTGCAGTGCCACTGAGCTATATCCCTAGCCCCTCTGCTAGCTCTGCTCTGCTGTATTGACTAATGGCTTTAATGAGGTTCTTGAATGAGATGAATGCGTTACACAGTTGTCCATGGATCCCTACAAAGTTTAGCCTTGTCCCTTAAACTAAGTAACTCTGAAAGACAAATGGCTGAACTGCATCTAGAGGAATAGGTTTCAAGGAACCTTCCTAGGCAGCTTTAAGTACAGCCCTGTGTCTGTTTCAGTTGGCACGCCTCGCTCTGCTAGAATGGTGTGTTCCTTGCCTATACTATGCATGAGGAGTGTGTTTAAAGGTTTGCACTGGGAATATAGCTCAGTGCTAGAGTGCGCGTGCCTTGTGTTCTGGCTGGTTTTATGTTAACTTGATACAAGCTAGAGTCATTCATTAGAAAGGAGGGAGCCTCAACTGAGAAAATGCCTCTATAAAACTGGCCTGTAGGAGAGCCTGTAGGGCATTTTCTTTTTTTAAATTTTTTTATTTTTCAATGTTTTTTTTATTATGTATTATTTTCACTTTACATCTGGTCATAGCCCCTCCCTCCTCTCCTTCCAGTCTCACCTACCTTCCCTGTTTCCCCCTCACCCCTCCTCTACTCCTCAGAAAAGGGAACCCCCCCCCCCCCTTATCCACACAGCCCAGCATATCAAGTTGCATCAGGACTGAGTGCATCCACTTCCTCTGTGGCCTGAGGAGGTAGCCCCACCAGGGGAAAGTGATCCCAAGCAGGCAACAGCATCCATGTCAGAGACAGCCCCCACTCCCCTTAGTAGGGGACCTATATGAGGACCAAGCTGCGCCTCAGTTACATCTATGTAGAGGGCCTAGGACCAGGTAGGGGATTTTCTTAATTAATGATTGGTAGGGGGAGGGCCCAGCCCATTGTGGGTGGGGCCACCCCTGGGCTGGGGGTTCTGGGTTCTGTAAAGAAACAGGCCGAGCAAGCCCTAGGGAACAAGCCGGTAAACAGCACCCCTCCATGGCTTCTGGATGGGCTTCTGCCTCCAGGTTTCTGCCCTGTCTTCCTTCAATGACAAACAGTGATGTGGAAGTGTAAGCCAAATAGACCCTTTCCTCCCATGATGTTTCATCACAGCAATAGTAATCCCAACTAGAACACCCAGCGTGTTCAAGGCCCCAGTGCCGGATTTGTATAACTTGCCAGCAGTGTTTAGTATTCATAGCACCAGTAGAGAATGGAGTTGGCTTTAATAAATAGTACTGTATTAATGTATAGCTGCTTTAAAAAGCCTCTGTTCAGGGGTGTCAGATGGGTATCTTTGGTTAAGATGAAAAGACATGGGCTGGGTGTGGTGGCATATGCCTTTAATCCCAGCACTTGGGAGTCAGAGGCATGTGGATCTCTGTGAGTTCGAGGCCAGCCTGGTGTACAAAGAGAGTCCAGGACAGCCAAGGCTACACAGAAAGACCCTGTCTCGAAAAACCAAAAAAGAAAAAAAGATGAAAAGACAGTCTCAGAAGCTGGTTAATACTTGTCTTAGGGGGAATTTGGGATACTCACTTGGTTGGACGGTGGTTCAAGAAAACTGTCAACATCTCACATGATTGATTTTCGGAGCACCTCAAGAGGAATGTTAGAAATACTTTCCACATTGTGGCATATTTTCCTAATAGTTACTGTGAAGAACTCCCAGCTCTTCCATAGAGCACTGAAGGGGATCTGGGGAATTGCAGGCATATCTCTTGACTGTCTGATGTATCGAGGCACCACGATACGGGTTGTGGAAAACTGCTACAGCATATTCCTCAGTCATTTTTATTGTCCCAGCCCCAGAACCCACTTGTGATAGTTTTTCTTAATCATCCCTGCATAGATACACAATTATGTTGATTTATGTACAGATATGTATCTGTGCCCTATTAAAATAACAAACCTCTTTCCCGTCCCAAGAACTACTTTTCACTCCCTGGGGACAGACTAAAGCCACATCCGTATCATCACCTGATGAGCTGGCCAGGAGAATCCCAGCCTGCTTCTGTCCTTGCCTAGAGAAATTTCCTGCAGCTTACTAGGAAAACCATCTCAGGTTGTTTGTTTATATTTCATGTGCATTGGTGTTTTGCCTGCATGTATGTCTGTATGAGGATTTCGGATCCCCTGAAACTAGAGTTACAGACAGCTGTGAGCTGCCATGTGGGAATTGAACTCAGGTCCTCTGGAAGAGCCACCAGTGCTCTTAAGCACTGAGCCATCTCTCCAGCCCTCAGCATCTCATGTTTTAGCAATGAACAAATCCCCATGCAGCCTGCTCCCCTAGGGAAGCATGGCAATAGAGTTTGACATTTCCTGTGATGCACAGTGTCAAAGTGTGAGAGCCAAGATGAGGAGGGACAGCAGGCTGCAGAAGTCTGCCCACTCTAGCATGCTGGTGCCACAAATGTAACAAACAGGTTGTAGTGCCCTTTGTCCGAGTTTGTGCCTCATTTTCTCTTTCTCTGTTACTCCCTGCACAGGCAACATCCAGGATGCGGGAACATTGTGACGTTTGCACAGTTCTTATTTATTGCTGTGGAAGGATTCCTTTTTGAAGCTGACTTGGGAAGGAAGCCACCAGCTATCCCAATTAGGTATGGCCCGTTACAGTCTTGTTGAAACCTAAAAAGTGGCGTCTGCACAGAAGTGTGAGTGCATGTTTCTTGAGCTTAGGTTATGGGTAACAATGGAATCATTAGTTTTATGAATGACATTGTTACACTCTAGAAACCTATTTTTAGAGTAAAATTCCTGCCCGTGACATTTAAAATAACCATGATGGAGCTAAGTGTGCGTTTGTATATTACAGGGTCAGAAGGACTAGCATGACCACGAATTTCTAACAGTCAAGGTGTCTGTCCTTTGTGTCGGGGAATTGTTGGTTATGCTAAGTGTGGGACTGTCAAGCATCTTGAAAATAATTGGCTTTTGGAAGTGAAGCAATGAGTATACAGCGTGGCAGCTCACTAAGTGGCACTGAATTGTTTGCTCAAAAATGGTTAATTTTACATTCTGCTAATTCACTTCAATTAAAAGAGAATGATTGACAAGCTAAGAAAAAAACGTTAATGCCACACCTCCGCCCATCAGTCCAGGTTTGGCCTAAGTATCTTCACAGGGCCACATATGCTCGCTGTCCTATGTGAGAGCCACAGGTGTCCTCCCAGCAGCGGGCGGTCAGTAGAGTGGTGGCACTTAGCTTCTCTGGGAGGGACACTGCCATGTGACTCTTGCTCATCCTTGTTCTTCTCCTGTCCTCCTTTGCAGCTTGCTGAATTTTATTAATGTTGTACCTTAAGTGTTTACTAATGTAACACTAAATATTTTAATTTCCTTTCCATTGGGTTTAGTATCTACATAAACCTTCTGTTCCTGAAGGTCAGCATTTACATTACAGTGGAAATCCGACCATCATATATATATATATATATATATATATATATATATATATATATGTATACACACATAATTTATTTATTTTTGTTTTATGTACATTGCCTGCATGCATATTTGTAGGTATCAGATCTTGGAATTACAGAGGAGTTACAGATGGTTGTGAGCGGCCATGTGGGTGCTGGGAATTGAACCCTGGTCCTCTGGAAGAGCAGTCAGCGCTCTTAAACACTGAGCCATCTCTCAGCCCCATTTTTTTTTTTTAAACTCCTTTGGGTCTTTCCATTCCCCCATCTGCTTTCATGGACCAGGGTATGTGGTGGTGGCATAAGGTATGTAATAGTAGCACCCTTGCTAGCTAACCCCACTTGTCTCCTTCCCCTGCCTGTTCAACCTTTACATCTTTTTTTTTTTTTTTTTAAGTCAGCGTCCTCTCATTATGTAACTGGCTGTTCTGGAGCTCACACTGTAGACTATGCTGGCCTCAAAACTCATAGAGATCCACCTACCCCTGCCTCCTGGGTGCTGGGATTAATGGTGTGCACCAACATGCCCAGCCTACCTCTAACAATTTATTATTGCTGCCTGTCCCTTTTATTGCCATTATGTCCCCTTAAAATGGTTATTTTATTTTTTGTGTGTTAATCAACAATCAAATTTATGCTTAGGTCCTTAATCCCCACAATTTCTAGGTTGTTCTATGTAAGTAGCCACATGGAAGAATTAAACTAACTATGCAGAAAGACCTTGATACATTCTGTTTCCCAATGGCGTACCATCATGAGGGCATCTTGTCATGAGGACATTTGGCAAGAAGCCTTGTAAAGTGACTAACAGCTAGACATTGTGAGGCAGCCAACACTGGTGGTCTCCCATGCCTGCCATGTTCATCTCTATGTTAGCTGTCAGGGTCCTCAGGCGGTTAGTGCAGGCGTGGCTGTGTGTGTATTAGTGCAGGTGTGGCTGTGTATTAGTGCAGGCGTGGCTGTGTGTGTATTAGTGCAGGTGTGGCTGTGTATTAGTGCAGGCGTGGCTGTGTGGACCTGGGATGCTCCATATCTAACCAGCAACAACAGAGATGATAACGTGGAGCCCAGTGTTGTTCCATCCTTCAGATGTGTAGATACAGAGCTGTTCAGAAATCTGTGCCCACAGGCTAAGATGTTATGAATACAGAACCACTGATTACTTTTGCACTAGATTGTCTAGGCATTTGCTTAAAATTTTAAAAAATACTTTTTAATGAATCATGAAATTGTTGACATTTAATCCTTTTGATCTGCAAAAACACAGCAAGTTAATACAACTATTGAAAAATATCTTGACTATTTCCTAGATGAGCATGAGAACATACAAATATAAAAAACTTAATCAATTTACTTGAATTTACTTATCCATAGTATCCATTTACTTATTTGTATGTCCATTTACTTGTTTATATGTATCTCTTTATTTTCTAAGTCATGATTATGGACTTTTTAAGCAGACGGAGTCTCTTTTCTCTTTAGTTGGTCTCAGGGTTGGCCTGGATCCTTCTGTTTGCCCTCTTTATGTGGCACTGGGATCCAGCCCAGGACCTCATCCATGCTGGGCGAGTTACTCTTGACAGCTGAGCTACATCTCTAACCTCTAGGATTAAAAATTATTTTTGTCATAATTTTAAGATCTATGAATTCTCAAGTGATGAAGACTCTGGCTGGATGTGGTGGTGCACACCTGTAATTGCAGCACTTAGGAGGCAGAGGCAGGTGGATCTCTGAGAGTCAGAGTTTTAGACCATCCAGGCCTACACAGAGAGACCTTGTCTTAAAGAAAAGACTCTGAATTTAAGTATAAATCTATCCAAATCAAGGCTTGTCTTCACAATTTTAGAGTTAAGAGTGTAGAATAATATTCACAGTGGCTAGGCTGACTGTGAGGTTGACTTAGCAAATCTTTGGAATCTGAGTTTTTCAAACTTAAGAAAAAATTATATAAACATATATAGGACACATTTAAGGTAGTCCTTCTCTAGAGGCCTAGGAAAAGTACCTCCAAAGAACTAAGACAGTGAAAAGGATGATCTACCTAGTCACTTAAACTCTGTTGCTATTGGCTAAGCAGCATTTGTAAAGCCTAGTTCTAAGTCCTTTGAAAAATATTCCAGTGTCTCCTTAAGCATATCCAATAATTGAGACTTCCCTCATGCTAGTCTGACTTTGAAGTGTTTGTATATGTAGTTGACTCCATGTGATAATGGTTCTCTGTGCTCTATCAGAGTTTCTTGAAAAGGTGGATTTGCGTGACACTGTCCTCTCTCGCTGCAGGTACTACGCCATCATGGTGACCATGTTCTTCACTGTGAGCGTGGTGAACAACTACGCCCTGAACCTGAACATCGCCATGCCCCTGCACATGATATTCAGATCCGTAAGTGCTGCCTGCTCACGCGTGTCCTCAGAACAGCACGGGCAAGTGTGCAGTCCAAGCATAGAGCAGAAGCGAAAGTCTCACTGAAGTTCAAGTCGAGGGCATGAAAGATAGGTTTGCATTGAGTCTTTACAGAAAGATGGCTTTCATCTGCAATATTAGACAGAAAGAGAGACTCGAGAAAGTAGAAAAAGAATGGTTTGCTTTTGTTTATCTCGGCTCTAATGTATGACTAATAAATATCAAATGAAGAATCCTCCGGGAAATAGATTTACTTTGTTTCCTTCATCGAGCTGATGCTGAGCTCATACTTACTTTTGAAGTTTTTTGTTTTGTTAGTTAGTTGGTTTTCCCCTCACCCCTTACCTTGCAGTGTTTTGCTTTGTAGTTCTGACTGGTTTGGAACTCTCCATCCTGCCTCAGCCTCCTGAGTGCTGGGATTACACCACACCTGGCAGGACAGTGGTTGATGAAGGGGGTTTCTGTCAATGTAATAACACATTTTCCTCATTACTTTATGGATGATGAGCGCTCTATGTAGTTGGTGTATAAATAAGAGCAGAGTGTTCCCAGAGGAGCAGGAAAGCTGTCAAGGGACATGTAGGCAGAGTTGCAGCAGACCACAAAATGGATGATGATAGAATGGCACTATTTGTTGCCTGAGATTTTTGTGAGCTTAAGTGTCCTGTTCCTACAGGGATTTGCAGGAGACAATTAGAATTATTGAGGTGACCTTCAAAGCATTGACACATAGCACTTCCCATAAACTCTTGTTGGTTGACCGACACCTCTCTAGAAAAGAGAGAGATCCCTGTATGACTTCTTCTATTAAGAATGGAGGTAGGGAAAGCTCACTGGTCATTTATACATTAGATAGATAGAAATTTGACAGAAGTAGGTCTAACGTACCATCTAACCCTATTAGCCCGGGCTTTGCTATGACTAATTAATGAGAATTGATCATTTTTATCCACATTGTATCTTGCATGACTTTATTATGTCACACAACAGATTTTTGGCCTCTATTTTTGTCTTAGTGACTGTTTATTCTTCATCCCATGTTTCCCTTTTCTGTTTTCCTACCCATTGAGAATCATGATGCTTTCTTTTGGCACAATAAAACCATCTACCCTTGTCTTCTTTTACAGGGCTCTCTGATTGCCAACATGATTCTAGGAATTATCATTTTGAAGAAAAGGTAACAGCACAACTTCATAGTCTGTCTGTGGAAGTGCTATCCCAGGCCACCTCTGTGGGCTGGTCACCTTTCCTTTTCTCACTTGGTGATAGGATTCTCTTGGCCATTAGCCTTCTCCTGAGTTCTTTCACTAAGAATCATGGGTAATAATGACTTTCCAAAGGCAGCTGACCAGGTCAGAGGTTCTCCCCGTGGCTTCCTGTGGGGCCAAACAACTGATCTTCAGTGCTTTGCCAACTGATAAAATCAGCTGACACAGAACTTCACTGTACAGTATGGTCATTGTTGGCTACAGATGATGCTACATGTGAACTTAAATTTCCTGAGTGAAATAAGATAGAATATTTTCTCACTTTTACTAGTTACATTTTAAACACCGAGTAACCATGTGTGGCAAGTGGTGTCCATATTGGGGCATCTCCAGGGAGTGGTACAGCAGGTCTGTCAGCGGTTGTCCTAGAAAGTGCTTTGTTGTTTATTTTATTTTTATTCTTGGCATTCCTGGGGCTAGATCCCCACACATGCTGCAAAGACTCTTATTAACCTGCATATTCACCACACATAAGGTGCTCGTCAGTGTAATGAACTGGGGAGTAATTTTACATGCTAAGAGAATTCACAGTAAAGGCCCAGCAGACATGAAGAAGCAGCAGAAAGTGCGGGCTTGTTCTTCGTGACACTGCCAGCGGTGTGGTCTAGGACTGTGAAGGGAAATGGCAGAAACAGCCGGGGGTGCTTTTTCAAAGTACTCTCACTCTGAGGTTCATCCGATCTGCCCAGGAGAAAGGACATTAGGGAGAGGCAGTGGGTGTGCTGCAAGACTTCTCAGGGGAAGGTCACCTTCGTTGTTAAAACTAAAATTGTGCAGGTGACACCATGGTTTCAGTTGTCCTCTTCCTTGTCTCGGTATTAGGGCTCTCGGGGCTAGGGAAGGCTCTGCCTGTTCAGGGAGGAAACCTAGAGGGGTTTGTTTTTGTTTTTGAGATTGTTTTCTGAGGCAGAGTTTCATTTTGTAGCCCTGGCTAGTCTGGAACTTAGATATGTAGACCAGGCTAGCCTTGAACCCACAGATATCCGCCTCTGCCTCCCAAGTGCCGGGATCAGAGGTGTCCACCGCCACACCCACCTGCTTGGCTAGAGCCTGTAGTTCATAAGTAATAAGGGCTGTATCAAAACAAGGGCAAGTGTGCCCCTTGAAAGGCTGGTGTGTCCTTTATGTCCAGAGGCCATGGAGTCCCCAGGTAAGTACTGTTGGGTGTGAGTTCTTCTCAGTCCTCTTTGCTTCATGCACACATAGTTCATGGCCAGGTTTGTTTGTTTGTTTGTTTTATTAACATGAAGGCTATACTTGTTGATAGCTAGAATTCACCTTGGAACAGCTTTGATTTGGGTATGTATGTATGTATGTATGTATGTATGTATGTATGTATGTATGAAGAATCATAGTCTACTGAGACAGCCTCACGCTGTTGGGGGCTCTTCTCAGCATCTGTTTCTCTTAAGAGTTTATTTGGAATCTATTATCCACAGAACAGGAATTCCTCTAACTTCTCTATATTTATTCTTTCTTCCCTCCCTCCCTCTCTCCCTCCCTCCCTCCCTCCCTCCCTCCCTCCCTCCCTTCCTTCCTCCATTCCTCCTTCCCTCCCTCTGTCCCTCCTTCCCTCCCTCCGTCCCTCCTTCCTTCATTCCCTCCTTCTCTCACTTCCTGATGCTGAGGAATAAACCGAGGGCCTCCGTCCATGTTAAGAAAATGTCCTGCCACCACGCTCTGTTCCAAGCTTATCTTCTCATTTTCTTGAGCACAGCCCTTTGGAGAATTAAAAGACCACACTTGTATTATTCTTAACCATTATTTTGGCTTAATTTTTAAACTACTTCAGTTTGATGTTTCTAGACTGAACTTTTGATATATTAATACTGTTTTATTGGCATATATTAACCATATGCATTATGATAATTTCACAATATGTATTATATATTTTGATTATGTCCTTCTCCATACCCTCTTGTCCATCTTCCACTCCTGCTGAGCCTTCCTCTTCCCAATTGGCCCCCCCTTTCTTACCCCACTTCTCTATAGTGGGCCTCCCCTGCACCCCTCCCAACGCCTTAGCCACTCAGGTCAGTCTTGATGTGGTATGGTAACCAACAGATACAATGTTTTTGGGCAGAAAAGAGATGAGGATTCATTCTGTAGTTTAATTCCTTTACATCCTTCCTGGGGCCTTTTCCCTGATTACCAAGATTCCAAGGGGGATCATAATGATACAGTTTTAGTTAATGTGTAATGTCACTGTTACGCTGCCCTCTACAAATTTTATATTCCTCCCTTTATCCAGCATTGCCAACAGTTTACCAAATCACTTAAGTTATTCAGGTTGTTTTTACCGAAGTGCCTCCCCTGGAGAATGGCCACTATTTCCCAAGTTTTGATTCTTGTACCTGATACTCATTCCTCTTGAATAGTGTGTGTTAAGGCACAATTCTGGGCTCTTAGGACTGGAAAGGCCACAGGTACTGGTGAAGACTGGCAGCCACATTGCAGTGTCACTTCACATCTAGTGTATGTCTGTTTTCTAGTTTTGTTTTCTTTTTCATTTTCTGATAAAACAGTCTACTGGTCAGCAGACTGTTGAAGGCAACTACGGGAGCGTGGTCCCGGTGACACTGTAGGGCCTTGCACTTGAGTTGCATACTGACCAGCAGTAAATCCCATTAAATGCCATCCCCTTCTCTAAGATGGTCTTGGTCTTATTTTTCAGATACAGTGTGTTCAAGTATGCCTCCATTGCCCTGGTGTCTGCAGGAATATTTATTTGCACTTTCATGTCAGCAAAGCAGGTGGTAAGAATCGGCTTTAAATCATTTCTCTTCACTGCTTGTCATGGGGCTGCACTGTCAGGCAGCTGTTAATAATGGGAAGGAATTAGCGTGCCTGTGTAGTACAAAGACTCAACTCTGAGAGGAGACTGTGGACAACATAAGCATGCCCCTTACTCCTCAGCATGCCGTCCGCAGTTCTGGTCCCTGTACCGAGTATATTTTCTTCTTTCCTAGACTTTCCAGTCTGGCTTGAGCGAGAAGGACGGATTCCAGGCATTTGCATGGTGGTTACTAGGCAAGTACAGTATTTACGAAAAGCTAATTACATCTGCACTTATGTTTGCTGAGTTTTCTCCTGCGGGACATGTTTCTTGGCAAGAAACTTAGGCTAAACTAATTATGCCAAGGAGGAGAGTGGCACCTGGGACCAATAGCGTCTCTGAACCTCAGTGTTCAAAAAGTTCAAAGAGGCCAGTGTTCACATTTTTGTCACCGCGTCCTTCATGGGTCGATGCTTCCCATGGTTGTCACTGGCAGAGAGGGAGAAGTCTGTCGCTGTGTTCCGGAGCACTGTGTGGGCGGTGCCTGCAGCTTCTTTGCTGCTCCGCTGAGAAGAAGCCTCTGTGAAGGGGGACGCTTAGAGCTTGCGACTCTACATTTCCTGGGACACATTCCTAACTCTTGGGCTCATTTTCTTCTTAAGCTAAACCGCTCCATATGGCAGTGTTCCCAAATCCACTCCTGTGAGAATTTTTAAAAATACAAGTATCTCTGTGTGGAATTAATTACATAGCTCCTACAGGGCCTTGTCCTCACAGGGATTTGGGGAGGACTCTCTAGTGTTTGCAGTAGTAACAGGCGTAGACTAACACTGATGAGGAAGAAAGGAACAGGGAGAGTGCATCCTCCTCATCTGGGCTTTGGGCTTTAATCACCCTTCAGTGCTGCTCTTCACAGCAGAGATCTCCTCTGCACTATCAGAAAAATACTTACCCAATGGGAAAGTGCCGAAAGCATATGAACATACAGTTCACAGGGAAAAATAATGTCCAGTAATTGTGTACCTTCACAATGTAGTAATAAAAAACCCAAAGTGCGATAACTTTTAATTTCTGACTTACTGTATTGGCAAGATGGTAAATGACGCTGTTGCTGCTGTGAGCATACAGTAACATGGCCATTTCCATAAAAGCCACCAGCAGAGTAAATCAATTGCCTTTCTCAAAAAATATTGTATATTGAGTTTTTTAAAGGTCTTAAAGTTTTTTTTTAATGTTTGCCTCAGCAGTTCCATTTATATAGAATTATCCTAAGGAAGTAATTAACATTTTAAGTATTTGTGTATATTGATTTCAGTGAAATAACCAGAAATCTAACTGGTCTCATAGCAAGAAATTGAAGTGTGGTACAACCACGATAGGGTGAAGCGCACAACCTGAACCACACACTGAAAACACGTGAACACACAGGGGACATACAGGAGAAGCCCAGAAGAGCCTTGCGAGAAAAGCAAGCTATAACAGTGTGTGGACAGTCATGTGGGGATGGGACACTAGAAAGCGTTAGATGAGAGCTTTGTGGTTTTAAAATTTGTATGTCGTATAGTTTATGAGAGTTACAGAACTATAAACAATAGTGTCACCTTAAGAAAATATGTGAAAGACATCTTGTAACTTGACCATTGTTTTTTAGGTATTGGGGCACTGACCTTTGCCCTGCTGATGTCAGCAAGGATGGGCATATTCCAAGAGACTCTATACAAACAGTTTGGGAAACACTCTAAGGAGGCACTATTTTATAATGTAAGCAACTTCTTGAACTCTGGGAAGGTGAAAATTTACAATTTATGATGTGTTATGCCGAATGAAATCCTAGTGTAAGCAACAGAGTGTATTTTTATTAATAGCTAGCTTTTAGACAGACGGCTGAAGTACTTCAGGCAGGGGCGTAAGGTGCACTATAAGTAACAGTTATCCATATGAGATGACATGTAAGGGACAGGGAGCCAAGGTCCACAAAGTTCCTATCGGTAAAATTATCAAAACCAATAGGAAAGTCCCAAAGCTGCCGCAGGGCAGGACTGTGGATGTCAGTGTGCAGCTTAGGGGTGGGGACTCAGGGCCTGAGGTCCTCAAAGGGGCTCTCCTCACGTGATGGTTTACTTCATCTGAGCTTATTCATTGTAAGGGATCACCTGACACTCCTATAGCTCTCTTCTTCCTCTCCTTAACTGCTGTTGAAATCTGCACAGAGAACTGCCCCCCAAGACCAGGGCGAGGTAGTTGCCCCCATGCTCAGTTAATCCGAACAGCTACTTGACACATTCACGTGGAGCTAGAGTTTGCGCTAGGAATTTTGAAAAGGTCAGCATTTTATTAGCTCTGTCATTGAGAGCAATGCCAGGCATAGTGACAGCTCAGCTAGGGTCGCCATGACTTGATCTCACCTAGTACTGTTGTTGTAAGGAAGGCACCTTATGTGTCCTCTTCTTCTTTGGACTCTTCTCATCATTTGTTTTTTTCCTTGGTCTCAGATTATATGCAAATTTCTTTTTATTCTAGTTTCCAAAGTCTCTGAGATCTGTGTGGTCCTTGTAATTTTCAAATCCAGTATGTAGCAAGCCCTTTTGGGCAAAATGACTATGAGTTGTGGTTCCCCGTCCCCTTGTTGAAGGGAGGACCTACTCCTTCGCCTGCCTTTCTCCTTGGTGACCATCAGACTCCATAAGATGCATTGCCAGTGATGCCAAGGGCTCAGAGGTGCTAGATACCTTACTCTAGAGGAGTTTCCCCGCTTACCAGACAGCTTGAGTCAAGTGAAGGTGCCCTGAAGGTCCTGCAATGTGTTTGCATTTACCTTGTGTGACCCGTTTCTGCCCACAGCATGCCCTTCCCCTTCCCGGCTTCATCTTTTTGGCCTCGGATATTTATGACCATGTCGTTCTGTTCAATAAGTCTGGTAAGTCTGGGGTCACGTGGCGGCTTTACCCGCCAGTTTCTGAGGCAAAGCCTCTCTCTTGCCTTTGACTCAAGTACAGCTCTATCTCCTGTTCATCTCAAGTGACCCTTTGCACATCCATGTGTCCAAATGGTGCGGTGAACCAGCAGTTGCAGCAGCAAGAGCTTTTGTTCCCTGTAAATAAGAATGTCCTCAGGCTGTCTCCTTTCCTTTGGAATCTGTGTTTGCATTTGAAGTCATCTAATGTTAACTGTGTTGGGAACGCAAACAAGTAGTCCCAGCACTCAACTGGGACCGGAGCCCTGTGAAGCTGAGCTGCAGCCTGGCTGTCGCTGTGTTTCTCCTCTGCCATGAAAGGCAGAGCTGCTCAGATCCGAGCTGCCTAGGCGCCAAGTGAGACGCAGCAAAATGATGCAGAGCTTGTTTCCTAGCTACAGATTAAATAAACAAGTTAATTACAAACAAAATTTAAAAGAAAAGAACGTGAACCATCTCTATAAAGGAGAGCTGTGGCTTTTTAGAATAACTGTTTGGTACAGTGACGGTAGATGGCCAGTCACCTGGGAAGACCTCACACGCACAAGCTAATCCTCTAACAAGGTCACACAGAGAGGTGAACACATAAGAAAAGCCTTAAGAATCAAGGCTCTGTGTTGTACCAGTACAGGTAGTAAATGCATCCTGTGTTGTGTTGTGACTGTCATTTGGCCTAAAACTGTGTTATAAAAGTAGATAGAATGTAAGAGAGTCCACAAGGCTGTGGATTACAAAGTATTTCTCATTGTCAATACCGTAGTTTGTGAAGATCCCGAGAGCTCTCACGGTGCTCCGACCCTGTGGTTAGCGTGTACTGGAGTCAAGGCGAGTGAAGAGGTGGTTTTAAGGGAAACAGTCCACTGTACCTGAACCTGTTTCGCCTATATAACCTTGTTAAAGATGAAGGTGTAAATGTTGATGCTGACATGATCGTGTCCTCTCCTCACCTCTGCAGAACTCTATCAAGTTCCGGTCATTGGTGTTGCCATGCCCGTCATGTGGCTCTACCTCCTCATGAATGTTGTGACTCAGTATCCTTTAAAGTCCTCTTTTCCATGTCCCCGTGTTGTTTTGGCAGAGGAATGTGAGGTTGGGTTCTGTCTTGATGTCTCCAATGGTAAGCTGGAGATGGGTAGACCGCTCATGAAGCCCTTTGTAGCAGGGAAAGAGGTAGTGATGGTGCCACAGGTCAGGGAGGAAGAGGTAGTGATGGTGCCACAGGTCAGGGAGGAAGTTTGCAGAAGCAGCAGAACCCACAGGTTGGTTTAGAGCTGGCCGTGTCATCAGATAAAATGTTCAGAGATTTCTCCCAGGGTTCCTGGTGTCCTAGGAAATAGTTTATTATTCTTGACTATTATAAGTTGCTGCAAAGTTCTGAAACAAACTTCAAATTAAGACTAATTTAAAAGTAATTATATTATAGAAGGACCTTACCATCATAAGAGTCACAGAGTCTTTAAAATATTGAAGCAGACTGAGGCTGACTGCCTCTTCTGAAATCACTGCGTAGATTTGCCATACAGAACTCCATTTGAAGGGGAGAATGGATGTCCTGGGGACAAGAAAGGATGAGGTGAGTGTCACTCTGGCCTTCATTATAAACTGTAGTGACAATTCATAATGATGGGCTTTTAGAGGTGGCAGGCCAGAGCCCTTTGGGACGCTCTGCTAAGGAGGGTCCTCAGGATCGCCCTGTTTTCTCGGCATATCAGGTTGAAGCCAGGAATCGCACCTAAAGTTTCTCTCTAGTTTACAGAGAACGGCCTTAACCTCTCCTCCAGATACGTGTGCATCCGGGGTGTGTTCATCCTGACGACAGAGTGCACGTCCCTCACGGTCACCCTGGTTGTGACTCTGCGCAAGTTTGTGAGCCTCATCTTCTCCATATTGTACTTCCAGAACCAGTTCACACTGTGGCACTGGCTGGGCACCTCGCTGGTCTTCATCGGGACCTTACTGTACACAGAGGTGTGGAAAACCCTGGGGACCACAAAAAGTCAGCTGCCCAAGGACCACAAGAAAGACTGAGGTCTGCCAGGACAGACAGACAGACAGACCAGGGTTCTGTGAGAGAGGCCTCTGCTGCAGGTCTGGCCGTCATTTCACTTTGCCTGAGGCCAAATTACCACAGTATTGAACCAGACAGGTTCCAGAGCGCCCTCCGGAGGACAGGACGCATCTACTTTCATGGCTACCGAGACAGCGTTTGTAGATTCCTTGTAGGCATCCCTGAGCTAGAATAAACAAAACAGCAAGTCTACCAGGAAGACTATCAGATAACCTCTGCATTGCTTTTCTGTTTGTTTGCCAGCACATCAGAATCACACTTGTTGAATTCCAAGTCCTCAGAGCTACTAGTTTTCTTCCTGTGGTCTTAGGTAAGACCGTGCCCTTGTTGCTAATCGATGACTTTTTGCTGTGATAGCCATTGCCCTGCTGTGGCTATGTACCTTTTTCCTCCCATCACCTCCACACTTCAGCACTTGGCAACATGTCCAATGTTCCAGGTGTGATCAGGCACTGAACGACCCCATGGACATGTGAAAAATCAGACCCCAGGAAAGATAAGGCTGGACTCCCTCCCATGTGTTGAAAAAGAAGTAGCTGTCCCCATGAGCACAGCCCTGGTGATACGTGAGCGGGATGCTGTGATGCTGGAGTGGACAGGTGGATCCCACCTCCCACCACTCACTTTATGTGTTTGAGCAATGCAAGGATCACATGCTTCTTTTACCTGCTGCTTTCCTTAGTTAGAGAGCATCCCTTAGCGCTCATGGCTCATTACAGGGTTAGAAGTGGATTGAGAAGAGGGAGACCTTTCCACCCATCTCCTAGGAGAAGCCCCTTAGCCTGTTATGGAGATGGAGATGGAAGTGTGGCCCAGTACAGCTCTCACTCTCAGCATCCTGAGAGATAGTAGCCCCTGTGCCATTGGCCACACACTCATGTGAGTTTCAGATTTGTGTCTGAGAGGCTTTAAGTTCTAGAAGATACCTCTTCCTGCCACTCTGAGAGTCATCGACTGTCAAGTCAGCGATGGGCATAAATCAGGTCAGACCCAGCTACCACAGGGTGGAGTTTTGTTTTCCCACAGGTATCCGACTGCTTTCAGTGGGTGTGCATGGGAGGTTGCATGCTTATGTACAGAAGAATGCCTGCCTCTTCTCTGTGGGTCACTCCGAAGGTCCAAGTTTTCCTCTCATGGATAATCTACAGAAAAAGTAACCCTGTCAGACAGCATGTGGAGATTGTGTGTGACCCCACTGGACTGTAGGTGATTGAAGAGCAACGTCCATGGTATTTTTTTTCCTCTTTTCTTCACTTAGTGCCAGACCCTCATTAACCTCACCTAGCTCTCTGCTCCTCTACAAACAGATAAACTAACCATTTCTCTTACCTATAGACAGCAGCCTAACATCCTGTCACTATGTGTAGACTGTGCTCTTAAACCGAGACGTGGCTCTCCGTGTCTCCTGGGCTCAGGTGTAGTTCTTTATTGCACTGTCTGAAGAGACCCTTTGGTGGGTCTGAACAGCAGCAGCACAGAGAAGTTTTGTAATCCTTTGGGTCCTGTGGGAAGGCAGTTAAAACTGCCGTGCTTTTTGTTATATTAAATGCAGGTGCAGTTCCTCCACCTAAGTCCCCTTGTTTGCAGACTAATTCATTGTACTGGCCATTGACAGCTCCCCAGTTCTGGTCATGGTCTATTCTCAAAGATGCTAAATTCACAGGCCCAGAAGCTGCTTAGCTACTTTAAAATATGTGGGGTTGCCCAGACCAATGTTGCTATAAATACCAAGTGTTAAATGTCCCCTTTAAAAGAAAGTAATAAAAAGTACTTTTCCTTCCTGTTTAACAGAAGAATCTGTCCCTAGGGGTTCGGGAGGCTTCGTTCTGATTACTCTTAACAGGCTATAAGCGTCAGTTACCTAGTACTTCCTTTTTTATGTTGGAAGAAGTACTCCGCAGTTTGTAGTTACGTGAGACTGGCTGACACGGACAGCATCTGCCTGGCCCTGTCAGGGCTTCAGAGGATGTATGCCTTAGTGCGAGTGCTTTGCCAGCTTTAGTAAAGGAGGTGCAGGATCAGGTACAGCACTCACACAGTAAAGTGTGCACCTGCAGGAATAGGCTCATGCACACGCGTGCCCCAGCCCTCTTCTCCCATACCCTAGATATAAGAAAACATATCTAACAGACACTAGTTAGAATTTTGTAAATTTGCTAAAGACCTTGTTTTAATTTTCATTGTATATCTCATTGCACATGGTCCTGTGGTTGGACATTTCCACACAGTTGAGTGCACCCCCACCCCCTTCCCTTGCTGTCAGCCTGTTAGGCCCTGTCCTTCCTATGGACAGTTTTGCTTCTACCTTCAGATCACATATGCATCTGTGATGTATGTCTACACAAATCCCAGAACTACAAATGAGAGAGCACAGAAGATCTTTGTCTTCTCTACACTAGCTTAATTCGCTTAGTAGGATTATCTCCAGGTATATCCATAAAATCATTCTTTAAAAGAGTCATTCCTCAAGCTGGGCGAGGTGGCACATGCTTTTAATCCCGCACTTGGGAGGCAGAGGCAGGAGGATCGATGTGAGTTCAAGGCCAGCCTTGTCTACAAAGTGAGTCCAGGACAGCCAAGGCTACACAGAGAAACCCTGTCTTGGAAAAACAAAAACAAACTACAACAAAAATGAGTCATTCCTCATTGTTAATTTTTTTTCATGTGGATTGTAAAGGTTTTAAAAGGGCAAATAAGCCATTTTATCAAGAGCTAGACTCAGTGAATGCAGAGAAATGTCTACTAAACATCATTGTTCTTTTAGCGTCAGTGCATATCGTTTGTCTCAAAATACAGCTTCAGACATGTCAAACGCTATTGTAGTAAGAACCAAAAAGCAAAGGACCAGGAAATGTAGTCTATCTGTGTGCCCAGTAACGCCAGGTGACAGGAGAGGATGGCAGATGCTTGGGTTATATTTCATATCTGCATATCCTCTCTCTCTCTCTCTCTCTCTCTCTCTCTCTGGTTTTTCGTGACAGGGTTTCTCTGTGTAGCCTTGGCTGTCCTGGGCTCACTTTGTAGACCAGGCTGGCCTTGAGCTCCCAGTGATCCACCTGCCTCTGCCTCCCAAGTGCTGGGATTAAAGGAATGTGCCACCACGCCCAGCCCAACATTCTCTTTTTATAAATGCTATCTTTATCACTTTTTTTAGAAATCTATTTTCAACTTTTGAACTTTTTTTTCTCCTTACAGTGGCGAGGATCAAACCTAGGGCCCTATACATATTGTAGGTTCTTTTATTTTCTTTTCACCCTCCTAAAACAGCCAATAATACTCTAGATAGAGTGATAGTTCAGCAGCTGGTGGCTTGCTATCATGTGTCTCCTGCTCCCTTCCTCCTGGGTAGCTGACCGAAGCACAGCACTGCAGCTCTGCCAGGGTGCGATGTGCCACCTGCAGCCCCTCTTCCGAGGGTTCGAAACCTGTGGACATTTCCTGGGCGCCTTTTCCTCCCTTCTGGGGTCGGCTTTTGTCCTTTGCACCTTTATTCTTAATTCTACCTCACTTCCTTACTGCGCCTGCATCCCCTTGCGCTATTTTTTACAAAGCAAACCTCTCGTCCCCACTCATGCCTCTGTTCTTTGAGGCATCCTGGTATTTTTTAGGAGTTTTATTGGGCATTTATATATGTCTAGCATGTCTTGTTGAGTGATTCTGTAAGCATTGCTAGGGAGAGTGTGGAGCAGAAGGGAGCATGTGGCAGAGTGCTTACCGGGAGGGTGGGCATGGAAGCTTTGAACTGTCTGCATAGTCTTTGTCCAGCTCAGCCCAGGAGCAGAGACCCCTGCTGTCTGACCCTCTAATTTGGTTCTTTTTAGCCTAGAGACAGGGAAGTGTGGAGTCAGGAATACTTGAAAACCAGTGAATTAGCTGTGGGTGGTGGGCATGATATCAGTGAGCCAGTTTGGGTGAACCTGAGCAAATAGTGTCCTATGTTAAAGATCCAAGACCAAGATCCTCTCTTTGGCCAGTAGTAGATAGAATTAGGAGGGACGTTAGATAAATAAGGTGTTAGATAAATAAGGTGTTTTGGTCTCAGTGGCTTTTTGCTGAAAGCTGACTGACTCTTGTCAGTGGCAGTTCATGCTACCATTGAGAGAACTGCCAATATAGATGAAATGTCCTCATTATTACTATTGGTTGGTGTAGTGTTTGGAAATAACGTATGAATACTATTTAAGTACAATATTTGAGTCTTGGAATATATTTGCTATTACCAGAGACTGACCCCTCTCAACTTTATAGTGTATTCTCTTTTTCTAGCAATTTCCTCACTGTAGACATTCCAGGAATAGAAGGGGCCGGGGAGCATGCATGATTCATTTCTGAACTGCCAGCTCCTAGCGTCATGTCTGACATGCATTATATGAGAGAACAAATGCTTGCCAAGGCCTCCTCCTCCCTCTTCATATTGCTTCTTCACAGTTATTCCCAATTCTCGTTGGCTGGTTGGCAAGAGAGCCAAGGAAGGGCACATTCCAGTGACCCCAAACAAGAAAAAGGACGGGAGTGGTTATTGGGAGACGTCTGTAGAATGCTACCCAGCGTTTTGCTGTCTTGATGCCTGGTGGGAGGGAAGAGGGAAGAGACTTGTGTGCATATTACCATGTGTAGTTGACGTTCGGGAAGAAACTCACCAGGTCATTAGAGCGCCCCAAGGGCTTTTGAAGTGACTGCCTGGTGACCTGCTGCACTGCACTCACTGCCTGCAGTCAGTGTTACCAGCTGCCGCCTGCAGAGCCATGTCTGTTTGTCTGCTCTGAGTATCACAGACACCTCCCCCAGCTCTGCTACAGAAGTCACCACCAAGAGGCACACAGCAAAAGGCCTGGTCTGCACTCAAACAAACAGGGCCTGTATTTGCAGGGGAAACTGAAATGATGCCTTCCACAGATTGAGTTGTTTTTCATCTTTTAGTGGAAGGCAGACTCCTCAAGCAAAGTGGGAGGCTGCGGTTATTCCCCCGCAACACGAGAAAGCCTTTGTACCTCACTCACAAGTGTGAGCATTTCTGTGCTCTCTGCTTTCTTTCCAGAGAATGGCCTCAGCTTCCCAAAAAGGATGATTTGAAAAGTTACAAAATTATGATTTTATTCATTCATACTCTGTGCGCTTCGTTGAGTATTACGTTTTAAGAACAAAGATCAGAGAAGGAGGGAGCCCGTAGCAGCCGTGTGTGTAGAACAGCCTGAAGACATTAGTGAGTATTCATACTTTGAGCTGTGTAAATATCAGACATCACTCCCAGCCTTATGAGATATTTGAGCGGTTAAGGAGGAAAGGGAGGTTCTTTGAATAAAGCGTTTTGCCAAACTGAATGTGATGTTTTTTTTTTAACCATCATTTCTTATAAAGAGCCATTTTTCACCTCTGAAAAAACTCATCAGACATCTGGATTTTATCTTTAATTTGCAATCATTGTTTCTTAATAAAAGTGATAAGACCCTGCAGGTGCACCCAATCACCATTGCCTTCAGGGGCTTGTGTGTGGTTCCAAGAGCTTCTCTTGTTTTCATCTTGTATGAGGCAGTGGTGGGATGGCTTCCTGATGCCTCGCAGCTGGATCAGTGTGAGGCCCCTTCCCAGGCTACTGCCTGCTCCAGCTCCACAGATTTCAGGTAGCTTGGCCTCCCTTAGGAGCTGTAGAAGATTGCGGCAGTGTGTGCAGTGAGTCTCTAATGTACTGACTTCCGTAATACTCAGTGGGATCAGCCTCCTTTCTCTATAGACTACAGTACTTAACTACAGATCTTAACACACAAGTCACACATGCTCCAAGCAGTTTGTTGGTAGTCATGCTTTGCAGTAACACACATGTACAAACAAAAACAAATGCAAGGTGGTACAGGGACTGAAGAGTTAAATCCCTCCTTTAACGACTGTGATAGTTGTGTGTTTTCAGGCAGAGCTGGGTGTTGTAAGGAGTCCCTAGCTTGCAGTTTTGAGCTAGAATTGCCTCTGAACTCTGCGTGCTGAAGCCACGCAGACATAAGGCACATTGAACTCTAGAATGTTCCCACCCACCTGCCTGAGAAGAGAGACCTCTCAAGATGGAAAATTGTGGTTTTGTCCCAGTCTTGAGCAGCCTGGGTGTTTTCATGAGCAGAATACTCCTCTCACAGCGTCCTGTGGCTCTGACACCAGCAACAAAACACAGATGGACACAGGACAGCAGCTCACTGCCCCAGATGTCCCTCACTGGCGAGAGCAGCCAGCACCTAGGTAGACATCATGAAGATCCATTCCCTTCATCCCCCTTCCTACATGGAACATTCAAGCACCCTAGTGCATATCACAGAGTTTTCTGTTCATGTTGAAAAATACCTCTTTTCCCAGGAAAAACAAACACGTGGGTATGCAGGGTTTGTCAACAGCCAAAGCTTTTAGTGATGTTCTTTATCTGCAAATTAATATAGTCATCTCATCATTAACATGAAATTATTTTAATGTCTGATTGTTTCTTAATCAGCACTTCAAAGATCCAGCATATGGCTCTGTTACCACACATGACTGCAGTGCAGACTCGTCCTGAATCCAAATAAGCTGATGATGACGATCACTAGAATGAGAGCGAGTGATGTGGATTGCACAAACTCACACCCCTGGGGGTTTCCCAGAATCGCTAACATTTTATTTGTATTATTATAGAATACAATTCTCATGGAAAACCAGTACCTGAGGTACGGAAGACCTGCCTAAGTTACCTCAGCGGCTCATTGTTGGTTTCTGAGCTGTTAGACCCCAGAGCTGTGCTCTAAGCACCGTATTCTGCCACCTCTAAAGCCCAGCAATGAGTCCTGTCTATCTCTGCTCACTGGTATAGCTCTCCGTATGCCAAACACCACTAGTGAGCCTTGGCTTTGTGGTTTTAGCATGTTTGTTTGCCTGTGGTTCATATTCTGGTCTCTCAGAGCTGGTCCCCTGTTGTCCAGTATACACAGAAAATATAAGCTCAGAAATCTGGTCACAATACAGGACTGGTTCCTTGGTGTTCACACCAGAAGTGTTCCCGTTTTCCCTAGTGCTCGAGCACGTCACTTCAGCCAATGCTGTCAGATGTTCAGCAGAACATAATTAAATCGTGGCTTCTCCAATGATGTGCTTAGGTCTCTGTGCTTTGCAGAATGTTTAATGTATGTGTTAACTGTTCTTTTCATTTCTCCCAGTTCTGTTCTAGAAGGCATTTTAATTAGGTTATCTCATCTACCTGGCTAAGTGCCATCACTGAATTATACTTTGATAACAAATCTTCAGCCATTCTACAAGGATCATTACAAGAGTTTTCACTTTCCATGGTTCAGAATCCTTGCACTGGTGAAGTTTAATGCATTATCCATTATCTACTAGGTTGCTGCATACCTTCCATTTAAATGAGAATTAGTGTTAGAGTATTGCTCAGTCCTAGCTCTAGACAATATTTGCCTCTGCATATGCGTTTGCATATGCAGTTCTGTCTGGAAATGAAAACTGCCATCCCTTTTATAGAAATTGTATTGGGATTATGTTGAGCTGCATGGAACAGGAACCCAGTTCAGTCCCTTAACCTATTAGTCCTTCACAAAGATGGTATACTTACTAGCTGGTTTTGTGTTAACTTGACACAAGCTAGTGTCATCAGAGAGGAAGGATCCTCAGTTGAGGAAATGCTTCCGTGAGATCCAGCCGTAAGGCATTTTTTTTTCAATTAGTGGGAGCACCCAGCCCATTGTGAGTGGTACCAACCCAGGCTGAGCAAAGTTAGGGGGAGCAAGCCAGTAAGCAGCACCCCTCCATGGCCTCTGCATCAGCTCCTGCCTTCAGGTTCCTGCCTGAGTTCCTATCCTGACTTCCTTCAGTGATGAACAGGAATGTGGAAGTGTAAGCAGAATAAATCCTTTCCTCCCCAGCTTCTTTAACTGTCATGGTGTTTCATCACAAGAGCAGGAATCCTAACTAAGACAGAAGGGCAGGTTGTGGCTGGTACAACCACCCAGGAAGCTGTTGAAGGAAACACAGAAGTTCCTGTAAAATAGCACATCAGCACAAGGTGTATTGCAAACACCAGAGAGCCAGCGCATGGCTTCTGCTTTGTTCTGCTAACCAGCTCTTAGGAGTACCCATCTGTTTCCATTTCTTTCCCTGTTTCTGTGATAAAACACAACGTAGGGGAGAGAGGGTTTATGTTCACTCATAGTTGCATTGCAGGTCACAGACCCTGTCATAGCAGACAAGTCACAGCAGAAGGAGCTTGAGGAAGCTGATTACATCTTATCTACAGTCAGGAAGAGAGCAAGGAATGTGTGTTGCTTTCTCCATTTCAGCAATCCAGGACTCCAGCCAGGGAATGGTGCTGCCCACAGTGGGCAGGTCTACCCACCTCAGAACAACCAAGATAATCTCCCACAGGCTTATGAGTGATTCTAGATTCTGTTAAAGTGATACCAATTGCCATTACATTATCAAAGGAATTTATACAAGAATTCTGCTGGTGATGATGGGAAATGCAGATTCCAAGAATCCCAAGCTCTCTGATCTAGGAAGAGATTAGACAGAGAAAAAAGGTGGAATTCCCCATGGTGATAAACTGCACCCTTCATCCCTATAGATAACTCCCACTTAACCTTTGGACCAAACAGTTAGCGACAGCATGCTTCTGATTAATATGCCACTGCTATGGCTTGGCTGTATCCCCCAAAATTTTACACACTGGAATTTTGTTCCTTGGTTGGTGTGGCAGCATTAAAGTGTCTATGAGAAGTGTCCCCTCCAAAAGCTTGCATTGAAGGCTTTGTTCCCCCAACATAGTGTTCAAAGGTAGAGAGTTGGGGGGTTGATTGGAAAATAAAGGGGTCTGATCTAACCAATGGACCTAACATAATGATAGACTCATAATCTGATGGTATTATTAGGAAATAATGGCCATTAGGAAGTGTGACCTAGTTTGGAAGAAGTCAATCACTGAGAGATACCTTCAAAATCTCCCCCACTGCGTCCTAGCCACCATGAAGTCAGTGGCTCTGTTTCACTGTGCTTCCTGCACACTAGTGTTTACCTCCACTCAGTCACAGTGATGGGAGCCAGCAACCTGGCACCAAGACCTCTGAAACCAGGCACCAAATAAGTGTTTCTTCCTCTAAACCAGTGGTTCTTAACTTGTGAGTCACACCCCTTTGGGGAGTAGAATGACCCTTTCATAAAGGTCACATATCAGATCTATCTTGAATATCAGATATTTACATTAATATTTATAACAGTAGCAAAATTACAGTTATGAAGTAGCAACGAAAATAATTTTATGGTTGAGGATCACCACAACATGAACTGTATTAAAGGTTTCAGAGTAGGAAGGTTGAGAACCACTGTTCTAAACTTTTATTCCCAAGTGTTTTATTGTAGTGACAGAGTCACCAATGTGCTGGACCTTAAAAACTAGGGCCAAATGACAGAATGTTAGCTCATAGCGAGAGTCACGCTCAGAAAGGAACAAGCTCAAGAGAAGCTTTTCATAAAAAGAGCAAGTCTGGATCCTGAATCAGGCAGGCTTTGCCTCCCACCATGTGATTGCTTTTGCATGTGCCTGGTTCCTTTTCCATTTCCCCACAACACCGTGACAGAATCAGGGCGCCCTGCCAGTACATGTGTGCTGTACTCAAACCTTTAGAACTATGAGCCGCAAAGGGGTTTTCTCCCCCTCGCGAATGCCTGCTGGCCCTCCTGCAAAGGAACATACTATCATCTCCCCAAAGCTCCTGGCTCACCGTATCCATGCCCAGTTTGATATCTTCTAACTTAAAGTTCCCCAAATTAAAAGTGAACTGCACTTCTATGAAGTAGGGGAGGAGGGTGTAAAGATAAAATCAATTTCCTAAGCTTATATGCTAATAGTTACTAAAGTGTGATGGGTCAACTATGTAGCTCTGAGTCCTCACTTTAAGCAGCATTCCATGAGGCCATCGTTCATGCTCATGATGCCCTTACTCCATTACGTTTTTATTCCAGCCAGCTCTTCACGGGTCATGGGTCTTGATCTTGTGGAATGACCCAACCCGTCACCCATGAAGATTCTGACCCTGGTCCTGTGGTGTAGCAGAGGAGGAGTCTTCGGTAGCTTTTGGCTCTCGAGGTGAGAGTACTATTGAGTGCCCTGAGGAATACCTCTAGCTGCAAATATTCCTATCCTCCCGGTGCAACAGGAAACCTGCTTTGCCTTGAGTTCCCCCAGCAGCTACCATAACCCCCCACACCCTGTTGCTTCAGTGTTGTAAGAAAGCAAATGTAACTGAAGAGTATCTCAGTTCTCTCCTCAAAGGCCTCAACTGAACCTCTGTTCCACTCTATGGCTCACCCCATAACTGTTGTTCCTCTGGGAATGAAAACTTTGAGCTGAGAAGGATGCAGGCAACCAGGGCTTAGCAGTTTGCCTCGATCCTTTTTCTTTAGCCGACATATGGTGAGTTTCAGATGTCCATTACTGGCTTAATATGACTTGAATGGCATAAGGAGATTTAGCCTACCTCCATCTGCCTATGATGTCTTCCTTAGACATTAACACATGCAAATGCCACACACGTACATTTGCAGTGTTTTTGCTGCAAATTTCAAAAGCTAATTTTTTTTCTTTCTCTTTTGAAGGCTCCCCAGACTCTCCCATTCACCACCACCACCACCACCCCCTTGGTAAATGTGTTAAATCTAGGAAAAGATGTTATCAAAAGGAGAAAAACAGGTGGGAAAGAAAGCGATGAAAACACCCTGACAGTTCACGTCTGTTTTGCAGCTGTGAGAGCTGTTGTTGGAATCGTTACCTCCCTTACCAAGATAATTAATTCTCTTTTTTAAAAAAATAGAAGGCATGTCTCCTTCCTTCAATCAGTGTCAACAGCCAATTACACCCTTTCATCACCCAAAGTGTAATAACACAAATGCTATCAAGGAAGAAAACAGTTGGACTGACAAGATTAGCAATTCACTTCTTCTTAATCTTGTAATCACATGGTATGCAGCAGTTTATAATATTATATACCCAAATTTGCTAGGAAAGCTTTCTATACAGGCACCATGCAAGTCTCCCTCGGCTTCCTCTACTTGGTGCAGAAGAGCATGTCTTCTTGTAGATGAGGTAAGATCACCTCTTCCTCATAGAGTTTCCCCTCTTCCATTATCCTCTGCAGGTGGCTTTTAGGGGTAACGGAAAAATTAAAGGCAGCTGATGTTGGCAGAAGGTTTGTCACCATCGATAAGATTATCACATTGCTGTCATCTGCTGGAAAACAAAAGGCTTCTCATCGTTATGAGGGTCAGACATTTGTTATGCCATTTGGAACTTGTCCCTAAAGTCTTTGGGAAGCCCAGCTATCTTCTTGGTACTCAAAAATCACACCCCTCACCCTAGGAGTGAGTTTGATGGGTATGAGTGTTAGGTGATGACAGAAATAATACTTGTAATTGACAGGGAAAAACTAATTGAAAAAAAAACTAGACCCCGTTCTGCCAGGATGATGATATTGTCACACTCCATCTTTGCCATGGCTCCTCATCTCTCATCTCCTTTGGGTAGGGATGGGAAAGTTGAGTAATTCTATGTTCATAAGATGAACAAAAGGCTCTAAATTTTTTCCCATTCTTGGTTACTATGGTACTTTGGAGCCTGGTGACCCTGCAGCTCTAGTGGTTGCTCCTTGACACATGGACTTGGCTTTCTCCCTGGATATGTTACTCATAGGATTTCACAGTGTCCAAACTTTTTGACCTTAAAAATCACAAAGGGCTTGAAGTGGGACAGTTAAAGCCAAACAAATTGCTTTCAATGAAGAACAGGGTGGGAAGGCAGAGGCAGGTTCATTATAATGTCCAGTGGAACAGTATAGGGTAGACATGTTCCCCTGCTGTGGGGTGGAAGGAGGAATGGGGGCTTGGTTCAGAACTTTCCAATGGTCCACCTGACATGAGAGTCACTTTCAAGAGGCATCACCATTACTGCTCCCAAGGAGGAGGTGGTACAGCCATACCCTCTATGACACATGGGCACATCAGGCACCCTGGCCTTTGATGCTGCATCCATGCCCATTTCTTGACATGAAACCTGAAGAATTTCTGCTCTCTAGGTAGCCATGAGACCTCCAGCCAATATTAGAAGATCTCCAAGAACGCAACAATCATACTATACTTTTAAGCCTGCTGTTGAGAAACATGGAAAACATTTGCAGCTTCCCAAAACATTATCATTTTTCCCAGGGTATCTCTAGGAACCTGTCAAGGGAAATAATTGAATATTTCCTCAAGGCAGAAGGACTTGTGACCTTCTGGGTGCACATCTCAGGAAGGCATGATGATAGGGTTCCACAGTGTGGTGGTTTGACTAGGAATGGCCCCCACAGAATCATGTGTGTGAATGATTGGCCCACAGGAAGTGGCACTATTAGGAGGTATGGCCTTGTTAAAAGAAGTGTGTCACTGTTGGGGTGGGCTTTGAAGTCTCCTATACTCAGTCTACACCCAGTGTAGACAGTTTCCTTCTTCTGGCTGTGGATCAAGATGTAGAACTTGCAGCTCCTTCTCCAGCACCATGTCTGCCTCACACCACCATGTTTCCTGCCATGACGATAGTGGACCTCTGAAATTGTAAGCCAGACCCAATTAAATGCTTTTCTTTATACGAGTTATAATGGTCATGGTGTCTTTTCACAGCAATAAAACCCTAACTAAGACACATAGTGACCACAACTGGAGTCACCAACAGAGAAAGATCACAATATTTCCTAATTAAAAAATGTCCCCAAAGCATCCTCAAGTAGCCTAAATGTAGCCATGGCTGATAATTTATGGAAGACAGCAGCACTAAATGCAGTGCTTGACAATCTCCCACCAAGAGTGAATGAAAATGTGTCTATTGTACAATAAACAGAACGCCACATGCCCCTGTGGATGCTGCATGCTGAGGCCACAAATACACTTCACTGTGACAGCACACAAGAATTCAAAGTGCTGGGAGAAAATATGTTATGTGCCTCAGTCACTTCTGATGCCCAGAATGCCCTTGAGGCTGATGCCAACCTTCTGTTTCACAAACAAGAAGACGTGATGATAATAAAAATTCAGGGTACGTGATCAAGTTAACCGTTACTAAGAATGGGCTGTGAAGAGTGAGAATTGTTCCTAGTTTTAAAAGCTCTGCAAGACAGCAAGACTCCAGGACTAGATGGAGAAGGGGCGTGGCCAGGGTGGGCATTGTCTAACTCACCTGCCAAATAGCAAGATCCAGGTTCAGTGAAAGCTTGTTTCAAAAAATTAGGTGGAGAATGCTTAAGGAGAATACCTGAAATCAACTTTTGTCCTCAACATGCACATGTACACACACACACACATACATGGGTGTGCAGAATTGCTATTTTTAAGTATGCTATCCTAATTAATTGATTGATTTCTAGAGATTATTAAGCCAAAAAATAATATCAAGATGAAAACATCTAGTGCTGATTTGGCAGCACGTGCAGTCTACTGTAGCAATTCTATTTATTGGTGATCCCACTACCTAAAGGAGGCTAGTAAAAAAATATTTGTGTATTTCTTTCTGGTTTATTTTGCCCCCTATTAGAATTCTGTGAAATCGTCATTATAAATGTTTGTGTTGATCAGATTTCTTCCTTAGAAAATATTCCTAGAAGTGGATGCCGTGGTCCACTGAATATGAAGATTTTCAGATATCTAAAGACATGGGGCCAACATTTTGTGAATCTATCCATCATATAATTAACTGTTAATGGTTTACCGGGCAAGCTACTATATGCCAAGTGTTGGGCAGGAGGAACGTCTTGGCCAATAAAATCAGCAGAGCCCCTTGATCTCACAGAATATGTCACTGAGACCCTCAATCTGAAAACAAGAATTTCTGCAAACTCAGAGTTAAATTTCATGCAGAATTGAGACTTTTGGGTGAGGAACGGGGAAGAATGCTGTGCCTCTCAGATTGTTGTTTGTGCACACACTCCTCACAGACAAATGGTGAAACCGTGTGCTAAGCACTGTAGCAGCTGTCAGAGCGCTCATAAACTATGCATTAGGTTCAATTCGTTTAGGCCATAGAGGACTAGTAGAAACCGAATTGACACCAAATGGTTCTCAAAGGGAGGAATAGCAAACAATTATTTCATTCCCCAATTTAAAAATGAAAGGGAATGATTCACATGCCAAAGGATGTTTATTTTTCAAGCAAGTTATCTAGGGGAAAAACACATTAGGCATGGGACAATTAGGTGGAAGAAAGAGCCTCCTGAGGATTCCTGGTACAATGTGGTGGGTTCAGCTGACATGAGTGGGTTTCCTTCCTCTTGGAAAGTCTTGTGAGAAGTGCAACAAGGGAGAGAGGAGGAAGACAGGGCACAGAGTGAGGACTGCACAGTCATATATGGTGCCCATTGAGCCTTAACAGCCAGTGTCTGTACAGAACTCTTAAAACCAACAAAGGAATAAACATTCATTTTTAAGAAGTATAAAAAAAGCATGATGGCATGGGAGCAGGAGAGTGGGCCCTGTCCTGAGACACAGGAGCAGGAGAGCTGGCCCTGCCCTGAGGACAAGGGAGTAGCTCTGATCCAGGGCTCTGAGTGAATCTCACCCCAACATCTACCCCATGTATGACCTGCTAGAATATATGAAGGGGCCAGACCTGCAGATTCAAAGATTAAGAATCTCCTTGACACACAGCAACGATGGGATATCCGACAGCAGTCCCAGTGAGGATCTGGTAACAATAGTGTAGGCCTCCAACCAGACCCATGACTCAGCAATGAACATTTGAAAGTAAACATAGATGGACAAAAGGCTATACTGTGTGATACACTACAGCATCTGTGACAAGATTTTTTGTCTGTTTGCTTTATTTTACTGGGGGCAGGAGAGGGGTTTTGGTGCATGACGTGTAAATCACAGACATTCAATAAAAGTTACAAAAAAAAAAAAGGTATGAACAATATTTCACAAGAAGTATGTCACAGAATGAAAAACACCCAGTGGTCAAAAACCATGAAAGGATACTTGGTGTCATTAATAGCAGGGGGTTGTGTCCAGAGTTTGGGTGATATACTATATCTCATGTGCATATTGTCTGAAACTGGAAAGCCAGACATACGAAGTATGGACAAGGATTGTGTCTATAAAAGCTGTTTGCAATCTGATAGTGCTGAGTTGGAAAATAATCTGACACTTCGAGACAGAAAACTAGTTTTGACCTTAAATTCCCACATGTAAGACTGTTAATAACTGAGCTACTTATTTTGATTTTATTCTCTCTCTCTCTCTCTCTCTCTCTCTCTCTCTCTCTCTCTCTCTCT
>OU015744.1:86673706-86685735 GCA_907169655.1 Acomys percivali
TCTCTCTCTCTCTCTCTCTCTCTCTCTCTCTCTCTCTCTCTCTCTCTCTCTCTCGTGTGTGTGTGTGTGTGTGTGTGTGTGTGTGTGTGTGTGTGTGTGTATACAGGTGCCTATGAAGACCAAAACATTGTCAGATTCCCTTGGAGCTGGCATTACCGGTGGTTATGAGCCACCCCACATACGTGCTGGGAACCGAACCCCAGACCTCTGCAAGAATAGTTTGTGACCTTAACTGCTGAGTCATCTCCCCAGACCCAAGCTGATAGTTTGGAAGAAAACAAAGTTGGAAAGACCACAACTGCATTAACAAGCGCATGAGAAAAACAAAACAAAACACCTGGGAAGGCAATGAGCTAACTATAATTTCTTTTGGCTATCAACAAAGAGGAACACCAAAATCTTAATACTAGGTGTGAAAATGGAGTCTCAGGGAAAAACGATGGCATTTTCCTGAAGCTTGAACCTTGATCCTGTCAAGCAGTGCGTCTCTGAAGACTCTGTGGAAACTCAGCTGTGGCTGCCTCCACCCCCATGGGCTTACAGGCTCATGAGGAGAAATGCAGTTTAAAGAGCAATATTGAAAATAAGTGGGAGGTGATGAAAAGTGGTCTGGAGACAACGAGACAGGGGAAGCTATAAGGTGGGATGGAGGTCAGGTCTCTAGACAAGTTATAAATAAAATGACCAGAGAAGATGAGAGGCGATGAGGTCTGAGCAAAGCCTGAGAAGGGAGCAAGCCCCATGGTTGTGTGGGCAAGAGTGTCCTTAGAGAGCTACAAGTGTGCAGACTTGATTTCACATTCAATTGATCAGCCCTGTAGAATGAAGTAAGCCACCTTAGCCACGTGAGGTTAGCTATAGCTTCCCGTTCCTGTTTTCCTTTTCCCCTCATTTCCAAACCACGTTTTATACTGGCAGGGTCTTTAAGGATCTTTTCCTAGGTAAAGCAAGTATAGTTATTATTGAGTGTTTTGTTGGTTTTCTTTTCCTTTTTTTCTCTTTCTCCTCATCTCTTTTTAGAAAACTAAGCGTGGCAGTACACATCCGTGATCCTAGCACTTGAATGTTTTTATGTGTATGAGTGTTCTGCTTGCATGTATGTATGTGCACCACATTCGTGCCTGGTTCCCTGCAGAGGTCAGAAAAGTGCATTGGATTCCCCAGAACCAGAGTTAAGGATAGATACGGGCTATCGTGTGGGCTCTCGGAGCTAGACCTGTGTTCTCTGCCAGAGGAGCAAGTGCTCTTACCACCAAGCCATTTCTCCAGCCCCACTTTTTTTTTAAAGACAGGGTTTTGTAAAACAAAACAAAACAAAACCAAAAAAATCACATAGCTGAGCATGGTGGTACACATCTGTAATCCCAATATTCATGAGGCAGAGTCAGGTAGATCTCTGAGTGGGCTATACAGAGAAACCCTGTCTCAAAAAACAAAAACGAGCAGAGATTTGAGGTTGGTGAGCCCTTGGAGATTGGCTTTTTTTTTTTTCCTGTGATGGCCCTCTGCTCTTGACCAACTAGAGAAAGAGTAAGGTTGCAGCAGGCTAGGGAGCTGTCAGCACGTACTATTTGGTAGCTTACCCAGTGGATCCAGCTGTAGGTGCTCTACTCGCACCCTCACGCCCACCTCTCTGGTCCTCCTCCCTTTGTCCTACCGTGTGCTCTCCTGTTTTCTGTGAGGCTTGATTGCAGTCCTGTCCAGAGTCCATCTCTGGGTCTAGTCTCCCTAGGGTACCTGGGCCTGCTGCCCACAGGGGCTTCACAGGCTCTTCAGGGGCGTATGACAAGACCCAGAATGGAGGCTTCCTGGGAGACGCCAAGGGCTGAAGCTACTGAGAGTCTGGAGACTTGAGTCGGAGGTCCTTAGAGGAATCTCAGGAGGGAGCAGAAGGACTCGCCCTGCTTGCACGGGGAGGCAAGGAGATGGGGGGGGGGTGGCTCCCTGACAGGCCAAAGCCAAGGAGGAGACGAGCCGGGACAGCTCTCTGTTTAGCAAGCCCTTTCACAGGAAGCCCTGAGAAGGTGCGCATGTCTGGTGAGAAAAGGCTGAACCTTGCCCTAAGTTACTCCATATTGTGTGAAACAGTGGCTTTCCACATTGACTATCCCCAAGAGACTCTGTTTACAAGCAGCTTTGTACTCTATTGAGAATGGAAGGTGATTGGACAACATCTGTTGACACCATCCACATGGCACAGACAGATAAAGGATTATCCTGTGAGTAGAAATGGTACTACTCTACAAGTTATCCTGGTGGGTTGGGGCTGTAGGGGCATGTGGGCATATTAAAGGGTGTCAGGAGAGTCAGGTCCAAGAACTTACTGGGCATCCCAGGCTAAGGAAAGTATGTAACTCCATCATCTGACCCCACAGAGAAGTAAACATGTAGCAATTGGATGGGGACAGTCCTCACTTATCTGTCTCCTCACCACCCAGCATGGATCAAGGACTGACTGGTTGGCTGACTGACTGACTAACTGACTGACTGACTGACTGACTGACTGACTCACTGACTGACTGGCAAAGGAACCCTGACTCTCCCTGAGGCTTCAGGCTGTCTGTCTCCACCATTGACTGAGCCTACTCAAGCCACCATCGCTCACCCTCCTGCTTTCCCATCTGGTACTGCCAGCCATCACTCAGCCTGTGCCTTTGTCTGGACCCAGTCTTCCCCTTTGGCCTCTGCAGCTGGACTCAGTTCTGCAGCTTCACTCTCTAACCTGTGACCCACACAGTGTCCTGACTCACAGCCACCATTTCTCCAACTTCTCCTGTTCTGTTTCGTTTGTTATCAGAGATGCGTGTCCCTGACGGTTTCCCAGCTTCGGCTTCTCGGGCCTTTTGGAAACTCTAAAATGCTTGCATCTTCAACCATTTACAGCCATCCCATAATCTACACGCATACATATGTTGAGATACATTTACTGTGTGATATGTAATGTATCATTTGAAAGTGATGAAGACTGCAATAAGAGAACCTGTGTTTACCTCAGACAGAACTGTCAAGGAAAACAACTATCTGGCAAATTGCTGCTGTTGAAAATTCTGTACCTGAATTTGTTAATAAAATGTGGCATTGTGGGTGAAAAAAAGACAAGGTCTCCTGCATCCCATTGGCCTCTAACTCACTATCCACCTGCCTCTGCTCCTCAAGTCTGAGATCACAGGTGTGATCCATCAGCCCTGGTTTATATGATGCTGGGGGTCGAATTCAGGGCTGTATGTGTCGTGCGAGCCAAGCATTCTATCAGTTGCATCCCTGCCCTATAGTTACTCTTTAGGGAATTGAGTAGCCCAAGGAAAATCTGTATTTTGTAAATTTCACAGTTAGATCAGGAGTTTTACTATGATTTATAACTAATTCAATTTCAGAGAAAATAGATTAGATAGCTATCCCTAAGTTCAATGACCCAGTAAACATAAAATTTAAATATTCTACTGTGGCAATTGAGAATTTTTTTGGCTTGACAATCGGCAGGAAGCACTGTGTCTTCTAGGAGTTGAGGCATTAGAAGCACGCATTAGGATAATAGAGTTTTCAAGAGAACCTTATAAACTAGGGTGAAAATTAGATTTGGGGCTTTAGTGGCCAGGATTCTAATTTAACATGCTGTGGAATTCACCTCATCAAGTGGCTAAGCTAATCTCTCACTCCAACAACTGCCTGGGCTAATGAAAAAAAAAAAAAAAAAAAAAAAAAAAAGGAAGCTGTTTGCATGTTAATACTTAAGAGAAAATATACAAACTGCAGGCCTCACTCCTTCCCACGTGTAAGCTGCGTGTGACTCTGATGGGACCACTCAGATTTGATGGGGGCATTCTAATTAGTGGGTCGCATTGCTGTCTTGTTTCGTAGCAGGCCCACAGACTCTGTGTGACGCTGAGCTGGTTACAGAGTGGATGTCCTTCGGGTGCCCATTTCATCACCTTCCTATACAGCTCCCTGTGTTGGCAATATGGCTGGGGACTGGGCTATTTTCATTAATCACAAACCTCAGGAAAGAGTTTTCACCTATGAAAACTTAAAAAAAGAAAAAGCATCAAAAAAGGCAGCATGCTGTGCACATTCACAAATTCACAGGCAGTGTCCCATCCATCCTGTCACGAGACGTCTTTGTTAAGTGGTATGGTGTCTAAGGGGTCTGGCACAGGTTAAGGGAGGAGGACAATTCCCTGGGAGGCCTGTTACCTTGGTCCCTGCAGTGGGCTTTGCCTGGGCCCTGTGCTGTGAGACCATCAGACCACAGCTTTCTATGAGTTGCTGCTGTTCTCTGTCTCTCAGCCAAGGCCTAGTCTTTCAAGTCTTCCCATTTTCCATGCAGGCTTTGGTCTGTTTCACTAGGGAAATAATATATACTTGTAAACATGTAACAAATGTTTGTTAGGTGCAGATCTGTGTGTCTTCGGTGGTTTTCCTTGCTTTATTCTTATTCTCTTTAATGTAAACAAAAAGTTTTATTTAAAAAATTTTTTCCTTTTAAGATTTAAATGTCCTAATGCAATTATTTAAAAATATGGATCTCTGTGAGTTCGAGGCCAGCCTGGTCTACAAAGCAAGTCTAGGAAAGCCAAGGCTACACAGAGAAAGCCTGTCTCAAAAAAACAACAGCAACAACAACAACACAACAACAACAAAATACTAATTTGGATTTGGGGGAGTTAATGCTTATCCATCATTTGGAAGTTTTTCTATACTGTGGTATTTTATTTTATTTTATTGAGTATTTCTACTTATTTCTTGGTTTGGATTTTTTTCAACTCTCAACTATCTTATTTATTCAAAGTTTTATCCTTGTGAAAATTATTTACTTTGTCACATGTGAACATAATATGACTTCATATGAGCCATGAGAAATTATATAAAGTCTTCTTTATATGTTTCAAGAGTGGGAGCTGGAGATATGGCTCAGAGGTTAAGAACACTGACTGTTCTTCCAGAGGTCCTGAGTTCAATTCTCAGCATTGCCGTGGTGATTCACAACCATGTATCATGTGATCTGGTGCCCTCTTCTGGCCTGCAGGTGTACATGCAGACAGAGCACTGTACACACAATAAAATAAATCTTTAAAAACATGTTTCAAGAGTGAAATGGAACCCTTGTTAATAATTTTGCTGGGACAACAGGCTCACCTGGGACAGCTCAAACAAAGCAGGATCACTCAACCCACAGTGGGTATCTGGGTCTTTCCCATCCTTGGCAATCCCCAGGCACTGAGCGTGTGGAAGATTTCCACATCTTCCTTATAAGTTATTTCAAAGATTTCCGACATCGCTTCCCAAGTACAATTATAATAATAGCCAATGACAATTTAATACCTGGCAGGTATTTTTTTGTGCACAATTCTGGGAGAATGTGGTATAAGTTTCTCTGAAGGTAGACATAGCTTCTTCCAAAACTGAGACAGATTGGCTATTCCCAGTCTGCCCTCCTGCATGTCTGAGTTTCTACATACACAAAACCCAGTGGCCTTGCAGCTAGAGACATGGTTCCATGAATAATGTGCCATGCATGTAAGCATAAGGACTTGGGTTCAGACCCCACCACCATCCATGTAAAAGCCAGGGGTGGCATGACTCTGTAATCACACCCCCTGGGGGAGGTAGAGACAGGAGGATCTCTGCCCTGTGAACTTCATGTTCAGTGAGAAACACTGCCTGAAAACTAAGGTGGAAGAAGACCAAGAGAGGCCTCGGTGTCAACATCTGGCCTCCAGATGCACTCATGCCGATGAATTTAAGGCTGCCCTCAACAGCATGGTGTCTCAGGAGGGTACGCTCACAGAAGGGACACCTGGCCATGGTCTTTCGGCAGTCCTACATGATTGGTGGAATAAACCATGTCTGTTTATAAGAACAGGATTTGGGCAGGCTGTTAGGGGCTTTGACTCTGCTCCTGATAGAGGAATGGAGCCTCCTGCTATGTGGAGTTTCCTGGCTCCCTTTTCATCATTATGGGGACCTGAGGAAAAAAACGCTAATGAAAGAAGCAGCTCTGGTAAGGTTTCATAGTTCTGAAACTACGCACCACATTTAGCTTAGGCATTTCCTTAGCTTATCCAAGCCTGGACCTTCACTGGGTAGCTACAAGCCTCATGGGCTGCCAGGATCCGCTTGCCTGCTCGTACAGAGCTCAGCTGCCTCTGAGGGACAGTTGGTTCCTTAGAATATTTAGTCACCCCATATTTTATCAAGTCTAAGACCTTATAATATATACCATCATTTCCTATTCTACCAAGAAAGAAAAACAGCGCCGTCAGTCCAACCATGGAATGCTATCAATTTTAAAGTGTGCCCTGATTTTACAGATATTAAAATGTGACAAATGTGTCTCCCAGAATCAGCAGGGAAATACTTTATTTTTCCTTTCCATTTCATATCACTTGATTATTAATTCTCTTTCAAGACCCAGCCACAGAGTGTTGGGACTTGAAGCTGGAGGCCTGCCATTGTTTAAGCTGACTCATTACACACGCCTGGTTCTGGCAAAAGAAATACTCATCAATGCCCATGACTCCGCCTAACAACTGAGGAAACAGAGAGCCAGGGGGACTATCTACATCGAACTTGGCTGGTGCGGGATTTGAACTCGGGAGTTCTGACAGCAGGTTCACACAGCAAGTCATCGTAATGCATCATTGCACACTCAGATACAGCCTCCCCAATAAGGACTTTGGTCGGGGTAGGAGTACCATAATGTCTGTGTTATACAGTCTACACTTGAGAGGACACAGTAAGACATGGCTTTGTTCGAAACATACGGAGTGCGGTCCACACACTCATCCGGTGCCTCCTTTAGGATTGCTGGGGTGGGCGGAGGGTGGCTCACGCCATTCTCAAGGATGGCACTGGTGCTTCTACAGCCACCTTCTGACTTTTACTTAAGGTCACCTGAAGCTGTCAGTGGGACCTTACTTCCTTCTTTGCTTAAACTGAATTTGCCCATGTAGGTACCATTAGACCTTCCTGGAAGATGGCATGGAAGGACATTCACTCATCCACACATCTTTATAAACTTTGAAAACTCAATGCTTTCTAGAAATCAGAGCATAGACATCTAGAGTCACAGGGCAGCATGGGAACTCTTGTCCAACCTGGTTTTCCACCGAACACAGAGGTATAGCAGAAAGAAATAGGAAGCAATGTGTTTAAACCTGTCACTTGTCTATCGGGTTGGAGCAGAGAATTTGAGTGGCCTTCTTCAGCTCTATAGACATAGTTTCTGAAATGCCTTTGTTCCCTCTCTCTCTGCTCTGGTTGCAGACAATGGAGTCTGTGGAGCTAGCTCAGTATTCAAGTGTTTTCCAAAAAAAGAATGAGGACCCATGTCAGGATCCCAGGCACCATGTAAAAGTCCAGGCACATGCCTGCGATCTCAGCACTGGGGAGGTGGGACAGGAGGGCGTGCTGGCCGGCTGGTACAGCGGAATTGATGAGACCCTGATTCAGAAAGTATGGTGGAAGCCAGACATGATGGTGCACACTTTTAGTCCCAGTGTTAGGGAGGCAGAGGCAAGTGGATCTCTGTATTTGAGGCTAGCCTGATTTATAAAGCAAGTTCCAGGACATCCAGAGCTATGTAGAGAAACCCTGTCAAAGAAAAACAAAAATAAAATAAAAACAGTGATGGAGAGCCCCTAAAGGACACCTGACATCAACTTCTGCCCTCTGCATGCATACACACACACACACACACACACACACACACACACACACACACACACACGTCTTCAGAGAAATTGACAATGAAAAAGCAAAACAATCAGTATTGTAGTAAACATTGAAACTACTGAAAAATTCAGAAAGGAATAAAGTAGTTCAAATCTTTAATATAAAGCAATATTAATATAAAAACAGGTCTTAAAGGCTTATTTGGAAAAATACTAAGTCTATAAGGTTTTTTCCTGGTCCCATGTATCAAACCCAGCGCCTTGAACATCAGAAGCAAGCATGCTACTATGCCACTATGTCCCCAGCTCTTGCTTATTTTGAAACAGGATCTCTGTGTCATACAGACTGGCGTTGAAGTGGTTGTGCAGCCTAGGCTAGCCTCAATTCCATAATCATCCTTTAATCAGCTTCCCAAGTGATAAGATTACAGGCATACACCACCATGTCATACAGAGCCTGTAATTCTTAACTGAATGTATAGTTTTATACGATCACTAGCAGGGTAGTGAAAATATACCCTCTAAATTACTATAAGTGAAAGGAGCAATGTGTACAGCAAAAAACAAATTAGTTATTGAAATGGAAAAAAAACTAATAAACAAACCATCAACAAAACAAAAATGCAGTCCCAGCAATCTCAAACCCGTCTGAAAATATACAGCAATATGATAGAAAGTGGACTACATTTGTATTAAAATCAAATAAAAAGCAGTGTTGTTCCATGATTGAAGTAAAAGGCAGACTTGGGTTTGGTTAAAAAAAAGAAAGAAAAAAGAAAACCAGGCAGACCAAAATTAAATGGCAATCAAAGACTTAGATTAAAAGGAGAGGTAAATCCAGCAAAGAAAAGAGTGCACAGGTGGTGCTGTTATCAAAGGGAGGTTCAAAGCTAAACCATCCCATAGAACAAGGAACAAAAAGGCCCTTTGATACTAAAACAAGATGAAATCTATGAACTCATAACAATAGCTCTGAGCATTTATAGGCTGATTAACAGAACATCAAAATTGATATAACAAAAAGTATTTTATACATGAGAAAAAAGAGACAGAAACATAATTATAATGTAGCACTAAATACTGTTATCATGTACTCTAGAACAAATTGATAACAAAAGGAAGTATCTGGCCATTTAAATAGCACAATTAACAAAGCTTAATTAGAGAAGAAACAATATTTTACATACTAGATTTTTTCCACTGATATTTTTTCAAATCTTTAAAGAAATAGCACATAAAATTGATAAATATTTTAAAATGTAAGCTCTTTTTTTTTGTTGTTGTTGTTGTTGTTGTTGTTGTTGTTGTTGTTTTGGAGACAGGGTTTCTCTGTGTAGCCCTGGCTGTCCTGGACTCACTTTGTAGACCAAGCTGGCCTCGAACTCACAGTGATCCACCAGCCTCTGCCTCCCAGAGTGTTGGGAATAAAGTCATGTGCCACCACGCCCAGCTATGTGAGCTATTTTAAAAAGCATTTTCATTCACTCATAATATACCAAAAACAATTTCTGAAAGTCATGGCAGGGACCCAAAGAGTGAAACTATGGTGACCTTTCTGGTGTTGGACATTTCACTTAGTGGCCATTGATGTCATGCCGCTATTTACTGCTAGAGTGGTTACACATTAAGTTTCTCCATCAGACCTGTCACATTCGAGTGCTCAATAGCCCCTCTAAGCAAATGGCTGTATCATGAACAACATGGACATCTCCACACATTGTACCACAGAAAGCTTTCTTGGACACTAAGTATTGCTTTCAGGAATCAGAATTCCTGAACATACCAGAACAAACACCACATAAGAACACAGCCATAAAAACCCACTTAAAGAAGTAGATACAGAAAAATAACAATGGATTGGTATAACAATGGATGCATAGATAAAGCAAATGGGGACCACATAATTAGTATTTTATAGACTAATTCATGAAAACTATAAGATAGATCTAAGTAGCAAAAACTAATAAAAAATAAGTATATAAAAATAGTAAGCTTAGGGGCTGGAGAGATGGCTCAGTGGTGTAAGAGCATTGGCTGCTCTCCCAGAGGACCTGGCTTCAATTCCTAGCACCCCATGGTGACCCACAACCATCTGTAACTCCAGTTCCAGGGGGTTTGACGCCCCTTTCTGGCTTCTTCAGGTACTGCATGCACACGAGGCACAGCTGTAACATGCAAATACTTACACACATTTAAAAAAATAGTAAGACTATTCAGTAAGATAAACATATTTTCAAATACCAAAATAATTTTGTTAATAATATACTTGATGCTAATGAGGGTGTGGTGAGACGACAGTTCATATAATACTGAAGGAAAAAAAATATCTTAAAACTCTGACAAAATCATTTTAGAGAGCCCCTTCTAAACTCCAGCGAAGTGACTCCCAAACTTGGCTGCATACTGGAACCACTCTGGAGACTTAGAAAATGAGTCTCTGTCCCCAGACACCTTGATCTAATTGGCTTGAGATGGAGTCTGGGCACTGGTGTTTTTCATGTTATGGAAAATCTGATACACAGGCCAGGTTGAGCACCACTTAGCCAGAGACACCACTTTAGGGACAGAGGCAACACGTTGGAGGGCACGGCATGGAGAATGGGGCCTTCACAGCCTAGATTCCCATCCCCAGCTCTACCAGACAGCAGGGTCACCAGCAACCAATACCTCCACTTAGGGGGACCTCTCATCAGGGAAAGGTGACTACGTGAGTGTCAAGACAGAGGACAGCTGAGACGGACCCCAGGCCAGGGAGCAGTTGGCTTATTATGTAGTTTTATGAAGAGAACTAAAGTTACCTTAAAAAGAGGTTGATATAGTTGACCTGTAACAGCAGAAATGACAGGGCTATGGGAACAGTCTGGCAAACAGGATCTATTGAAGACTGAGTTCTTGCAGGAGCCAGATGACCTCCTAATGTTTTGATCAGCATGGCTTCCAGGAAGCTAGATTTGATTCAGGATGAAAAGCTAGGGAGGGAGAAACCTCAAATGGACTGCAACTATTCTAAATGGGATGGGAATGAGGCTAAGCTTCCTTCACTTTAGGCTTTAAGCGTGTGGTGTGAGGTCATCCTACTTAACCACAGGCTATGATCACACATGTTGGAAATCCAATCCCCAATGCAGAAGTGTTAGGGGATAAAACCAACTGAGACGTGCTAAGATGGAGAAGGTTCCTGCCTTCATGAAGAGACTGATGCTGTCAGCACTCTCCCTTTGGCCTGGGTGAAAATGGCTGTAATAGCATCTAAAGTCATTAAGTTTTGCAACAGCAAGAACTCCAGGGCTGGTCAGGGGTGCACCCTGAGGAACCAGAGTAAGCAGCTGTGATTACTGTGTAGTTTCCTCAAGGGATCTGGAAACAGTCGTTTTGTGCAAGGCAAGCAGGCAAGTAATGGAAGACCAGCATTGGCCAACTTGCCAATTATATAATGAAACCGTCCCTTCCCCAGTCAGCATCTGACTAACTACAGGAAGAAAAATACCAGAAGGAGTGCTTACAATATGAACTTATGGATCTTACAGTTAGCACTGACAGTGCCTTTAAAAAACAATACAATGTCTAACATCTTCCCAGCCCCCCAGGAAGAGGTAGGCCCCCTTATTATCTCATTATCATGATGGGTGACATGAGGAGGGCAGCTCATTTCTGCTTCCCTCATGGCTGCTCCCAACACTGTGGAGAAAGTTCAGTAGTGAAAGGCTGGCTTTCCACAAGACCTCTCATGGTAATGAACTCATCCATGGGTCAGTAAATTTGACGGACTATCAGGAAGTGATAGACATTTGGTGGGTGGGACCCAGTAGAAAGGATTAGGTCCTTGGAGGAATATACTTAAAGACTATATCCTGCCCCCTGGGCCTTGCCTTTCTCTCTCTTAGCTTGCTGGTGACCTTGAGGCCAACAACTCCCTTTGTCCTAAGCTCCTGAAGTCACAGAATTCTGTCTTGCCTCAGTGGAGCCAGAGATCCCTGGTACGAAATGGGAACCAAAATAAGCCCTCCCTCCTCTAAGCTGTTTGTGTGTGTGTGGGGGTTGTCACCGTGGCGGATAGCTGACTACCACAGACTTTAATCTGCTCTGGTTCAGAAGCAATGGGAGATGGAAAAATGGAAGCAATATCAGATCACCTTAAAGCTGAAAGAAGACTATTGGCAGGGCTAATGTTTTAAGATGGCGATGTTATCCTATTTGGGATGGCAGAGGCAGGCAGATTGCTGTGAGTTCAAGGCCAGCCTGGTATACAAAGTGAATCTAGGATAGCCAAGGTTACACAAAGAAATCATGTCACGAAAAACTAAAAAAGAAGAAAGAAAGAAAGAAAGAAAGAAAGAAAGAAAGAAAGAAAGAAAGAAA
>OU015744.1:86685745-86707613 GCA_907169655.1 Acomys percivali
AAAGAAAGAAAGAAAGAAAGAAAGAAAGAAAGAAAGAAAGAAAGAAAAACTAAAGAGGAAGAGAGAGAGAAAAGAAGAAGAAGGAGGGGGAGGAGGAAGAGAAGAAGAAGAAGAAGAAGAAGAAGAAGAAGAAGAAGAAGAAGAAGAAGAAGAAGAAGAAGAAGAAGAAGAAGAGGAAGAAGAATAAGAAATAGTATGCAAGGGTCTTGGTCCCACTGACTATCAGTGCACAGAGAAGAGACCATTTACCAATCCAGAAGTATGTGTTTCAACATTTTCACAGTGAAGATACCCTTATGGATACATATTAACTGAAGGTCAGCTTTCAGCACTCAACAGTATTTTTCTGTAAATACCACGGAGTGAAATAACAAGGATAATGAAAGTTGTTTAAAGCTATTTCTAACAACAAGTACATAATTAGTCTGGAAAGGGTGAAAAAGAATTATGATATTTATTTATTCCTTAGTAGTACTAAAAAACTCCCCCAAATTATATTGATTAATTCTTTTTGAGAGATGCAGTTGGTATCATGTTGGTCACAAGTTAAATAGTGCTCTAACATGTTTTCATAATTAGAATAAAAAACATTAATATTTTGAGTGCTCCACCATAGTCCTGGACATCTGAACCATACAATTCCAGTTAGACAAACCCAAAGAACCCACTGTGCATAAAATGAAAAATGTAGGAGCTTTTGGTATCTTAGCTCTCAGAACAGGAATTAGCTGGGAAAATCAGTTATGGGAAGAAGAAAACTCAAATGACTTTTTTTTCCCAAAGTTAAGAATAACTAACGTTGAAAACAAAACTAATAAGAGATGCTCTTCAGAGAATCACACTATACATTGATGGAGAAGTGTAGAGTCTTTTCTTGGTCATGAGTTGGTTACACGAGAAACAGCTGAGAACCTTGGCTAGATAAGATGGAGGGACTGGGCTCTGTTAGAACAAGGTTTCCACTTTTACGTTCACATCAGATGTCCATGGCACTGATCTAATTGCAAAGATCAGAGCTCTCGGTGCTGGTCTATCTGCGACCATGTGGAATCGGGGGAAGGGTGGGTTTGGTGTTGGAACCCGGGTAGTTTGTTGTAAATGCAGAATATCTTCCCTGCTGGGAAACTGGTTTTTCCTGCATCACAGGTGACAGTACAGGAAATGCTGTAAAACATCAAGAGAAAAGATGGTATATGCAGTTAGTCCCTTGGCACACAAAGAAAATCAGTTTAGAATTCCTTCACTACAAACGAGCGGTGATAAACACCGTCCCAGAATGAGGTAGGAAGCTAGACATGGCATGCACACAGTTGGACAAGATTGGCTCTGTAGACCTGACCAGTGACCAGAAGTGTTTTAGGGAGGAGAAGGCAGTACTGGGGGTTATTTTAGGACATCATGTATGTGAGGCAAGGGAATCTACCACAGTTTCTTTTAATTCTTTTAAGATTTATTCATTTATTTATTTTTATATTTACTTTTTGTTTTTTCAAGACAGGGTTTCTCTGTGCAGCCCAGGCTGTCTTAGAACTCACTCTGTAGATTAGGCTGGCCTCGAACTCGCAGAGCTCTGCCTGCCTCTGCCTCTAGAGTGCTGAGATTAAAGGTGTATGGCCACCACTGCCCTGCTTAAGATTTATTTTGAACTATTTCCTCCTGACAAAACCAGGGAAAGGAGAGTGGCTGCCTTCAGTGGACCCGCTGGTGTCCCCACCACCAGACTCCAATAGAAGTTCCAATCCAATGTTGACACAGACGGCTCTGGCTAAACTAGATGCATCACAAGGAAAGACCAAAGTCATGGATGTGGGAAAGGTAGGGGGAGAGAGGTGAGGAGAAGATGAGAGAGCAGCCAGTCTGCCTGCTCTTTCCTTCTTGGGTGGACTCAGAGATGAAGATGTCTACTTTTGGTTAGCAGTGCCTGCCTTAGCCTTTCCTTCCTTCAGGTAACATCACCTACTATGCCCTCCTCATGGCCGAGGCAAACTGTTACTTCTAGCTTCTTTTGAGAGCCTCTGGTCACTCTTATGAGCAGGAGTTCAGTAAGGGCATTCTCCATCTGTCCACAGGCAGAACACCTCCTAGGGCTGACTGTGGTTCCTTTCTTCCTATCCTTCAGGTTCTAGAAAATTCTGCCAGCCTAATCATCCTTGTATCAATGACTCAGAAAGCACCCCTTTCCATCCTGGCGTTGGGGCTTTCCCATTTTTACCTGCAGCCTTTCAGTTTCTCCTCAGTGCTCAAGGGTTTTACTCAGTGTTACTCATGAACACGGCCGCCTGGCCCGGGGTGGGGGAGTGCAATGGCCAGTCCATCTCTGCGTGGACAAGCACATCCATATGTGTGGTAAGGAGCAAGAAAGGGAGTGAAAGGGAGGCATTGGACCAGATCCTTCAACACTAAATCCATCAGAAACAACCCATCCTTTCCTACACAGGAGGCTGGACAGCAATTTGAAACCCTTGTGTTCCCCTTCCTTTTTACTAGATGGGGTCACCTCAGGTGCCTCCAGAGAACATGCATCCTAGCCCAGACCCCAGGAACAAGCACTGTGGCCTCTATTTTGAACTGCTAAGTGACCAAGAATGAACTTCCAAGGATTCCAAACCTTGTTTCACGACTATAACAGTGGGATCCTTTGACTCGAAGCAGCCAATCACTGGGAAGAATCAGCGCAGTGGGCAACACAATTATGGCAGTGTGTATAGGACTTACGTAGAACAGTACGTACCCTTTACGGTCCAATCGCCTTCGCTGCCACCTGTTGCCGATCCTGGGCATGAAGAAACCCCACCCTCTGGAAGCTGAAAAGGAACTTCTCTGGACCATAGACAAGTTTGATATAATGTAGAAGAATTATAGGGATTCTTGCTATGGAAAAACATGAGAAATGAAAATGGTTTTGAGACTCAAAACTCCTAACGGCCATAAAATTTACTCCCATGACTTTATGGGTTACTTTTATTGAGTAAGGTCGATACCTCCACTGACCTAGTTCTAAACAGTATCTGCAGCTGGTGGCCTAGCTTAATGTATACCTAAGCACTGTACATAACAGCAACAACTCCTCATCCATGTACAGGCATGATGCAGGACCTACAAAGAGTAAAGCATGGCACAGCTGCAGGTCTTAAACAAGATGAGCGAGCACAGATCCTATGTCTAGTTTAGAAACAAGTACATTTTTTTGTATTTGTGTGTGTGTGTATGTGCATGCATATGTATGCGTGTGCACGCATGTTCACATGAGTATGTGAGTGTGAGAAATAAAGTTTTGCTTTTATATAATATCTGATCCACAGTGTTTTGTTATAGCAGCCTCATTAGGCTAAGACATTATCGGTTCTGTGAATTATCTCAATTCACAGTGAAATAATTGGCACCACAGGAAGTACAGATTTTAGGATTTTGATGTAAGTATCTATGATGGTTAATGGAATTGCCTGGAAAGATGGAACTTCAATTGAGGAAGTGTCGCCATCAGATCGGCGTGTCTGTCGCGGCGTTTTCTTGATTAATGATTAATGTAGGAAGGCTCTGTCTACTGAGGGTGGGGCCATGCCCAGGCCAGTAGGCCTGAGCTGTAAAAGGAAGCAAGGGAGCAAGGCAGGGGAGCAAGCCTGCAAGCAGCAACCCTCCATGGCCTCTGCATCAGCAGCGCCCCTCCAAGGTTGTAAAAATGTTTCTTAACAAAATCTAAACCCTCTTACAGTCCCTGGCCCCCCTTGTCCCCACTCTGCTTTAAAAATAATTAATTAAAAGAGATTTTGCTAACTCGCCAAGCAGGAAGTACTCTGTTACTTGAAAGTGCTTTCCAATTACAAGCTAGATTGAACATCATTCCTCTTATATATTTATTAGTCCCAAGTCCACTTCCTTTGTAAACACTGTATGATTTTTGCTCACTTATTCATTAAGGACTTTAGTATTTTTCAAATCACTTTGTGTGAACTCTTTATTAATATTACATGTTCATAAGTAATCAAAACATTTCTGCCTCTTCACCTATATATTTTCCTATCTCCAACAACATGTTAGTAACATCCAAATTCACTTTTATTGCATGTGAGAGCAAGCATGCATGAGCTACAGAGCATAGGTGGAAGTCAGAAGACAACTTCGTGAAGTTGGTTTCATGTCCCACCTTTCTGTGGGGTCCAGGGATTGAACTCATACCATCAGCCTTGTACAACAAGTGCGTTGCCTGCTAAGCCATCTTGCCAGCCCTTAGTGATATTTTAAAAAAATTTTAAAACCTTCTGTGTGTTTGTGTGTGTGCGAGTGCTCATGCATGCACGTGTGTGCATGCACATGTGGAGGAGGCCAGAGGTTAACGTTGACACTGGATTTCTTCTTCAAATTTATTTATTTATTTATTCTTTTTTTTTTTTTTTTTTTTTTTTTTTTTTTTAGATAGGATCTCTCACTACACTTATTCAGCAAGACTGCCTGGAGAGCGAGCCCCAGGGACTCTGCCGTGCATGTGTTCTCAGTTGTGGGATTACTGGTGTGTGCTGCTATGCCCAGTTTTAGGTGCTGGGGCCCAAATTCATGTTCTCACACTTGTGCTGCAAGCATGTTACACACCAAGTCACCTCACCAGCTCTCTCTAAATAAAAATGGAACCTGTTGTGTGCAGCTTTTGTGCTGCTTCTTGACGTATTAGAACACTGGGACCTTGAAATGGCCTTTTAAATGCCAGCCATCAGTCGATAACGCGCTAATCAGAGACGGTTGCAAATTACAGGTGCCGATCTGGCTCACTTCGATATTAAAGAGGAGGATAGTGACCAGTTATCGGGTGACCTCATAATCAGTGGAAACCAAGAGAACTATGTTAAATACTGGACAGGGACAAGGCAAGCCAGGGGTCAAGGACACAGCCTAGAGCCTAGAGGACTGTCACCCTCTGCTCTACCAGTGAGGATGCTGGCAGCACTGCCACGCTCTTGTTTTAATTGCTGCTGGAGGAGGTGTCTCCACCTGCTCTGCTTTATTGTGTCCCTCCCTCCCTCCCTCCCTCCCTCCCTCCCTCCCTCCATCCATCCCTCTCCCCCCCACAGTGCCATGTGCTCTCTACAAGGTCTGTTCCTCACACGTCACAGTGACAGCTGCACAGTTTCAGAATTCCCCCACAGCTTACAGATGAGAACTACGATTTTCACAGACCTGCAGAAAAATAGCTGTTCAGTCCAACTAACCTGGGGTTGGGGTATTGTTTGAAGTGAGCTGTAAAGTAATCTTCACACAACTCAAAATTTCCTGGTATGCCATCTATTGTTGTAAAGTACTGTTGGCCACTGACAGTAGGTATTGGCACTGGACCCCTAAAAACAGAAAGAATTCTATAGTGCTATCACTATACAGACATGCAAAATCTAAAGGCTGACCGTTGTAGCTACAGAACTACAAATGACAATAGAATCTATTAAGAATCACACACTTTACACAGAAGTCGCCTTGGATGGTGGCGTTATCACAGCCTAACATGTATTGTTAGAAGCATTCCTTATCTATTACATCACTGATATTGACAAATTACCTCCCTTGAGAATTGTGGGTAGTCCATTATAACCCTAGTCCATTTAGGTCTAACCGTATAGCAATATTATCAATTGCTAGGAAAATTTAAATGGGCATTTCCCTATTTTGTTTATAATCTAATTCTTTGACATGGTCCCCGAGTAAAGCATTTCTAAAAATTCTAGTATTATTCTCTGAACTAAATACCAGTTATGAAATATTACTTGTCATCTATTCATATATGCAGGATGTATATGCTGCTCCCTCAGATTTTCTTGCAAAAAAAAAAAAAAAAAGAACAGTAACTATGAATAAGCCCTCCTCGTCCACCTCAGCCTTGCTAGAGATGCTAAGCATATAGCAACCAAATGCACAGACATGCACATCCACTCACAGCATCCATCTGCCTGTGGCAGTCCACTTGGAGCTCATACTTAAAACTGCTTAGGTCCTCTGACCGTGGGTTTGAAGACACGTGGTATCAGTGCTCACATAGGCCTTAGCTCCAGATGTAGTGGGGTACACTATCTTCTAGCCACCACCCGCTTTAACCTCCACCAGAACTTTCCATAGATCTCACAACCCTGCATTTTGAATTGGACCAAAGATAACCTAATATGGAGAAAATAATACTCTCTTTGATGATGTACAAATAAACAAAGTTTTACTGTCATAAATACTGACTGAAGATTCCCAACACGCATCACAGACAATAGAGGCAACACTGAAGGAGCTTCAAACGGCTTTTAGGAGTCAGTTTCCTGGGTCTTCGCATTTGTAACTTTTCTAAAAACATTGTGAATGTTCTATTTGAGGTTTGGTCATTGATCTTAGCAATTTTCTAAAACTTGGGACTTTCCCCATTTCATTATTCAAATATTCTACACTTTATTTCAGCCGAAAGGCCAAGACATGGTCATTACTCAGATATTCTAAAAGGTCACATAGAAAGGAGGATTCAGAACACTGAAGCCCATGACATTAATGAGAAAATAACAAGAAATATTATATAACCATCCCATGATCTGGTTAGTTCTTTTGAGCAAAACATAAATAGGATAAGTATGTCTTTTCATACAGAGTAATTAATAGAACAATAACTGTTATAGCCAATAATGTCTATGATGCTATCACTTTGTGACAGGCACTAAGCCAAATATTTTATACCTAAGACCAAAAATTCACGTAGTAATAAAGATAGCATGGTCCTCATGCATCTGGGATTTATCGACTACTGGGGAAAGGAGACAGTGAACAAATGACCCCACAGATAATTACTGTTGTTTGGACAATGGTGACAGACAAGTACTGGGAACTCAACAGGATGTAATTAACCTTCAGTCATGAGCAGCCTTGGCAAAGGCAGAAACTTGGATTCAAACACTACTAGAAATGTTCTTTTGTTTACTGTAGAAATATATAGGGATGATAGGACAAAAAGTAGATTATTGACTCTATTTTATATATTGATGTGAAATATGTTTAATTTTGAAAATATATTGGTATAGAATTTAAATTTAAGATTATTCATAACACATATTATCTATATTTCTACTCAATATGAGGTATTTTACCCATATAACTTGATTATAATACAAGGTTTACTTTCAATATTTTAAAAGTGCTATTGCAGGCTGTTTAGGATAATTAAGTAATACAGGTTAATTGTTAGTTGATCAACTCATGGCCTTGTCAAACACTAGTCTATTTTTACATCCTGGGTTTAACAGATAGATATTCTATAAATAGATATGGTAAAATAGTTAAGATCTTCAAAAACCTTCAGACCTACAGAATATGGCATTTAAAGATGCTTTTATTATTTTAAGGATTCTTTGACAATAGACAGGTTAACTCCTGACAATACCCAGTCTACCTCAAAAAAGATGATGAGCATCAAAGAACCTCCTTGTGGAGATGGCTTCGAGTGTGGCAAACAAGCCACTGGGAAAAAATGCCCTCATTTTTGCCACAGATAGAATTCTGCCGGGAATGGACAAGCTTGGATACAGGTGGAATTGATGGCCGAACTCTACCAAGGTAGGGTAAGCAAGTCCTCAATAGTCCCTGATTCACAAATATGTCTGTCAGATATAATGGGCCAGAAGGCTGAAGATGATGCTGCAGTGTGATAGAGGGAGAGTTCTGGGTGACTGTTCAGGCAGCAAATTGTCTCTGTCATTTTTTCACTTTGGAAGCTGCTAACTTGTACTTCCTGTTTACTCAGGTATTAATTTTATTCCTTCTCAAGTCTCTGATGGGGTTGAAGACCAGACAGTTTAGTTTTACAATTAAACTTAGTTGCTTAGGAGTTAAGAAGATACTTTTAGTTCTATATAGATGTTTTTAGGTTGATAGATATGAGCTTTAATAGCTATTGATCTAGGTTCAGAACTTTAGACTCACCAAAATAGAATAGATATTTTCTTCAAGGTTGCCAAATACCTTTTGACTAGACGTTATCTTTGTAAGTCTTACCTCTTGGTTTTTGTAATTTTTCACAATTGCTCTTACTGTATATTATTTTTAAAATGGCCTTTTTATTTAGACAGAAAGGGGGAATTGTTGGAGGTTGGTCTGATATACTTTGACACTAATTACTGCTTGCTATCGCTACACCCCAAGGTTGCTATGGAACCTTGCCTAAGGAACTTCCTGTTTGACGACAAAGGGCCATCACACCTGGGCAGGGCAAGTGGCATGGGCGTGGCTAAGGTTCCTGGGCTTTAGGAAACAGAGAATCTTGGGAAGGAGCAGAGACTGGAGAAGAGCAGGGAGGGAGGAGGTTGCCATGGGTTAGAGGAAGAAAGAAGCACATGGCCAGCGTGGATAGATGGTTTGGCCCAAGTGAAGAACATTAGCAAGTATTTGGGATTATGCATGGGAGATAGCTCCATAGAAATTATTAGAAGCAGATGGCATGGGATTGAGGCACAGTATGGGATACCTGCCCTAATTTGGGAAGTAGTTTAGGGGATTAATATCTGCCCTGCCCCAGGTTAATTAAGACTATTTTAAAATATAACAGGTGTCCGCGTCTTGATTGATTGTTAGTGGGTTAGGAAATACTTCTGTAATAATAGTTATAGGCCTGATAATAAACATTATTAGTCCATACTGATAAATTAACTGTCACAGTTTTCACTCAGTAAAAACCATCACTTTCTAGCAGCTATAGGCATAGTTTGCCCCTTAATACAATATATAAATGAAGATCTACAACTTTCAGACAGCTTTTCCATTTGGGTGCAGAGATCTCTGCTTATATTGATGATTGAGGGTTCGTTTGGTATATGTTGACAGTGGAACATCAATCTGAGATGGCTCAGGTGTCAACCAGGGTGACAAATGACTACCTTTGAAACAGGACCGTGTGATCCCGGGGCGTCTTCCCCATGAGTGCCTGCCGGGCTGTCTCATGCTGTCTGTTGAAAGACTCTTTTTCCTAGGCAAGATACATAATCAGAAGATTAATGTGAAAAAGATATCAGATGATCAAAATAGCTATAATCATTTTCTCCTTATTAGAGGTTTCCAAATACATGAGAGGAAAGAATGGGGCAGGGAAGAAAGGTATAGATAAATCAATTGATATCTAATCATTTTCTCCTTATTACAGGTTTCCAAAGACATGAGGGAAGGGGGTTGTGCAGGGCAGCAAGTTATAAATTAGACAGTTAATATTTATTTAGTGTAAAGATAAAAAATTTTATAAATAAGCCAAACACTTTGCAGACATTAAAATTTAATATGGAAATTTTATTTGACAAATAATAATGTTAAGGTCTTTAATTTATTTATTTATTCATTTATTTATTTATTTATTTTGGTTTTTCGAGACAGGGTTTCTCTGTGTAGCCTTGGCCATCCTGGACTCACTTTGTAGACCAGGCTGGCCTTGAACTCACAGTGATCCACCTGCCTCTGCCTCCCAAGTGCTGGGATTACAGGCGTGCGCCACCACGCCCGGCTTAAGGTCTTTAATTTATAATTTAACTTTTTGTTTATTTATTCAGAGACAGGGTCTCACGTATCTTAGCCTGATCTCGAACTCATTACACAGACAAAGAGGACCTTAAACTTCTGATGCTCCATCCATCTTTCAATGCTGGGATTATAAAATTGTGCCTGGTTCCTACAAGTGCTAGGGATCAGAGGCAGAGCCTTCTGCATGCTAGGCCAGCGCTCTGCCAACTGAGCTACATCCAAGCCCATAATATGACAGCTTTTTAATAATATTTCACAGTCACACGTTTTACGCTTGTTTGAAACAAGGTCTTGCTGTCTGGTCCTGGCTGGCCTGGAGCTCACTGTATGGATCAGGTCTCCAGTGGCACCTCTGACCTGCCACCGCCTCTGCCTCCCTAAGTGCTATGGAAACACCTTGTGCTCTCATGCACGCCAGGTCCTGTATTCCTTTTTACCATCTCTCGTATGAGAATATAGACTTCTGAACATGGTAGAGTTGACTTTTATCTTTTCACATGAAGCAATTGATTGAACAAACATACTTCACAGTAATTAATTACAGTTTGGAAACAGTAAAAATTGAGAGCTCTTTCTTCTGCATTTCACCTTCATCATCATCATCACTATAAACACTTAGGGAACACTGGGTGGCAAACCAGGAATAGAAAAGGCACCTTTTTTTTTTTTTTCATTGAAAAGCTTCATGATTTTGGCAAAAAGGAACCTGGAAAAACATAGGCCTAAGAGAGAGAAGAAAACATAAATATACTATTTTTTGTTTGTTTGGTTTGGTTTTTCAAGACAGGGTTTCTCTGTGTAGCCTTGGCTGTCCTGGACTCCCTTTGTAGACCAGGCTGTCCTCGAACTCACAGAGATCCACCTGCCTCTGCCTCCTAAATGCTGGGATTAACGGCATGTACCACCATGCCCGGCCATACACACTGTTTTATAACCACTACAGATGTTGATAGTCAGATCCTCTGATGGAATGCTGACCTGTTTAGCAATTGTTCAGATGCTGAGTCACCCACATTAAGCTCCAAGATATAGCATTCTTACTTTACTAAACAAGACTTAGCAAGTGCTTATTTGTTCTGCATGGAAGACTATTATTTAGGCAGAGGTGTGTTCTAGCATGTACTTTAACAGCAAGTGCATTTGGAGCACATTAATTACTCTTGCAATGACTTGATCTGAAATAAGCCTGGGTGTTTTGATTTCCTACTTCATGAGCAGACTGTAGGTTAGCTTCCACCTAAACTGCAGAGGTGATAGCTCCACACAAGCACGCCAGGGTACGAGCCACAGTCAGTCACGGTATGTTTGAATGTTTTGGGGGAAATATTTTTGTTAGAATTTCATTTTTTGAGAATGACACTGATGTGATTCTTTTTTTTTTTTTTTTTTTTTTGGTTTTTTGAGACAGGGTCTCTGTGTGTAGGCTTGGCTGTCCTGGACTCGCTTTGTAGACCAGGCTGGCCTTGAACTCACAGCAATCCTCCTGCCTTTGCCTTCCGAGTGCTGGGATTAAAGGAATGCACCACTATATCTGGCCTGTTTTTATTTATTTTTTATTACGAGCACATGATATAGGAGTGGCTCTGCTCCATACTAATATCAGAACTGTCATGTTTCAGCATCTCTGCAAGAGAAGGCACATCCCTGAGTCCAGATATCCCTTGGGTCACTACGTCACTGCTATATGCCCTGCACACAACACAAAGCCAAGGCTCAATAACCATGCAGCAGAATGGATATTTCCCTTCTAAACACTGCCTGGAGTGGAACTTGCTGCCAACTGCTCCTATCTTGAAAATAAGTGAGGCTAAGTGTTTGAGTTTAACATTATTTTTAGAGCCCATCTCATCAAAGTTTTTATGAGCTCATTGGACACAGGTTCTCGATGGATGGATACTTCTTTACCAAGACCATTTCCTCCTTCCTCTTTCTCTGGCTGTGTGCTCTGTGTATCTTAGAGACGGGAGGAGAAGAACATGTGTGTTTGAGAGGACTAAAGAACCCACAACAAGACGAGAAAGGAAGAAGCCCTCTTCACACCGCCACTGAGAAAAATCTCTAAGTAACTCCCAAAATGCATCTGATAGCTTCACATTGAAATAAGATAGCCACACACTGGCAAAATCTGTGACTATTTTGCTCTTAGAATTATTTATTTACTATTTATGTTTTAAATTATTACTGTCACATATGTTCACGCCATGGGAAGGGGTAGGGTATGCCACAGTGCATGCGTGGAAGTTGATAGACTTTGTGTAATTGGTTCTCTTTCCACATTTTTATTTGTAAGTTTTTCTCATATATTTTGATCATATTCTTGGTTTTTTTGTTTTTTTTTTAAATTTTTTATTTTTCGAGACAGGGTTTCTCTGTGTAGCCCTGGCTGTCCTGGACTCGCTTTGTAGACCAGACTGGCCTCGAACTCACAGTGATCCACCTGCCTCTGCCTCCCAAGTGCTGGGATTAAAGGCATGCGCCACCACCTCCCGGCTTTTGATCATATTCTTTAGCCTCCTCCAACTTCTCTCAGTTCCTCCCATCTCCATACCCATCCAACTTTATGGTTTTTATCTCTTTTTCTCTTAAAACACCACAAGAAATGTAAATCAAAGCAAACAAAACAATAACAACACACAAAAATACAAAAACACAAAAGGGAGCACATAAAAAACATGAAGTTCGAGCGGGGCATGGTGGCACACGCCTTTAGTCCCAGCACTAGGGTGGCAGAGGTAGGCAGAACTGTGAGTTCTAGGCCAGCCTGGTCTACAAAGCTAGTCCAGGACAGCCAGGGCTACACAGAGAAACCCTGACTCAAAAAACCAAAACAAAACCAACCAAACAAAAACCATGGAGCTCATTTTCTGCTGGCCAGTTACTCATGGGCGTGGGGCTGCCCTATGGTGTGGTAGATATACCTAGCAATGCTCGGCTGGAGAAAATGGATTTTCCCTTTCCCAGCGGGTGTCAATTACAAGTAGCTTCTTGCTTAGTAGCGGGACTTTGTGTCCACCTCCCCTTCTCTGTGCTGGGGTTTTGTCTAATTTGACCCTATGCAGGTCTTGTGTGTGCTGTCACAGTATCTGTGAATTCATATGTGCGCCCAGCCTGTTGTGTCTGGAAGAGCTGTTTCTTTTTGTCACCCACCACCTCTGGTTCTTACAATTTTTCAGCCTTTTCTGCTACGCAGATGCCGAGCCTTGAGGAGGAGGTTTTCATGGAGACATGTTTAGGACTGAATGACCTAAAGTCTCTCATTTTCTGCATGTTGTCCAGTTTGGGCCTCTGTGTTTGCATCTCCTACAAGAGGAAACGTCTCTGGCGAGAGCTCTCTCCTTCCATATCTCCAACAGTTCCAGAGACTCGACTTTGGTCACCAGGCTTGTGCAGCACATGCCCTTACATGCCCTTAGCCGCTGAGCCTTCTTGCTGGCTCCTGTTTTGTTATCATTCAGTGTCATGTGAATTCCTTATTCTCTTGCCCGGAATCAGTCTATGCTCAAACATTTACTGCTATGATTTCTCTTATGCTCCTTCTATCATTTTGATACTTTGATGCTTGATTTAAATTATGTCATAACTGGCAAGATAACTCTTCCCAGTGGTAATGTCAACAGGGTTTCACTTTTGTATTTCTGTCGAGGTGCTGGGGATAAAATCTCAGACACACATCCAGGCAGTGCTCAATCCCTGAGCTATCTGCTCCCCACTCCAAGTCCCAAATAAACTTTGGATCTCCCACAGCCTCCCTATAAAAATACACAGCAACCATAACTTCCTACCTAACTCATATAAGCAACTCTAACAACACTCAGTGGGACACACACACCGAGGACACGCGGAAGGAGGAGACGGACCTGCTGGGAAGAAGAAAGGCTTCATGGGAGGTGTGAGGGATGCGCAGAGGAAGCGGGAGGGTGGAAACTATTAAAAATCATCGTTTGCTTATACAAAACTGTCAAAGAATAAAAAAACTAGGAGCCAAATAGCAAACCATATAAAAAATTTACAAGAAAACAAGGAACCTAAATATCCTCTCAAGCCCGCAGCTAAAACACGGGAGGGGTGTCCCTACTCTAGCACTGGGTGCGGAGGGGCCCCTGCCATAAGCTAAAGAAACCGAGTCAACTGACTCATTGGGGTTCTTTCTGAGGACAGCTCCCACATTGTTTTAGTTATATTTTGTTGCTGACATAAAACACCATGACAAATGAAAGTGTTTACTTGGGGCTATGGTTCCAGAGGCTTAGGGTCCATATGATGAGAACAGCCTGACAGCAGGTGGCAGACACTTGGTGGGAGCTGGACCTGAGAGCTGGGGTGGGACGGATCACATCTTAAACAACAGACAGGAAGGTAAGGAAGACAGACTCCTCCTACCCACAGAGTGAGGGATCCAGGGATCTAGCTGAGGACCAGACACTCAGATGCCTGCAGATGTATGGGGGATATTTCACATGTCAAGTCATCACACACACCAAGAGAAGCCGAGGAGATTGGAGTGAAAATTTAATAGGACAGAGTCAACAAAGAAATAAGAGAAGTCTAGACTAAGATGGAGCTCACACAGTGGACACTGCCAGGAGAGCTCAGGAGGGGAAGTGCCATATATTTTAGAGTTTGAAGGAACTGTAGTCACTTCATAAACTCTGAGAAAATTAATCTCATGTAGAAGGGCAACAGAAAGTATCCAGTCGAGTTTCATATGCAGTTATCTTGAGGAAAAATAAAGGTGATCACCACCTCTTAGACAGAGCTTCCACAAAAAAAACAGATAAAATCTGTAATCTTGTTTCAAAGATATAAGTAAAAGACACAAGACATTAAAAAACAAATAAATTATAACTAAAAGCCCACAAATGAGGTTACAGAACTCAGAAATAAACTAGAAATTCAAAAGAAAAGATTAATACAGAAACAACTAAATCAGAAGAAATACAAGAATAAAAAAAGAGAGAGAGAAATAATGGCTTAAGATAACTAGAAAATGAGGGTGGGGGAACCCTGAAAATCCAAAAGAAATAAAGAGAGCAAAGGGTTCAGGAGAAAAGGACAAATATTTCAGATGTGGAGCGTCAACATACAAACGCTAAGCACGTGTGAAAGAAATAAGCAAGGAAAAGTCTAATTCCAATACAATGCCTAAGAGTGGGAACTCAGGAAGTTGCTTCCATAGATCTTTCTGCATACAGAATAAATTCAGACAAGAACCGGATACTGAGCCGTGTCTAAGAAGAGTCAAGTTTATGCAGACTTCAGAGTAATACAAGAGAATACAGACTGACAATGTGTTGCTGTCATGCCACCCTCAGTGACGTAGAGGGACACGGAAATACCCACCCTAGCTGAGAAGACACCGGGACTTGACAGAGGCTGGAGAGTGAGCGTCTTCAAGGACGAGGCTCCGCGGTGGGCTGACCATCCTCCAGTGAAAAACCACACATCTAAGAATTTATGGATGGCATAAACTGTATTGAATGTTTGAAGAATAAACAAAGGACTCAAAATTAGTTGAGTAAGGGAGGAGGGATGAATCAGGGAGAAGTGGGGAGAAAGGTGAATATGAAAGTCTCAAAGAAATAATTAAAAATGAGAGAGGAAAAAAAGAAAATGACATTTAAAAACCATGTTTCAGTTTTCCTAATAGGGACTGGTGGTATTAGCATTGTTATTCAGGGGCTGTTCTCGTGATATGGGATAAAGCAGAAGAGTAATTTAACGGGCTATCATAATCCTATCATCGCCTAGGTCTTTGAGAAGCCTTTGGGATGGATTCTCAGTGTGGAAGAAAGATAAAGGTGTAATAGAAAAAGCAAAGCTCATGAGGCCCTGAATTTTAATTAGAAATATCAGGTTGAACTCATGGAATAGTTTATCTGGCCATAGAAAGGGACCAGAGGGCAGAGAATACAGCTCAGTGGTAGAAGCTTGCCTACCATGAGTGAACAAGGCCCTGGGCTTGGTTCCTAGTGTCTTTTCCCCTAAAAAGAGTCCCAGAAGCAATGGCCACCCAATAGCGATGGCACTTCTAGTGAGCACAACGTGTTGTTGATCTATGACCTCTCACTTAAGGAAACTAAGACTGCTTAGTGAAAAGACAGCTCTGAGTTATCTTCCTTACTTTTTTTGTCACTGTAACAGAATTCCCTGACAAAGGCAACTTAAGGAAGAAAGGGTCTATCGGAGGTTATAGGTCCAGAGGGAAAGATACGGCCGAGGGCAGAGGCAGAGAAGGCATGGTGGCGTGAGTAGAGGCTGGCTGGTCACAACGCATCCACACTCGAGAGGCAGGTCGTGAGAGGAAGTGAAGTCAGACTATAAATACAAACCCTGATGCTTGCACCAGTGACCTACTCGGTTTTACCACACAGCCTATGGGGAAGGACCATTTCACATTCAAATCATATCAGGTCTGGGCCAGGTAAAATACTGACGTATGAACGAGCTTGCTATGCCAAATGGCAAGATAGCTTTCAAAGACTCCATCTCAAAGAGGCCAACCAGAAGCGATCCTCAATGACCAAAGGTGAAATTATTTGAATTCTGCATTAAAAATGCAAGAAGTTAGTCTCTTTCAAATATGCTGAAGTCAAAATATGTTCACTTACATTACCGTACACAGTTCATTGCATATTTAACACTTTACATGTTTGGATTTCCAGTGTAGGGCCACTGTGACCGAGGCGATGTGCATGTCTCTTTTCTATTGAGTATATGTTCAGAAACGTCATATCTGAGGCATAAGGCATGTGTAAGTAAGTTCAGCGTTAGTAAGCATCCTCAATTGCTGTCTAAATACATTGTTTAACCTCCCACCAGTTATTGTGTAAGATTTTTCACTGTCATGTGTCAAAAGTCTGCCTTATACCTTTGGCACTTTTATTCTTGTAAGCATCTCAATATGATTACAACCTGCATTGCCTCACGGTTATATGTAGCTGTCATATCACTGGTCACCTGTTTTGTTTTGTTTTTGCAAAGGTTCCCTGTGTGTTATATGTTCTGCCCTTAGTAACCTGTAAGAGTTCTTTATATAGTGTGGATACAAATATTCTGTCACTTATACCTTGTAAGTGTCTCTGTGTGGTTTGCCTTTAAAATTTTTTAATGCCCAGCAATCAACCACACGGTGGCTCACAACCATCTATAATGTGATCTGATGCCCTCTTCTGCAGATAAAGCACTCATATACAATAAATAAAGAAAGAAATCTTTAAAATTTTAATGACACTTTTACTAACAGAGGTTTCTTTCTTTCTTTCTTTCTTTTTTTTTTTTTTTAACATTTATTTATTTAGCATGTATGCATGCATGCCTCAGGGGACATGTGGATCTCAGAGAACAACTTTTGGGAGTCAGTTCTCCCCTTCCACCATATGGGTCCCAGGTATTGAACTCAGGTCCTCAGGCTTAGTGGCGGGGCCATGTCCCCTGCCCAGAAGTTATTAATTTTAATGTAACTCAGTGTTTCCAAATTTCTTTGTAGTTAGCATTGTTTGTATTTATATTTCAAGAACTATCCACCATGCCATGATTATAGAAATTTCTCTTAATGTTATTTTTTTTAAGTGTTGTTTTGCTTTTCACATTTATGTAGATTACGCCTGTGGTGGTTTGAATAGGTTTGAGTAGCTGGACCCACAGGAGTGGCAGTATTAGGAGGTGTAGCCTTGTTGGAGGAAGTGTGTCACTGTGGGGGCGGGCTTTGAGGTTTGCAAGGCTCATGCTCTGCTCAGTGTGGAATCAGAGCCTCTTCCTGGCTGCCTGCTGAAGCAGTCTCCCCCTGGCTGTCTTCGTAGAACTCTTGGCTCCTCCAGCCCCATGTCTGCCTGCACACTGCCATGCTGCCTGCTATGATGATAACGGACTAAACCTCTAAACTGTAAACCAGCCCTAATTAAATGTTTGCCTTTTTAAAGAGTTGCCTTGGTCATGGTGTTTCTTCATAGCAATAGAACCCTAACTAAGGCAACACCATATATAAGGCATATATACAAGACCATATATACAAGACCATTACAAGACCATATATAAAACAATAGCATATACAAGGTTTTGTATGTGGTATAAGACTGCGTTAAATTTAATCCACTTGTAAACAGTGAATTCTATCAAAGCCCTCATCTTCCTCCTGTTCCTCAGTGCCACCCTCTTCATGCAGAAGATTTTCTCTGTCATAGTGCCAGCATTTCTATACAAATATTAAAATCAACTTATAAGGTTTCACAAAGAATTGTGGGAATTTTTGACTGGCCTGAATCATGCCTATAGATTTGAAGAGACCTGGCATGTGCATAGTGTCAATTCCTGGTACCTTAGTGGTCATGACTTGAGAAAAGCTACCTTAAAGGTATAAAAGGTTTCGAACAGATCATACTGTCAGACCCTATGGAAATAAACCATGAATACACAAACTGTGAATGCACACTTGCGGGCAAAGTCTGCAAGTCAGTGGTTTGTATTCCGGACTGTGTGAATCTTCTATGATGAACTGTGGTGTCTCGGAACCCAGCTCCCCAACAACAGCTCACCCCACCCCTTCAACCTCAGTCTTGGTGAACTCTCCATCCATTCCCATCCCTCCCCACTTGAGGTTCCCAGCGGGGCCCTGCTGCCCTCACCTCTTCCTCGCATGCTTCAACTGAGACTAAGACCCTCCAAGCCTGGCAGGCACGTGATGCCGCACCTAAGCTCATGAACTCCTCCTAAGGGCCCCACTGACGACTACCCCTTCACATCCATCTGCGAACTGCAAAGGAGGCCATAGCCCATAAAGATCCTGCCCTGGCTGGGCCTAGCCTGGAGGGCAGAAGTAAATGAACTACTTCCGGCACCTAGGCTCCCTGACCAGCCTCACTTGTGTGGTGAGCTTTTTAAAGAGGATGTTAACTAGTTGTGGGGAGGGAAGAGAAGGAGGGACCCTCTACTCCCTTGGTCCCCTCTCTTTCCCTCCCCGAGGCTACCATCACCCCCAGCTCCCATGACCCTTGTAACTAGAACAAACCCAGCCCACCTCCTCTTCCCTTCCCCAGCCTCCTGGGTGTAAATAGATTGTTATAATTTTTTTCTTAACACAAATGCCATTCATACCATCCAACCTGCCCTCCCCTCTCGGCTGTACTCCCCTCCGGACCACTGTTGCCAAGGCTTCCTCCTTCTCCCCATCCTGGGAAGAGGCGAAGAGGGAGAGGCCCCGGTTCATGGCCACAGTAAGCTTTGCTTGTGGACAGACCTCTGTTCAATAAATTATTGTCATGAAACCCTTAAAAAAATATTGTCGTGCAGCATGAACTCACTGTGAAGTGGGGCAGACCTGGCTGTCAGGGCACAGGCTCAGCATGAACTAATAAGGGTGTCCGTGATGTTGGGGCATGGTGCTTTAAAGCCCAGATGGTGGGCTGGAAAGATGGCTCAGAGGTTAAGGGCACTGACTGTTCTTCCAGAGGTCATGAGTTCAATTCCCAGCAACTACACAGTGGCTCACAGCCATCTAAAATGTGATCTGGTGCCCTCTTCTGGCCTGCAGGTGTACATGCAGGCAGAACACTGTGTACATAATAATAAATAAATCTTAAAAAAAAAAAAAAAGCCCAGATGGTGATGCTACAGAGGGAGATTTAAGAACTTATGTTTGAGAGCCTCAGCTTTTAGAAGCAGCATGCCGTACCTTTCAAGAAAGCCAGGGTATCAAGGGCAGATGAAGAAACTGTATACTGACCTTAAGGGTCCTGAATGTCTCAGGGCCAGAATGGCAGAAGACAATGGGCACTTCATGTTACAGTGGCCTTACTTGGTATCTGAATGGCAAGGTCACGGGGCTACCCAAGACTTAAGTGAGAACAAAGAAGGCCCACCTGCCAGCAGGAGAGAACGCGGGGCATACCAGAACCAGTGGCTTGCAAAGGAAGCCAGGAACTTACAAGAAGAACAGTTCCACAGGTACCGTGTACAGGTACCGTGTGATCTGCAAACCTCTGGTCCCTCGGAAATCTCCCAGCATGCCAGATGCCTTTGGATTCTTAATCCAAAGATGGAGAGTCGTCTCCATTTCTAATGGCTGGTGTTTGGCTTCTCATAAGTCCTGGTGACTGGGGGTGGGGGGGGTGGTAATTTGATCTACTTACATGCCTTCCCTGCCCTCAAGCACCATGGCACCAGGTCATGTTACTTATAGATGCTTAGGAGCCCACACACACGCTGCTGCCTCTAAGAGGCCATAATCTGGAGCCCCTGAGATGGGGGCTGTGGTGTTTAGTTAAGGCCTAAGAAGCATGGCCAAGGAGTCAGGCAGGCTCACGGTGTTCTTTCACCTTTAGCGGCGAGAATGGAAGAACTACAGGAACATTTGTGGGAATGTGGGAGAGGACCCTGAACTGAGTGGGTGAGAGGCAGAGGGGGACCACGGAGTCCCCTGACCGCTGACCTTGGCTCTGAGTTTGGAAGGTGATGTGGTAACTTGGTTTGAACAGGCTGGCTTTAAGTTGGCAGCTACAAGTTGGGTATTGTCTGAGTTCGGGTTTTATTGCTATGGAAAGACAGGATGACCCCAGCAACCCTTAAAGGAAACCATTTAATTGGGGGTGGCTTACAGTTTGAAGGCTCAGTCCATTATAGTCATGGGGAGAAGCATATCAGTGTTCTGGCCCATGTGGTGCTGGAGAAGGAGCCGAGAGTTCTACATCTGGATCAGCCAGCAAGAGGAGACTGTGTGCCACACTGGGCGTAGCCTGAGTATAGGAGGCCTCACAGCCCACCCAGCAGTGACACAGTTCCTCCAACAAGGCCACACCTCCTAGCAGTACCACTTCCTACAGGCCAAGCATTCAAGCACATGAGTCTATGGGGCCATTTCTATTCAAACCATCACAGGTATATTCTGCGGCTGTATTCCCAGATCATCACATAAAAAGTATTACTTATGAAAATGAGCACAATCTACTCTGACCACAGGCCCTGTTGTGATTTCACACTCCTACATGGTACCCAAAAACCTAACAGAAAGTTCAATTTCAGAGACAGTAACTATGCCTAGATGTGGGGTGGGGAGAGAAAAAAAAATCTTGTCTTCAGCTCTTAGATGTGAGAGAATAGATTAGAAAAACTTAATAATCTCCAAACTCTAAACCTTTCCTCTTTTTTTTTTTTCTTTTTTAAAGGACAGCGTCTCACTGTATAGTCCAGGCTGGCCTCAAAGTCACAGAGATCCACCTGTCCCTGCTTCCTGAGTGCTGAGATTAAAGGCGTGCGCCATAGCACTTGGACCCAAAACCATTTTTCTCTGGGACAGAGTAAGGTTCTGCCATCACTTACCCCAGCCCCCTGCCCTTACCACTGGTGACTTTTTGGTTGAAAGTTTGGCCGATAATTTAGTAAAGTAGTTTCTGTCTGTTGAATCCAAGAACTTAATCATACTGGATTTGCTAGGAAAGTCTTCGGACTTCAGGTATGATGTCTTAATATCTGGTGAGGAAAAGATACATTTGTAAATGAAATATACAACAGAGTAAGTTTCTTGATGTGATAGCAATGTTTTATATTTTATTTTCCCAAACACAAGAAACTGTGTACTTAGACTTTGTGCACTTCAACTTGAAAATAAATAAGATGCATCCTACAGTGATGATAAAATTAATACATATAAAAATTAATACAATGAAAAAATTAAGGCATCCAGGAGATACAAACCCTGTGGAAGGTATAATTAGTCAGCACATATTTGGTATTAGCATTAATGTAAAACCTGTAAAAATGGTGTTTAATATTTGAAGCTAGCCTTATAATTACATTCCATTTGATAAGTCTTCCAAAAGCCTAGAAAAAAATTAAAACATGCAAATTAAGAAGCTTCAAAGTTCAATGGAACAGGAATTGTTCATGGCAATATTGAGCCATTCATTTAAGTCATTAGAAAATCCAAAGACAGAGGATAAACATTTCTTGTCCTGTTCATGCAGATGGGTCCTGAGTTTACAGGCCTTTAAGATGTATATGGAACCAGCTGGGCAGCACACACCTGAAATCCCAGCACTCAAGGAGGCAGAGGCATATGAATCTCTGTGAGTTCGAGGCCAGCCTGGTCTACAAAGCAAGTCCAGGACAGCCAAGGCTACACAGAGAAACCCTGTCTCGAAAGCATCAACAAACAAAAAAATGTGTGGAAGCCATCAAGCATTTCAGGAACATTGCTTATAAAATGCGAAAATAAGTAACTCTCACACCTATCTTTAGTTAATATGCTTGATTGAGCAGATGTGGGAAACTACCCCTCACCCAAAGATGAAAGGAAACATCAATGTACAACAGAAATATGTACACACACACACACACACACACACACACACACACACACACACACACA
>OU015744.1:86707623-86750342 GCA_907169655.1 Acomys percivali
CACACACACACACACACACACACACACACACACACACACACACACACCTCTAGGTGAAGGTGAGAAGTCAGAAGTGGGAATAGATGCCATGAAGTCAGAGGTTCCAGGGCTAAGCTGAACCCCTGACCTAGATGGAAGGGAAGGTCTCTGAGCTTGGAAGAAGAGGCCTGGGCTCTGATATGGTGAGAAGCTGCAAAGGAGCATCTGGACCTCAGCCCACAGACAGAAGACCTTTACAGGCAGAGCCTCCCCTGGCCTGAGCACAGAAACACCTGTAATGCCATGAGGCCTTGAGGCTGGTGTTTTGAGTGATGATTTGGCATGCACAAAGCCTTGGGTGTGATCTCCAGCTCTTGCCCCCTGGGCATGTGATGCTCATCCTCAGTTGAAAGAGAAGTTAAGGTCAGGCTGGGCTACTTGAGATGTTGTATTGAGAAAAGAGATTAGAGGAGAAGAAGATGGGAGGAGGACAGGAGAGGAGTGAGCACTCTCTTTCTGTGCTATGTGCTGGGACTAAACACGACAGCCTCAATCCAATAAAGAAAGCAAAGGCTGTTGCTAAGTGATCCCAGCGGAGCACCTGTCCTGAGAGCAGAGAGTGACTCGCGGGTGCTGTAGATAGTTGGGGTGCACCCCCCGGGAATTTCAGGTAAGGAAGAATCTCAAGAGGAACATTACAGTAACCACACTTATCCCAAGAAAACGGATCAAGAGAAGCTGTGTGTGGTAACATTCTGTGCTCAGTCTTCTTGATATTGTTCATTGGATCCATATTTATGGAGCACCTACCATATAGTGGACATAGTTTTGCATGTTGTAGAGAAAACAATGAGTGGAAACTCCTTAACCTGTGGGGTTAAAGCTGAAGACAGGCACATAAGACAGTTTATGAGGTTAGGTAATAAATACAATGTAGTCAGATAAAGGACAGAAAGAGATGGCCTGGTGGTCAAAAGAGGTCCTCTGGGACAGGGTGGGTCAGGGAATGAAAAGGAAATTCTGCTTAAGGTGGAGGGATTGTCAGAAGTTTAAAGATATAAAGAAAGAAAACATTCGAATATCATGAGGGGTATGTGATGAACTCTAGACAGGGAAATTAGCTCTCTGCAAGAGCCAGAAACATGGTTAGCCTGAGTTAACTAGCATTAAGATGTCACTGCTTGGACAGCTGGGAACAGACCCAGAGACCCACAGTGGGACAGGTACAGAGAGCAAGGGAGCTTGGAACCCTCAATTCTAAACAGGTTTCCATTCAAATCCTTCCCTCGGGGCTCAGGGAACTCTGAGGAAGAGGGGGTGAAAAGATGGCATGGAGGACATCAAGAAAGCAAGGCCTTCTAGACACAGCAGGCCTGATGCACACATGGACTCACAGAGGCTGTGGCAGCCTGCCCAGAGCCTGCTCAGACCTGAGCCTCATGGGGTCCCAGTGCTGAGAGGGGAAGTGGACCCAGTGCCTACGCCTCGCCCAGAAGCTATCTCAGGTTGATCACCACTCGCAAAGGAAAACTTAGTTTTCTCCCAGCAGTCCTGCCCCATGCCCCATGACCAACACAAATAAACTCAGTGATTTGTTTTAGTTTTTTTAACTTTTGCTTATACATTATATTATATGTTATATAATTTCCAATTGTGTGCTTTTGCAGGAGTTCTGTGTGTAGAAATGTGTCTTGGCACCTGTATGTTTCTCTTGTGTTTTCTCTTTGGCTCTTTTTTCCGTTTTGTGTTATTTTGATTTGTTTTTATTTTGCCTTATTATTATTTTGGTTGCCCATTTGTTCTCTAATGAGAGAAAGAAAGAAAGGGTGGAGATTTGGGTGGCTGGAGAGGCTGGGAGGATTTGGGAAAAGAAACCAGAATCAGACTATCTTTTATGAAAAAAATAGTCTTTTTCAATTAAAAACTAACAACAACAGAATTTATTTCTAAGGCTGGAGAAATAGCTCAGTCGGTGTCTGCTGCAGATGCATGAAAACTTGAGTTTGGTTCCTTAGTGCCTGGATAAAAGGACACCAGTCAACTTAGGCCTCTGTGCGTACACATGCACACACACACACACACACACACACACACACACTTTTCAGCAGCACCCTCCTCCCAAAATTCACTGTAGCTAAAAATGAAGCGCAGTGCAGGAGGTACACCCACGCTTCTTTTTTTTTTTTTAAATTTCATAAAACACTTGTCCTGTTGATTGGAACATTATGGAAAAGACCAGATGATTCTAAACAAATTGACTAAAATAAAAATTGTGTATATGCTCCATATTTTCATTATCTTGTCATTCACTGACTAATAAAAAGTTCCATGCTGGGAATGAGTTACTTCTGGACTTTTACCAGTGGGGTCTCATAGATCTCCAAACCTTACAGGCTATTTCTCTTGCTCTTGGTTACCTCCTAGAACTTAGCTGTAAGACCCTATTGCTAAAGACTTCCATGAACGTAAGTCATAGAACATGGAGAAATGGAGCTGGCACCGACCTAGAAGCTTCATTGCTACTGGCCAGCTTTCATAGTGTTGGAACACAGTACCAAAGGAGAGAAACAATCACCGGTCTTATCCAGCTGTGAACCTGAGAGCTACAGTAATGAATGGCCTGGCAAGAAATGCCTCCTGGTGCAATCGTGGCGCAAATATCATGGGAGAAACCAAACACTTTCTGGCTGGATTTAAGGCCTGCTCCTTAAGATGGAACCCGTACTTGGCACTGTTATCGGGACCTGTGGCTAGGCAGATCACATGTCAGGGCAGAACCTACTGCTTTAATAAGTGGATCTAGTAGTAAGCAGAATCCAGGTGGTTTATCACCATTAGGACTCGCACATCCCTCAAACCTCAGCACAGAAGCTTCTTTTTGCAGTTGATGGTGATTAATACAGAGACCCAAAACCAGTCAAGATGCAGAGAATAAGAGATTGTGCGATCCCTAGTCCTAAATGGGACATCTATATCACACTCACTCTCTCTCTCCCCAAGGCTCAGAGACCATTGTGGAAGAGGGAGGTGAAAAGATTTTAAGAGCCAGGGACAGTGGATGACTGAAAGAAACACAGTGTTTTCCAGACACAAGCGAGCAGATGTACATATGAACTCACAGCACCTGCGACAGAGTGCACAGTTCAAGAAATCCAGGAAGGAAGTGGAGATGGCCATCAAGTCCCTCGCCCAAGCTGAGGAGCTATGGCAAAGGGGCAGATGCTGGGAGCGGGAAAGTTTGTTTTCTTTTCGACTGTGGCCTCTGGTTGGTTGACTAGCAGATGGCCACATGCCCAAGAGTATACAGGCAGCACAAATAGGACTCCGTGTGTTTATAAACTAACAAGAACACATGAGTTGTGTGGTTATGGATGAGAGCGTGGATTTGGAAGAGTTAGGGGAAGGAGGTGAATATGATCAAAGTACAGGGTATGAGATTTTCAAGGAACTAATAAAATATATATTTTTTAAAACTGGAGACCACAGTCATTGAAATAACTGCTATACAGAAGATCATGTATCACAGGTGTACATTTATATATTTTCCTATTTACTGAATCTTTTCTATAAAAACATGTTTTTTATATATATATATATAAGCTAATTCAAATATAGTTTTCAGCCAGGTGTGATGGTGCATGCCTTTAATCCCGGCACTCGGGAGGCAAGGGCGGGTGGATCTCTGTGAGTTCGAGGCTAGCCTGGTCTACAAAGTGACTCCAGAACAGCCAAGGCTACACAGAGAGACCCTGTCTTGAAAAACAAACAACAACAACAACAAAAGTCAAATGTGGGTTTCATATGGTCTCTTTTTTCTATCTTTCCAAGACATAAGCCATCTGTACTATGGTATAACATAGCCACACTCAATCTGACACTACGGTGCAGCTGTAACTCCGACAGTTTAAGGTCTTGTTAGCTAGCAGCACAACATGTGAGGCACAAACAATGTGTTTATATTACTCAAACTACATTAGAATGCCGCCACTTTAGTGACTTGAACTCCTGTAATAAAGAGGTTCATATCATTAAAAATATTTTTTTCTAATGTCTTAATACATCAGAAGACAAAAGATCCTCCTTGCGGGGGGGGGGGGGGGGCACGTTACAGTGCCCTGCCTCAAACTTCCTGAGTGTTATCTTAAGTCAAAGTATGTAAATTTAGGTGTACCTTGAGGCAAAGCTTAAGAAGCATGTAAACTACTTTAGAGTCCATGGAAGACACACTCTCTTCATTATATAGGCCAATTAAATTTATTTAAATGCCTACAGTGAAGCGTAAATGAGTTTAATGAAGCACGGCAGATTTTAAAGTTGCTTTGTGGATAGCATCATTACCAGATGCAGGAGGATGCAAGAGGGTATGGTACTGGGATACAGTTCCAACTTATCTGTAACGACTTACAGCGTGCCTTTGAAGTCAAACGACTTAAATGTATTATAATGGAATAAGCATAGAATCTAACCAGCAAATCTGGTGGAGACAACGTACCTGGGAACAAACCACGTATATGCATGTTTAATATTGTACCATGCAGGCTACATAGGATATTTCACACAGGAAAGGAGAAAATAATCTCTGTCAAGGTTGTGGTAGCACAGACAAACGTCCAGGTCAGTAAGCACTAATTAAATTGCCATGTGGGGGCCGGGCTGTGAATAATATGGAAAGTGAAGGCCACATTTTAGTAACAATGTTTCTGTGGTAGTAAAATTACTTGTGTAGCATATCCATATGGGCACTCTCCATATACCCAAAGCTGATCATTTTTTGATAGGATAACAATTTGAAAGGGAATTGTATTCCAACTAGTTTTACTCTCTTTGAAGAAAACAGTCTCTGAGAAATGGATGAGTTGGGGAATACGCTCCAGTTTTAAAAAAAAAAAAATTTCTTAGTACCCAATGACTTCAAAAGTATTCTTTTTTCCTCCCACGCAGAAAAAGGCTCCAAAAACATGCAGTTTCCTTTTAACTAAGAGTAATTTATCTCTGCCATGATTATTAATACATATACACAAGTAAATTCTTACAACTCCTTACAATATGCATAGAAATACACATCATGAAATATACAACCATGAAAATAACTTAAGACAAATTAAAACACAAAAATGTGCTATAGAATGTAAAATATTTATTTCTAATAGAACGGCTACACAATTTGTGGTGGAAAAAATGAAGAAAAACAATGGGTTCATTAGGGAGTAGTTTCACAAAACTAAAATAGCAAAAGAAGCTATTTTTCCAAGACAGAACTGCTTCTCAAAAGCATGTGTTTGTGTTCTAAGAAAGGAATAATAGCAAGCGGAAAAACCATTTCATATAATACCTATAATTTTCCATAGCAAAATAAGATACTATGTAGAAAGCTATCTCATAAATCCAAGGAAATAGAGTAATAATGTTCATGTTTCTATGGCAAAATGAATACATTTGCTAAACTATTCAAACAGCGAGATGCTCTGTTCTTCAGTGTCCAATCAAAGGGATAACCAGGTTCTTAAACAGAAACAGATTCCACACCAGGTAAAAGGAGATATAGGTGAAAGCATATGCACACACAGAGGAAGTGAAGTTCAAAACCCCTTCTTTCTTCCAGACTTCTTTGCATTCTGTAATGTCTTCAGTGGAGCTCAACTAACAAACCGGCATTCAGACACCAAGTCCAGAATGTTCCAATTAAAACGCCCAATAACGCCAGGACTTTTTACAAAATGAGTAACTATATCACAAAGTTGTTGACTGATGCTTTGAAGGAAATAAAATACAGAGAGGGAGCAAATGTCAAGAGTGGAATTGGTTTATAAAGATCTGCTTTACATGGGAAAATTTAAGACAAGGATCTAGCAGTGGCAGGTGGTGGGGGGCGGGACAGAAACCTACAGGGAGCTTTAGCACAGGCCTAAAGTGTCCTCTCCTTCTACAAGTGTGTTTGAATAAATATTTCTGGTGCACCACACTGCCACGGCTGAAAGGGAGTCTCTTGTTACTAACCTCCCTTGACTGAGGAGACCATCACTCCTCAGCCTCCTGAGGAGCGGGGACCTAAGTTCACGCTGTTGCACTGGCCACACTTAGCCTATGAACAACGTTGTTTTAGGCCTTGTTTCATTGGTCGCTTTCATCACTCAGCAAAGGCTTTTCTGCCTTCCTCCACTTGGATGCTTAGGTTTGTTCTTGGAAACTGAGGGTTGATAGATTTAGGAGTAAAAGCCACCACAAAGAGAAACGAAGCATTTCCTCACCAGACACGCAATGGTAACCAGACAGCAGGCTTTCTACACAGTAGAATATATTTGCTCTCTATCAACAATGAGGTAACAATAAAGAGAACAGTGAGCACTTATTGAGCATGTTTTATGCGCCAGCTGTTAGCCTAAGCATTTGATGTGTCACGAGGGAATTCTCCATTGGCTCAGATCTGACGCCCCTCTTTGTCTTCTGCCTACTGAGGAAGCCCACTATCTTAGGAATATTATGCTGAGCTACCATTTCTTTTTAATATCATTCTAACTTCATTTAAGCTCTTTAATTTAGTTAAGCCTGAGGTCACAAAGGGATTTTCAGAGAAGGCGATTTCATATAGCAAACACCTCCACCTAGATTAAATAGGACACACTGTCCTATTCTAAGTTCATGGTCAAATGCTTTTGCTGTTTTCATGCTAGTGCTAACAAATGCTCATCTTGGTACTTTCCGTGTGGCAGACACTGTCCTGGGTGTTTTGTAGTATAGCCCTGACTAGACTGGAGTGTGCCTCAAATTTCCAGGGATTATTTTGGCATTCAGGATTATTTGTAATCGAGACTTTCTAAGGTTACCGCCATTGGCCAGTCTTCAGCTTTTGCTTCTCATGCCTTAAGACTGGACGTCTACTCGGCTGGCAGTACGTTCCATCAGCACACAGAAATAGGGGCAAGCATTCACTCTCTTCTCTGGATGTCTGGTCAGCACAAGAAACTTATTACCAGAGTTGGTCTTTCAAACCCTACCACGCATGTAAACTTGTCTATGGACATATGGCGCTCAATCCATATCAACACCTTAGTGATCTCAAGTGGAGTTTGGAGGCTCCTTTATTGTCAGAGCATTGTTTGTAGGGTTATCACAGAGCTAAGGGCAGGGAGTTGGCTAATTACTTAGTGGTAGCATCACCGCTGGTCAAGAAGTATTTTGTAAGCTTTATATAAGTGCTTATAGCTATGTATATAGATATATGGGTATATTCAGGCTGAGGCCAAACAATAACAAAAAACTTAACTGTCAATATGCCAGACTCTGCTCTTGGAGAAGAATTCAGTATAAGTTGAGGCTAGCCTATCCAGCCAACATAAAGGCAAACAGGGAAAGTAGGAGACCTGGCAAGTAGGCCCTGGGAACAGGACAAGGCTCAGGTCCAGAAAGCCCAGCACATAGCTTTTCAAACTGTAGAGTGCAAACTACATTGAGAAATTGATTTAATAGGCTACAGTCTGAATTTAGAAAATTTAAACTCAGCACCATAGAAAATATGAGTGCATCCCCTATGAAGGATGTCTACCAATATTTTATTCCCTTTATGTGGTTGTGTTTACTGGGCTGTGATACTGTGAAATACACTTCTACCTATGGAGCTTGCTCAAAAATATGTTTTAAGCCAGTGAGCTAATGAATAATAAGACCATTCCATTTTCTACTTCAAAACCATGCTACTGAGTGAAAAAGGCAGCAGGATTCTTTACAACCAACAAGTAGGCCAGTTGTTGTAAGTGGATCATAAATCAGAGAGAAGCTTAGATTCTGTCCGCTCTATGAAGTCACCCAGCATACGGAGGCTTTTTTTTTGTAAGGTGGTGCATCTAATGTATGGGGAAGGCCATTCTGTTTTTCTGCAAGCCACCTCCAACTCTTAGAAAGTCCTTTAGTACGTCTAATTGAAATAGACTAAATAGATATGGCAGCTCTTCAAAGTGTGTCTATGTGTGTGTGTGTGTGTGTGTGTGTGTGTGCACGTGCACACATGCACACATGCACACATGCATTAATTGTTTCTCTTTTCAGAATAAACATGAGCTCATTGCAGAAAATTTAGAAAATACCAAAAACATAAATGAGAGAAAAAAATTGTCACAATCTCGCATGCTAGAGCTACCACGAGAAACGTATTCACTGTTCCTCCTTAACCCTTTCTCCCTCATGTGTAATGAACACTGTCTTCTCAGCAAACATTCTACATGATTCTAAGGGCAACATGAGGCAGACAGCTCTAGCAGATGGTTGAATTGTAAGTATATTTCAAAAATTGCATTGCATAGAGTATTTCTTACCTTCATTGTAAAATTTGATATGAACATTCTTGTGTACATTTCCTCATGATAATCCTTGGATCTAAACAATCAGATTAAAGGTCTGTAATCCATAACTCTGACAGAGGGCAGGAAACTCTTCTCCAGAAAAGGACTGCCTGTTTACTTCCTCACTGATGGCATAGACACTTCACCTGAATAGATCGCAACCCGTTTTATATGGTCCAACTTGGCATCAAAAACATCTGTTCTGTTTTAACTTATAATAAGGTTAAATTGTCCCTGACATATTTATTGGGCATTTTTACTTCTTCCTTTGTGAGTTGCTTGGTCATGCCATCTCTATCTTTTGGGGGCTCGGCTCTTTCTCAGAAAACTGGGAATAGGGCTTCCTTAAGACCCAGCTATTCCACTCCTTGGAATATACCCAAAAAATGCTCCACCACACAACAAGGACATATGCTCAACCATGTTCATAGCAGCCTTATTCATAATAGGCAGAACCTGGAAACAGCCTAAATGTCCCTCAGTTGAAGAATGGATAAAGCAACTGGTACATTTACACTATGGAATACTACTCAGCTATTAAAAACAAGGAAATCTCGAAATTTGTGAACACATGGATGAAACTAGAAATGATCATACTGAGTGAGTTAACCCACAAAACAGAAAGACTCACAAGGTCTATATTCACTTATAATTGGGCACTAGCCCAAAAGGCATGTCCCATGAAAGTCTTCACTTATCAGGAGATTGGGATAGATGTGAGGACATCCTACTGAGACTCTAGGTAAGAGAAATATAGGAGATGGGGAAATAGAAGGACCCAAAGGGTCCTAGAAACCTATAAGAAGAATATCTTGACAGGCAGATCGGGGCCCGGGGGGGTCTGCTCAAACTATTGCACTAACCAAGGACAATACAAGTAGTAAACATTGAACCCCTACTCTGATCTACCCAATGGATAGGACATTCTCCACAGTTATGTGGAGAGTAGGGACTGACTTTGACATGAACTCTGGTGCTCCAATTTGACCATCTCCTCTTGGTGGGGAGGCCTGGTGGTACTCAAAGAAAGAATAAGCAGGCTACCAAGATGAGACTTGATAGCCTATGACCATATAGTGGGGGAGGAGGTCCCCCTCGGTCTTAGACCTAGGAGAGGGGAATAGGGTGAAAGCAGGAGGGAGGGAGGAATGGGAGGATACAAGAGATGGGATAACAATTGAGTTGTAATCTGAATAAATTAATAAAATCAAAAATTTAAAAATTGACTTAAAAAAAAGAAAGAAAATGAGTGGTGTGCTGGGCATCGTGGTGCATGCCTTTAATCCAACACTCAGGAGGCAGAGACAGGCACATCTCTGTGAGTTCAAAGCCAAGCTAGTCTACATAGCAAGTTCCAGTACATCAAGGGCTTCATAGTGAGACCCTTCCAAAAATAAAAGAGGAGGGGCAATTCTTTGCTCGTTGTCTTTCATAACCTACCCTCTCCACAGCCAAGCTAAATACCACCTGGATTTGACCTTCCCTGATACCAGTGCTGTCTTCTGGGCTCTTACCCAGCCCTGTCCTGACTCCCTCCATGATGTACCAGGCATTCTTTTTCTAGTATTCTTCCTTAACTTTATCCCTCAAGTACTCATCTAAGCACCCGCCCTCCCTTCCTGTTACAAGCCGGGGCCTCCCAGGCTTGTAGCCTATAGTTCACCTGGCGTCTGAGTCCTTAGGAGGTACTGGCTGCTCCTGCCTAGGTTTAAGCAACAGGAAGCATCCTGCGCCTCCCTTCCCCCACCTCCCTCAGTCCATCGCTGACCCCCCCCCCCCCCAATCCATCCAATTCTGTAGCCTTGAAGGCTGAGCCCTGAGGGAGGAGCTTCTCTTTGAAGTGTTTCCTGGCCCAGTCCCCGCAGGCTGAATTCTGCCAGTCCTCAGCATTCACTGAGTGCCCTTACTACAGTCTAGAAAGGTAAATGAACCAGGTCCCTTAACTGTGGGGTGCCAAACACAGCTCAGTGTACTTTGGGGCCTCCAGGTATCCTAATTACATGGTGTAGTAATGGACCTTTTGCCAGAGAGTTCCTTGAAGTGTCAGCATCATCTCCCTACGTACCTAGTGACCTAAATTACTATATCTGGCACATAGAATATGCTCAATAAAAGCTTAGTTGATAATGAATTTATCTTAATAAACACGAATTACATTTAAAAATCATCCCATACCTTTTTATCTTGGAGAATGCGGATAAATCAGAAGCTAGATAGTAATATTACATAGTTATGAGAGTAGTCTTGCAAGCTGAGAGGCCCCCTTACATCCCTGATTTTAGAAACATCAATGTCATCTATTGCACTTGAAATAACATTTGTATTTACACAGGCTTGTGGGCATACGTCTTTGTATAAATTAGGGCGCAGGCTCTAGTCCTTGGTTACATATTAGAATACGGGATATCAAATACAGTTTCCATACATTCCTGTACACAGTGAGTACTCAGCGATTATCAAGAGCGAAATCATGGGCTGATTGTCTTGACTGCAATTATCCTCCTTTCAGGAAACACAGTCTCCACATAGAGCAGTGGATTATGGGTAGTGGTAACCACGCCCAGGCCAGAGCTGTTCTTCTAAATCAATGTTTGATCTAAGGGGAACTTGGCCTTTCCTTGGATTTTCTTTTTAATCTCAGGATTAAGGATGATTTAGATTAATCTCTTTATAGCAGGGGTGAGAGATGCCACTGGGTGCAACTTGAGAGTTGTTTGTGTTCATGTCCCTGCTCTGTAGAGAGAATGGCACATTACCATGTGTAGTTTAGAAGAACGGGGCCAACACGGAGAATGGGTGAGACTCTTGCCTAGCCCAGAAGATGACATGACCCCTGGTGATGTTCAACAGCTGCACCTTGTCTCTCTGAGGTCCTGCTGCCCCCTTGTCCTTCCCGTGGTTTGGTTGTGTGAGGTGTATACACACTTCCATCTAGTAGATTTCCATAGGATGGCTCTGGCTGTGCCTTAGTCGCTGACAGAATAATAGGGATAAAGAAATGAAAAACCAACTCCTCTTAATACCCACCCACCCCCCCACCCCCCGACACACACACTCTTTTAAATGATTCAACCAAATGCTTTGGCATAATGAAGGCATGGACCGTGAGATTCCTAAGAAGGAAGGTAACTCATTCTGAAACGCACAGATGAAAGGACGGTCCATGACACATGCCAACTCCGGCCTCTCGTGCTTGGCTTGGCTTGTAGAGCTCCATCCTCACAAATGAATGGAAGGCTGGGAATCTTTAAAAACTGCAAGAGTTCCTTTTTGCTGGTCCGTCCAATAGCACAGAAAGCACGAAGAAATGTTCTATCAGCCATTAAGTCCTATTGAACACAAGGACCCCCTTGATGACACCAGCAGTGTGAGTCGTTGGCTGTCTCCCCTGCCACCCATGCTGCTGCCACAAGGGGAACCGAGGTACAACTACTTCTGGGACCCCCCCTCCCAAAGCGAGGTGCTGACTGGTGGCTGCACCTTTGGTCTCCTGTGACAGCACAGCTTCTCAGGAGCCAAGGCTCACACTTTGATGCTTTGGCTGCCCCTGGCTCTCAGTCTTCCTGTGCGGCTACCCTGCTCCTCCTCTGACACCTGATTTTGGGGAGCAGCAGGGCTTCTGTCCGGGGCTACGCTCTCATTTTTTTTAGTTCGTTTTTCTTTGGATTGCTGCTTAGATACAAGTATGTTGTGCCTCTGGGCATAGCCTTGTCTGATCTCACTGGTGTCTTTATGGGCTTGTGTCTCTTTGGCCTGCAGCTGGCTAGGGGCCTCAATCTCCTGCGCGGGGGCCTTCCCCACAACCTCTCTCTTCTGAGACCTTCCCCTCTTTTGAGCCTGTTCCCTCCCCACCTGGCGTTCTGACTTGGCAGGGCCCTGATCCTCTCGGGCTGGCTGATCCTTACTGAGGGCAGTTTCGTTTTCTTGAGCTAACTCTTCAGACATTTCTCCATTTTGGGACTCACCGACGGACTGCGCCACATCCTTCGAGATGAGATTAGCCTGTGCCTTCTTTCTGGGATTGTGTGCTTTGCCGTTTTTCTCCTCCTGGTTCTGGGGCTCTGCTGGCACTGGTTCAGTGTGGCTCACAGGGGACCCGGGGTCAAGCGGGTCTGATGCATTCCTAGGAGTTGGCTTGCCATGGGATTCTGTCTGCTGAGTTGTCCGAGACTTTCCAATTGACATCTTTTTCGGGTATGGTGACCCTTTAGCTTTCTCTCTTTGTATGAGGTTTTTTTTTCTAACTTCCTTCTGCTTAGTGGGCTCCTGGCTATGGGGCGAGGTCTGCAGATCTGAAGTCTTCTTCCTGGAGGCACCGCCTACTTTGGGAGTTTTCCTTTCCTTTGCAGGCTTTGAAGCAGGCCTTGCCGCGGTATTCTGGGGAAGCTGAGGTTCCGTGGGCAGAGTAGTAATTTGTGGGAGCCGGACTGTGGATGCCTCCTCTTCCTGGGGTGGGTTAGAGGCTTGTTCTTGGATCGGGGGGCTAATAAGTGGGAGCTTCACCTCGTTCCGTTTCTCAGCCTGGGCTTGCTGTGGGCTGTGGGCCGAGTGGGGGCTCGGGTTTGAGGGTGGTTTGGCTTGGGGAGGGCTGATCGGGGGAAGCTTGCTGGGGTCTCCGTTCTGAGTTGGGAGAGACCTGGGAGAGGGAGTTGGGGTCTGATCTGAGCTTGTCCCCAAAGCCTCTTCCCGGCTAGGAGAGAGAAGCTTGGGTGTGGGTCTCCTGCTCTGGAGAGGAGCCAGGGTCTGGGGCTGGGGCAACCTGGTAGGAGCCAGCCGGCTTTTAGGAAGCAAGGCCACCGGCTGTTCCTTGACCTGAGCGAGTTTGGAGTTTGTGGATGGGTCTTGCGGGGGTGGAATTTCTGGGTAAGGAGTACTGGCTCGGACAACTGCTGCTTTGGGGGTTCCCTCCTTTGGAGGTGGTTGAGAGCCCCCAGCAGACTTCTCTACCTTGGGGTGGGAAGAGTCTTCCGGAAGACTGGGGGCAGAACTACTGGGTGCAGTGTTGGTGGACTCAATTCCCTCATCTTGTACTCTCTGAGGACTGAGGGAAGCTGGGTTCGGTCCCCGTGAAGGTTCAGATAACGGTGGGTTTCCAGAGGCTACTTTGGTCTCTCCGGATTCCTTGTCCTGGTCTAGCTGAGGGCGGAGTAGGGTAGCAGGAGCAGGATGCTGAGGCGGCTCTGGAGATGCAATAGTAGAAGACTGATCTGCTTTGAGCGCAGGTGGCCCAGGCTTGTCTTCAGAGCCATCCATCTCAGTGGTTAGTTTTGGAGGAAGATGGGCTGGCTGACCATCCTCTTCCTTGGCCTTTGGTGGTATATCTTGGGCCTGCTGAGGAATACCAAGTGTTGAAGAACTGACCTGCTGAGGTAGATCCAGGTGGCTACTAGAGGAAGGCTCCTTCTGAGGGCGTTCTCCATCTTCAGTCAACTCTTGGCTCTGTGGGAGAGCAGGGTTCTGATTGCCTGGGGCCTTTGCATGAGTGTGCACGTCCAGGAAAGCCTCTGGGTTTTGGCTGTCTGCTTGTAGTCTTGCCAAGCGCCTAGGGGAGGGGACCAGGTGGGCTGGGACTCCAGAGATGGTCTTCTTGCTAGAAGGGGCTCCTGCTTTAACATAAAGAGAAGTTAGCTACAAATGCTCTTCCTTCCTGGAAACTAACAACAACAAAAACAAAACAAAACAAAACAAAACAACAACAACAACAAAAAACCCCTCGGTTCCCTTTGATGGTGCACATGGACCTTTAAAAGAAGAAAAGCACACGAAGAAATTTCCTTCTCCTTAGGGAAACTAAGAAGATACATTTCTCTAATTTGACAGAAGTTAAGACCTTTTTTGATGAACTGAAAAGATGAACTTTAAGTGGATAAGCATCCAGATGTTTACTCAAAATCAAGTGTGGATCTGTGGATGGCGAGGGGAGTTTCTAGATGAACGAGCTTGGTTTTGCTGTTTAGTGGTTAAGAAATAACCTGTGGGTGCTGGAGGAGCCCTGTCTGTTTACTGATACCCTATAGGCTCACAGTCCAGCAGGAACCCAGTAGGAGAAGGAAGGAAGGCTGGCATGGGTTCAAGGACATCAGAAGGTACCAGGGTCTACTCCCGAAGATGAGGGGTCCAGGCCATTGTCACCCTAGATTTCCATGGCTATAGAAATGGCTCGCAGGGGCCACTGGCAATACTGACACTGCAGAGAGAGACAGCTTCCTCCAATCACACCTTCTCAGAGTGGTTCATCCTGCACTTGCTCACAAAGGACAGATGTCTTGACGCAGTTCGGGTGGCCTAAATACCATCGTAACCGAGCCCAGGGCACATAGCTCTGAAGAGTGCAGTGGTCAGAGGCAACATATCAGTCTGAGCTCAGGGTGGGACAGACCTTGGTGACCCCAGAGTGGTCCATCTCCAGCAGCAAACATATCCCTGAGCACCGCCCCTCCCTCCACGGAGGATGGATGGGTTTGTGCTACTTTGGGTTCACAGTCAGCCTTCTAGTCTGGTCCTCTTTTGTATCCAGTCAAACTAGATGGCTCCTGAGAGCAGGACGGGGCAAGTGGGCCCAGCAAAAAGCCTCCCTCAGGGTAGGGTTTCTGATGGTGCCCTCTGTTCATAATTAACTTTATCACAAATATAAACCAAAACACAATTAAGAAGCAGGGTGAAACAGTGAAGCTAAGTAGGCAGATTTGCAGAGAACAGAATGTAAATCAGGTACTGGGGCGCAGGGCCTGGTGCTTACTGAGCAGTTTCTGCGTTAGGGAACAGAAGGCTTTGAAAATAGGTGGCAGGAATGGAGGAAAGGTCACACAACACTCAGAATGCAGTCAGTGGCACTGAATTTCACACTTAACGTGATTAAAATGGGAAACTCGGCCTGGCAAGATGGCTCAGTAGTTAAAGCTCTTGCTGCCAAGATTGATGACCTGAGTTTGACCCCTGCAACCTACATACATGGTGGAAGGGACAATCAATTCCCACAAGTTGTCCATTGGTCTTCACACACACATACACACACACTGATTGCACATACACATGCATACACACTGATCTTCACACACACACACACACACACACACACACACACACACACACATGCACATACACACACGTGAACAAATTCTAAAAATTTCTAAAAAATAAAAATGGCAAGTTCTATATGCTTACATGGTACATGCAATACAATCTAAAAAGAAAAGTATAAGAACAGTGCTGCAGTGCTGAAGGTCTTCTCCTTCAGTTTTATTGTCAGACACACAGGGTTCCCTTTATCTACCCTGATGACTTAACAATTCATGAAATTTAGCTAAATGATACCATGCCCTTTACTAGAAGGTATAAGTGCCAGTTTATGGGCTGGCAAATTGGTCCATTTTCCCTTTATCATTAATCAGAATTAGGAAAACTATAATTTCATTTCATAACCTTTATGGCAAGAACTCAGGCGGCTCACTAGTTCCACTTCCTGAGAGCTTCCCTAGAAGCAGCGGCAGACCAAGACATGGGCTCTACAGCAGTGGTTCTCAGCCTGTGGGGTGCGACCCTTCCACCAAATGACTTTCACAGGGGTCACCTAAGACCATCAAAAAACACAGGTATTTACATTATGACTCATAACAGTAACAAGATTACAGTTATGAAGTAGCAATGGAAATAATTTTATGTTTGGGGGGTCACCCCAGCACCAAGAACCATATTAAAGGATCACCGTATTAAGAAGATTGAGAACCACTGATCTATAGAGACTAAGGGTGAACCACACCCTTACGCCAAGGTGCTAATCAAGTGAGTTTCTTCTTACTTCACAGAGTCTATATTGTTAACTTCATGTTTTAGAAACAAATATTTCCTCTAACTGAATTAATGTCTCTGGTTTTAAGTTAAGGCACAAGCCAAGGAGAATATAGGCAGTAAACTTCGAACCCCTACCAAGACCTAGCCGATGAACATGATATTCTCCACCGTTGAGTGGAGAGTGAGATCTGACTCTCACACGAACTCTGGTGCCCCTTTTCTGACCATGTCCCCTGGATGGGGAGGCCTGACGGCACTCAGAGGAGGGATAGCAAGTTACCAAGAAGAGACTCGATATCCTAAGAGCATATATAGGGGGAGGAGGTCTCCCTCAATCACAGACATAGGGGAGGGGAGAAGGGGGGAAGTGGGAGGGAGGGAAGAATGGGAGGAAACAGGGGAAAGGCTAACAATCGAGATATAATACGGATAAATTAATTTAAAAAACCAATTATATCCTTTTTTTCAGCATGTAACTTGACTACAATATTAAGCCCCTCAATGCTCTTTTCTTCTCAAAATTGTGCATTTTTATTTCTTTCCATCCTACTTGCTGCTATTTTCCATTGCATACTCATGTAACAGCAATCAGCTATGAGTAATAAATATCGCTCAGACTCAAAAAAAAAAAAAAAGAAACAAATATTTCCTACATTACTATGGGGAAAATAGGACCGTGCCATACTTAATTGGTATGCACAAAGTCAATGGCACATCCAAGCTTGCAGGAGCATATCATCTCCATATACCTAAAGTTATTTCTGCATGCGTTCAGTGAACGTTTGGCTAACCCACCCTGGTGAAGGCTCAGACCTCTGGGTGTAGGTTGGTGGGCGCTGGCCTCAGGAAAGGCAGCTCTTGGGTGTCCTTCCATCATTCTGTCTCATCCTCATTGTCACACAGCTGTTGCCACTGTGTCCCCAGTGACACATGAGCAGCACATGATCACTGGGGATGAAGCTGTATATATTATTACCTCAAATATTTGGGAATTGTCTGCAGATCGTACTGAAACAGGATTATCTCTTTTGGAAAGATGATGCTACTGAGGTAAGATTTCTGTTTGTACTGAGGCTCAGCACACTGACACTCTTAATCCAGCTGTGAAAAGCCTCTGCTCTTCAAGCCAGACTTAATGCAACACTGTATTATGTGTGGTTTTTAAATTTTTTCTAAAGAAAAAGATGATTTTCTAAATTCACCTCTCTATTTGAACTAACAATTACTAGTTAGATTTAGGACAGAAAAGTAAGACTTTGGCTACCCACCCAGTTATCTAACTGTTCAGAGTAACCTCTCATAGAGTCTTAAACATTCATTTCGCTTTCTTCCCTTTCACATCTTAATTGGTTTTTAAAATTATGATCTATCATACACATCACATATATATCATAGAAAATAAGATCAGAATAGCTCAGCACAGAGCAGAGGTAAAGAGGCAGGTCCCAGCTGGGTCCCGTCCAGGATGATATGGCTGCTGAGGCTGACGCCTTCTCGGGGTGTCTTTACATTTTCAGGGGAAAGCAACTATGTCTGTGTACTATGATGATTACTACTTTTGTCAATTTGACACAAAACCTAGACTTTCCTGGGAAGAGAGTCCCAGTGAAGAACTGAGCTGAGGGCATGTCTGTGGGGGACTGCATGTTAACTGTGTGAGAACCCACCGTGGGCGGTAGCATTCCCTAGGCAGGGCATTCTGAACTACATAAGAACAAAGAAATCAAGCTTAGCACTAGCATGCAAGTGGGAATGCATACATTCATCATACTTTGCTCTTGACTCTGGATGTGACCTGGCTTTTCCATAGTGATGAACTGTCACTTGAAACCCTTTTACCCCAAATCGCTTTTTTGTAAGGGCATTTTTACCGTAGAAGCAGAAATGAAACTAGAACAGGTCCCATTCATATGTACTGACCCCATAACCAGGTGATCCTCACCCTTGACAAAAACTTTACAGTCCTGGAGTTGACAGAAGCCACTGGCTTGACTCCTTGGGCCACTAGAGATGCTCTAAAAGCTTATTAATAAGGACTATAATCATTAGAATTTCAAATGTACTCACTTGAATGCTGTCTCATCTCTACAATGCCACTGAAGTGCAAGTTTATCTTTAATTATCAACTGAAAAAATAGCTCCCTCTGCAAATTAACTGTAAACAGGAGATAAGGTTTTGCTTTAAGAAAACACATTCTTTTTCAGAATATTAAACCTCTCAGAAAAGTAAGGTTCTGTTGAGGAGATAGATCTGCTGATTGATTGGAACACATCCTGTCTATTTTTGAAGCTAGAATTTCATTAGTCAATAACTAGGTGCCTCAGTTTTGATTAGCAAATGTTTCTGAAAGTTATAGCATTTTTATAAAGTCTATAATTTATACATTTCATTAAATCAGATAGGTCTAACCCAATTATTTCAAATAAGTAAGATTTTATTACACACTTTAAAGTAGGAGTCTATTTTTCTGTATGCACATTATCTTGCCTATTAACTTGCCAAACAGTCACTGTACACTGTAGTTGGTGTCCTGATCACTGGAGAGATAAGAAGAGCTAAAGAAGGTAGTGATGGGGTCTGCGGGCTGTGTGCCAAGCCTTGCTCATTGCCTCTCTGTTCAGAAGTACCACAGAGAAACACACATTTCTCATTTACCCAGGGGACTAATCAGTGTTTGTCCAAATCCACAAGAGGCTGATATAAGAGCCAGAACACCAATTTATTAATTTACACTAGGGGATGGGGCAGGTTCAAGGACTACGACAGTGTGTTCTCACGTAAGATACAGGCCCCACAGAGGCCAGGTCCACCTAGGGGACCAAATTAAAGATCACAAGGTTGCTTGGATAGCAAAGAATTAAAACAAAGGGAGCCATATTTCCTCAAGAGAAAGCTCCATGGAGGTTCTAAGCCTCACTAGGTATACTGTACTGCAGCCTATTTTGATAGACAAGCTTTCTTCAAGTATCTTCTAGAAGGCATGCCATATCTTAGCTATTTTAACATTTAAGTCCTATGTGTGCATGCAGCAGGACAGTCAGCTGGCATCTGTGGCTTTACTAGTACTGCACTGACCTCAGCCCAAAATACAAGGAGTACCTGACCTTGTGAAAGAATGCACAAAATTTCAAATATCACAGTGGGCTTGAGTGTTTGAACTCTGTCAAAGTCATGGCCTGGCCTCCCTTCTCAGCCTGTAGGAAGGAACATCAGCAGGCAAGCAGAATATTATTTGGACCACCAAGAAGCTACAAGGCTTCCTCAAAGCAGCAACAATTTTAACTTAACATTTTGCAAACGTGTGTGTGTGTGTGTGTGTGTGTGTGTGTGTGTGTGTGTGTGTGTGTGACTGGAGTTCAGTCCACAGAGAGGCCTTTGGAAAAGATTTTCATTGTGGTAGTAAACATGAAAGTTAGCATTTTCACCACTGTTAAGGTACTGCCCAGTGCATGAAGTCCGTTGACTCTGGTGTGCAATCATCATCGCTGTCCATCTCTGGAACTCATTTCACCTTCTGAAAACTTAAACTCTACCCGTTAAACAGTAGCACTCCATTCCCCGCTTAGGCACTAACCAACAGGCTTCTGCTTCCTGACTCTCCTAATTTCACTGCCCTAAGTACCTCACAGAAGTGCAACTGTACAGCATCTGCTCTGACCAGCTTACTTTACTCACCACACTATCTTCAAGGCTCATGTCAGACTGTGTGTCAGAGTGCCCTTCCTTTTTAAGATGAAGTAACATCAAAGACTGTATATGACACCTTCCTTATCCACCATCCACCACTGGACCCCATGGTTGCTCCAACTTTTGACTAATGTGAATGGAAAGGCTATAAATAGGGTGTCTTTCACTATTTCCTAAAGATCTTGCTTTTGATGGCTTAGGGTATTTATCCAGAAGTGAAACAGCTGGATAACATGAAGGTTTTCTTTCTTTCTTTCTTTTCTTTCTTTCTTTCTTTCTTTCTTTCTTTTTTTTTTTTAGGAATTTACGTACCATTTTCTGTAGCAGCTACAGCATTTTATATGGGTCTTGGCACATAGCTCTAATTTCTCCAGACACTTTTTAGTTAATAGCTTTACAAGTGGGTGTGAGGCAAATTTGAGGGGTGTGCTGTTCAAATCCATCTCAAAATAGTCAAGTCCCAAAATTCTAGGCTTAGAATTCCTAGATTTCAATTCAGCGCTCTCACATGTCCCTCCACATTTGCTGCTCAGGACCCACGAAGCAGTAGGGGTGTGCGGTATCTATCCTTGAGGACAAGAAACTGAAAGCCAGAAGAGCCGAGCAGCCTGGCCAAGTGAGCGGCAGGGCTAGCCCCACCTCCACCCCCACCCCAGTCGTGTGGTCCAGCCGGTGAGCTTCCCACTGCTCTCTGCAGTGTATCACTTTCAGGATTGGCAGTTCAAGGAAATAGAGTAAGAAAACTCTCACACTAAAATTCTTGGACTAAGTCTGTACCTGATAGGTACACTATTCTAGTCCCATAAGGGAACAGGCTTCTGGAAGGCTGAGTTCTAAATCATGAGGCCAACTTTTATCTATTGTCTACTTCCAAGGCACTGTCTAGTATGTGGCTGGGGTGAGGGGTTAGGGGAGTGACCCACTACAGACGTGGAGACAAGCATAGTTACAGATACATATACCCCAGGAAAGAAATGTAGGAATTAAATACTGTGAGCCAGTGTCAGCCCAGTTAGTGAATGCCCAAGTAACACTAGAGCTGCCTTATTTTTCCAAGGAAAATAAACGTGGTACTAAGGAGATAGGTCAGTACCTAGAGCTGGAGCCAAATCTTTAGCAGCGGCCTCAGTCAATCCCAGGTAATCTCTGATGAGTCCACTTAGCTTTTGGTAGGCAATGTCCAGATCATCTACAATAAACAACAGAATATTTAATGTGCTAGAATCATGTCCAAACAGTCACCATTCAATGGTGAGTGAACTGATTTGGTCACCACACTTCATTTTATTTCTTTTGTGGTACGTACAAGTCTAAGAGCATCCTAGCGACATTTCTCTCTCCTCTAATCTCCAGCTCTCAAGTGTGGCCAGAGCCTATGGAGGCAGAGAGAGCTCATGCCTATGAATACTTTACATCATACACAGAAGGCACATGCAGTATGGCTGAGGTTACTAATGGCGCAGGCCACTGTAAAGGGAGATTATCCAAGTGGCTCACTGGGATCATGTCCCCAGAATAGACTTGTCTAGTTGGTGACAGCATAGAAGCCAGAGAGTCAAAGCACAGAGAGGGTTTGATGTGCTTTTTGCTGTCTGGAAGGTGGTCAGCACCATATAGATAAAACAGAGACCAGAGGGACTCCACATAGCTTTCTAGGGGCAGCCAGCCAGGAGCGAGAGCTCAGGCCCACATCTCAGGAACTGCGTTCTGCCAACCAGACAGTACCTTGGGAGCTAAGTTTTCCCCCCAGAGCCTTTAGATGAGATCTCAGTTCAGCTGCTGCCTTAATCTCAGCACTGACTTCGAGCCCTGTATGCTGACCTAACCTGCTGAGCAGGCTCCAGGTTAAACACTAGCTGTGAGCACATGTATGCAGCAGTTTAAAGCCAATATAGATATGTAATACGTTAACACAATTTAGAAGCTTGAGAAAACGACTAAATGAAGCATATAAAATTGTCATTTCCATAATAGTTAAAGACCAGCAATATCATATGACTTAATGTCCCCGTTTTTACCCAGAATCTCACCAAAAGGCTATCAAGAGCTTATTTCATCTATCTGTCTATGTATCTATGTGCCTATGTACCTATGTATGTATGTATGTTTCATCTATTTATTGATTTATTTAAAATTTATGTGTTTTGAGACAGAGTGTCACTTGTAACCCTGGCTGGCTTGGAACTCTCTATGTAAATCAGGCAGGCCCCAAAATCTTGGCATCTGCCTGCCTGAGCCTCCTGAGTCCCAGGACAATAAGACATGCATCACCATGCCACCCCCGCCCTTTCACTTATTGCATTTATTTCTTTGTTGGAGGGGATGCACGTGGCAGGCAGAGAACAAGGTTCTCACTGGGTGGGGGTGGGGGTCACACTTTTAATCCCTTGGGAGGCAGAGGAGGTGGATCTCTGAGTATGAGGCTAGGCTGGTCTTCAGAGTGAATTTCAGAATTGCCAGGGATACAGAGAGAAACCCTGTATCAGAAGAAGAAGATAATGATGAAGGAGAAGGAGGAGGAGGAAAATGAGGAGGAGGAGGAGGAGGGAGAGGAGGAGGAGGGGCCAGATGGGGAGGAAGGAGAAGGGGAATGGGAGAAAGAAGAAGTCAGTTCTCTCCTTCCACCATATGAGTTCAGCAGATTGCACTCACATTGTCAGGCTTGGCTGCAGGCACTTTTACCTACTGAGCCATCTCACCACTCCAAGCTGTCTCGCATCTACACACAGAGTACTTATCATTCCTTCATGGATATATGAAGCAGTATAATCAAAACCATATACAAAGTTCCACATTTCAAAAAATTTCAAAAATCTTTCTCTTTCTGGCTTCTGCTTTAAATTAGTGGCCATTTTTATATTTTATTTGATACAATTTTCATTGGTACAATTGTACATATTTATGGAACATCATATGGTTTCAATACATAAATATATTATATTTATGCTCAAGTTTGGTAAACTATCACATCCTTCACCTCAAACACCCATTACTTCTTTGTGATGATAAAATATGAAAATATCTAGGTAAAAAAGTGACATGCTTTATTCTAAGGTGGTTTTTGAAAATATTTTACCCAGATAATTTCAAATTCCAGTATTTTCAGTAGCTGTGATTCTTTGTAGAGGTGGGTTATGATAAAAATTACCTGAGCTTCATATGCCTTTAAAAGTTTAAATATATATAATTCAGAAGAGATGCTGTCATCTTTGTTCCCACAGTGTCCCCAGGGGAAGGAATCAGTGTGGGCACATTTCATACCAACTCGATTAGTCCCAACCTCATGGATGAATACAGCTAGATCATGCTATGGAAACAGGGGAAACTGGCTCCCACAGGTGCTTACCATGTCCTGCTGCTTTTTCCAGCTTTTAATTACAACAAACATCTCTGTTTCCTAAGAGTTTTCTTTCCAAGACATAAACTGGAAATGTAGTGATTGTATACTTCAAACATGGAACCATATTAAAAAAAAATAACACTCCGCTGGGCATTACTGACCTGCATTGATTACTGCATCGAAATAGCCTGGAAATTTCTGATTAATTTTAACATAACGGTCCACCCTAGAGACGGCAAACTCGATTTCTGCGCGACTAAACAGTCCCTTTCTCCGCAAGTATCCTTCATATTTTTCTTTGTCCATAGGCACCACCAAGATATATCGAGGCTCAAAATAGGAATACTTCAAGCTTTTTACACCCTAGGTATTGAAAAGGAACGTCAGAAACAGCTACCCACTTCAGACATCACTGTAGTGCATAGTATCACACTCGAGAACATATTTTATCTGTAGAATCAGCTGCTGCTTTCCTATAAATATTTCAAGACCGGATTACTTTTATTTCTTCATCAAATATTAAATTATCATTGGAACCATTACAATTCATTCCACCTGGTTTTTCTCAAATTAGTTGTTCTAATGAATATGGCTGTTAGAAAGAGAAAATTGCTGGGTAGAAAATAGGGATATTCACAGAGTGCTGCCATTTTATTATCGAAATGTAATTCAATTCCATATTCCAATAGGCACCCTTGAAGCACTTAGAGATCTTCCCAGGGGGAAAAGGGCTCCTATGGTATCCCCCTGTCATCCATCACCTTGGTATCATAGGACAGAGAGAGATATATATAATATTTAGCACCATGATCAGACTACTACATTATGAACATGGTCCTTGAGCTTAGGGGATTTGGAGATGATATTGCCAAACATAATTGGATGTTGTCCAAAACATGTAAAACATGTCTTCTTTGTAGCAGCTAGACCCTGCTACCACTGTTTTGGGCTGAGTTCACACATCTATGTCACCTGTCACTTCTCTGGGTCTTGTGTCCTGCTAAGTTTTGTTTCCTGGCAGTAAGTAGAACCTCCTCCCACCACCATAGCTGACACTGCTGTTGGACCATCAAAGCCATCTTGCTTTTATGGTTTGGCAAAGTACTGGACTCTACCATCCAGGGTCCAGAGCTTCTGCCTCCAACATATCCTCCCTTCATGGATGCAAAATTTAAAGACTTGTAGTAATTGCCCCCAAGTCACTGTAGTTGTACATTTTGCACCCTCCATCGAAAAGGTGGCAGACCAAGGCCAGCATAAGATGCTAACCAGGTGCCCACAGGGTGAAGAGGTGTGGATGATAGGCTGGAAGGTCTGGGTTGTAACTTGAGTTCTGTGGTCCTAAGGACTCTTCACACATCCTCAGACTCCCTGGGCATACACTTCCTCCTAGGGCAAGTGGAAGAGTTGTTTAAAGTGGGTTGTAGAGCCTTTCCATCTTCTCAGTTCTGGTACCTTCAGTTTAACTCAAGTTCAAGATCTTTGCTTTAACGATTCTGTGGGAAGAAATCAGGCTACTTTTAAAGCAATTTCTGCAAGAGTCGGTGACAGGGGCATTCTGGGAAAAGACACCTCTTCTGGGGAAAAGCAGGGAAAATAAAACAGTTTATAGACTTAACCTCTTGGAAATTAGGAATAATCTCCCAGGAAGAAGAAAAAAGGGGCGGGGGAAGGTGGAACAGGAGCCAGACAACAGTGGACGCAACGAGATGGAGCCTGGCTGCACTCAAACACGCATTAGGTTTTTTTGATTTTGTTTTTTGTTTTTTTTTGTTTTTGGTTTCTGGTTTTTGGTTTGTTTGTTTGTTTTTGTTTTTGTTTTGTTTTATTTTTATTCTCTCTCTCCAAGGCAGACATTTTTCTAACTGAACATTTAAAAACATTTTTGAAAAAAGGACTAAAGAAGATACAGAACCAATCAACTGCAGAAAGATAAGAAAAGATAATGATGCAGAAAGTTAAAGAGCTGAAGGGAGCGTGCTTGCTGGCTCCAGCAAAGCTGGGGAATGGGCACCCCAAAGGGCTCCGTGGCGTTACAAAGAGAAATGAAGCAAGTACTCAGTCACCAGGAAACAACGGCCTTGTCAAGTTTTGCTTTACATTTCTTTTGATTAAATTGGTTTTGCCTGACTATAAGAGTTATATTGCTTAGTAAAAATAATTTTAAAAAATTAACCGTCACTAAAGACCCGTTTTATTTAGTTAATGTTCTTCAAACAAGTGGGTAGGAAATTGACGGGTTTCTTCTGGCTCCCAATTTTGGAAAAAATGTCCGTACATTCTAATTTGAGAGAGTTGTTTGGGGGTAGTTTGGATATAAGGGAAGGCCAAAACGCTGAAATCTGCAAGTCTAACTTGCCGGAAGTATAAACACATTGCATCCAGTGAACACCCAGAGCCAAGTGACAGTGCCAAGCACACAGCTCTGCGGAGAATGAAGGAACAGGGTGACCATGCAGGTTGATACACTCCTGAGGGGACAGGGAGTCAGTTGTGCCTGTACCCACTTCATAGAATCAGAGACAAGCTGTGATAACAGAGGGGAACTTTAGGGAGGGAATAACACACGATACCTCTTGAATGGAGCTGTCATCTAAATCTTAACTTTTGCAGGTCTTACTTCCCCCATAGTGACAATAAACTTAACACTTCCAGCTTTTGTAGCATTTCTCTTGTGCTTAGCAATATATTATCCAGATAGTATAGCACCAACTTCAGACATACACATACACAGACACACACACATACACACACATATACACATGCATGAACACAGGCATGCACATGCTGATGAGTAAAAAATACTTACTTCTATTTCCATATGAATGCAGCTCGCTAATCCGTCTCTTGCAATACCTTCTACAGTGTCCCTATTTAATCCATAATTGTGATTACCATAATTAAACGTTAGAATAAATTTCCCCTGGAATTAGAAAAATACAAAGATTTGCACATCCAATTGCTGTAATATAATGATAGAAACCACTTGATGTCTCACTTTCATCTAATTCCATAAAGCTGAAAAACTGTTACTAAGTACAGAGGATTGACCCAGTAGTAACAGGATGATGGACCAACACTAACCTCTGAGGGGGGGGCGGGCGTCATTCAGAATTCTACCTGATGAAAATAAGGTTTATCAAAATAGTCTACTGACAAAATGTTTGAGGATGAAGCTTCTGTTAGGCCAGGCCATGGCACTTGCTTACCTATTTCCTGACAAGTTCACATCACAAGCTTTTATTGTGGAGGGAGTAAAGCTAATGGCTCACCCTGTCCCTTGCAGCTATGCCTGCATCCAAGGCCCCCAGACAAGGGTCCCAATCCTAAATCCCTTGCATTTCAAGATAAGCCATGAGGAATGAATGGGTAATCCTGAGGGCTGTGGGCATCCTAAAAGCTTGAAAAAAAATAGACCCAGCCTAGTTTTCCCTTTTATAGATGATTTTTTATTGAAACTGCCTCAAATGTTATTCAACAGAGTAGTTGCCTGCCCTATAGTTATTAAAATACAAAGACCAGCCTCCCTGTATATTTTGGAGGCTCATTTCCAGTGACAGCTGTATTCCCTTATAAGAAGAAAAGAAAAAAAGAAAAGAAAATGTAGGTTAAGAAAAATACAAACCTCAAATTTGACTTTTTCTTTGACAATGTATTCATCAAACCATTAGGACTAACCTACACTGGGAAGCTAATAACAGTAAAAGGAATAAAAGATGTGGTTGACCTTGGCAAATGTGCCTTCTGAAATGCATGACTTTAAAATAAACAGTGTGGAGGAGTGCATCCAGCCCCAGCAAATGGCAGGAGCATCATTAGAAACAGCAAGCAGTTAGGAGTCTAATACTGCATCATTAACAGAGCAGCAGCAACCCCAGAGCCTCTTGCTACCCTCCTGGCTCAGACGGTCTGGAGATGTGTGTAGATGACAGACTGGCTATCTGCCAGAGGAGCGGTTTTACACAGGAGACACAGGGTGCCTTTTGAGGTTGCCTAGGTTTCTGGGGACTACAGGGGGGTGATAAGGAAATTTGTTACAATCCAAGTTAAAAACCCAACAACACATGCCCTTAATTTTTTATTCTTTCAATGTCACAATCTCTTTGTTCTTTAAAAAAAAAAAGTTGATTATTTTCCATGCGTTCACCCATTAATGTCCACAATGTGGCTATGGCTCACCTTTCACGCTTTAGCTTATTTACCATGTATGATGGTTACGTTCATATGTCGATTTGGAGAGTGATTGGGATGAGATTAACATTGAAACTGGTGAACTTGGAAGAGGCAGACTGCCCTGGAGTATGGGTGGGCTGCGTCCAATCTCTTGAAGACTTGTATAGAACAGAAAGGTGAGACTTTGGACCGCACCTTCACTGCTGGATGGATCTCCTAAGTCTCCAGCCCACCCACCTACATAGCAGGGTCCAGCTGGTTAATCCCCACACCCAATTGATACTTCTACTAAACCAATCTCTCTCTCTCTCTCTCTCTCTCTCTCTCTCTCTCTCTCTCTCTCTCCATATATGTGTGTGTACATGTGTATGTATATATGTATGTATGTATATGCCTATATATGTATGATACATGTATGCATATATACACATATGTGTATAAAAGAGAGAGATTATACAAACACACACACATCCTATTTCCTAGTTCTGTTTCTCTAGACAGCTCTAATACTGTGCCCTGTCTCCAAAATGTAAACATATCTGAATTATTTTTCAGCTATATGTTTATTTACTTCCTCCATGGACCTCATAAACATTTTCTGGAAGCATGCATGATTGGGAGAGACCTTGCATGGTGCATATAATATGAAAGAGACCCTATTCGTGTGATTTGTTAACCATTGAGATGATGCTGTCCCCCAGCTCTGGCCAGTCACACTCCTAGTGCATGGGGGTTTCCTCATAAATAGGAACGGTCACACAGCAGAAGCCCTGGTGGCTTCATTTCCATGGGAGAGGGAGTGCCTCTATAGGAAAACGACTAAGTGCAGTTCCTGTATAAAGGGCTGGTGTCTGTCTGTGGATGTATCAGGGAGCAATCTGCTGGTTGGAGGAAGTGATGGCTGAAAAGACACGTGGACATGGGGGAGGGTGGAGGTCTACCTGCTTTATCTTTCACAGTGGTTAGGTGGGACTGCTCACAGCAGGGGTGTGGGGGCAGATGGGCCACACTGGCTGTTGAGAGAGCCAGGCTGTCTATGCAGGTAGTGTGTTGAGGAGTGTTCTATGTGCAGAAGGCTGAGAGTATGGGGCATGACCAGGAGACTGACAATGTGTCATGAATTTATGACTTTCTAGGCTTAGCTCTCTTTGTGAAACAGTGCCATGCTCTAAAGAAAAGGAGATCAGAGGTGAAACTCAGGTTGATGAAAATTCCATCAGAGTAATACATGTTGGCAGAGACAGGAAAAATGAGTACTTCTCACATACATGGGATTTCTATGGAGCATTAAACTGTAAAGGCAAATATAGCCTAGAAGTGCAGTGATTTCTTAGACTGGGGACTGGAACAGACTAGCTTGATTATAGACCTGATCAGCCATGAACATCAGGGAGCGGGTGGTGTGTGTGCAGAATAGATCAGCCAAACTCCCAGAGGAAACGCCCCACTTTAACCTCAGAAATTAACACCCACCATGGGATCCAGGCAGCTTCCAGCCTAGCATTCTGAAAAAAACGTTCGTAGTACATTAAAGACACACCTCGAATCTCTTTTTAAAGGCTGTTAGAATATAAACTTCCATAAAACTCTTAGTAAATCAAGAAGACCTGTCAAAATGCAGCCCTAAGAGAAAGGCTTATGATGTCCAAGACGTTCTTTTGACAAGGTAATGAGGAGAGCTGCCTGGGAGTATGGGACTTGCTGCTCACTTGCTCACTTGCATTTCTCAAGATGAGCCCCGAGAACTCGCATCATAGTAGAGTTGACTGTCCAAAATGAGGCTAATGTAATTGTACAGCCAAAGCTTAAATGGTCCATGGTTATGTACATGGAAGGGTTAAGCCATATCCATTGTTTTGGGGTGAAAACAGAGAAAGAAGAAGGGCAAAGAGAAAAGAGGGGTGAAGAGATGAAGCACTCCTGGGTGCATGCTGACCGATCACGGCACAAAGAAAGACTGGTCCTTCACCTGGTGCTCAGTGAGTCTTATAAGAGGACAAAGTGGTGTGTGCTACATCTGATGATAAGGAGGACTATGATGCAGGCAGAGCTAAGACCCATCTGAAGAAAAGGGCACACGTTTTCTAGCAGCTGTGGTCATCAAGATGCTCTCTCAGGGTAACGAAGTCAGGGCAGGTATGTGATACATTTAGTGTGTACCTAGAACTGGAAAAGCACATTCAGGTTGTGAGGAATCCCTGCCAGATGAGGGAAAGAAGAAACTGTGTTTAAGAAAACGCATTTGAAGCTAAAGGATTGTATGCCACCATGGATACCGAGCTCATCAGGGTTGGGGAAACACTTTCAAATTGAACAAACTTAGAAAGAGCACAACATTTAATATTTACCTTTTAAGAAATCACTGTTTCCTTATATTTCTGACAAAGAATGTATACTTCTTATATATAAGTAAAAAAAAAAAAAAACATGGAACAGCCTTACCATGCTCAACATTTCATCAAAAATTTCTTGGGAGATAAAGTGATAATCAACTCGATCCCCTTCACCAAAATAAGGCGGTCTCGTGGTGTGGCAGGCCCTGAAGTCATAGAAACAGAGAGCTCGGTCTATTTTCATGAACTTGAAAGTCACAACAGAAATGCTTTCATTGTGAAAAATGTCTAAAAGCTGAAACTGACCCACAGATCATAAATCATAAAGTAATGGAATTGTGAAAACAGTGTGCCTTTGAAGTGTTAGACTGTAGTTAATCACTATAACCTATGAGTATTATACAAATTCTGGTTCATCAATACCCAATTTTTACTTACATTATTTATCGCTTCCTGAATCACACCCTCTGCCACCCCATAGTGACAGTTTAAGAAATACAACAATATCGACTGCTCACCCAGCTGCTTTCACACCTTCTCTGACCTATGAGCATTTTCTGTGGGCTCCTCTACCCTCCACATGGCCACTTGTTTGTAACTTCCCAGTGCTTCTCCTAACCTCCTCTGCCTCAGTTTACACCACCTGCATTTCCAGGGCCCATCTCTTCCTCTGCTTGAGGACAGAGCGCCTCATTCTCCCTGGACTATGGCTTTGTACTAGAATTATGCATGAGCCTCTGTGAATACATGGTTCTAGTCTAAATAAAGGCTTAACTACTGAGGCCTTTATCTATCCACTATGTTGAGATATCATCCCTAATGGTATGTGTGCACATAGGTGTGCATGAGTGTACACACACACACACACACACACACACTTTTTTCTGTATTCTCAGCACAATATATAACTGGAAGATGTTTGTCCTCTACTTTGTGATTGCATTCCCAACACTTGGCACATAGCAAGCTTTCGCTAAAATTACTGTAACATTAAAAGAAAATAAAAAGTGTGAAGTGGTCCAGCTGGGCGTGGTGGCGCACGCCTTTAATCTCAGCATTTGGGAGGCAGAAGCAGGCAGATCGCTGTGAGCTCGAGGCCAGCCTGGTCTACAAAGTGAGTCCAGGACAGCCAAGACTACACAGAGAGACCCTGTCTGGAAAAACAAAACAAAACAAAACAAAACAAAACAAAAATATATATATATGAAGTGGCACAGCTGCAAAGCCCACCATTATACAAGTGACTATGAAAGTGACCTTCCAAGGCCACAAAGTTCTCCACTCCCCAAGATTCTAGATCTGATATCCTTTTGCCTTCTAAGTATGAAGTTCTGAGAACTGAATTTTAGATGATCTAATAGTTGTACGATATGAGAGGAAAACTGCTAGATGCTTCACATGCTAACTTATTTACACACACAAAATAAAGCCACAGACAGGGCATTATTTCTTATCCTTTTGTTTTGTTTTGGTTAGGTTTGGTTTTTTGAGACAGGGTTTCTCAGTGTAGACCAGGCTGGCCTTGAACTCACAGAGATCCACCTGCCTCTGCCTCCCAAGTGCTGAGATTATAGGCGTGCACCACCAAATCTGGCCATTATTTCTTTTTCTTTTTTTTTTCTTTTGTCAATACAAGTAGATTTAATGTTGATTTATCTTGATTTTTATAAACATTTTCTCATTGATCAAGGCACATTTTTTCTTTCGTTTTCTATTCAGCTGGAAGAGGCCAGGGAAAACACATTGCTTTTGAATGGGTCCAGATGCACACCTCCTGCACATTGGTTAGGGCTTTGTGCTCCAGGACCTTAGGAAATTAACTTTCACATGTTTCCTCTTAGCTGCCAAGATGGGTCACTGACACCTTAACAGATGAGATTTAATTAGAATGTGAGTGACAAGGTGACAATGTGATTCCCAGAGCAAGCCAATGAAGTGAGCTCAGAACAGCCCTGATTCTGTGCATTATTTCTTATTTTACAGATGATGAACCGAGCACAGCAATTATACATGGAACTAAGCAGCCGCGCCAGGATGAGGCCAGTCAGCTCTGTGTAACAACACACCAATTAGGAGGTGGAAAGCAGAGCCTCAAAAGCCTCCACATTACAAAGTCAAAAGCATGGATATTTAAATTTCATATGGATGCTCCATTTCTATTATAATCAAGAATTAACTATATCAGGAAATTTCCAGGTCTCAATGTTGCATTTACATAGTACACGCCAGAAAGAGAGCATATTCAAAACATGGTGACATCTGTCTTGTTGTTGGTACGCACTGGCATTTCTCCCTGTGCCTGGGCAGAGACCTGGGACCCTTTGCCTATTGGTGTCCCTGACAGTCAGGGAGATAAATCTGTGGCCTGGCATCCATGGCTGCACTCCCTCAGCAGCAGCTTTACACGCTACATTAAGTTTACATTTCCCAACAAAGGGACTGAGTGGCAGGGAGCTTTTGAAGAATTTCTAAAAAAAAAAGAGACTAAACAAAGAAGCAATTTGAAACATGTGAGCAGGTAAACGAAGGGATGGCTCCAGTGATGTGGAGAGCGGGGACGGCCGACTTGCAGAGCTAAGCAAGAGCTAAGATGACCTGTGGGCTTCTCAGTCTGTCACTCAATTTCTACGTATAGAGCCTTCACTGTGTTTGTGCGGCCTGAAAAGAAAGCATGCGGCAGCAAAAGCGATGTGTCACCAAGCAGCACCAAGTTTAACTTAAATGGGTTTCTTTGGGCCATCCCCTGCAGCATCTGCCATCTCCTGTGCATTTGTGTTTCTATGAAATGACTTCATTGGTTGCTAATTAATTTACTAGTGAAATCAGGGTACATGGTTAAGTCATGGCTTGAAATGAGAGCCATTCACTGTTAGTTTCACTTTACCACAAAAGCACTAAACTAGAGACTAACTAGCGACTGCACCTCTGGTTATAAAGGGGGCCTTGGCATCTCAGAGAGGGCTGTCATCAAGGCTGCTAACAAGCCATGCCTGTGGAAAGGACATCATTGGTAAGGAAAGGAATTTGGATGGCCACCCCCAATAATGCAAGGTGACAGGATAAAAAGATGTCTAAGAGGAAAGAGTGAGCAGGGGGTTGAGGAAGTAGGCCATCTTGGTGTGACTCAGAAGCACAGATTCAGTACCTCAGCTCTGGACTAGCGTGCCTCAGGAAACCAGAAGCAGGACAGCAAGTCCAGTGCTAATATTCAGGCAGAGGTTGCCTGTGAGCACATGATTTAAGCATGTGGTAGCATGCTATACCGTTATGATCGCTCACAGTGTGTAGCCATGAAAGCCCAGGTGTCCCAAAGCCTCTGATAGGTTAATAGCATTGGTTTGTGTACCCAGTGCAAATATGTATCAAGAAACTGCTGGGCACAGCTGAGTCTGGCTCACAATCCCTGTGAGCGCGAGGGATTCCATGAAGCCAGCAGTATGCTCACGTTCTGGTGAATACACACTGCCTAGCTCATGGCAGCATCACCTGCCCCACTTTATCATAACCAGTCTTCTTGTCCTTCCCGAAGTCTTGCTTCAAACTGCCCGCATGGTACCTTTTTTACAGCACAGCTGCAAACATTCGGCTCCCTGCTTAGACACTCATGGTCATCAGACACCTGTCCATCTTCCTAGCCTTGTCTTATGCCCGCCCACTCTCCTACTTCAAGCTTATCCTTCAGAGTTGTTCGTCAGTGTGCCTTCCCTCCGTGCCTCCCGAGGACAGTGTCTCCATCAGGCCCCACAGCCCACTCTGCTGTCATGGCCTCTTCGCTCCCCTGGTAACAGAACCCAGTGAGCTGTCCTATTACCCAGCATTTCCTACATGCTCCTCACTCAACATTCATTGCTTTACGAGCTTGTTGAGCCACCTGAAGGGACAGGAGATATTTGTGTTGCCCCCTCCCTGATGCTATGTGCCTCTGGAGAGGAGACACAGAGCTCCAGAGCTGCCAGGCAGCATCCCAGGCCCAGCTGGGGAAGCCTGTCTCTGGAAGACAGGAAAGAGTAAAAGCTGTGTGACCTGAACTGTCACATTGTTTGTGTTGGATGTCAGTTCCCTGGGGAAAGCTCATTACAACTCAGGAAGTAAGTCCCAAAAAGTTCCAGGTACAAGGTTCACAAGCAGAACTCCCATTACCACCTACTCCCCACCCACCCTACTCCCGACCCACCCTACTCCCGACCCACCCTACTCCCGACCCACCCCGCTCCCCCAGCCACCCCTGCTCCCACCCATGCCTGCTCCCCACCCACCCCACTGCTCTCCCACCGACCCTGCTCCCCCCATGCCTGCTGCCTCACCCACCCCACTGCTCTCCCACCGACTCTGCTCCCCCCATGCCTGCTCCCCACCCACCCCACTGCTCTCCCACCGACCCTGCTCCCCCATGCCTGCTCTCCCACCCACCCCACTGCTCTCCCACTGACCCTGCTCCCCCCATGCCTGCTGCCCCACCCACCCCACTGCTCTCCCACTAACCCTGCTCCCCCCATGCCTGCTGCCCCACCTACCCCACTGCTCTCCCACTAACCCTGCTCCCCCCATGCCTGCTGCCCCACCCACCCCACTGCTCTCCCACTGACCCTGCTCCCCTCATGCCTGCTGCCCCACTCACCCCACTGCTCTCCCACTGACCCTGCTCCCCGACACTCCATTCCCCTGAGGTTATACATGCAGTAAGGACTGCTGAGGGCCCAGTGAGGGGGCTGGAAGTGGTACAGTGAGCTAGAGGGTCCCAGCTTTTGTGAGTCATCCCCAGGCTGAGATGAGTTTTGCTGATACAGCTGCCTCAGTCATCCACGTTCCTGTAAGTAACCTCAAGAAGCTCATGGGTTCAACAAGGGGGCCTCAGGTGGCATTATTACTTCGGTCTGCACAGAGTCTCTATCTAGAATGAGTAGACATTTGGTCCCCTGTCCCCAGAAAAAAGGTGTCACACAGGAGCAAGGTAGTAGAAGGACACTGTCTGCAAATACCATTGTGCTCAAAAGAATAAGCAGGCTACCAAGATGGGACTTGATAGCCTATGACCATATAGTGGGGGAGGAGGTCCCCCTCGGTCTTAGACCTAGGAGAGGGGAATAGGGTGAAAGCGGGAGGGAGGGAGGAATGGGAGGATACAAAGGATGGGATAACAATTTAGTTGTAATCTGAATAAATTAATTAAATAAAAAAATCAGTATTTTCAAATCTTGGAGAATTACTTGAGTTGGCACTGCATTAGCTCTTAAACATCTGAAGAATTAAAAATAAAACCAGTGTAGATTAAAGTACAATAAATGGCAAAGATAACCATCTCTGCTACATAAGTTAGGAAGACCAGGTAATCACATCACTCCAATTGTAGCAATAAATGGCCTTCAAGGACACACTGAAGTGGCTGGGACCTTCTGAGGACTTGTCATCTACCTAACATTCTCTTTACTTACCACTCCAAGTTTTGAAATGTAACTTACTTAAATTGCTGCATCTGTGTAAGTATCTGCTTAAAGCAGACAGGATTCGCAATATCCGAGAACTTTATCAAGAGAAATCACTGATATCCCCAACAAGGCTGATTAATCTCCAAGATGTACATGCCAACAGGCAGACTTACCCATATCTGAAGTAAGTACTGAACTGTCTGCAGAGGCGGTGGGCGAGTTCTCGTTTTCCACAAGCTGTAGGACCAGTTAGTATCAGCATGGGATAAGGGGCGTCCAGACTAGGCAGAGTGCTGCAAAGAGATCCAGCAGAGGTGTCCCGAGTTAGCTACCTGCACACCGAACAGCTTCTACATCACAGCCATAACTGATGAGCCCGTGTTGAGTGTAGGCAAGTGGAAGGATGGGTCCACTTTCCAGAAACGAATTATAATACACCAAAACCAGCACTTGGGGCTAGAGAGACAGACCAGCGGTTAATTTCACTTGGTGCTCTTGCAAGAAGACCCAGGTTCTGTTTCCAGCACCCCCACCTCTAACAGCTCACAACTAACACTCAGGCACACATGCATATACAATATAAAATAAAATGTAACCTTCAAAAATATAACATTCAAAGGATAGATAATAAGATAAAAATACACATTTACCTCAATTTACTTGACCAAGTTTTTCTAAAGGAAGAACATGGCAGGCACTGCTCTGTAAGTTCTACACACCCATCATGTAATTGCCACAGAGGCCAAGGAGGCTGTTTCTATCGTCCTCATTTAACACAGGCTGGAGAAAAGAAAGGCTTTCTTGGTCAGAGGAAAGAAAGGGCTAGGACAAAGGATAAAATCGTTGCCTGGCATGGCGGCACACTCCTTTAATCAGCACATGGGAGACAGAGGAAGGAAGATCCCTGTGAACTGAAGGCCAGCTTGGTCTATGCAGCAAGTCCCAGGTCAGCCATAGTTACATAAAGAGACTCTATTTCTAAAAAGTAAAAAAGACACCAAAGAACCTCCTTATGGAGATGGCTTCAAGTGTGGCAAACAAGCCACTGGGCAAAAAGTCCTCATTTCTACCACAGACAGAATTCTGCCTAAAAAATGGGCAAGCTTGGATGCAGGCAGAGTCAACAGCCAAACTCTGCCAAGACAGGGTAAGCAAGTCCTCAATAGTTCCTGCCTCACAAATATGTCTGTCAGAAATATTGGGCCAGAAGGCTGAAAAAGATGCTCCAATGTTAGAGAGTTTTTGGGTGACTATTCAGGTAGAAAACTGTCTCAGTCATCTTTTCATTTGGAAAGCTACTAACCTATACTCCCAGTATACTCAGATAATCAAGTTTACTCCTTCTCAAGTCTCTGATGGAGTTGAAGATGAGGTAGCTTAGTTTTACAATAAAGCTTAATTGTTTAGGGGTGACTATGTTTTTAGGTCTAGATAAGTGTTCTAAGTTAATAATGACAATATGTGATGGAGATTGATTTACATTCAGAAATTTAGAAGCACCAAGATAGGAAAGATGTTTTCTTTTTTGTTTTTATTTTTTTTTATTTTTTTATTTTATTTTTTTTTTATTTTTTATTTTTTAGTTCTTTCTGGTTTTTTTTATATTAATTTATTCATATTACATCGCAATTGTTAGCCCATCCCTTGTATCCTCCCTTTCTTTCCTCCCTCCCGTTTCCCCCTCTACTCCCTTCCCCTATGTCTGTGACTGAGGGGGACCTCCTCCCCCTGTATATGCTCCTAGGGTATCGAGTCTCTTCTTGGTGACTTATTATCTTTCCTCTGAGTGCCACCAGGCCTCCCCATCCAAGGGACATGGTCCGATATGGGGCACCAGAGTTTGTGTGAAAGTCAGATCCCCTTCTCCACTTAACGGTGGAGAATGTCCTGTCCATCGGCTAGACTGGGTAGGGGTTCGAAGTTTACTGCCTATATTTTCCTTGCCTGGTGCCATAGTTTGAGGAGGACCCCAGGGCCCAGACCCGCCTGTAGTTTTCCAGGACCCTCTGGATCCTTCTATTTCCTCATTCTCCCAGGCTTCTCACCCCTAAAGTCTCAATAGGATTTTCTCCCCTCTGACTCACTTTCCTGGTAGGTAAAGTTTTTCATGGGGGCGTACCCCTTGGACTAGTGTCTCGATATAAGTGAGTATATACCATTTGACTCTTTTTGCTTCTGGGTGAACTCACTCATTATGATAATTTCTAGTTCAATCCGGAAAGATGTTTTCTTCAAGGCTGTCAATACAACTAGCCAAAACACTAAGAATATAACATTTATATAATTCCTGATTGTGTCATGGTTCTTCTTGCCATAGGTAATCTATTGTGTGTGTGTGTGTGTGTGTGTGTGTGTGTGTGTAATAATTTAAAAGTATATGTACAAAAATAAAATAATTTTTAAAAAGTAAAAATGAATGAAATTATCAACACAGAGTCCTGCATCATATACTGAGCCTATATGTTCATGAAACATACTATAGAAACAGAATAAAATAAAATGTTTGATTCCATAGCTGAGGTATGGATTCAGTGAAGGTTCTACAAAAAACAGGAAACCACTGGTTTTTAAACTCTGTGGCTATGTATAAAAATGGGGAAAGCTTGGGGACAACGCCCAAGGAAAACACACAGAACAGAAGAGATGAAGTGTCTCTGGGAAAGCACAGAGTGCCTGGTAATGGAGCTTATGCAGAAAAAGGAAGCAGTGGGCGCCATCTAACTGAAATGAGGACAGGAGGCCTCCAGCAGCCCTAGGTACTCTCGGAAGCAGACAGGCTGAAACTCATGGGTACTCACAACATCTTTATTAGTGGTACCCCAAACTGGAATCAGCCTAGATACCCTCTTGCATGTGAATGGTTAAACTATTGCTGATACACCTATACCCTGGCATGCTACTTAGCAATGAGAAAAGAATTCAACCACATGGATGAATTTCCAGGAAGGTATCCTGCATGGGGTGGAAGGATACTAGTTTTGGAAGGTTGCACTGGGCAATCCATGGACATCATATTCTTGAAGTGACAATATTATGACATGAGGCTGATCCATGGATGACAGAGATGAGAGAAGGTGAAGATGGGCAGGAAAGAGGAGTTACAGCTATCTAAAGGCACCACAGGGACACTTGTGATGAAGCTGTTAAGTCTTATGTGTGATGCTCTTGGTGACTGACCCCTAATGAAGCTGCCCAGAACCAGATAGAACCGAACACACATGAGCAGCTGAGGGGCTAGAGAAAGCTGGCAGCTCAGAAGGCCTCCAAGTTAGTCTCCTAGCTTTGGTACCCAACTGACAGCTGCACAGGGCACCACCATTGTGGAATATGGGGGAAAGTCCACCTGAACTATTTCCTACAACTGCATGTGCATTTGTGACTCCCTCCAAGTAAATTTTCAAGAAAAATAAAAGACAGACAGTGACAAATATTGAAAAAAGGCAAATGATATCTTCTTGACTAAGAAAACCAAAGCAACAGAACAAGAAAATGTTAGACAATTCAAAACCTCTTCTTGGATAAAAATAAATATATATGAAGGCATACATTATATTCATAAGTAGCCCAGAACAAAGTTAAGGCCTCTTGAAGAAATGTCTAGTGCTAAGATTGGTACAAAGTGTGTGCAAGATGATTCTGGGGGAAGTTGGCCATAGTAAAGACCAAAGAGCTAACACTGACTACCAAGCCATGCGCAGTTCGTCTGTATAATTTTAATCAGACATCCTAACCCCAGTGACACCAGGTGAGGGGACACTGCTTCTCCAACAATGCCGCACACAATTGACAGGGCCAGGTTCTTGCAGCGGCCAGTGATCCATGCCAACTGCCAGGGGCTGCTGGGTCCTGGCGCAGTGCGAAGGGCAATGGCCAGGCCACATGGCAGCCATGGAAGCAGTACTGTGCACTGTGCACTGTGCCCCATCCTCAGCATCTAGACATGATTGGCTTCCGCCCTTGCTTGTCTGGCGGCCAGGCATGACCAAGAGATACACGTATATCAAACACTGCTACTGACGTCTCTGACGTATGTTCTGACACAAACATACCCCAAAGCCTCAAAAAAGTAGCAACATTACAAATCAGAGAAGAGACCTTCTTCCAAGTCAAATGTGCGTTTCCTGATGTACACAAAGGAAGGATAACTTATCTCACCCAGAGGGCTCTCAGAAACATGCAAGCCCGTCAGTGTCAACATGGTTACATTATATGCAATAGCCATGTCCTGGATTAAGAGATGAAACTCTCGGTGGGAAGCCAGCCGTGAGGTACAGAAGAAAATGCCACATGAAGAAAAGAGGCGCTTATATCCAATAGTTTTACAAGTCTTTTAAAAATACCTTTGGGTATTGATAGAAATTCTATGTTATACTTATGGCATAAATGGCCATCTGCTCTGACAGACTGTTTAAAAAGAAATAAAGAAACTATGGGAAATCTGTCTTTGGATCTGGAGGTGAGAGACTCGATTCACAGGTGCAGCCCAGCAAGGTGGCTCCTCACTGCCAGGCTGACTACAGCTCTGCTGAGACTGTGAGGTCTCCCTGGGGCGAGCTGGGCTTCCTTCGAGGGACTCCCCTAAAAGTCTGAAGTCACAAAACGCTCTCTGACAGGAGTCTACAGCATCTGCTCACAGTTAAGGAAAGGTTTGCAATGGATGGTGGTTTGGATTGAGAATGAAAGGCTGTCATGTTGATGAGGCACATCTTTGGGTGCATGCTTGAGGGGTCTTCCAGAGAAGGCTAAGTGAAGGAAACACGGCCCTAGCTCGATGTCAGTGTGTGTGATACTGCACTGGTTACGTCTGTCACTGTGATGAAATAGCATGATTGGAAGCAGCTAATGGAAGAATTTACTTTGGGCTCTTGGTTCTGGAAAAGGATTCCATAACAGCAAGGGAGGGACCGCAGCAAGCAACCAGAGAAGAGAAGTCAGAGGTCACATCTGCAACTGAAAACCCAAAGCAGAGAGAACAAACTGGAAGCCAGGCAGAGCTATGAGCCCACATAGCCCTCCCCCAGTGATGAGCTTCCTCCAACAAGGTTGCACTTCCTAAAGGTTCCATCCCCTCCCGGCAACAGCACCATCAGCTGAGGACCAGGTGTTCAAATATGTGCACCTAGGGAGGATGTTTCTCATTCAAACCCCCACTGGGACCATCCGACAGGCTGGCATCCAGGACTTATTGGATGGGGAAAAGAGACAGCCAATTGAGAACCTGCATTCTCACCTCCACGTCCCGACGTGCCCGGATATAAAAAAGCCTCCTCTGCCAGGTGAGAGTTGTTCCTACCTCCATTCTGTATCGCACTGATGGACCCTATCCTCTCAAAGAATAAGAAAAACATCCATCCCGCCACTCCTAAATTGCTTTCTGTCAAGTACTTCATTAAAGCAATGAGAAAAGTAACTAATGTGTTTATAAATGATCAAAAATTTTTGTTAATGAGATAAAGGTTTGTGTTTCAATCCCAGGGCAGAAAAGTTAACGATTTTTATTTTAGAATTAAAATTCACTGTTATTTGGCTCAAGCTAAATAGAGTACAAGGCACACGATGAAAAAGTTAAAGTGAAACAAATCACCATAATGTCTGGGAAAGCCACCAAAGGGTGAACAAACAGCACATTCAAGTAGTTAATAAGAGGTCATGATTGAAGATGTGGCCCTTACTTCCAAGAAGGCAAGAAAGTAGCTTCAATTTTTTTTCTTTACTATTTTATGTATACAAGTGTTTTGCCCGAATGTAGTCTGTATACTACATATGTGTCTGGTGATTGTGGGGAAAAGAAGAAAGTGTCAGATCTCCTGACACACCCCTGCAGTTGGAGATGCAGACAGTTGTGAGCTGACATATGGGTGCTGGGACTTGAACCCTGGCCCTGTAGAAGGACATCACGTCCTCTAAAGCACTGACCCATCTCTCCAGCCCCGAGGAAGAAGCTTCTATAGGGAAAGAGTGAGTGGCAGAAGAGAGGTGCAGGGAACACAACCATACCGTCTTTACCTCGAGTCCTACCTGCAGGGTCCTAATAAATACCTGTCAAAGATCCTCTGTGGCTGCGACATGCTATTGACAACATGGGTCATGTGATCTTGGACAGCCATCTCTTCAGGGGGAGGGTCATACTTATTCACTGCACAGACCTTTTCCAGAATTAGAAAAGAAAAACAAAGACGTTGGTTTCTCAAAAGAACACAAGGATTGGACGGTCCTTAGTGACACCCCTAGATACACTAGCCGGCTGGCAAGGTGAGCCACGTGCTCTCCAGTCTTGCTCTCAGCCCTCGGTCAACTCTAACCTTCCTGAAGTCCCATTAAGGACAGCTACTGGAAAAAGCTCAGTGGAGTCTTTTGGTCCTTTTTCTTTATATTCTCTGGTTTGGGAGGAGCTAAAGAAAAAAGTCAAAACAAAGTCTCTGAAGTGCACGGTTAATTTTAATACAATAAGCAATTCAACTACTAGTACAAGAAGGAATATAATGTGTGGTCAATAGTCCACGTAGCTGATACCAGAGAACCATTCTCTGGCCCCTCTTGCCTAGAACTGTTCCCACCCCCTCACATCCTCCCAGACTCACTCCACATTACCCTGGACTTCTGTAACCAAGGATACCGGCCTTTCCCTTGGTACAGATGCTCCTCTCTTCACAGTCCTCCCAGATACATTAACCCTTAACTTACTAGTGACTTTCATTTTAGCTCTACTTGCCGAATGTTAAAAGAGGCTTCGTACAGCTGGAAGTGTGGAAACATCTGGAACTATTTTTAGTCTGGGCTGCAGAAAGGCATTTAAGGGATGGAGTATGTGCCCATATATATACCTTCCTTCATTCCTATCTCAAATTGGATCCGGTATAAGAAACCCCTCATTAACAGCAATTCCTGCCACAGCTGTGGGAGGGAGCGAGGCAGGGGCTGGCTAGCACTCAAAGCTTATTGCCGTGGAAATATGTGGCCCTTACAGATCGTTGTAAAGAGCAGAATTAAAGAAACTACAATCTTAGAGTAGTGATTTAAGCACTGTTTGATTATATGGAATACCATTGTTAATTTCCAAAATAACAGAAATTCAGACATGCTAACAGCCACAGCTGGGCTTGGGCAGCAGAGAGGCACCTGTGCTCCTCACTGCCAGACCTCAACTGTACCCACGGAACACCTGCATTGCATGTGCTCATGCCCAGCTTAACTTAGGGTTCGACTGACAAATCATAGGACAAGGAAATTGTTCCTAAATAAAGAATTAATTTGCATACTGCTATGCATCGCACTGATTGGTTACACTCATCCTGCTGCTGAGATTTTTGAACATATTAACTGGAAAACACACGAAGCAACATGATTACATACCTTTTCTTCCACTTTAATCTTCTGCTGATCTAATTCTGTCAGTCGCAGCAGCATAAATATTACAAAGTGCCAGTATTCAGATTTGTCCTATTTAAAACCACAAGAGCACTAGTCAATGGCTTTCCTCTTCCCCAGGTCAGCAAACACCAACCCTTCATTCTCAAGGGCCTTTCTATTCTACCTGGGCCTTTCAAGACCTGCTGTCATGACCCTGTCTCCCTGCGCATACGCGCTTGCGCACACCTCCCCCCCAACACACACACACACACACACACACACACACACACACACACACACACA
>OU015744.1:86759564-86775590 GCA_907169655.1 Acomys percivali
ACACACACACACACACACACACACACACACACACACACACACACGAAGATGGTCTGGATCTTTAAAACAACTTATCAAGAATCATCAAATGTTTGAAGCTTGCTAGAACAGCATCCCTAAGAGGCCATTTCATGTACCATGCTTGAGCAAGCCAACACGGGGTCTCCGTGCCAAGCCTGCAGGGAGCCGGCTTCCTGAAGCCACTGCAGCCATGCCCTGTGGTGGTGCCTACCTTGTTGTCCTCGAGGGTGATCACTTCCAGGAGGTCATGGTTCTCCAAGCCCTGGAGGCTACTGATCTGATTGTGAGACAGGTCCAGGTTCTGCAAGGTGTTCAGCTCCTCCAGGCCTGTGATGCTCCTAATCTGGTTGTTGCTCTAAAATGGATAAAATACAGTTTGTGTTTTAAAGCAATGCGTAAGAAAACTTGTAGTGGCAAAACCCCACATTTGGGCGCAGGCCCTAAATTCTTTAAACACAAATAAACAAATAAGCTGTTTTTACCCTGCCCTCCCCCCATTTTTCCATCATTCACCTATCTGAATGTCTACACAGATAGCCAAGAATATCCTTGTTTTTCTACCTGAAAGGTCAGAGTATAGTGTTTTCATTTAGTATTTTAATATTTTCATCTTTAGAATAAACTTTTAAGTTAGTAGGAAAGCCAAACACTAATATAAGCTTTTATCAATGCACGCTATGGTATTAGTTCCTTGATTTTTTTCAAATTACTTCATTCATTTTTTTGAGGTTATAATTATCATTTCCCCTTCCTCTTTCTCCCCCCCCCCCCCCCCGCCCTCCCACAAGCCTCTCCTTGCTCTCTTTCAAGTGTATGCCTCTCTTTTTCCATTAATTTTTACCACTAACATGCTGCCTGGGAAGGGAATCTCAGCAAAAGACTGAGGAGACGGTTTGCCTGTGGGCGTGTCCGAGATGGATTGTACTGATTATGCCGAATGAGGTGGCAAACCCCATCCACTGTGGGTACCAGCATCCCTTAGGCAAAGGAGCTGTAGAAAGGGAAGCTGCGCACTCCTATGCATGCACTATTTCAGAGCTGAGTCCCGTGAGTCCCGTCAGACGTGCTTCCTCCATCCCTGCTGTGGGGGCCTGTGGCCCGGAACTGTGAGCTGACGAAACACCCCCTCCCTCGGTTGCTTTGTCACAGTTGTTTATCAGTGGAGGTAGAAAAGACACACACCTGAAACCTAAACATCTGTACAGCCTCATTTGGCTTCTAAAGACATGACCTACATGCATTCTTTTAGCACCGTTACAGTAAGCCAGTACTGTACACACACTGTTTCTAAAAACATTCTAACGTGACGTCGGTGGTGGTGGTTGACTTGGTAGAGCCCAGTTATCTCTGTGCTTATGCAGAACCTCCTCTTTAACCTGGGCCAGCCTATAATCACCTCCCTGACCCAAAGGAAATGGGTCGCTTCTAATTCTAACACATGGGAAGACCGAGTCACTTCTGCCTTCAGGTCCTAGGAGCTCTAGATAGCATGTGAGGATTCTAGGCATTCTGCTGTGGAGAAGCCATCTGGACAGCTGAAACCACATGAGGAAACACCCTGAGACTAAATCGGGAGACCACCTAGCCATCAAAGCACCTCCAGTAACTCGCACACGGGCACTTCTCAGACAGTGAGAACAGGAGGCGCATTCCCATGCTCAAGTGGTTGCCCACTTTCTCAGTCTCCATACACCCACAGCAATAACAGTGATAACAGTAACTTTAATTTTTGAATATTGTCCAACACACTCTTTATTCCTTGGCTCCTTTGCCTTAAGGAACAGGAAAAGGTCACAGTAAAATTTAACTTTTGGTGTGAGTCCAAAGTTTTCATAAATAATCATTTTAAATTTTAGTTAATATTATGTTTTTCCTTAAAACATCCATGCCGGGTGTGGTGACGCGGAGGCACGTGGATCTCTGTAAGCTCAAGGCCAGCCTGTCTACATAGCGAGTTCCAGAACCACCAGAACATAGAAAAACCCCGTTTCAAAAAACAAAAACAAAATAAAACAAAACAAAAAAGTCAAAACTTTCGATATGAACTTAAGAACTGAAAATTTATATTACTGTATTCCCTTTAATCTGAATATTTTTACTAGTAAATGTTTATTGGCACTCTGAATAGCAAGAGCTCATTTTCATCCTATTTTTCATAAAATTTCATTTCAAGAATGAGCCAGATTTGTGCTCACTGGCATAATTCTCTAGCTTCTTAAAAATATCATAATAGAATGTTAATAATCTATAACTGTAGCCCATGAGAGTTTATTACACTATTCTTTTTACCTTTATATGTTTGCAAAATAGTAATAAAATGGAAAAAAGACTCATAACCTTATTCACCAAAGTGAAATCAAATTTTCCTATTCAAACTTCAGAAAAGTTATAAGAAGTGAAAAGTAATAGGACCACGCTGAGCTCACCATATCCATATCAATTTAATGTATCAAAATGAGGGCTCAATCTCCCATTCAAACACTGCCCACATATCACATTTATATACAGTACACTTCCCCCAAAGGACTGTGAAGCATTTTCTGTATCTAGACAGATGTAATATTCTTCACGTCTCTGATGGCTTTCAAAGTTGTAGGTGATCTGAGCAGAGCGAGGCATAGAAAAGTTTAATTAGGCAGCCTATGGTCATAAGAGAGAGAGACTGAGAGAAGTGGAGAATCACAGAATGTCTGATTAAAAGCCAGGTAGGCAGGGCCTTTGTCCAGCACTGAGAACCCAAAGGCTCACTCCTGGGCATAGACATGAAGTTTCGGCATACAGTTCCGCCAGCCTCGCAGTGAACAGCAGAAAATCCACTTTTAGAGAATAGCTGTTTGAAGTAAATTAAATAGCGAAACATCCCCTCATCTACCAGTGTGTCAGGAAGAGCCAATCGGCTTTTACTTTGCCAAAGCAAAGTTCAAGGTCTGCAATGCATTGCCACTGTGTTCTAATAAGGATGGGATGGCCGCCGGCAAGCTGGGAGGTTCCTGTGCCAGTGTTTATAGGTCCCACCGAAGTGGAAGGCCAACTATTAGCAGGTGGCTTATTCTTCTTAGTATGCTGTAAACTGAATTCTTGTCAATAGCTACATCAAATGATGAGTTTGATTGCACGACTTTAAAAATAAAGTCAAGAAAAACTAATGGAGCAAATGTGTGCCATTTTTGGTTGTACATTTTATTCAATTGTCAAAGGACAATTTTCCAATTCTCAAAATCTCAGTGAAAATGAGTAATAGCATTCTCTTTGTTTTCTAGTCCACCTTGGGTGCAGGGACTGGAACAACCTACCCCATCTATCAGCAGAAAAAACAACAACAAACAAACAGTAAAGATGGCTACTGGCAGAGAGGGTTATGTAGTTAATGAAACAAATGAAAGTGGAATGTGCTGATTTCAATAATAATTGTCACTCCTTAAGCACACGTGTCATTCCACTCACATTCTACTTAAAGCTGATAGGAATGTCAGTAAGGACCCCACATGTGAAAGAGCCTGGGGTAGAGGCTCCCAGCTGCCATCAGGTGGCAGAGGCAAGAAGTTGAAGGCCAGCCTGGTCCACATAGCAAGTTCCAACCAAAACCCCAAATGACAAAATACAGCACACACACACACACACACACACACACACACACACGCACACACACATGCACACATACATGCATACACATGCACACATGCGCACACATGTACACACGCGTGTGCACACACACACACACACACCTGACACGTGGTAGAGGGAGAGAAGAAGAATGAACGAGGAGGTAAAGAAGAAGGTAAAATTTTCAGAAACTTCAAAATGGTGAGCAAAATAACAATAGCTCTTTGGATTATTGTAATTTTCCAATGTGATTAATTTTTTGTGATTTATTTATTTTATAACTTAAAGTTTTTAAATCTAATTTATTAGATCCACCTTCATTCATATTTTGCTAATATGCCTAAACTGGCAGAAAACATAAACCCTCAGGTGAATTATGAAGCCTTCCTATGCTTGCCTGCCCTCTGCCCTCACTGAACGCCATGGAGGGTTAGGAGAGTCTTTAGATAGTATTTTGAGCTTTATGAGGAAGAAAATTCACACAGACCCAAACATTGGTGATCTATGGCTAAGTAAAGAATGTGTGTGTGTGTAAAGGTTGTGTACATGAGGCTGAATAAGGAATTGTGTGTGTAAAGGATGTGTACATGAGGCTGAATAAAGAATGAGTGTGTGTGTGTAAAGGATGTGCACATGAGGCTGAATAAAGAGAGTGTGTGTGTGTGTAAAGATGTGCACATTAGACTGAATAAAGAATGTGTGTGTAAAGATGTGTACATGAGGCTGAATAAAGAATGTGTGTGTGTAAAGGATGTACACATGAGGCTGAATAAAGTATGTGTATGTGTGTGTGTGTGTGTGTTTGTGTGTGTGTAAAGGATGTGCACATGAGGCTGCAGAGATGGTCCAGCAGGTAAGAACACGGGCTACTTTTCTAGGTTCGATTCCCAGCACCTACATGATGGCTCACAACTGTCTAACTCTAGTTCCAGGGGATTCTACACACTCTTCTAGCCTCCCTGGGCATGGATATGGTACACAGACATTTGTGCAGGCAAAACATCCATATACATAAAATAAAAAATAATTTTAAAATTAAAAAATGTAAACATAAAATGTGATTTAATAGTTTAACAGTTTATGAGAGAGACATAAACATTACTAAGATACAAGCCTCCATGAAATGCTCCCTGCCCACCCTCTGATGGGTGCAATAAGGGCCAACAGAGCCACTGGAGGCTGGTAGGGAAGAGAAAAGAAAGAAAGAAAAATCCTGTATATAAGCAACATTAGCACTCTCTCACACACACTAGTAACCCATACTGCTAATTTATAAACATTACACAAATCTTTGGGACTCTTGAAACTTGTTAGCAAACAGTTTCCATTTTCCATTTGAGTTTTGGTCTTGTGACATGTCATGGGGCTTTAAAGGCTGCTTTCTTTGGGGTACAGAATGACTCTTTCTGACTGGAACTATGTGTTTATTCTCAGTACGACTTACAACTCCTAGAGCAGGAGACTCACGTGCATTTGTACAGATGGGCTGCTGAGCTCAGTGCCTAGGAATCCTCTTGTGGTCCATGTGCATCCAATAAAGTGTGAGCAGCAACAAACATGCTTACTATGCCCAAACATTATTTTCACCAATAAAATATATATGAAGAACTACTTGTTAAAATATACCTTTTTTCCATGGACTAAAGCTGGACTTCAACAACAACAAAAATAACAAAAAGCCTACATATGCACATGGAAACTAAACAACTCTCTACTTAATGACAATTGGGTCAGGGAAAAAAGAAAGAAATTAAAATTAATGACTTCCTAAAATTCAATGAAAATGAAGGAACAATATACCCAAATTTATGGGACACAGGGAAAGCAGTGCTAAGAGGAAAATTCATAGAACTAAGTGCCTTCATAAAGAATCTGGAAACATCTCATATAGGCAACTTAACTGACACATCTGGAAGCTCTAGGAAAAAAAGAAGTAGAAACACTCAAAAGGAGTAGATGTTTGGAAATAACCAAACTCAGGGCTGAAATCAATAAATTAGAAACAAAGAGAACAATTCAAAGAATCACTAAAAGCAAGAGCTAGTTCTTTGAGAAAATCAACAAGATAGATAAACCATTAGCCAAACTAACTAAAAGGCAGAGAGACACTATTTGAATCAACAAAATCAGAAATGAAAAGAGAAACAAAACAACAGACACTGAAGAAATACAAAGATTCATGAGATCCTACTTCAAAGGCTTGTATGCCACAACATTTGAAAATCTAAGGAAATGGACAATTTTCTTGATCGTTTCCACTTGCTAAAGTTGAATCAAGATCAGATAAACAAATTATATAGTCCTATTTCTCCTACAGAAACAGAAGCAGTCACTAATAGTCTCCCAACCAAAAAAAGCCCATAGCCAGGTGGTTTCAGTGCAGAATTCTATCAGACCTTCAAAGAAGAGCTAATACCAATACTCTTCAAGCTACTCCACAAAATAGAAAAGGGTGGAACATTACCTAACTCCTTCTATGAGGCCACAGTCACTTTGATACCTTAACCTCACAAAGACCCAACCAAGAAAGAGAATTTCAGACCAATTTCTCTTATGAATATTGATGCCAATTTACTCAATAAAATACTCACAAACCAAATCCAAGAACACATCAAAGATATCATTCACCATGACCAAGTAAGCTTCATTGCAGGCATGTAGGGATGGTTCAATATATGGAAATACATCAATGCAATCCACCATATAAACAAACTGAAAGAAATAAACCACATGATTATCTCCTTAGATACCAAAAAAGCATTCAACAAAATCCAACACCCATTCATGTTTAAAGGTTTGGAAAGATCAGGAATACAAGGCACATACCTAAACATAATAAAGGCTATATACAGCAAGCCAATAGCCAACATCAAATTAAATGGAGAGAAACTCAAGGAAATTCCTCTAAAGTCAGGGACCAAACAAAGCTACCCACTTTCTCCATATTTAATATAGTTCTTGAAGTTCTAGCCAGAGCAATAAGACAACAAAAGGAAATCAAGGGGATACAAATGGGAAAGGAGGAAGTCAAATTATCCCCTATTCACAGATGATATGGTAGTGTACATAAGTGACCCCCAAAATTCCACCAGAGAACTCCTATAACTGATAAACACCTTCAGCAAAGTGGCTGGATACAAAATTAACTTAAAAAAAATCAGCAGTCTTCCAGTATACAAATGACAAGCATGCTGAGAAAGAAATTAGGGAAACTACACCCTTCACGATAGCCACACGCTATAAGGTATCTAGGAATAACACTAACCAAGCAAATGAAAGACTTGTTTGAAAAAAACTTCAAATCTCTGAAGAAAGAGATTGAAGAAGACATCAGAAGATGGAAAGATCTCCTTTGTTCTTGGATAGGAAGAGTTAACACAGTAAAAAATGGTCATCTTACCAAAGGCAATTTACAGATTCAATACAATCCCTATTAAAATATCTATACAATTTTTTAAAGACATTGAAAAATCAATTCTCAATTTCATATGGAAAAACAAAAAACCCAGAATAGCTAAAGCAATCCTATACAATAAAAGATCCTTTGGAGGAATCTCCATTCCAGATCTCAAGCTGTACTATAGAGCAACAGTAATTAAAACAGCATGGTACTGGCATAGCAACAGGCTGGTTGACCAATGGAATCAAATTGAAGACCCAGAAATAAACCTACACACATTTGGACACTTGATTTTTGACAAAAAACAAAAACAAAAACAAAAAACAAACAAACAAAAAAACACCGCCAAATCTATTCACTGGGAAAAGGATAGCATCTTCAACAAATGGTGCTGGTCTAATTGGATATTACATGTGGAAAGATGCAAGTAGATCCATATTTATCACCATGTACAAAACTCAAGTCCAAGTGGATTAAAGACCTCAATATAAAACAAGACACACTAAATCTGTTAGAAGAAAAAGTGGGGAAGAGCCTGGAACACATTGGTACAGGAGACAACTTCCTAAACAGAACACCAACAGCCCAGGCTCTAAGGTCAACAATTAATAAATGGGGCCTCATGAGGCTGAGAAGCTTCTGTAAGGCAGAAGACACTGTCAACAGAACAAAGCAACAGTCTACAGACTGGGAAAAGATCTTCACCAACCCTACATCTGACAAAGGACTAATATTCAAAATATATAAAGAACTCAAGAAGTTAAACACCATGAAACCAAATAACCCAATTAAGAAATGGGTCTCAGAATTAAAAAGAGAATTCTCAACAGAGGAACATCGAATGGTTGAGAAACACTTAAAGAAATGCTCAATATCCATAGTCATCAGAGAAATGCAAATCAAAATGACTCTGAGATTCCATCTTACACCCAGCAGAATAGCTAAGATAAAAAACTGAAATGATAGTACAGGCTGGCGAGGCTGTGGAGAAAGGGAAACATTCCTTCATTGCTGTTGGGAGTGCAAACTTGTACAACCACTTTAGAAATCTATCTGGCCCTTTCTGAGAAAACTGGGAATAGGGCTACCTCAAGATCCAGGTTTTCCACTCCTTGGAATATACCCAGAAGATGCTTCACCATGCAACAAGGACATATGCTCAACCATGTTCATAGCAGCCTTATTCATAATAGCCAGAATCTGTAAACAACCTAAATGTCCCTCGGTTGAAGAATGGATAAAGAAACTGTGGTACATTTACACTATGGAATACTACTCAGCTATTAAAAACAAGGAAATCCTGAAAATTGTAGGCAAATGGGTGGAATTAGAAATGATCATACTGAGTGAGTTAACCCAGACTCAGAAAGATTCACGTGGTATATACTCACTTATAATTGGACACTAGCTCAAAAGGGATGTCCCATGAATGTCTTCCCTTACCAGGAGACTGGGATAGAAGCGAGGACATCCTATTGGGACTCTAGGTGAAAGAAGTATGGGAGAATGGGGAAATAGAAGGACCCAGAGGGTCCTAGAAACCTACAAAAAGAACATCATGACAGGTGGATCTGGACCCAGGGGCATCTACTTAAATTGCTGCACCAACCAAGGATAATACATGCAGTAAGCATTGAATCCCTACTCAGATCTAGCCAATGGACAGGACATTCTCCACAGTTGTGTGGAGAGCTGGGACTGACTATGACATGAACTTTGGTGCCCTATATTTGACCAATTCTCCTTGGTGGGGAGGCCTGGTGGCACTCAGAGAAAGGATAAGCAGGTTACCAAGATGAGACCTGATAGGCTGTGACAATATAGTGGGGGAGGAGATCCTCTTCTGTCACAGACCTAGGGGAGAGAAATAAGGTGAAAGACAGAGGGAGAGAGGAATGGGAGGATGCAAGTGATGGGATAACAATTTAGATATAACCTGAATAAATTAATAAAAATTAAAAATATATATGTACCTTCTTTCACACCATAGAAACTTGTCTAATTTTTTTTATTTGGATACCAAATTTGAAACTGGCTTTACTTGAACATAGACTATTGATCACATACACACACATGCACACACACACACACACACACACACACAGGAGAGAGAGGGGGCAGGCTTGCACACCAGATACCATAAGGAGCAAAGAAAGTTTCTAAGTAGTCACAATTCATACACTTCTTAAACAATATGCATTACTTCTACAAAGAATGATACCATGTTGGACTCACCAAACAAAGCACTTTAATGGGTAAAGTGCCTAAGCCATTAATTATCGTGATCTTGTTGCCAGCCAGACTAAGGTGGGTCAGGCTGATACAGTTCTCTAGCCCACTGATTTCTTCTATCTCGTTGTCTGTGTACAACGACTACGTTTAAGGAAAATTTTATTCAAAGTCTTTGGAAAGGTTTTTTAATTATATACAATATATTATATACAATTATATATAATATATACTATACATGGTTATTACATATATGATATAATATATAATCAGTATATCAGTGCTGAGCCAGGGAGATGGCTGAGCAGGTAACCTGGGTTCAGTTCCCTAGGACCCATATGGTGGATGGAGAGAACCAATTTCTAAAAATGGTCCTCTGACCTTCACAAAAGTACCCTGGCAAATACACACATATGTGCACACACACACACAAAATAAAGTCAGTGTTACAAATTATCACTAGAAAAATCAGACAAGAGTTTAAATAAACAACCCATATAGGATGAACCCTAAATCTTGATGTGTTTTTCACATAGGATAAAACATCAATTCTATAAAACGTTGAAGGCATAGATAGCATTTATTTACACATGTGACTCATTTAATACTATGGAAAGAAACAGCAGTTTGGAGCTGCTTCCAGGGTGGTCCCTTTCTTGGTTAGTTAATGATCTCTGAGCAACTCATGTGGCTCCCCAAAGGCAGGAATTTGGAAGACAGAGTCACCCTACAGAAGCAATGTGACAGGGCTTTAACATCTTGTAGATGTCCTCAAGAGCAAACGGGAAGACTAACACTCTTTCATAGAAGGGAGCAGCCCTTTCTTCCCATTCATATTGGCTTCTCTTCTCCCATTCAAATGGGGAAAGCTAGAAGTCTGCTCTAATAAAACCATTTGTTGTTTCTGTTCTCATGGATCACAGTTTAAGTTTTCCCTGTGTCCCAGGCTTGCAGTCAGCCCAAACTGCAATTCCAAAGCCAAGTGTTCTACTCAGCCTTTTCTGTCCCCAAACTGCCTGACTAGTTCCCAGGGATAAATACCACTGCTCCATCGGAGACCAGCTTTCCCTCCCAGGTAGCCTGTAACACCACCATTTTCTCATGGTCTTCACAGCATCTAATTTAATCACCAAGACCTGGCATTATTGCTTTAGAACATGTCTTTAACTCTTCTTTGTGTTCACTGCCAACTTAACTCACCTTTGGCATCATTTGGTTCCTTTAATATCCATTATGTTCTCTCTCAAGTCTCTTTCATGCTAAAGTCAGGTTAATTATTTCAAAATGTTGATTGGATATTCCGTTTAATTTTTTTAAATTCTCATAGAGGGAGCAGAAATGGTGACTTACTGGTTAAGAATGTGTACTGCTTTTGCAGATGACCTGAGTTTGGATGCCAGCACCCACTTTAGGCAGTTCACAATTATCTGTAACTCCAGCACCAGGAAATCTGATGCCCTTTTCAGGCCTCCAAGGGTATCTGTACTCATGTGCACATACCCACACACATATGTACATATACATAAATAATTTTTTAATTGAAAGAATACATTCTAAACTCTTAACTGCCTTACACAACCCTTCACCATGAGATTTTTGCATTTGTGTTACATTTGTAACAAGTTGGTATGAGGCTAGGAGTTAAGTCATAGGGAAAAATAAATAAAAATTGAATGTGAAACCAGAGCAATAATGGCACAACTATTATGGGGGCAACCAACTGTCTCTGCATTCAAGGCACAGGAGAGAACTTATACCTGGTACCACAAACTTGATTGAAAACCGATGACTGGAGAGGGTCCCAAGGAAACTTAACTCTTGTTGCTTAGCTAAATTGGCACAGATTCAAACTTCCTTCAAATATTTACATTTATGTCCATAAACAAATGAACTTTCAGTCTTAGTAAGATGAAGCTCCTTTTTGCAGTGAATTATTGTGAACACAGAGACTCATGGATGTTCAGGGTGATGAAAATAAGTGATGGTTGAGTCCTCAGCCCTAAAAGGGACATTTAAGCACCCCTCTATGATTTGGTAAGTACCATGAAAGAAGCAGTAGAAATAATGTGAAAGTTGAAAGCTAGGGAGAAGGGCTACAAAATGCTGCCTTCTGGTCATAGCACAGCCATTACAACGACAATCTCACAGTAGCTGTTTTAGCCTGCACTGAGCTGCATAAGACTGCCCTTGTCATAAGGGAGACTTAACAACAGACACTGAATCAATAGGTCCTACTTCAAAAGCCTATATGCCACAAAATTTGAAAATATAAAAGAAATGGACAATTTTCTTGATAGATTCCACTTGTCAAAGTTGAATCAAGATCAGGTAAACAAATTACATAGTCCTATTTCTCCTATAGAAATAGAAGTAGTCATCAAAAGTCCCCCCCCCCCAAAAAAAAGACCAGGACCAGATGGTTTCAGCAAGAATTCTACCAGACCTTCAAAGATGAGCTAATACCTATACTCTTCAAACTACTCCACAAAATAGAAATGGAAAGACATTACTGAATTCATTCTATGAGGCCACAGTCAATTTGATACCTAAACCTCACAAAGACCCAACAAAGAAGAGAACTTCAGACCAATTTCTCTTATGAACATTGATGCCAATTTACTCAATAAAATACTCACAAACCAAATCCAAGAACACATCAAAAACATCATTCACCATGACCAAGTAAGTCTTCATCCCAGGCATGCAGGGATGGTTCAATATATGGAAATCCATCAACGTAATCCACCATATAAACAAACTGAAAGGAAAAAAAACCACATGATCATCTCTTTAGATGCCAAAAAAGCATTTGACAAAATCCAACACCCATTCATGTTTAAAGTCGTAGAGAGATCAGGAATACAAGGCACATACCTAAACATAATATAGGTTATATACAGCAAGCCAATAGCCAACATCAAATTAAATGGAGAGAAACTCAAGGAAATTCCACTAAAATCAGGGACCAGACAACGCTGTCCACTTTCTCCATATCTCTTCAATATAGTAGTTGAAGTTCTAGTTAGAGCAATAAGGCAACAAAAGGAGATCAAGGGGATACAAATGGGAAAGAGGAAGTCAAATTATCCCCTATTCACAGATAATATGATAGTGTACATAAGTAACCCCCAAAATTCCACCAGAGAACTCCTACAACTGATAAACCCCTTTATCAAAGTGGCTGGATACAAAATTAACTCAGTATCCCTCCTGTATACAAATGACAAGCATGCTGAGAAAGAAATTAGAGAAACCACACCCTTCACAATAGCCACAAATAATATAAAGTATCTTGGTGTAATTCTAACCAAGCAAGTAAAAGACTTGTATGGAAAAAAAAAACTTCAAGTCTCTGAAGAGAGAAATTGAAGAAGATATCAGAAGATGGAAAGATCTCCCTTGTTCCTGGATCAGGAGAATCAACATAGTAAAAATGACCATCTTACCAAAGGCAATTTACAGATTCAATGCAATCAAAATACCTACACAGTTTTTAAAGATCTTGAAAGATCAGTTCTCAACTTCATATGGAAAAACAAAAAACACAGAATAGCTAAAACAATCCTGTACAATAAAAGATCCTCCAGAGGAATCTCCATCCCTGACCTCAAGCTGTATTATACAGCAAGAGTAATTAAAACAGCATGGTACTGGCATAGAAATAGGCTGGTTATGAATAGAATAAAATCGAAGATGCAGAAATAAATCCACAAACCTATGGACACTTGTTTTTTGACAAAGAAGCCAAATCCATACAATGGAGAAAAAAAAAGAAAGATAGCATCTTCAACAAATGGTGCTGTTCTAACTGGATGGTTACATGTAAAAAAAAAAAATACAAGTATATCCATATTTATCACCATGCACAAGACTCAAATCCAAGTGTATTGAAGACCTCAACATAAAACCAGATACACTAAGTCTATTAGAAGAAGTGGGGAAGAGCCTTGAATTCATTGGCACAGGAGACAATTTCCTGAACAGAACACCACCAGCCCAGGCTCTAAGGTCAACAACTAATAAATGGGACCTCATGAAACTGAAAATCTTCTGTAAGGCAAAGAACACTGTCAACAGAACAAAATGACAGCCTATAGAATGGGAAAAGAGCTTCACCAATCCTTCATCCCACAAAGGGCTAATATTCAAAATACATATATATTTTTTATCCAAAATAAATGAAGAACTCAAGTAGTTAAACACTACCAAACCAAATAACCCAATTAAGAAATAGGGTTCAGAGCTAAAAAGAGAATTCTCAATAGAGGAATGTTGGATGGCTGAGAAACACTTAAAGAAATGCACCATATCCTTAGTCATCAGAGAAATGCAAATAAAAATAACTCTGAGATTCCATCTTATACCCATCCGAATGGCTAAGATAAAACCTCAAGTGACAGCACATGCTGGCAAGGATGTAGAGAAAGGGGAACACTCCCTCATTGTTGGTAGGAGTGCAAACTTTTACAACCACTTTGGAAATCAATCTAGTGCTTTCTCAGAAAATTGAGAATAATGTTACCTCAAGAGACCCAGCTAATGTACATCTTGGCATATACCCAAAAGATGCTCCACAACACAAGGACATTTGCTCAACTATGTCATAGTAGCCTTATCCGTAATAGCCAGAATCTGGAAACAACCTAGAGGTCCCTCAGTTGAAGAATGGATAAAGAAACTGTGGAATACACAATGGAATACTACTCAGCTATTAAAAACAAGGAAATCTTGAAATTTGCAGACAAATGGATAGAACTAGAAATGATTATCTGAGTGAGATAACCCAGACCCAGAAAGATACACATGGTATATACTAACTTATAAGTGGATATTAGCCCAACATGGATGTCCTCTGAGAGTCTTCACTCAGCCTGGGACCAGGACAGATGCTGGGACTCACTCTTGGACTCCACATGAGAGTGGTATGGAAGCATAGGGAGACAGAAGGACTGAGAGGGTCCAGAAGCCTCACAAGGAGACCATCAAGGCCGGCGAATCTGGACCCGGGGGTGGGAGACTGCACAAACTGCTGTACCAACCAAGGACAATGCATGCAATAAACCTAGCCTCCATATTCAGATTTAGCCACCGGACAGGTCGTTCTCCATAGTTGTGAGGAAAGTGGGGACTTCCTGTGACATGAACTCTGGTGCCCCCTATTTGACTGCTTCCCCTTGGTGGGGAGGCCTGGTGGGCACTCAGAGAATGGAGAAGCAGGCTATCCAGACGAGACCTGATAGGCTGTGGTCATACAGTGGGGGAGGAGGTCCTCTTCTGTCAGAGGTCTAGGGGAGGGGAATAGGGCACAAGAGGGGGGAGATGGAAAGATACGAGTGAGGGGATAACAATCAGGATGTAATCTGAATAAATTATTTTTAAAAGAAAAGAAAAAAAAACCACTGCCCTGTCAACAGTCAAGATGAAGAAGGCGATCGGGGACCCTATTCCATCTCTTAAACTACTAGATACTGATATACTTTGGGGACTGGTGAGCCATCAGGCTCTAAGGGATAATTTAAACCCATGGTCACACAGCCCTTGTTAAACTCCATGAATCACAAAACAAAACAAAAAGGCATAACTGTAGAGAGGGGGCCTGTGGGGAAGAGAGGGTATGACGGGGGGGATGAGGACGAGACAAGAGGGGGCAAGGAGAAGAACAGCCAAAACACAGCACATGCATGCGGAAACTGTCAAAGATCAAGTTCAGTTGTTTTTAAAAGGGTATGAATGAGCTATTCTTCAAATTATAAGGCACTAATATCATCACTAAATTACAATCTCAGAGGGCCAAGGAATCACGTCCTCTAACTCTAAGCATGGAAATGGATATGTCAAGGCTGGACGGAATCAAAAATAGAGCTGGACTAGGGAAAGAGATAAATTTTTTTAAAACTGGATGAAGATATGTTACCAAATGTAGCAGAACTTTCTAGGTTTCCCTTTTTGGTTCCAGATTCCACCCACAGGCAGAAACAGTTTTGTTGTGGTCAATATGCCATTTCAAATCTCTGAACAAGGTCTCTGCCAGAACAACCATACAAACAGATATTTACTCACAAACCCTATCTTTCAGAACCCTTTGGGCTACCTAAACAATGATTTTGGAAATAGAACAAAGGCTAGCTCTTTGCAGATATGGACTATCATAAAAGATGAACATGAAATACAGGAAGTAAGAGATGAAATTATCTCTCGCAGCTGTGCATGAACTATCTGTGCAGCAAGCAATCTTTGGCAATGAAAAGTCAGCCATGAAAACTTCAAATAGACATTTGCTCAGTGTCAGAGAGAGTAAAGTATCTAAGCTCTGTGTCAGAACACCAGTGTCCTGGAAGCTCTATTCCCACCAAGAGGAAGATGCTCCAAATACCAGCAGCAGCACTGGACACAGTGGGCAGCTGCCAGAAGCAGTCTCCTAGAAGCAGGCAAGGCTGAGGAGCTGGGAGACAGGAATCCTAACAGTGACGGTGAAGTCAGGGACCAGAAGTTTGTTTCTGAGACCTCAGAGGCTGCCTCAGCTCCTTAGTATCTCCAGCTCCCTCTCTACTGGTTTTTGGTTTTTAAATGAGAACTGGGAGGAAAGAATGGAGGAGAAATGCAGGCACCTTACTGCAATCACAGCCCAGGCTCCAGCAGATCCCATTCTGGTTGCAAAGAGGAAGGAATTTAACCAGCACCCCTGTTGAGAACAGTGCTCAATTCCTACCATTTCCTCCCTCCTCCAAATTCTCTCTCTCTCTCTCTCTCTCTCTCTCTCTCTCTCTCTCTCT
>OU015744.1:86777493-86794122 GCA_907169655.1 Acomys percivali
CAACATGGATGTCCTCTGAGAGTCTTCACTCAGCCTGGGACCAGGACAGATGCTGGGACTCACTCTTGGACTCCACATGAGAGTGGTATGGAAGCATAGGGAGACAGAAGGACTGAGAGGGTCCAGAAGCCTCACAAGGAGACCATCAAGGCCGGCGAATCTGGACCCGGGGGTGGGAGACTGCACAAACTGCTGTACCAACCAAGGACAATGCATGCAATAAACCTAGCCTCCATATTCAGATTTAGCCACCGGACAGGTCGTTCTCCATAGTTGTGAGGAAAGTGGGGACTTCCTGTGACATGAACTCTGGTGCCCCCTATTTGACTGCTTCCCCTTGGTGGGGAGGCCTGGTGGGCACTCAGAGAATGGAGAAGCAGGCTATCCAGACGAGACCTGATAGGCTGTGGTCATACAGTGGGGGAGGAGGTCCTCTTCTGTCAGAGGTCGAGGGGAGGGGAATAGGGCACAAGAGGGGGGAGATGGAAAGATACGAGTGAGGGGATAACAATCAGGATGTAATCTGAATAAATTATTTTTAAAAGAAAAGAAAAAAAAACCACTGCCCTGTCAACAGTCAAGATGAAGAAGGCGATCGGGGACCCTATTCCATCTCTTAAACTACTAGATACTGATATACTTTGGGGACTGGTGAGCCATCAGGCTCTAAGGGATAATTTAAACCCATGGTCACACAGCCCTTGTTAAACTCCATGAATCACAAAACAAAACAAAAAGGCATAACTGTAGAGAGGGGGCCTGTGGGGAAGAGAGGGTATGACGGGGGGGATGAGGACGAGACAAGAGGGGGCAAGGAGAAGAACAGCCAAAACACAGCACATGCATGCGGAAACTGTCAAAGATCAAGTTCAATTGTTTTTAAAAGGGTATGAATGAGCTATTCTTCAAATTATAAGGCACTAATATCATCACTAAATTACAATCTCAGAGGGCCAAGGAATCACGTCCTCTAACTCTAAGCATGGAAATGGATATGTCAAGGCTGGACGGAATCAAAAATAGAGCTGGACTAGGGAAAGAGATAAATTTTTTAAAAACTGGATGAAGATATGTTACCAAATGTAGCAGAACTTTCTAGGTTTCCCTTTTTGGTTCCAGATTCCACCCACAGGCAGAAACAGTTTTGTTGTGTTCAATATGCCATTTCAAATCTCTGAACAAGGTCTCTGCCAGAACAACCATACAAACAGATATTTACTCACAAACCCTATCTTTCAGAACCCTTTGGGCTACCTAAACAATGATTTTGGAAATAGAACAAAGGCTAGCTCTTTGCAGATATGGACTATCATAAAAGATGAACATGAAATACAGGAAGTAAGAGATGAAATTATCTCTCGCAGCTGTGCATGAACTATCTGTGCAGCAAGCAATCTTTGGCAATGAAAAGTCAGCCATGAAAACTTCAAATAGACATTTGCTCAGTGTCAGAGAGAGCCAAGTATCTAAGCTCTGTGTCAGAACACCAGTGTCCTGGAAGCTCTATTCCCACCAAGAGGAAGATGCTCCAAATACCAGCAGAGTACACTGGACACAGTGGGCAGCGGCCAGAAGCAGTCTCCTAGAAGCAGGCAAGGTTGAGGAGCTGGGAGACAGGAATCCTAACAGTGACGGTGAAGTCAGGGACCGGAAGTTTGTTTCTGAGCCCTCAGAGGCTGCCTCAGCTCCTTAGTATCTCCAGCTCCCTCTCTACCGGTTTTTGGTTTTTAAATGAGAACTGGGAGGAAAGAATGGAGGAGAAATGCAGGCACCTTACTGCAATCACAGCCCAGGCTCCAGCAGATCCCATTCTGGTTGCAAAGAGGAAGGAATTTAACCAGCACCCCTGTTGAGAACAGTGCTCAATTCCTACCATTTCCTCCCTCCCCCACTCTCTCTCTCTCTCTCTCTCTCTCTCACACACACACACACACACACACCCCTTGACACTGAAGGACTTTTGGATACCACCATAGGCTAGGTTTGCAGGTAAAGGATATTATACTGGCCCTGCATTTGTGTAGATTCCACACCCTTGCCTTCAGTCAACCAAGCACATGATGAAAACACTTGAGGCAAAAAGCATACAAGTGCACCAGAGTCATATAGACTCCCCCCTTGCCGTTACTCCCTAACAATATGGCGGAACAACATTTGAGTTAGCACCCGACTCGCTATGTACAACATCTCACTCGTTGTATACGTTGAGCATCCTTGGCTGGAGCATCTGAGGAGTCCTGCAACGCGTTCCCAGGAACGACCACATCCTCTACCTTGCCACTCTGCTTCCTCCCCCTGCTCACTCCAACATTGTGTGCTGCTGCCAGTGGTAATTCCAGTCAGTACCCATGCCTTAGTTGGGAGGAGCTCTGAATTCCCAGTTAGCCATACCTTCCTAGCTAGAGCGCCTGCGGCTCTTTCATCTCCCATTATCTTATTTTAAGACCCTTCGTGGAGTGTACTTTGCCCTTCCTCCTAACAGTATTAGTTAACATTCTCTCTGTGGTCTCAAGAGTTGCTGATAAAAAGTAGTACAATCTGATAAGTCACTGAACTATCCCAGTGAATTAGCCAACTGGAATGATCCTCTTAGGTGTGTTACAGCATTAACGGAGGGCTATTAGGAAAGAGGCTCCAAGAACTCAGAAGCATCAACATGTTGCTCTCCAGTTCTGAAGTTTCACCATTTTTGTGAGTAAATCATTTACAGTGGAATTTTTGATTGTTATGGAAGCCAGGTGAAGGAACCCTGTGGCAGTTAAGCACAACTTTATAGCCGAGGTCTAGGGAACCCAACAATATATTTTTTACATTTCGGCAGTGCTGTCAGAAGTTCATAAACGTTTGACATGAATTATTCACCAGTTCAGCATTCGCTCTTATTCATTTGTCTACAGTCATAAAATATGGTTTGGGGTGTACAGAAAACAGTTACTGAGAAATAATGCCAAAATCCATCACGGTTCTTTTAGTGGAGAGAACTGTGATGATGACTTTAATCACAACCAGTCCTATTAGATCTCTATCACCTTACCAGTGAAAAATGGTCTTTGCCACCAGAGCGAGCCTTGAGGAGCAAGGAAATATGCATACAGCTTAGGTGGCAGCGCTGTAAAAGTAGTAATTGCTCAATGGATTGCAACTTGGGCAAACCAATAGGATTCAGGAGAGTGACCTCAGGCCAGCTGGTTACCAGGCAGCTCCAGCAAGGTGTTGACCTTCCCTGAGTCGCCGGCTCCTTTTCCATAAAATACGTAGAACATTGATTAGTGCTAGATGACCTCTAAAATCTTGTCTAGACATTAAGTTCTACAAATCGTGTTTTTAATTTATCAGCAACCAGTCAATGCTTGTAAGGTAAAGATTAAACTGCATCTTTACTTGATAATAAATACATTTACTTTACCTTGACTAAGTTTCTCACCTTGTAATTTAGGATGATTATCAATTAATCATCAATTATCTACACAGGGAGGGACAAAACAATCTAATATGACAAAAAGAAAAATTGACACCTTAAAGTTATTAGTGTAGTACAAGATAATATAACCTATAATCATTTTATATTACAAGCATAATTGGTTTAAACTATTTTCAATGACTCAATTAAGAATTTCCAGGGTTTGGGGCTTAAGAGATGGCTCAGCGGTTAAGAATATATACTGCTTTCACAGAGGACCTGAGTTGGTTCCCAACACCCACACTGGGCAGCTCACAACTGCCTGTGACTCCAGGTCCAGAGAATCCAACACTGTCTTCTAGTCTCCATGGACATTGCACACATGTGATGCACAAATGGAAAAGCCAATGCACTCATTCACACGCACACACAAATAAAAATAAATGAAAAGGAATCCAGTTTTTAATTCTTTAGTAGAATAAACTATTAAGCTTAGTTTTAGTTTTAAAAATATAAGGGTGCTGGGATTTTGGCTTTGTTGTAAAAAAGTAGCCTAACATATATAAGACAATGAGTCTGGTTCTAAAGCGCGCGCACACACACACACACACACATACAAACACACACCCATACCTTCTGCTCCTAACTTTGTTATCTGCTTCTCAGAAATACTATACTGAGTTTCCTTTTTCCCTTTTATACCTAGATTGTATTTATATTATTAAAATTCATCTCAGGGAAATAGAGAGATGGCTTGTTGGTTAAGAGAACTTGTTGCTCTTGCAGAGGACCCAAGTTCAGTTCCTAGCATCCACATGGAGGCTCACAACCATCTGCTGTTCTGACTCCAGGGGCTCTGCCCCCATCTTCTAACCTCAACAGGCACTATGTGTGCACACCGTGCACATACACACAGGGAGAATATTCACAAACATAAAATAAGGTCTACACAACTGAAAGTATTTATCTCTGTTGAAACCCATTGGTATATTTCATCCACTTTCACTACTGTCACATTTGCTATTACCTGACAATAGCATAATTTATTTACATCTTCTCTCATTGATGAACAGTTGGTGTGTCTTCATTTTTATTATTGCAGCCAACGGCACAATAAGCACATTCTGCAAGCCTCCGGGCACACATGTGATAAACTCTGCCGAAGCCAGAGTTGCCAGGTCATAGTGAGTGTGGACACTCACCCTTATAAGAGAACTTAAAGCTGTTCTCGCAGAGCGGCTGAACCAATTTCATGAGCGCAAAGAAGTTACAAAGAGATCCCCTCGATCTGCGTGCTTCCCAGCAGCTGGCATTTTAGATTCGTGCCCTTGAAATACTTTTGGCGAGAATGCACTCAGAGAAACCTCTTTATTTCTAGCATCCTGAGTTGTGTTGTGAAAGAGTACTGGGTTTGGGAGCTGGAAAGAGGATTAAAGGCACCTGTCACCAAGTCTGATGACCTGAGTTGGATCCCTGAAATCCAATGGTGGAAAGAGAGAACTAATTACAAAAAGTTGCCCTCTGACCTCTGTATGGACATTGTACTACATGCACCACAACATGCATACATACATGTAATTAAAAAGTTTAAAGAGTGATGGATTTCATTCAATTTTACATATCACTTGAGTTTCTTTAGGGAAAAAAAGGTTTATTTTCCCAAATCTGTTAATGTTAATTATATTTATACAATTTCTAATGTTAAACTGTTTGTAATTTTATTTCGTTAATAGCTCAAGAAGGGCAGTTTGTTTTGCCTATTAGTAGCTGTAGTTTTTTAAACACAGGTAAGGACACCATGGTATACTCATATGCCCATTTCCATTAGTCTTGATATAATAATTACTTCTCTTTATATGTCAGTGATAAGACTCAACAGCTGTGCCAGATGTCAACATTAAAAAAAAGAAAACCTGATTCCTTCCTTTAGGATATCACTATATTATTTGATATTCACATAGTTCTAATGTTTTACTTTTGTACATGTAAAGCTACATTGATTTAAAAAAAATGAAAACCCTCATGATAGAAATGTTTTGAGTCTACAGTGTGTGAGAGTTGTTTTCTTTGGCAATCCTGTGCTGCACACTGAAGATAGCATTCCACAGGGAAAGTTCTCTAACTCTACACTGCTCTATGGGTACCCCGAGGCAGAGGTAGGGCCTCTGGTGCCCAGTCTCTCCTGACAGGCAGGGCTCTAGGGTTCAGACAGCTTTTTAGTTGTAATGTGCACTCAAATTGTCCAGATGCTTGGTTCCAATAGGCCTTGGGCACAGCCCAAGGATCTGGATTTCAAGAAAGTTCCAGGTTGTGCCATCCTGGTCCCTCTGGGAAGCACTCTGGCATAACCAAAGATGAGTGGATTTCTGAGCCAGGTGGCTTCTGAGTTCTTTTTCTCTCTCCCTCTGAACATTCAGTACACATGACGGTAAAGCATGAAGCCAAGGTTCAATAGGAAGGTGTCGCTTAACATGTGTGCCTCTGGTTTGCTAAGGAAATATTTTGTTTAAATCATTATCTGATGTATGTATTGGAGTTATCATGAGCACCATCTAGCTGTTTGCTCACTGCTTATTTTCATCTATAAGTTCAAAACGGAGTGGGGCTATTACTAGCCTTCTACATATAAGTCAATACTTTCTCTGCAAAGTACATCTCCAAGCTCACCACCTCTGCAGTCTCAGACTTATTACACACAAGCTGCTGCCTCAGCCCTGGAATGAGACACTCAGGGGCAATCAACTCATGCTCCACCCCCACCCCACCCCCACCTAACTCTCAAGTGGGGAGGAAGATACTTTCTGAGCAACAGAAGGCATTGCTCTCTTATTACCCAGAGAACATCAGTCCCTGGTGTAAAGAAGACTCAAGCTCATTAGATTCACAGACCTTCAGTTAACTCTTTTAGGCCCCACAAGTTGAGGTCGGCATTGTTTGCATGGAAGCCTGACTCATGAAATACATACATACATACATACATACATACATACATACATACATACATATATGTCTACATTAGAACACTTAACCAAATATGTGTGAGGTCCCCAGTTTGATCCCAACACATAGATAGATGGACAGATAGAACATATTAGAATGCCTTGTTTTATTTAAAAGCAAAAGTATGAATTCTTCTGTAGAATAACTACTAATTTTCCTCATGAGAAAGCTAGACTTTCAGATTCTGAATTTGTATAAAATAAGCCAAAGGGTCAAGTAAATTTGAAGAAGCATGCTCATTAAACAGGCCTTCCTTAGCCCTAGAATCAAGAACAAGCTCACATTCATGTTGAGGTCCGCCTTTCTTGGCTTGTAGGGGTGAGAAGCCCACAGCAAGCTTTAGCCTGGAGCATTGATCCTTGATAAACAAATATCATTCCTTGTTTTATTACTATTGGTTTTTAGTTACATGAGACACATACTTCAGGGAAATCACTTATCATGCCTTTCCATGTACCCTCGAACACCCTCTTTGATGGGGCTAGTCACCATAGCAGCCCCTTCACGCATTCAAAGGATACTGTCCAAAATCAGTTGAGTGAGGCTGTTGTATGCTGACAGGTCCCCCATTTCAGAAATCAGGTTGAAGGAAAAATCCACTTTCTGGTGACAAAAAGAGACTATGTTACATGTTGTTTCCTTTCAAGCTCACTACAGTGTTTAATAACAGATGAGTTTCCGGGTGTGGACTTAAAATTGACAGCTAGAGGTGCACTATAGTCAGGCCAGGCCCCCTTTCTCTCTCTCTTTGTCTTTTCTAAGCAGGACCCCACTGTCACCACCTTAAGAGGGAACTGAGGAGGAAAGTCTTCACAGCCCAGGATAGATTCACAACCTGAGGTTTCATTTCCTCGCTGTCCCTCCCTCCCCTCCCCCTCAGGGTCTCACTCACTACAGAGCCCTGGCTGGCCTGAAAACTCACAGAGATCTGCCTGCCTCTGCCTCTCACATGCTGGGATTACAGGCTCGCAGCTCTGTTGAGTTAGCTAAGACGATGCATTGACCTCCACCAGGAAGCTTTAGCATGCCCTCTCAGGATGCCCAGGATCCCTAGGGTTCAAAGACCTCATCGAGGCAGCTCAGCACATGGCCAGCACCTCTCTGAAAGACCGGCTATGAATTCTCCAAGAAGCTAGAGCCCTAAAGATGGAGTACATGGTTTATTTTCTTGGTTTGTGAGGTCTTCTGGAGAGGGGATTGGGTTATGAGAAGAAACTCCTAGAATAACTTCTGAGGGCAAGGGCAGGCTGCTCCTGCGACTGACCTCCTTGCTCTGCAAAGCAGAGAGGGCAGAAGAGCACACTCTAAGCAAATGCAGCTCTTGATAAGCTTGATACCACACAGCCCCTTGGTGAGTATAGGCAGAGAGAGACAGAGACACAGAGAGACAGAGACAGACACAGAGAGACATAGAGACAGAGACACAGAGAGATATAGAGACAGAGACAGATAGACAGACAGACAGAGACAGAGACAGAGAGACAGACAGACAGAGACAGAGAGAGAGACAGACAGAGACAGAGAGACAGAAAGAGACAAGAGAGACAGAGAGCTGAGAGAGACAGAGACACAGAGAGACACAGAGACAGAGAGACAGAGACAGACAGAGAGCTGAGAGAGAGAGAGGCAGAGACAGAGAGAGACAGAAACAGAGAGAGAGAGAAGAGACAGACAGACAGAGAGAGAGCTGAGAAAGAGACAGAGAAAGACAGAGAGAGACAAGAGACAGATAGACAAAGAGTTGAGAAAGAGAGAGAGAGAAGGAGGGAGAGAGAGAAGGAGGGAGAGAGAGAGAGGGAAAGGGAGAGACTTGATCAAAGTAGAATGACTGGAAATTATAGAAGAGAAGAGACCAAGGTGTTTCAATCTCGTATAGAGCATGCCAAGTTCTTGATTTCAAATAGATTTTCATTTTGGTTCAAGCCTAAGCAGAAAAAATTGGATCTAAGTCAACTAGGTTTATAAACAAAATAAATATATAATAAAAGGTAAGAGTTGTTGTTCATTCATTCCTTAAGATAATGTTTTTTGTTGAATATTTGCGTCCAACAGAAGGAAGCTCATCCCATGTTCTAGGGCAATGGTTCTCAAATTGGTTAGACTATTAGGGTCATCTGGGGACCATTTAACAAGTCCAAAGCCCAGGTCTTTCTTTGAGCCACTTAAATCAGAATCTCTGGCAATCAGATCCACACCTTAATAAGCCCCCAAGCTCCCCAACGTGATTCCAGGGGTGAAAGGTCTAGGAGCCAGCATTCTTGTGACATCTCATAGCACAGCCTATGCATCAGCCTCCCTGATGGCCAGCTGGAGTAGGAAGCTCAGTCTTAGGCACGCCTCTTGCCAAACTTCAGGCTAGAATCTTACTTTGCCAAGAACCACAGGTGGCCTAGGTGGCCCTGGGAGCAGGAGAAATGATACTCCACACTCAGCAAGCTGCTCCCCAAACCACAAATCATTCACACGTGTTTCATTCCTGCTTTCACAGAATGAGCTTAAAAGCAAATGCGAAGAGCGGGGCAGAGGGCTCCGGCCTCTGTCTGGGGCACTGGTCGGGTGTTCAGCACTGTTAAATGCTGTTGAAAATCATATTCATGTCAATCATAAGTTCATAAAATTCTTACTGTAAGTATTCCTTCTGATGGTTGTTTCTATAAGTAAGAAAAGATGTAGGGGACAGGACAATATGGCCCCCTAACTGGCAGCTCTTAGATTCTCTCTTGATGTCTTGGCCACCTTGAGCAAAAGAAATGTTAGCCAGCCAACCAGCCAGCCAGCCAGCCAGCCTACTCCAATGCCAGCACCAGCCATTTTGAGCATCCCATAGAAGCCTTGCAAAAACTACCTAATAATCACAGCTGATGGCTCCAGTTCCTGAAGGCGCAGCCTCTGTCAGGGTAGATTCACTTTTACACGAGACTTTTTTTTTTTTGTCACAACTCTAGGAGGCCTTGCAATCATTTCCACCAAGGTCAGAGGGGGCTCACTTCCCTGAGAGACTGTTCTAACTGGTAGGAAAGCACTGGTGCAAACACAACCTTTCATTTCCATGCAAGGTGAGCTGTGATTGGTCCAACACAACTCCTCTTGTTATATAATCAAGTTGTTCTGTTTCCAGGAGTAAGCTGGCTGAGGGACCTTTTTTCCTATGCTGGCTCCCTTGGTTGTACAGCAATAGGCCCAAAGAAGGCTTCTCTGGGGTGACTGGTGACATGAAGGAAGCAGCAATAGGGACAGCAGAGCAGCAGTGACAGTAGAAGCACCAAAGTGACAGCAGCAACAACAGTTGCACAGCTAACAAGCCAAGTTACAAAAGGTGGCTGGGCACCTGGCCCCTCGATGGCTGATGAAGAGGCAGCTGGGCAGTTTGAGAGATTGGCCAGAGCAGAAATAGGGCGACTAGAGGGAACTGTGGGCAGAGGCTGGAGGAGCATGGAAGGCTGTGCAAGGCAGAAAATGGAAACCGCTGGCTACTGTCACTGAAGAGTTCCAGAGTCAGCAGCTGCACGCCTTGGAACTCTAGCCGCTCTCAAAGGCTGAGAGAATTCCTGCTATCGAGGCCTCACTGGAAGCTGCGGTGACAGCTACCACCAAAGGCTATCTGTGGAGGAGGTCTGACTTCCCAGGCTACACAACAGCCTATACAAGCTTGCGGGAGCTCTAACACCAGAGGTGCTGCCTGCTGCTCCCATCTGTGCCCATCAAACACTAAGGGGAACAAAGCTGCCAGACACCAGCGCTGAGAGAGCATGCATCACTGACCCTAATTACTATCTGGGCAGAGCCAGCTGATAAGTAATAAAAGCATTATTTTCTTTAAAAGCCATGGTTGGATAGGAAGAGGACAAAGTTTGCACAATAGAATTGTGCCAATATAACAAAAGAAACGCAGTAGCCATTACTACTTAAATAAGGGCAAAGGATCAACGCGTGGAGGCACATGCCTGAACTCCCAGCATTCAGGAGACTGGGGCCAGAAGGGCAGGCGTTTGAGACCAGATTGAGCTGCACAACAAGACCTATCTCCCAAAACCAAATAAGTAATAATCAATGAAAATATTTTAATCTAAGAAAATAAAATAGCTGGGCAGTGGTAGCTGGGCAGTGGTGGCTCATGTCTTTAATCCCAGGACTTGGGAGGCAGATCTCTGTGAGTTCGAGGCCAGCCTAGTCTACAGAGAGAGTTCCAGGATAACCAGGATGTTTACACAGAGAAATCCTGTCCTGAAAAAAGAAAAAGAAAAAAAAAAAGAAGAGAAAGAAGAGGAAGAGGATGAGGAGGAGGAAGAGGAGGAGGAAGAAGAGGAGGAAGAGGGAGGAGGAAGAGGAAGAGGAAGAAAAACGTGACCAAGAGAACAGAAGGAATAAGGCTTCAGAAAGCTCTCTCAGGGAGTGCGTGCTGACAGGGCATCTCTTAGCAAAGCCAGCGACACAGACACTTGTCTGTATTTCAGTTCAGGCACTCACACTGTCAGTCTGCAGCTTCTCTCTGACTTCTCCCATTAGTGTTTAAGCACTATGGCAGCCACTTACCCTATGTGATCAGCGTATTGCTAAGTATACCTTGAGATTTTTGGGTGGTATGAAATTGAAGAAGGTAGTCAGTTTGTTCTGAGAAGCGTTTAGTTCCAGAAGATATGGCATGCTGCTCACACAGGACAAATCTGGGGGCAAAAAAAGGTAAATCAATAAGATACCAGAAAAAGTCATTCAGCACAATAGATCAGACCACCTTTTTTTTTTTCCTGACAGGATCTCATTGGATAGCCCTGGCTGGCCTGGAACTCACTATGTAGACCAGGCTGGCTTAGAACTTAGAGAAATCTGCCTGCCTCTGCCTCCTGAGCGCATGCACTAGCACACTTGGCCTGTATCAGAATAATTTTTAATTATGCTGGTTGCAAGCCCATCCCAAATATTCCAGCTGAGTCGAATTCATAAAAATCAGGAATGTGACATAGTTTTTAAAGTGTAGAACAGACAAAATCAGGCATGCTCAGGGTGTAGGAGATGGGGGCCGGGTAGATGAGGAGAAGCAGGGACCGGGGGCGGGAGGATACAAGAACCACAAAAACATACTTTGTTCTAACATGTCACAACAGTATCCACACACTAGGATTTGACTTAAGGAAAATTTTTTAAAAGATGTGTAAGACCCTCTATGAGCCAATCACCTCTCTCTCTTCCTTAGGCCCTATTCTTCTTCCATCTCCTCTATTTCTAGGATGTCCGAGCAACCAATGGCTGAGGCCCCTTGCAGGTCCCCACTCACTTTCCCACAATCTGCTAACCCCTAAGGGCTTGAGATATTACCAGACTTTCAGGAAAGGATGAGAAACTGTAAAGCCTTAGATAATCCTCCTGATAATTAGTTCCTAAATGACTGAATTAGGTCTTTTCAGAAGATTGGAAATACCACAATTAGGGAACGCTCTGCTGCGAATTCAATTTTGTTTTAGTTGGATTTAATCCTCAATCTCATTAATTATTTGAGGTGATTTAGATTGTTGCTTGTTATTGGGCTTTGCTCTGGATTGGTTCAAAGTTACATCTGAGTTCTGCATTTCATGCCAAGTGATCTGCCCAGACTTGATGCTAAGTAGAACACTGTGCTAACGGAGGGCACATGTGGAATTACATATGGACTGTGGTTGGGACGCAGCATTCGCCATTCCTTGTTGCAGCAGGGGCGCTTTTGGCACCAGAATGAAAGAATCCACAGTTAGGGTTCTAGCCATGTCAGTACACGAGACAGCTGTGCCAACCACACCAAGCGGCAGAGACACCCGCAGAGTGGAAGCAGGCGGCACGCCGGCTTTGTCTTGGGCAGGGTTGGCAGGCAGTGTGAGATGGCTTTGCCGTCATGCATTTTGTGGTGGTCTGAGTGAGAAATGTTCCCCATAGTCTCTGGCATATGAATGACTGTTCTCCAGGTGACAGCTGTCTGGGTAGAAGCTGTAGGAAGTGTGTCACCAGGGGCAGGCATTGACATTTTAAGAGCCACACACCATTCCCAGTTGACTCTGCTCCCTACGTGAGCTGTCCACTCTCCTCCAGCTGTTGTCGCTGTGCCTGCTGCCTGCTGCCTCCTGCCATGATGGACGCTAACTGTTTGGAACCGGAAGTCCACACAAACTCTTTCATAACTTGCCTTGGTCATAGGATTTTATCACAGGAACAGAGGAGGAATTAATATGCCTGGTCAAGGGTCTCTGAAGCTGGAAAAGTCCCACCAACTTCAACTTCAGTTCTCCTGATTAAACCATACCCTAGCTGCGAACATCTTGGAGGTAATAAGCTGGGCTATTAACATTTTAGTAGATATCAGCGGGCCAGTCAAGTACGGCTGCCTGTGAGATGAAATCGATGGAGAAGTCAAGTGTTCACCAGTTTGTACCCATTGCCCCATCCATAACCTGCCCATTCTGCGTATAGCTGCGCAGCGTGAAAAGTGGTCCCAAATGTATTAGTGTCCACAGAGGCCCTGAGCTCGTGCTGGGGTTCATCTTTAATGTCAGTCACATGGATATCTGTTTTAGCGTGGAAGAATCAGCTAATATTTAGACAGATACAGCGAGATGGTAACTACATCTCATACTCTCTACATAGCTGTGACAGAAATGGTTCCTGGGTTGCTAACTTCTTTGCAGTCCCTCCTTGGTGCAGTAACCTTTTTGTCCACCAGATGGCAAGAGTACCTTGTGTCTACACCAAGGGTTCTGGGCCAGCAGCATCATCTTCACCCACGCTTACTGCAAATGTAAATTTTCAGCCTTTACCCCCGGTTTCACTGAGTCAGAAACTCCGAGGGTGGACCTCAGCAATCTGTGTGCTAAGACAGTTGAAAGTTGAAATGTGGTCTACCTCAGGACACTCCCTGTAAGGCTGACATCCCCCAAAGAAAAATGTCCTGCCAGCCCGACACACATGGCAGACTCTCAGACTCCTGATGGAGAACTGATGAGGCGTGGTCTTCCTGCAGAGGGGAGTGCCTTGAGTGGCGGGATATGAAGCTACGTTCTTGCTGTTGGCATTAAGCATCATCAGAGCCTCCCAGGAGGCTGTGGTTTCTTACTCAGTAAAGGGGGAGTCAGTCTTGGAGATCTGGGGTGGAGACAGCAAGCATAATCAGCCTTTAGGTGTGGGGTGGGCAGACCGTTCCTGTCAGTAACAGCTAAAATGTCTTCCTAATGGTTAGGGTCATAGCACAATCTGGGATTTTCTTTAAAGTAACATGGGTGGAAAGAGACAGGGAGGATCACATAGAAGAAGACTGGCTCCCAGCTATTACTGCTGAGCCTCAGGATTCATTCCAGAATTTTCTCTGCTCATGTACTTGTTTGCACTTTCCTAAAGTGGGATTATAAAAAATAGAAAAAACAATGTGACAGTCTCTCAAACAGTGGTATTTGAAATAGAATACAATGCTGCTCTGCGCTTTAGGCTTGGACTTTAATTACTAGAGTCAAATGAGCAGAATTAAAAAAAAATGAAACCATTATCAGCAGCATTAAGGCTTTCTTTAAGGCAGGTGAAAGAAAAAAGCAGAAAGAGACTTAGTGGAGAAAACAGGTCAGAAATAAGTAGTTGCTTGTTTCTCTAGAAGTCTAAAGAAAAAAAATGTATACCGTTAACATGAAATAAGATCAGAAAATTAGAAACAAGGGCCAGGCTTTGAGGAGAGTGCAACAGTTGTAGGGCTACATTCATCGTGAAGAAGGAAGTTATAGGGACAAACACCGACACTTGCAGACGGTGTGCTCAAAAGGGTCAGTGGACACCACACAGAGATCGGATGGGAGGACTCTGCAAAGCCCTGGGACTCAAACATTAAAAATGGGAGGAGCTAGCTAGGACAAAAATACAAACAGAAAAGCAAAACAAAAAGTCTATGGGAGGGTGGAAAAAGCTAACTCATCTGAGCTAGTAACTGGTTGAAGAAATGAGCACCATCTGTCCTTGGAGAGGGGTGGACCAGGGAGAGAGGGGAGATGGGGATTGACTTTGGGGAAGGGAGGGAGGGGAACTGGGGTCAGGATGTGATGTGTGAGAGATGAATTAAAAAGGAAACAGAAGCTAAGAAGAGACTTGATACCCTATGAGCATATATAGGGGGAGGAAGTCCCCCTCAGTCACAGTCATAGGGGAGGGGAGTAAGGGGAAAATGGGAGGGAGGGAGGAATGGGAGGATACAAGGGAGGGGATAACCATTGAGATGTAATATGAATAAATTAATAAAATAAAATTTTAAAAAAAAGCTAGACATTGAAAATGTAAAAAATAAAATAAAATAAACAGAAGAAGAGGGCTTCATCAAACATTCTGCAAGTACTGAAGGGATGACAAGCCAGGATGCACCTCAACTGGTCCAAACACTGACGACCTCACTTCTCTCCACTCCTGGACCATCGCACTCTCTCTATGTATCTACCCTGCCCCCATTCTCTCTTTCTCCATGGAAAACAATGAATCAATATGTAAATTGATCTACAAATCACTTATATCAAACCCAGTGTTATTAAACTACATTAAATTCTGTGTGTGGCCTGTAAATCTTTGCACTAGTTCAGTGATCAATCTACTCAGCTGCCAGTCACATACCTTCGATCTTGTTTGCCGAAAGATTCAGCTTCTGTAGGTGAACATAGTTACGTAGAATGTTGATGTTGATTAAGTCACTGTGCTGAGAGGAAGAAAAGGGGGTAAGGCTTTAATGTGGCTTTCACTGCGTTTGTGGAAGCCTTCCAGCAACACCTAGAAACAACCCTGATAGAAAGAAATTCAGAATTTCTTTCCAAAGTATAGGAGTAAGAGAATAAAATCTAAGGCCCACTACTAATGGAATGTATAGATCATACACACAAAAGGATTCCTTCCAAGGAAATACTAGTTGGCCAGGCACGGTGGGATATGCTTTTAGTCAAGGCAGAGGCAAGAGGATCTCTGTGAGTCTGAGCCCAGCCCAGGCTACCCAGGAAGACCCTGTCTCCAAAGGAAGAAGAAAAACAAAGAAAGCAGTTATTAGCCTAATAAATTAGTGTTATCAGCAAGAACAAGACACATGAGAAGATAGGTGACAGCGGGGTTCAAGGGAACCTCTAGAGCAAAGTTTGGAATAAAACTTATGGCACTAAAGACTACGCCTTCATTTAACCAGAGAAGAGCAAATGCTGGGAGTCACATGAATTTTTAAGGAGACATCACAGTCGTGAGGAGCATTAACTACACACACTGCAAAGAGAAGCACGGAGTGGGGTGTGGCCAAGCCTGCGCTACAGAGCATCCTAGGGGGCTGCAGCATCTGACTCTATTCAGTCTCTGTCCAGTTTCAGGCCAGAAAACGGTACTCAAAGAAGGTTCAAGTGGAGTCAGGAGGGAATTTGATCCCATGGGATGAAGACTTATACTAGTGGCATGTGTCATTTTGTCACAGGCAGTAAAAAGAGCCAAAGGCAACTAATACACAGTTGTTCGAAAGCAAGTTCTTATGTAGGGGAGCAGTGGTTGTTTCAAGTGACAAATCAGCATTGAGTGCCTACTGTGTACATCATTGTGTATGGTGAGAAAACAAGGAAGGCTCAAATGTGCCTTTAAGAAGTTAGGGCTTTGGCAGGAGAGAGTATGTACACAAGTAATTAGAGAAAGTCTAATAATAATAATAATAATAATAATAATAATAATAATAATAATAATAATAATAATAATAATAAGTTATTATTGTAATGCTATGTTATATAATATATTATATAATAATTATATTAATAATATAAGTATTATATTATATATGATTGTGTTGATAATGTAATATATAGTAATATAATATATTATAATGATATAATAATACTATATTATTATTATTATTATTATTATTCATTATCATTACTATTTATATCAAAGGAAGATTCAAGGGGGAAATCACTGAACCAAAAGTGTATTCACTGAGTCAGGTTATTGTAGCCAAGTAATTCAACACATAATATCTCAACAGTAAAGAGGTCAGTGGCAAAATAAGATAAGTTTCATCCTTCTGGCTGAAATAAGATTTTAAGGATTGCTTTTTTGGCAGATGGACTTAAGGCATAGCACTACATACATAAGCAGACTATTGATGGAAATGGACCTGTATGTGGCTGTAGAGTAACTGTTTGTACAGGTGTCAGTGCACGTGTGTGTAAGAGGTGTACACACACACACACACACACACACACACACACACACACACACACACA
>OU015744.1:86794132-86805191 GCA_907169655.1 Acomys percivali
CACACACACACACACACACACACACACACACACACACACACACACACGAGCTAGTAAAGGGCCGTGCTTGATTTCAGGTGTTGTCCTCACTTGCCTTTTGCCTTAGATATTGAAGTAGCATCTCTCACTGAGTCTGGAGCACATTTCATCTAGACGAGGCTGCCATAGCAACATGACTGCGACCCAAACTCCAGCCTGCACACTTACACCCTAAGCCCTTTACCCTCTGAGCCATCTCCCCAGCCCCTTGATTTGTTGTTTGATGGGCTGGTTGGTGGGTTTGGTTGGTTTTGTTTTTTGGGTTTTTTGGGGGGTGTTTTTTTTTTTTTTTGTAATGGAAGCAAAAAGAGTTAAGTTATTTTTCTAGGACTCTGAGCAACAGCAGAGATGCTAAGCTGTGGGTGGTCAGCTCTTATATCCCCTCACAGTCAAAGCGGAGCCAAGACTCCACGCTACTCACGGACTAGGGTTGAAATCTTGAAAATTGATGGATAACAATAGATTTTGTTTTGCTTTAATGATAGGTATCTTTATGAAAATAAAAGATAGCACAAAGCTACTTATGTCTTGACATACTTCAAAGGAAAATCAATATCAGAATACTTGGTTCCCTGGGACTCAGATAGAGTTTAGCTGGGCTTTGGCCAATCAGAATGACAATTCTTACAGAGTTTTTGATTGGTTTTACAGATCCAGATTCTATCTCCTGAAGAAAGCATTGATTACTATAATATAGACTATTTAGGATGAAAGAGAGTATAAAGAGACTAAAAACAAAAGAATGTAGGGAGTTGATACTAGCATGGCCGAGGCTCTCTGAAGTCTAACATTTACACGCACATCTCCCATCGCTAATTTCCACCAAACACGAGGCCCTGAGGTTTGCCACCACTACATGAGTAACAAAGAAAACAAATGTGGTATGGCCATGTTGCCAGCCTACAATCATCCTGTGGTACTCACTGGTAAATTTAGGTTGAGGTAGACCTGCTCCGTCCCAGGGCCTGACCGCCCAAGCTCACTGAGTGCTCTAGCCACCATATCCTCTCTCAGGTTCCCATCAAAGTCCTCCTGCAGAAAGCCAAGGGTGGACAAAGAACTCGCATTAGAAAGGCCGCCATCCACTTTGTCCTATCCAGTTCCCAGAGAAAACGCTGCATGGAGACAAGCACATACTACGTATGGGTAAGTAAATGCCACTGCCTTTCTTGTGCCACTTATATGTGGTGTTCGATGCTGAGAGAACATAGGTCATAGGAACATCAGTTTTAGTGGCCCTGGGTAAGAGCTCTGTTATCAACCTGCTGATTCTTCTGACAGCCCTGGGGTAGCATTCTTATCTCCATTTTACAGATGAAGTAACTAAGGCTTAGTGGTTACCTTGCTCGAGATGACATGACAGGATGTATCAGAGCAGAATCATTCCAGCTCTGTCTGTGATTCTGCACTGGGCTGCTTGCCCACACCTCAAAAGATGGTTACATCACATGAAGGCAGTGATGTCTTGAAATTTGGTATTCTTGCTGACCAAATCAAGTCCTCAGCCCACTCTCTAGGAGCTAGTTTTGTCAGATTCATCTACTTTATGAGATGATTTAGTGGATGGCAGACACCTCCGGGAGAAGTCTTGTCCTTGGTCTACAGCCAATGGATGGGCATGGCATTTTCCCAGTGACGACAGACAGAAGAGACAAAATACCAGTCTATATTGCACATCCACTGCCCTGAACTGTGCAATGGCCAGCATGGACACTGACATCAGCATGACGGCAGCAGACAGTCGTCATGGCAGCCGCACTGACATAAAGTACTTAACCACGATGAACGAGCATGTTAACTAGGATAGGGAAATATCCGTTCTTCAGTTCTCTATTAACCTGGGAGGCAAGCATGATATTTAGGTTGTTGGTCCTGAGGACCTGAGTTTGTGGATTCACGTTGCTCTAAGAGTTTCTCCCCAGGGAATGCTGCCCGCATGGAGAGGGAGTATGTCTTTTGTAGTCAGGCAGGCTCAGTTTGAACCCCACCTCTGCCATGTGACTTTGGGGGGGGGCGGGTGGTGGTAAAGCTTTCTCCTAGCCTCATTTCTCCACCTATAAATAGAAAATGTGTTTTCCTTTAAAGGCGTTCCAGACACGCCATGCCTCCAAAGCAGGCTGCGTTTGGTGTATTGATTGTTTTGAGCTAAAGATACTTGAAAACCCAGCAAATGCAATGAGAGACTTTCTCTGAACTGCTTTTATCTACAGAGAGGCAGCTCCTTCAAAAGCAACTCGATTGTTATAAATCCCCTCCCCAGGAGTTTCATCAACTGGAGGAGATTGACCCTTATCACGGGAGCAAAGAGGCTGACACCACAGTGAGGTGGGCTTTGTCACAGCCTCTCATATCTCCCATCTGTCCTAAGATCCTGTGTATCTCTCCATAAAAGCATTTGCCCCCAACCCCTTTAAGTGGCCTACATTCCCTTTCCCCTGTTAACATAGTATGTAAGCTCTCAAAGCTCACATAAAAAAATTTTTTTTCCAGATCAGCAGGTGGAGGCACTTCCAGGCTTGAGAACGAGAACACACACAGTAGAAGGAGAAAGCAAATTCCTACAAGTTGCCCTCTGACCTCCACATGTGTGGCACACACATGAATAAATATTTATAATAGATTTTTAACCATTTATTTATTTTATGTGTATGAGTGTTTTGCCTGCACATATGTATATGCATCCAGTGCCAGAGGAGGACAGAAGTGGGTGCTGGGACCCCTGAAACTGGAGTTATGGATGGTTGTGAGCCACCAATTGAGTCCTGGGAACCAAAGCAGGATCCTCTGCGAGAGCAACAAGTCCTCATCAGTGCTGAGTCATCTCTCCAGACCCTGTGATTGTTCGTTTGTTTCATTTTATCTGTATGAGTGTTTACTCTGCATGTATGTCTGTGTGCCACATTCTTATCTGGTGCCCACGGAACTCAGAAAAGGGCTGTTCTGGGCTTCCACAGATGGAATTGTGAGCTGTAATGTAGGTGCTAGAAATCAAACCTGGGTCCTCTAGAAGAGCAGCCAATTGTCTTAAGCACTGAGCCATCTCTCCAGCCCCCACCCTGTTTGGTACTGGAAACCTAGCTAACTATTCAGTGCTAGTTAGATTGTGGCTATTGGAGGAGACTCCACAACCAGTAATTTACTAAGCCTGCATAAACCCTGATAACAATCTAGACACGTCTGTCTTTGTACCCACAGATAAGGGTAGTCTTCACTCCTCAACAAGGATACTTCTGTTTGCAACTGATGGAGACCACTAAAAGCAAAAACAAAACAAAACAAAACAAAAAACCTGTAATTAAAAAAAAATCTTTTCCTACAATATTCCTGAGGCATGTGATATTAAAAACTAATACACTCATATTGTTAGTCTGTGTTAATCTAACCATCACCACTTATTTCATAGGCCCAGCTATGAAAGCTAGAAGACTAGGAAGATCATTATTTTTCTCCTGTCCCTTCTTTTTAATATTTTAAGGTGAATGAAAAATAGTGTATAGGGAGCTCTTGGCACAGTGCCTGGAACACAGAAAATGCTTCAATAAGTGTGCTGGAGGCCAATGTCCCATGCTTGCCACACTGCTCACAAGTGGGGAAGGCATTCATGTCTGTACAGGAAGTGCCAGTGTCCTATGTAAAACCTTGGAGGTGGTAGCATGGAGAAGATACCGCCTTCCTCCCAAATTTCCCACCTAGAGCTCTACAGGTCAACTGACCTCCTCCCCTCTCCATTTCCTCACTTCTTCAGGAAAGCCTGTTTGTCACCATGGCTGTGGACATTGGGACGGGTACAGTTGCTTCATTCCTTCAGATCCCTAAGGCAAGGAAGGTTCCACCCAGCAAACCCCTACTTGCCTTTGAGGTTCCTGCAGGAGGCATCATACCTTCCTCAGATAGACAAACAGAACGACAATTTCTCCAGCCTCTTCACATTTGTCCCATTAGCAGCATAAGCCACTTGGGGATTTCCTTGCCCTGGTTCTGGTTTCTGGTTTCTTTCCCGGACTCTTCTTTACCTGCTGACGTGTCAGTGAGGTATCTGTTTTCCTAAGCTGCTCTTCCTGGTCCCCTCTCCCCTCCCCTCCTTGGGCCTCCCTTCCCTTCCTTTCTTCCTGGCCTATTTCATAATAGTGCTATGAAATCCATAGCTCTCGCCCGTGTGATCCCTCTTCCCTGATTTCCAATCATATGACTCTTAAACCAATTCCTTCATATCTGTCCTCTCTTCCCACGGCAATGACCTAATCATCCCACCAGTGACAATGACGTCATCATCCTATCATCCCAGGTGTCTGACACTTGATTAGTGATGGTCTCATACGGTTTATTGTTAACTCACTTTCTGTTCTGAGCACTACCTTAGTCCAGAGTTTTCCTGCTCTCCTGTAGATATTGCTAGAATATATAGTTTCCTTTCATCTAAACTTACCTGATCATCAGAAAACTGTGCTTAAGCTATCAAGTGTCCATGCCCAGCACAGAGTCCTTTACAACAGAGCCCTTCCTCCGCCACTTTCTCTGCTCTTACTTGTAACTCCTGAGCGAAGCTGTTCCCACCTCTGTCTATGATGCTTCAGGTGCTAACTGCTGTGACTTTACTCACATCATTCTGAGAGCATGGACCATGCTGTCTTTAATCATATTTTTATCTTCCATCTTAGGTGCTGCTATCATCTAGTGCCTCTGTAACTTCTGAGAGCCTACACCTTCTATGAGGTATAATGTTGAAAATCTTAAAGTAGTCTCTCACTAAATCTGAAACCTGTAACCATCCCAATGAATAGGCATTATGACTCACAGGTACTGGCAAAGGGTGGTTTTCATGCATCAAGTTTTGGGTCAAGACATGGTGAAAGAGTGCTTCCTATTAAAGCAATTATTCCATAAATGTTTGTTCAATAAGGCTAAAACCACCTAACAAGCTACAGGTTAAAACAATCAAAGACATCTGAACTATTATTTTTGCATCAGGACTTATTTAGTCCAAGTACTTAATTTTTTATTAATTTTTTTATTTCTATGTGTGTTTATGTACATGTGCGCATACCATAGCACACGTGTGGAGGTCATAGGTCAACTCTGGGGCATCAAGTCTCTTCTTTCACGATGTGGGTCAAGGGGATTCAACTCAGGCCATCGAGCCTGGTAGCAAGTATCTCTACCTGGAACGCCATCTCAATGGCCTATGTTAAGCATTGTACATATAGAATATCATTTAATGATCTTATGAGATGGGGGTGGGGGTGATCATCAAATCTGTATTTTGAGTTTTAGACAAGCTAAACAACTTATTCAAAATCTTGGTACTAACAAAAGGCTAATCCAGGTCTCAACCACAAGCCTTCCATCCCAAAAGCAGTGCTCCAGCTATTCCCAACTGCCTCCCTTAAGCTCATTAGGGCTTCTGGAGCTTGATGCCCTGCTGGTGATGGCCACTGCATTATTACTCACAATCAGGGTAAGATGGGGAGGCAACCACTCAACACGAACACGTATTTCTTTATAACTTTTCTGTTTATTCCACATTTTAAAACTTACGCAATACCATGAGAAGCCAAAGTCAGCATCAAGCCATTGAATGTAACTGGAAAGTCAGAAAGGAATAGCCAGGTGAATGGAGCCCTTCTAAGGCTCGTTAATGGCAGGCTGAAGACAGATTAACGATGGCCCTAATGAACCCATAGCTAAGGAGCCTGTGCTAATTAGAATCATAATGTATGCTGGTGGCTCATTGGTGAATTCCTCTGGGGTGGAAGGTGGTGGAAACCACACAAACATTTCAAAGGAGCACAAACACCGCTACAGTTTGTGGTAGTCACTGCTGAAGGCAGCAGAATTAACCAACAAAGGAGAATAAAATAAATTATGGCTTTCTTCGTTTAAGCTTGTTGATTACTGTTGATGTTCTTGCTGTTGTTTTAAGGCAGGGTCTCACTGTGTGGTTCTATCAACAACGTTTCCAGCCAATCAGGAACTGGCAGTATAGACCAGGATGACCTCTAACTCATGACAATCTTCCCATTCCTGCCTTCCGGTGCTGGGAGTGTAGGTAAGAAACCCGTTGCCAGCACCCTTCTAAGGCCAACTTCAAGCAGAATTAGAATGTAACCAGCCCGTGAGGAAGTAAGCGGAAAAGAGAAGACTAAAAGAATGATGGGGGAGGGGCACAAATATTCAAAATGAACCAAAGGGCACTGCAGACAAGAGCCCAGGGAAAGAAAGAAAAGAATTGGGGAAACAGAAGGTTTGAGGGGAAAGAAGAAGAAGTGACAAGCCAGGAAAGAAGTGTGTGCAAGGAAACGGGAATAATGAGACACGTGTTTGAGATCAGGGAGAAAGTGGCCAGAAAGAGACTATAGCCGTGAGAAGTTAAAGCCATTTATATGCCGAAGGAAAAGAAAGCGGGTCCAATACAAAGGCAAGAATTGAAGTCAAGGAAAATATTGATTCTGAGTAGCTAAAACAAAGAGAAAAGCCTAACTGTGTATGAGAGGGAAGCAAATCAATTTACGATTTTGAGGAAGAACAATTATTAGAAGCCAATAGAAAGAAGTAATGGAATGCAAAGTGAAAAGGAAGAAGAGGCTGAGAAATGACAGTGGAGTGTGTGGGAACATGGGCAAGTGGTCAAGAGAAGGAGAATTAAGTGACTTGAAAATGGTCTGGAGAAAAGTAGCCAAGAGGTGGGAATGTTGGTAAGGCCCTCCTGATGCAGGGTGACCGCCCATGGCTTCCTTCTTGACCAGAAAGTGTGGGGGTGCTTAAATACACATGTACCCCCTAACAGACGGAAGATCTCATAGGAAACTTCCCTGTAAGGCTCTCGGTGTCATCACCATGGCAATGGCAGTTACTACAGTTTTCATTCTGCTTGTCTTTGGAGTGTGTCTACTTTGTGAGGCTTAAGGCTACAGGATTTGGTTTTCATAAAATCACGCTAGCTTAAAACCATGCTTTGCAATCCTGCAAGAAGAAAGTTTTATAAAACTGTAAAGAGAACTACTGACATTTAAGTTATTTTGTCTTCAGCAGAGTATTTTGGATTATTTAAAAGAAAAACATGTTTTCATCCTGGAACAAGGACAATGACTGGCCCACAACTAAGAATAGTCTAGAAGTACTTCAGTTTAGAGAGACATGCTAGGGATGTCAAAGACAGACTCTTGTCTATTCATACTAAGGTAGTAATTTTGTCAAGATGTAATCTTGAAAGCATTAAACCCATAACCTCCATACAAATACACAGATTATTTTTCATATAACAGTAACAGCGTGAGATCTGACATAAGAAACCACAAAAAGGAAGTAGATATTTGAAGGGTTTGCCCTCCCCCACCACCCCAGACAGGAGATGAAGAATGGCAGAAATAGGGGTGCAAAAGTAAGCAGGAAAAAAAAAGCCCTGCGGAGCCTAAAGGAGTGGGCTAAGCCCTAGGCGGCTGGGATGCAGAAGCGAGGTGCCACTGAGGCAGCCAAGCTGGGCGGCTGGAGGGAGCCCGGGACTGGGGAGAGGGTTGTGGGGAGGCACACCTCCAAATTCAGCATTTCGGAATCCACGGACTCTTCAGATTCCCCTTCGCCGCCCTCTTCTGCATCCGCTTCCACTTCTGCTTCCTGAGAGCGGTGGATGAGTTGGTGGAGAAGGTAGGAGGAGGCGCTTCTGAAATTCCCTTTCGTTCTCCGTCCCATGGGAAAAGAAGGCCATCGTTCCCTACGCTCTTTTTCTGTGAGCGACAGTATCGCCCGGGCTACTAAGCGAGAGGTGCCTAAGCGCCGCAAAGAGAGCGCTGTCCATCTCGAGGGAACTTTCTCCTGGGTCGCCATCTTGTTTATACGCGTTGCCTCGGAGACTGACGTCTTGGCCCGCGGTGCTGCAAAGAACTCTGGGGGCTGTAGTCCCAACTTTCTGGGCTAGAGCAGTCTGTCAGGGTCTGTGGGTGTTTTTGCAGTCCTTTCTGTGCTGCTTCCTTTACTTTCCTCTTTATGTTCAGTCGCTAGTTTTATTCGTTTTTGCTTGTATTATTTTAAATCTCTTTTCTCCACCTCTTTTCCTTTTCTTCCCCTGTGTGCCTTTCTTAGAACTTGTTCATCCCGTGCTTGATAATATTCACACAAGCATCTCCAGTGTGGCTTCATCTGCACCATAGAACGTTGAAAGGGTTTGGCATGCCTAATTCTGTCGCTTGGAAATTTAACATTATGCAGAGCGCGGTGGGAGGAGATGAGAGTGTGACGTAGATGATTTAGAAACTACCAACGGGCTTTGGAGAGCTCATTGGCGTTTAATTTACATACCTGTCCCACTCTAAGTCTGGTCCTTGGGGAGAGCAAACTAGCAGTGGGATGGGAGGGGCTGATTGAGGACCGGAGTGGAAGAAAGGGAACGGGATGGGGAGAGGAGGAGAGAGAAGGAAAGAGCGAATCACACTGACAGTGTATCTGAAGGCCTCTGAAGAGCTGTTAGTATTCCATAAATAACTGTATTAGTCAGGTGACCTGCATTGGCAAATATTTTCATCCTGTTGGATAGTTCTCTTCTCAGTTGTTTAAAGGGTCCTTGCAGGATTACAAAACATGGTTTTATGCTAGTGTGGTTTGATGACACCCAAATCCTACAGCCATAAGCTCTACAAAGTAGACAGTCCATAGGAAAGCGGAATGAGTGGTGCTGTAGTGACTGTCATTGCCATGGTGATGACCACTGAGATCCTTACAGGGAAGTTGTCCCATCCTCTGGCCTTAAGGGGCCTTTTCTCCACGCTTCAGTGACAGCAGTTACAACTTCAAAATGATCCTGTCGATGGCTGTCAGGGGAGAAGGAGAAAAAACCCTTATGGACACCATCCACTGACTATTATCTTTCTTAGTGCTTGAGGGACCATTAAAACTGACATACAGCTTTCAGAATTACTTTCCTTCATTATCTTGCTGCTCATAGCTGGAGAAGGCACAATGAAAGCATTGCTGCTAAGCTCTCCTTGTATCTTATTTCTTTTCTTAGTAGGTACAGATTCTGACAAGGGATTTCTCTCCAACTTCATTGCCTTAGGGTCCAGTCCCACCTAGCTAGGAAGACTAGACTGTTTGCTCTCCCCTTGCAGAAATTAGGAAAATGCAAACCCTATCTATTTTTTCAATAACTTAATCAGCATTTGTAGCAGAGGGAACTTTGCCGATGGCAAGCTACTGAGAAAAGTGCTTTATGGTAGAGTTAGGATCTGTCAAAGAATAATTTCAAAATATGAAAATCATGTGTGTCACACAAACGCTAGAGTGAAACACACAGGAAAGAGACTATTCAAGTCAGTGAGAGAATGCTAAAGACGGCAGCCATATGCAGAATCCATACTCCAATGGAAATGTCCCAATAAGGAATATCTTTACCCTTGTTCAGGAGCGTGAACACAGAGACAGGAAGTCCACTTGACTTTTTTCTAACTCAGGTGGTGACTATGTCTTTTGCCCACTGGCTGGCGTCTGACTTCAGGCTCTCAAGACTGGATAGTTTTAAAAGAATCAGGGCAAGAGAAATGAAGGGGAAAGGAGATCATTGACTTTAATCTGAGAATGTAGTCTTTGTGTAAACAAAGGTTTTACTGGGTGGGGGCAATAAAAGTCTTACAGGGTGGGGAAGATTTTTTTTTTTTAAATATCTGAATTCCTTGTCCTAAAACCAAGTTTTATAGGTGCATAGCTCTTGACAGAAAAGATTCATATTTTATATTTTTTCAAAAACAAACTGGTTAATGGCCTACAACATAATAAACATGTAGCAATGTAATATGCTATATGTTTGGTCTCCTCATTTTCACAGCTACCTTTATCTTCACTTGGTGGATGGGGCCACAGGGCCTTGAGAGAGTTCAACAACTGTCCTAAAACAAGATAAGCTCCACCAAAAGACTCATTATTTTAAGAAGTTCCAGTCAGGGTTCTTCAGTATGAGTAATGCATCCGCTCAGAGAAGCTCTCCTTCTCATAACCTCAGAACATATCAGACTCAGAAAGAACCAACACGTTGGTCTGAAAAGCAACTCTTTACAGAACTAAGTGGTGGCCCTCCAGGAGCAGTGACTTCCCTCAGGCTGAGTTTGGACGGATTGGGTCTTATCAAGTTGAAATTATACTAACCGGTGACTTATCTTGGAATTCCACATGTCAAAATAGGAGGTTTTGTTCTTATAAAGTAAGTTGTTTTGCTGGGTCTCCTGGTTGGTTTTTGTCAAATTGACAGGAACCTAGACATTTCTGGGTAGAGAGAATCTTAATTAAGAAAATGCCTCTGTAAGACTGGCCCACAGGCAAGTCTGAGGGACATTGTCTTGATTGATAATTGATGTGGGAAAGCCCATCCCATTGTGGGGGGGTGCGGGCCGGGCGGGGGTGGGGTGTTGCCATCCCTGGGCAAGCAGTCCTGAATTGCTTATGCAAGCTTAGCTAGCCAGTAAGCAACTTTCCTCTGCGGCCTCTGCTTCGGTTCCTGTCTCCTGGTTCCTTGCCTTGAGTTCCTGCCCTGACTTCTCTCAGTGATGGCGTGTGACTTGAAAGTTGTGAGCTGAAATAAAACCCTTTTCTCCCCAGCTTGCGTTTGGTTATCGTGTTTTATCACACCAACAGTAGCCCTAAGATACCAGGTAAGGAGAACAACATTAAGGAGTGGCTAGGACGGAAGAAAAGGGGGTGCTTTGTTAAAACTCTTCCATTATTTTAAAATGCCGACCATTGTGCCCATGTAGCCAGAGCTTCCTGTAAACCAGGACTCTAAGAGATTAGAGATATGTGTGAATGTGCCTGCCTGCGTGTATACAGATGCCACATCCTTATTCATTGGAAAATGGGAAAACAGGTGGGGGGCGGGGTTGGCACCACAATTGTAACTCTCTCAAGGAGGCACCCAGGACAGGAAGCTGTTGGCAGAGAATCCAGCTCCCCCCTAGGTTGGAAAGAGCTTGCTGATCCCAGCTTTGGCTGCTTGCTGATCCTGACCTTGGCTGCTTGCTGATCCTGGCTTGGCTGCTTGCTG
>OU015744.1:86811171-86835823 GCA_907169655.1 Acomys percivali
TTAAGACTGAGCAAGAGTCCCCTTTGCTCCCATGCCTGCCAGTGTTTGTTCCCTCGAGGCCAGAAATGATGGGCACCTTTTTGCTTGTCTGTTGGCCGACAGTCGAGGAACTGTAGGGAAATGTGTGGACCCTTCGGGAAAATGGCCTTGCTGTAGGAAATATGTCATTGACAGATGGGTTTGAAGGTTTATGATCATGTCCCACTTCCTGCATGCCTGTTTTCCTGGTGTGCTGAGGAAATGTGATCAGACACCTTCCTGCTTTGGCCACCTGCTGCCATTCACTGTCTACCATTTTAGACGCATCTCTGAAACTGTTGGACCCTAGAGTCCAATTCAGGGAGGGGGTCGCTGCGAGAGACCACTCAAGTCACACAGGCTGGAGGTATAGGTGAAATTTATTACTGACACATCAGAAGTCCCAATTGTTGATGTGTCAGGGTCCTTCAGTACTCGGGAGGTGAAGGACCCCGAGTAGCTGTTACAGGCTAGCTTTAAAGGCTAAAACCACAAAGCAGGTGGGGTTTCTTATCAAGTGAGACCATATGGACATTAGGATATCTGGCATTGGGAGTCTCTTTGTGGGGGCTTGGGTGTGGGTCTCCAGAGCAGTTACTGAAAGCCGTATGGGGACATCTGATATATGGAAACTTACATGTAACTATTCTGGGAACTAGGGTGGAACTTTTGAAGTTAGCATTAACGAGAACTGGGAGAGGCGAGCAAGGCTGAACAAGCGAACAAGCACCTTGTATTTTATAATTTTACAGTTTCTCATTCCCTCCTCTTGTGGTACCTCAATCTTGAGGCTCTTTGGTTTTTAAAGGTGATACTGTTGGGTCAGGATGAGAGTCTGGGTAACATTTAGTCTATCTTTAATAAGAGCCAAGAGTTGATCTAAAATGCAGGGTCCATAGGTGAGGGTTAGTAGAAGTAATTAGGGGGCCTGTAATGGCAGACATTAGGGTGGTGAACCAAGGGGTGATTCTAGTGTTGTACGCCCACCATAGGTTAGAGGGAAGGGTAAGGAATACAACTGTTGGGGCCTCGGGGGCACAGGCTGTTGTCCCCTAGTGTCTGCAAGGACAGGGTTGGGGCCCAAAGGGGCCTTGGACGGAGGTTCTTTAATCTTGAGTCTAATTTTGATAAAGTCCCAGGTGGAGGAGGGTTTTTAATAAGCATTTTTTTGTAGTCTCGCATCCTCAGGCCTTACAATGGTAGTCGTAGGCCCTCTACATTTGCCTTCATTTCTCTTTTTATGATAACCTGGACATATATAGAAGGATAGCTGTGGTAGCATACTCCTTCGTCTAACAGTCCCGCACCCTCCCCAGGGAACTAGACCTATCTTTCTGGAAGGGGATTTGACAGTTGGGGCCTTTTTGGGATCGGTATATTTTTTTATATCTTAATTAGCGGGGGCCCCTATCACCAGTTGACCCAAGTCAGGATATAAGGATGTCCACCAGGTCCAGAGGGTTGTCTCACAAGAGATTTTTTTAGATGGAATCTCCGTTTTGTGAGACGACCTGCCATGTTAATTTTATAGGGCGATGTGAGTTGGGGTCTGCCTTTATGTTGAGAATCAGTAACAAGAGGGGGAGCACAGTTAAGGACCAGATTGGGTCAGTCTTATCTTTAGAGGATCCTCAGAATGGTGGAGCTGTCATTGGGTGCGGTGGTCAGAGTCGGAGGGAGCGGCTTTGGCGTGGGAGGCGTGTATCCAGGCTGTAATTCCGTCTATCTTGAGAGCAGTGGGCGTGGTCAGGAGTACGGTGTAAGGTCCCTTTTACCTGGGTTCAAGTCCTTGAGAACAGTGTCTCCTGATGTAGACTGAGTCACCAATGTGGAAAGGGTCTCCCGTCTGGTTGTGGCCAGGCTTATAGATCTGGGCGAGGGGGCCCTGGGCCTGTAAATCAGTTTTTGGAAGCAAAAGGCTGATAAGAATTAAGCATTGTAGACAGGGGTGGTGGGCCTCTATAAAGGATCTTATAGGGGGTTAGAACAAAACAAGAGGACAGAGTTAAAGGTAGGAGGCATCTCCAGTCTTTTAAGCCAGTCTCAATGGTCAATTTAGTCAGGGTCTTTTTAGATCTATTTATTTTCACCCGTCCTGAACTTTGGGGTCTTAAGCACAATGTAATTTTTAATTAGCTCCCAGGATCTTGGCCAATCCCTGACTTACCTGGGAGACAAAGGCCGGCCCATTATCTGACCCGATTACCTTAGGGAGTCCAAACCGAGAAAAGATGGCTTTTAGGATGGCCTTGGAACAAATGCTGTAGTTGTGGCAATGTCGCACGACCTCTAGCACCTGGTACTGTGACTTTAAGGGCCCTTTCCTTTTTGTCCGGCCTCAGCTTGGAGGCATGCAGGCACTGTGCGCTGGTGAGCCAGGGAGTCGATCTTGGACAGGAGCATTTTCATCTCTAGGGTGTTGGTGCGGGACCGGTGCGGGGATGGGCAGCAGCGGCGGAGCGAGCCGGGGCTGTGTCGGCAACCAGGGCTTAGACTGTGGGTGGCGTTGTGGCTTGGGCTGTGGCTGGCACGCAAGGCTGAGGGCGAGTTGGAGGATGACTGGGGGAGTCGGCAGGGCTGGCCGTGGGTGGGCTCACCAGCCGGGTCAGGCACTGCGAGGAGGCAGCGGGGCAAGCAGCGCCGTGGGACCCAGGGCTGTTGCTGGTTGTGACTATTTTGTGCAGGAACTCTTGTTGACCGTCAGGTTTGCACGTGGCGGCGCCGGGGGCTCTGGGTCCGGAGAGTGGCGGCCTGTTTCGGAGTGTGTTTAGCCGGAGCAACAGCGCAGGAGCAGCAGTAGGAGTGGCCGACTCAGCCTCTTGTCCAGCACCAAGACTGAACCCTTTTACCGGCCTTTGGGTCGTTTAGGGCAGTCTCGGATCCAATGGCCTTTCTCTTTGCAGCAGGCACATTGGTCTTTATTTACCCTGGGCTGTCCTCTGCCTCTACCTTTTTTATCCTGTCTTTTAGGCCTAGGATTATCTGCTACTACTGTGGCCAAGATTCTATTTGACTCTTGAATGCTATTTAATTGCCGTACCTTAGCCAAATTAGTAGGGCACCTTTCTGCTCTTTTGAGACCCACTAACAGAGTCTGGCGATAGACAGGGAGACTCTCCTTACCTGTAGTGGTCTTATAATTTTTTCACAATAATGAGGAGGAGGAGGAGGAGGAGGAGGAGGAGGGTACAAATGAGAGGTCGAGGAGGAGGTCCTCGGCAGGATCCGAGGGCAAGACGGGCTTCCTATTTTGCCGGGAATCAGGATCCCCAGTAGTCGGAGCCAGGTCCTGGAAATGGTCAAGAGTTAAAGTTAAGGGGGTAGTTACAGTCCGTCTTATATTGGTCCAGTCATAACAGTTGTAACACAGGAAAATAAAAGAACAAATAACAAAAATGAAGCCTAGAGTAAGATAAAGATAAGCTGTGTGGTAACGCATTGTGTTTTTTTAGCGTTAATCCGAAAGTACAAATCAAAGTAAAAGTACAAATCAAATTATCAAAAACTCAAATTCAGACCACCACCAGAGCGTCCTCCAGTGGGACAGGAGAGAGGGCCTGGCCACGTCTGACCCCCTTCTTTTCCCAATACGAACTCAAATTGCACGCTACCAAGAGACAAAAATGCAGACAGTATAGACAAAGACAAAGCAGAAGCAACTTGATGAAGTGAAAGTAACTTAACTTTCGTCTACATTGTCCTTCAGCAAGGTGAGTCGGTGGTCCCAGAACGACCCCCAAATCCCAGACGAGCCCCCAAATGTTGGACCCTAGAGTCCAATTCAGGGAGGGGGTCGCCGCGAGAGACCACTCAAGTCACACAGGCTGGAGGTATAGGTGAAATTTATTACTGACACATCAGAAGTCCCAATTGTTGATGTGTCAGGGTCCTTCAGTACTCGGGAGGTGAAGGACCCCGAGTAGCTGTTACAGGCTAGCTTTAAAGGCTAAAACCACAAAGCAGGTGGGGTTTCTTATCAAGTGAGACCATATGGACATTAGGACATCTGGCATTGGGAGTCTCTTTGTGGGGGCTTGGGTGTGGGTCTCCAGAGCAGTTACTGAAAGCCGTATGGGGACATCTGATATATGGAAACTTACATGTAACTATTCTGGGAACTAGGGTGGAACTTTTGAAGTTAGCATTAACGAGAACTGGGCAACGCTGGACAAGCAAGCAAGCACCTTGTATTTTATAATTTTACAGTTTCTCAAAACCTTAAACCCAAATAAATTCTTCCATCCCTTGCTCATGGTGTTTTATCACAACAACAGAGACATAACTAACACACCCTTTAGGAGACACATGGTGGCAAACACTTTCTCCCATTAATTTCAACATCCTCTTTGATGTACAGAAGTGTTTAGTTTGATATAATATGGCTTGTCTTTATTGGCTTTTGTTGTCTGTTTTTTTGTATCAATTTGAAAAATCATTGCCAAGAACAATGTTAGGAATATTGTCTCCTATGCTTTATTCTAATAGGTTTTTTGTTTGTTTGTGTCTGTCTTATGTATAATTAAATCAATTATGAATTGATTTTTATATTTGGTGTGAGATAGGGGCCCAGTTTTATACTCCTGCGTGTGGACATTCCAAAGTTGCCAGCATCATTTATTGAAAAGATACGGAAGCTTTTAAAGCAATACTTGTCAGCAACCTCAGTCCTGACCTTTCCTCCTTAGTAGTCAAATTCTCTATAGAATTCCTAGTGAGCTTAATGTTTCCTGCTGGGCCCTGCTGATAGGAATGGAAGTGAAGATAAACACATTGTTTGGAAGGAGCCAGTGGAAGTAATTAGTCCAAAGAGATATTCACCTTGGTACTTGACATCCTGTTTTGAAGTTGCTGGTTTAGTGGCTAGGAGTCACTTCTTTTCCTTTTTTCTTCTTCCACTTATCCATCTACATTTATTTGGTTACTTATTTGTTACTTATTTGTGTGTGTGTGTGTGTGTGTGTGTGTGTGTGTGTGCATGTGATTGTGTATGTGTGCTCATGACTGTGTGTGTGTACATCAATGTGTGTCTCCTGTGGCACAAGTATGGAGGTCAGAGGAATTTGTGTGACTCTGCTCTCTGGTTCCACATATAGGTCCCAGGGACCAAATTCGGTGGTAAGTGTCTTCACCTGCTGGGCCATCCCACCATTCCATTTTTTATTTCTTTATCCTTTCTTTTTTTCCTCTTCTATCCCTTTCTGTCTCTTGTTTTTATTTCTTTGCATGGGGGAGGAAATACCAATGGAGAACTGAGGGAATAGGGAATGCTAGTGTTTTCCTTTTTTTGTAGTACCGAGTCACAGAGGACCATTTTCATGCAAGTATCTAATGTGTTTCCTTGTAAAGGCTAAGATTGAAAAGGGAAAACAAAGTGAAAGAGTGATGAGCCACTGGTGAGCACTGATCAAGTACTTATTCAAAGTAAGATTTTATATTATCAGAGATCTAATGCAACCAAAAATGATACATGGGCTTCCTGAAAGTTAAGAACAGGCTAGAGTGCAGCTTCCAAGTATAGCATTTACCCAGCCTGCCCTAGGCCTGGTTCAGGTTTTTTAAAATCATTGTTTCTATACCACTTAGGCACAGAAATATGTTTACAACATGGGGATAAGAGGCAAACCTATGGGTGGATTACATTATAATCATACCAGAACGTGGGAGTTTCTGTGACCACCACGGCCAGGAGTGTAAAAGTCTTAGAGTGGCAAGAAGGTAATTCATTTCAACACAGCTAAGTAGCCAGTGTTGGTACAAACCTTGGGAGTCTGACCCCAGGTAGTTTGTTTTAGGCATATTTTAAGCACAGCACAATTTGGTGAAAATTTTCCTGGTGATAATTAACCCAATCCTGTGTGTACAATAAAACCACATCAAAACTCTTTCTACAGTGCATGTGACATCTTCCATAAAGATGGGTTCTATAGACTGACAAGCTCACAATAAAGGTCTAGGGGAGGATCCAGTGTGGTCTCAGCCACACAGACAGAGCAAAGGTCCCCAGACCATTGACCACATCCTCGCCCAGCTTTCTGGTAGGGGTGGGTAGGCTCACAGGTTATATATCTCTCTGTTTGAGGGGACAGTCTGTGTGTTCAACATTCCTGGTTCCCCTAATGAGTAGAAGAACCCCTGTACATCCCACACCAGAAATCTCAGGGAAAGATTTCATCAATCTGGGACTGTCTAACCATTTCCTTTACTCTTTTGCTCCTTTAGTCATCTTCTCAAAGGGCCTGTGTCAGCGCCTAGTTCATTTCTCTCCTGACTAATTGGTCAAACCCCATTCACGCTTGGGCCTGCCCCAGTTATTGATTGGTATGACTAAGTCAGGCTCACAACATTTGAATTAAATTACAGTATAAGCCAATTACTCAATAATTGGTGAGTATTTTGTAGTGAGAATTTTGGTTTCTTTAAGAACCCAGTTATGTGAATATGCCTTTGTTTTAATCCCAGGTGTGAGATATGAGGCTGCTGCTTCAGTTTGTCCACAGCCATTAACTATGATTGTCTCGTGCTCTAGAAGGGGAGTGAGTTTTGCCAGCTGAAGATAGTTTAATTCTGGAGACTCTGGAGAGGGTATAAATGGGAGAGCCCCAAGAGGGCCTAGGGTAGCTGCTGGTCTCTGCTATTGCTGCTAGTCCCTGCTGTTACATTAGCTGGATTGCTGGTTTGCTGTTGCTGGATTGCTGGATTATGATGACAAAGATTGGACTTTCTCCTAGGAACCTGATGCGGCTGATCAGCAGGAAGTAGTCTAAAGAGGTCTACTTCCCCTTTTCCCCTCTAACCTTCTTTCTCTCCAACTGGTGTTGGATGCTTGAACAGGGTTAGAATAGAATGAGTGTTGGAAGGGTGGTAGATATAACAGCCCAATAAAACAGCTTTAAAAATCATAGGGCGGCTCCTGATGAGAGTCCTAACAGACATCTGTAGACAGAATTGCAACATCTGCCATGCCTAGCAGCTCCCCTCATTGTGGATTCAGTCCTACGATATAGGTGGCTTTGACCATCACAGACAATATCAGCTATCAAAATTTGCATGACTGAGTTCAGACTTCAGATGGTATATTAGTCACTCTTGCCGAAGTCATCAAACGTCTGACAAAAGCAGCTTAAGAGAGGAGGAGGAACTCATCCTGGCTCACCATTTGAGGATTTCCAGGCAAAAGAATGGCAATAGGAGTGTCCACGGTGCAGGGATGTGCAGGGCAGCTCTAACCCCTTCAGTAAATGTTCTCTGGAAACTCCCTCACAGGCACACTCAAAGCTGTAGCTCCTTTTTAAACAAACCCACACACAAAAATCATCTTTATACTTCTTAGTGTGCAGGTGTTTTGCCTGAATGTATGTCTGTGACCCACATGTGTACAGTTCTTGTGGAGGCCAGAAGAGGGATCAGCTCTCCTGGGACTGGAGTTACAGATGTTTGTGAGTCACCTTGTGGATGCTTAGCACTGAACCCAGGTCCCTTGTGAGAGAGGTCCAAGCTCTTAGCCACTCAGCCATCTCTCCGGCTCTAGGATGTAGCTCCCTAAGGCACTAGGCATTTCTGATCCAATCAAGCTGACAACCAGAATTAACCATCATAAGTGGAAATAATCCCCATCGTGGGGTATTTTGTAAGCCTAACCTCTTCCAAAGTTACATGAGTAATTTTTAATCCTTTGACCTCTCAAAAATTATTCACTCTCTTAAAAAAATAATAGATATGAATCATAGTTTAAAATATAGAGATCATATCCCTGACCAATCAGCTCCTGCTTACTCAAATAATGACTTAAAGGAAAAGAGACGACTTCTGAATTTGATTCATACCCGCCCATTTGACCATTTCTCAAAGAAGCTGCCACATCGTCTTAGATAAATCCTAAACAATATTTTATATTTTCATTATGCTTGTTTTTTTTAAAAAATGAAAGTAGAAAAGACAAAGTATTTTTCACCGCGGCAATAAAGCTGCACAGGCAGAGAATTAGATGTCAAAGGCTCTAGGAGCAGCCACATTATTTAGCTGATGAATTAATGGAGGCTCATGGAGAGGAGGTAGGGTTTTAAGTTAAAGCTGCATAACAATTAGGTTTTAGTGTCATTAAAATTCCACTTTCAGCTGCTGCTAATTTTCTTTTGGCCACAAAAGACATTAGTTTTCCTGAGTAAAGAGGAAAGGAGACCTGTACTGTTTCACAACTGTACCCACCCAGACGGCTGCTGTTACAGTGAAGAGGTTGGCATCTGAGCTGCCTAGACAGGAAAAGACGTGCCAAAAGTGAAGATGGGGGAAAAGACAAGGGTGCACTGTGATGTGCAGGCTGTCATCCGGGCAGCGTGAGCTAACTCAGCAATGCCCTTCCCAGGGCTAAGACGAGATAAGAGGCAGCCAGAAGAAGAACCTGGGGGAGTTGGTGTGTGCCAACAAAGCCAGCCGTGGTGAGGTGGGTAGAGGCAAGAGGATAAAAAAAATAAAAGGCCAGCCTGGGCTACAAAGTGATACCATGTCTCAAAAAGCAAGCAAATGAAAAACAAAACCAGAAGCACGACAGAGACCTCTGTTTCTGCTGCTACAGGCGTAGCACCCGGGACCCAGCAAGAGCACGGAATGGGTCAGATATCATCAAGAAAAGGAACCTGAACTTTAAAAAGGAAGATTATTGGTGTCGTGTGAAGCTAAAGCCAAGTCCACTTGGCTCCACATGACAGCATGGATATGGCCTTTAGGGCATTATTGACACATTAATTACATTGGGAACTTCCTTGGGGAATAACAGGTATTGTAGTTTACTGTACTATTGCTGCACTGAACACCATGGCCAAAGCCAGGCATGGTGGCGCACACCTGTAATCCCAGAACTCCGGAGGCAGCACCAGGCGGATCTTCATGAGATCGAGGCCAATTTGGTCTATGAAGTGAGTCCAGGACAGCCAAGGCTACACAGAGAAACCCTGTCTCAAAAAACCAAAACAAAAAACAAAAAGAAAAACAAAAAACCCTCAAAAACCAAAACCAAAAAGCACCATAACTAAGAGTTACTTGGGGAGGAAAGAGTTTGCTTTTGTGTATAGGTTACAGTTCATTGAGGAAGCCACAGTTGGAACTCAAGGCAGAAATTTGACATAAAAACCAAAGGATGCTACTTACTGACTGCTGTTAGGCTTATGTTCAGCTACCTTTCTTATATTCCTTAAGCCCACTTGCCTAGGAACGGTACCACCCACAGTGGGCTGGGCCCTCCTACATCCGTTAGCAGTAAAGAAATTGGGTACAGGGCAATATGATGGAGACATTTATCCAACCGAGAGTTCTTCCCCCCCAGGTGGGTCATGTTGACAACCATAATAAATTTCACAAATTAATACCTCTATATAGGCAATGTACTTTGTTATATTGTATATTTTAAGCTGATGACATTTGAGCAGACCACAGAACCAGATGGTCATTATAAAAGCTGGTCCCCTGAAGCAGGTCTTAGAACTCAGGGTGAATTTTCTGACCTTCTGCAAGGCAGGTCATAAGACACTCATCAGAGAGCGTCAGGTTCTTTCTCCATACTGGGAAGAAAGGAACATCAAACAAGATGCCAAGAAGAATCTAAATGTGGCTTGCCACCTCTCCCTTAGTTTGTTAGGATTAGGCATTACTTTTCTCCAAGGCTTTGCCCTCTCCATCAAACATAGGATATATAATACTTGGTGTATTACACAGTTTGCTGTCACTGTAGCAAAATACCTGAGGAAAAACCTACTTGCATCGGTTTCACAGGGGTTTTATAGTTCGTGGTTGGCTAGATCCACTACTTAGAGCCCGAGGCAGAACAGTCTTGTGTGTAGGCCAGAAGTTGACATTGAGTGTCTTCCATTGTTGTCTCAACCCATGCCCACCATTTATGTGGGTGCAAGGAATTCTAACTCAGGACCACTCCTTCCCCCAGCTAAGGCTTCATTCAAAATGAAGGGTCTCACTATGATGCCCTGGCTTGCATGGAACTCACTATGTGGGCCACGCTAGCCTCAAACTCATGTAGATCCATCCACCTGCCTTCGCCTCCCAGGTAACTGGGGTTAAAGGCTTGCACCACCATGCCCAGCTCTAAAAAAAAAATACCACATTATGTCACAGTGCTGGTGTGGAGGTGAGAGGACAACCTGCAGGAAGGAGTAAGTTCTGTCCTCTCACCATGTGGGGTTTCCAGGGGTCGGACAAATCCATGTTGTCAGGCCCAGCAGCAAGCAGGCTCAGCTGCTGATTTATCTCACCAGCTCAGGCTTCCATTCTTTGTCACACGGAGCTTGAGAGCATAGAGAGGAGTGAAAGAAAAGATGTCTCTCTTCTCTTATGAGGCACAGAACTTGGGTTTTCAGCACAACCATGGTGGGATGTCCTACCACCACCCGCACCATCCTCACCCCCACCCCATCTCCCAAACAAATGCTAGTTGGTGTCACCAGGACTAGCTACCCACTTACTGCTTAATTACAGGCTAATAAAGACAGCTGCTGAATATAGTGCGTTGCTAAGCAGGCCCATTGATTTATTAATGGGAGGCAAAGCTCATGAGCATTTTAAATGAGCAATGGACAAAGGAATCAGAACTGTGATTGTCTTGGCTGTGGTTCTGATATCAACCATCCAAAACCCAAAGCCCTGAAGGTGAAGAGATTTTTACAGCACAAGGAAGGTGTGGGAATATGGACCCAGGACATGGCCACCACTGCTAAAACTCAAAAGTTGTTAGAAAATCAAATGAAGCTTGTCCTCATGAAAAATAGAAAATTGAAGCAAGCTCAAAGCACAGGAGTTAAGGAGAGGGCTGTCAGCAGAGGCTGGGGTGAAGGGATGACTCCGCCAGAGCATGGCAGCCCCTTGAAAATAAAACATGGGTCATACATAGCCTAGCCCTTTCTAGCCCTCCTCATGGCTTCTCAAGGAAGCTCTGCTAATTTTGCACCCGGACATCTGGTGGCCCCATCACAGCAGTGAAAGAGGTCACATTTAGTTGGGAACTGTGTACCATCCTACTCTGTAATTTTTATACTGAATGGAATCTTCCTGACATTTCCCTTGGGAAGACAAAATCAACAAGGTGAGGTGCTGTAGGCTAACCCATGGTCTAGCAAGAGGGGCCAAACTGAGTCTAGGTGGGCACGTGTGGCCATGCCATGTGCTGGATGCTGAAAGAGAAGCCATGGAAAGCAGAGGAGGCCATGTCTAGCTAGATAGCAGTATTGAACCCAACAGTTCATATCTTAGCCTATTGGATTAAATGGAATCCTGGGGTGAGAAAGAGTATGCCAGGGTTTCGTTTTTGGAGACTCTCATTTGCTCTCTGGGTTCCTTAACCCTCCTTCCTACAGAACTTGTGGAAAATGACTCATTCTATTAGTTTTCTTTGTGTACTCTGTTTTATGGTTTTCAATATGAAACATGGCCCCTAGAAGATTCGTCCGTGGAAGGTTTGGTCCACAGATGGTGGCACTATTCTAGGAAACTGAAGAATCTTTAGAAGCCTAACTAGAGAAAGTAGGTCACTGGGCACATATGCTTGGTGGCCATATTTTGTCTATTACTTTTTTTTTTTTTTTGGTGTACCATCTGTCTATTATCTATTATCTATTTGTGCATCTATCTATCTTCTCTGATCTATCCATCTGTCTGTCTGTCTATCGATCTTCCATCAAAATATCCAGGGGCTAGAAAGATGGCTCAGTGGTGGTTAAGAGCTCTGGCTACTCTTTCAGAGGACCTGGCTTTAATTCTTAGCACCCATGTGGCAGCTCACATCCATCTGCAACTCCAGTCTCAGGGGAGCCAATGCTCTTTTGGCTTCTGCAGGCACCACACATGAACAAGGAACACAGACATACATGTAAGCAAAATACCCATTCATATACACATACATACATACATATTGACTGCTGTGGTGGCACATGCCTTTAATCTGAGCACTCAGGAAGCAGAGGCAGGTGGATCCCTATGACTTCAAGGCCAGCCTCTTTGATATAGTGGTTTCCAGGTCAAACCAAAACCAAAGCTATCTATATTATCTACTTATCTAAGTCATCATCTTACCACATTACCTAAATAACCAATCTAACTCCCTTCCTGTCCACCACAGGAATGTGCCCTGCCATCATGGTATTCTACCTCACCATGGGTCCGGGGACAATGAACTGAATTCTCTAAAACTGTTAGCCCTAACAACAACCTTCCTCCTTTAAGTTACACCAGGTATTTGTCACTGCCGTGAAAAGTTTACCCCTTTTCTGAACTGTAAGTTATTTAATGTGCTTCCCCTGAATATAACTGCTAGCCCACAGTGAAACATCCCGAGGGCCTGAGGGACCTCTCAGGAACGACGCCTGGGATTTGCTGAGTTCTTTACATACTTTCTGTCTCCTCATAGCCATAAGGCAGGAATTACTGTCCTCACTTTGCAGATGAGACAGAGTTGAGGAAGGTTCGGTGACTTCTGTCCAGCACAAATATTACTTGGTGGTACAGGAAAAAATACAAACCCAAGTTTTCTGGTACCAAAGCCTTTCTGTCCATTCAGAGCCTACAAAAGCCACTGACACTTCTTAAGAGTTGAAAAAAAAAAAAAAAAAAAAGCAGAGAAATGATTAGCTTAACAAATAGAATTAAAATACTAGTCATGAGAAACCCACGTGGACGCACACCCCAGCATTTGATGACCTCATTTCTGTGCCCCCTTCCCTCCAACCCCTTTCTCCCAACAGAAGCTCAACTCCCTTTAGCGTCCAAGATTTTCAGTGGCCCCCACCAGTTTTTGTCCTTTGGCTGATGTCAGCCAATCCAAGGGTGCTACTCCTTGCTGGTGATTGGTTTAAGATGGTCATGGGGCAGTAGTTTGGCCATTCGATAGGTATGCTGGCAAGTATCGAGGAGCAGTTTCCCTGTTCTTTTTAAAAGAAAGGTTCACAAGGAGAGCTGGAGGATGGCGTCTTGCACAGCACCTCTGCCTACTCCTCTTAGCACTGCTGTTGGCCTTCTGAGGGCCAAGACAGGTTGACACACAAGGAGGGTGTGGTGAACACTTGCAACTTATCTGGACCATCGACATGCTGTTGAGCTTTCCTATGTAAAGCCCTGGGGCTACACATCACTACACTTCCTGCTGTATACACGCAACTCCGACCCTCTCTGCCTCTCTATGATGTGTGAATGTATGAATTCATGAGCCTGTGTCTACACGTGGAGGTCACAGGAAGACATCAGGTGTCTTCTTTCTTTGAGTCAGGAGTCTGTCAGTGAGCCTGGACCTACGTTGGTGACCAGCAAGTAGACCTACTTCATCGTCCTCTTTCCAACCCTACAGCACTGGGGTTCCAGGCATTCCTGTCATCAACCCCTCTTTTTTGTGTGTAGGTGCTGGGATTTGAATTCAGATCCTTGTGCTTGCACATCAAGGACATTTACCCAGTGAGCAGTCTCTCTAGCCCTCAATTGTTCTTAAAGCTCTTGGATACTAAACTCTCCCCACTCATTTGCTGTGCGCTTCATTTTGTCTTCTCTGAAGCAGGGCGGTGGTAACGTGATCTCCCTCCATCTGTGTTTCCTGGCTTAGAGAGTTTTGAGTTTTGTCAAGGAAACTCAGTAGAAATTATACTGTAATTTCAGGCCTGTAAGGTTTCATTGGTGTGTGTGTGTGTGTGTGTGTGTGTGTGTGTGTGTGTGTGTGTGTGTGTTCATTCCTCAAAGGCACATTTCCTCCCTCTGGTTTAGGAATGTAGCTTCTAAGCTCCTCAAAATCACCAGCCTTCTTGGTCACAGGATGGATTTAGGATCCACAGGAGGCAGCATGGGATTCTGAAAATGGCTGCCTTTATTCAGGCCAAGGGCTGGCTTGGGTCTTTCATCATTTCCCTTGGTGGTAACTGCCTTTGGATGTTTCCAGTGGTTAAATGGTTATTTAAGCTATTTTGCCTTTCTTTTTCCAACTCCAAGACAGTTAATCACTTCCTATTCATCTCTCATTTGTAATCTAGAGAGCTTTCTCTGTGAAATGCAGAGTGATTTTGAAGCAGCCACAGGAAATTTCTCTCCCCCTGTTTCTTTCTGAGATCAAATGAGTATCTGTCAACAAAGCCCAGTCATCCTGTGCTTAGGCTCTCCAGTGTGAAAATGAGATAATGCTGGTCTCAGACTTCTCAGGGTCTCTTCATGGGTCTGTGGGCTGCAACCTGCCTGCACTTCTTCTCCCCAATTTGGCCCCTTTCAGTGTCTTCCCCCATTCCCCTCTTTCAAGTATCAATAAATTTCTCCACGGTCTGTATTCTTTGTGGCATTTAATCTCTTTATAAGGTACCTCAGATTTGTGTCATTCAATTCGTCATAAGCTGTCCAGTGCCTGCTATAGTCAAGGGTGTGTGATGGTGATGATGATGGTGATGATGAAGGATGGCACAAGATGGAGATGTGAGCATAAGTCATGTGTGGGCCTACGTGTGTGCACTCCCATAAGGAGGCTAACTACTTTAGAGAAGAGGTAAGTAGGGCTACATCTTCAACCAGCTGAGGTAAAAGAGCCTGGATCAGAAGAAGGCAAAGTAGCAGTTGCCACCCCCTTACCCAGGCTGTGGATCGTGACCAGCTCTCATTTTTATAATTAATAATAAGAGATAAGGCAATAAGATAAAAGATGCCAGGCAGCAGATGTTATATTATATGAGGTTTATTAAACGAGCATGGAGGAGAATGGAAGCGGGGAGGGGGACCCCAGAGAGAAAGAGAGAGAGAGAGAGAAGGACAGAGACAGAAGAAGAGAAAAAGTGGGTAAGGGGGTAAGAGAGAGAGAGGGGGGAGGTGGGTCTGTCCTTTTATATACTGGGCAGAGCCATGCCCCTATGGCAGGTAGGCAATGACATCACAGGTAGGCAGGCTAAAGCAGAGTTCTAACACTCATAACTCCAGTATCTTTCCTCTCCTCTCCTTTCCTTTAATTTCATGCTTTACTATACTGAGGACCTCACACATGACAGGCTCATGCTCCAGCCCAACTGCCTTAATTACTTTTCTATCGGCCTAGGCAACTTACAGAAAGGAGAGATTATTTGGGATTATGGTTCCAGAGGGAGAAGAGTCCATGACCATCATGGTAGGCAGCACGGCAGCAGGGAGGCAGGCATGGTGCAGGGGCGGTAGCTGAGAGCTCATGTTTAAATCCACAAGCAGGAAGCAGAGAGCACACTGAGAACAGCATGAATTTCTTGAACCGTCAAAGCCGGCTCCAGTGACACACCTCCTCCAGCAAGGCCACACCTCCTAATCCTTCCCAAACATGTCCACCACCTGGGCACTGAGCATCAACAATATGACCCTATGGAGGTCATTCTTACTCAAACCACCACAGTAGCTGACTTCACCTCGCCTCTCTTGTGCTCTATTTTTGCTTCTTCCTCACATCTCCTTTTTTTCTGACTCATTCTTTTCTGCAGTGACCTTGAACTCCATGAATAACAGGACTGGTTAAAAGCATCTCTATGATGAGAACCATAGAGAACTCATGAAACAGTGCACCTCACAGGACAGATCGCGATGATATCCCTCCCCAAAGGAGTCACTCATTATGGGAAGACTGCACCCTGGAGAAGGGCCCATCTCATGGGCACCACATTGCCACTTTCAAGTGATGACAATGAAAACAACTCCTTTGAAGAAAATAAACAAAGGCAAAATGCCCCACTTTCTAACAACCTGACCCTGACGGCTTAGAGCCTCACCCAGTGACTTGTGATGACTTGTGATAAACAATTAGACAATTAGAGTCTAATTTCTAAGGACCCATGGTGCCTCACCCCAAATGACCAGTTTCAGACAAGACAAATGATATTATAAAGTTTACTACCCAACAAGATACAATCCACCTCATATCTATGTAAATATGATCCCTCACAACTGGCCTAGGAGCAAATTAACTGACATAAAAAGAACCCCAATTCACTCTCAGGAGAGTGATTTTCTCTGTGAATTTGCTTACTACCTTCCTGGCCAGTGTCTATTCTTTATTAAACATTTTATATCAATTCTGGTCTAGTAACTGCTATTACCTCTATGCCTGGAGCTCATCACTCCGAGCACGACGTTCATTGGAATCTTTCACAGAAGCAGGATGGGAGATACTCTCCACTTCAGCCCGACCCCCATGGCCCGGGCCGTCAGCAATGCAGACCCCAGCTTCCGCCTTTGTTTCCCTTTTACAGAACAGCTTAAAGACCCCATCATCTTCTGGAAGCTGCATGATGGGTGCTGAGCCCTCTAGTTGCGCTTCCAGATCCGGTCACATTCGCGCAACCTCCTTTCTCTGATTCATGAGTCATTCTTTGCTCAAACAAATTCTGTTAAGTTGATTTTGCTGAAAACTTTTATTAGAATTAAAGCATCACCCTTTTTGAAAGTGAGGCTGAACCCCGTAACTATTGATGCAGTACATATAAATAACGTGGTGTCCTGGAAGTTTGCGGCACGCTGCCTGACTCTGCAGGTTACTATTACGGGAGAATTAGGGTCCCCTCTTCAGGGACTTTGTATCCTTAATAAAATAATTTAAGGGTAGACTCAAAAGGAAGGTCCAGTAAACACTCTTTCTGTAGCAAACAAACAAACAAACAAACAACAGACAACAACAACAACAAAACAAAATAGGGCAGGCAAGCGGTAATCTCAGCAGCTTCTTGGAGGAGGAGGATGGAGTAGGTAAAGGTAGAGAAAGCACATGGCCAGTTATCTGAGGTAAGGCAGCATGGCGGTCATTCATGTGATTGGCCATCAGGTACATGGGGGAAGGGAAAGAAAGTACCGGGGTGGGGGTGGGTGGGTGAATCATACTTAGGCTCTGACCAGCACCCAAAAGAAAAATACAAAAAAAGAAGAAAAAAGAAAAAGTTAAGGAGACCCAACAGAACCTCATGGCAGTTTATAGGAACTAGCCTAGGAGCGGGGAATTCTGGGAAGGAAAAGCACATTATCTCATTAGAGGGCTGATTACTCCCTGGCTTTCTTCAGCATGGCTTAAGTTTGCAGGCCTTCCTGAGGAAGGGCCCCTTGGCCAGATGACTGACTGGCTCAACTGGATCAGCTCTTACGGGAGGAGACAATGGCACCAAGAGGCGGATTCTAGTCTTTTAGCGGGGAGGCAACAGTGGTCCCTTAAGGGGCCTTCCATGCTATTGTAACACAGGGCTAAAGTGGCCTGCTGTATAGTAGCTGGCTACCGACCACTCTCAACCACTGCCTACCCAAAATGTGGTTAATATGACTGACATATGCTCTAGGGGTAAAATGTACTCTGGGCTTTAAAGACAATACCAAAGAGGAAGGGGGGGGAAAAAAGGAAAATGCTTCAATAATTTAAAGCTGTTGAAACAATAAGTTTGTATATATTAAGCTAAATAAGGTTATAGTTACAGATAATTTCCAGTTTCTTTTTTTAACCTTTTGAATATTTCAAGTTACACATGGCTCCCATCTCATTTCATTGGATTGCACAGAGGAGGTGGGCAGTTGTGGTGACAGGCCATTCTTGTGGTATTTATTCACAGCTGTTTGGCCTAACAAGCTTCAGTGACAAGGGGTCACAGAGGTTTCACCCGTGCCTGGCTTCATGAACACTTAGCCAGTTGTGGTGGGGTCTGAGTTACCCATGGTCCAGGGCCCGCCATTGCTTCATGCAGCCAAGGCTCCCCCTACACCTTTGAAGAAGGCCTTTTGGAGCTAAAAGCCCGTAAGGTCCACAGGAGGCCGCAGCTTGGTCTGGTCTCTGGATGCATCAATTAAGAATGCTTTGATAACCCAGCTTCCTCTCTGGCCCAGAGCTCACACTCACCAGCTAATTAATGCTCCAAAGAAAGAGAGCTGCAACTCAGAGCCAGCCTTCAGTCTCTGCTTCCGCTGGGGGTGAGCGGCTCAGAGGGTCACCTGCTGGAGATCCGGCTTGGTTCAGGCTTTTCAGGACAAACAGCACTTTTTTTTTTTTTTTTTTTTTTTTTTTTTTTTTTGCATAATTTCATCCTTCCAAAGTGAGAGAAAGACAGCTCGTTAAAAGCCAGATTTCTTTTTTTTCTTTTCTTTTCTTTTTTTTTTCTTTTTTGCAAGTGACTAGGCCTTTTCTTTGCTAATAGTGATGGGAGGAAAACAGGGTGTCTTTGAGCTCAGTGGGGGATTTGATTCTTGCCTTACATAAGCTGTACCTTGGGGAGGGGGAGGTTAAGGCTCTGGGAAGTCACACAGACTTTCCACTGAGTCAGTGGCCTCTGTATATTATGCTTTAAAAATGAGGTGCCCAGCAACTGATAAGAAATGTAAAGGTTTATTGTAGAAGCAAGGGAGAACAGGAAATAGAAAAGGGGCACCCCAGGGGGACAAGGAAAAAGACAGAAAGACAGACAGAGAGGGACAAACAGACAGAGAGAGCAAGAGAGCAAGAAGGTAAGAGAGAAAGATGGGATTGTCCTTTTATATACTACTGGGCAGGGGCACACTCCTGGTGGTGGGTGGGCTGTGATGATGTCATAGGTTGCTAGGCAGCCTGGATGCAGGCTTGTGAAACCACTTATATGCTAACTCTTCTGGGTTCTATTTTGGTTTGGTTTGGTTTTTTTTCTTATATATTACATCCCAATCACTATTTCTCGTCCCTCCCCTCCCCACAGCCTCATCCTCACCTCCACCTCCCCTCTCATCCAGATCCCCTCAACCTCTGCCTCCCCTCAGAAAGGAGCAGGCCTCTCAGGGACATCAACCAAACATGTCATAACAAGCTACAGTAAGACCAGGCACACACTGTAAGGGCAAAAATAATGCCATATTGTATATGTAATGTATATTCTACAATTAATGCTGTGGTCTATGAGAAGTTGTCCTCCAGGTGACTTCACTGCTTCCTGCGTTCCGGGAAAGACCACACACTGCCATAAACTAGACCTACCAGCAGTCTCCAGAAACTCCACAGGAGCGATTAGATACAGTTAACTCCCAATGTTCCTCTGAGATTAAAACAAACAAAACAAAACAAAAAACAAACAAACAAAAAACCCAACAACAACAACAAAACAAAACTTCCCCTCCAGATCCAGCCTCCATCCAATCTGCCTGAGGACCTACATTCCTGTGACCCCAAGCCCTAACTACAGTTTTTCCTTATAAACCCCTTACCCTTGAAGCTCTGGTATCACTCTCCTATCCTGCTGTGTCAGGAAGGATTGTGATTCAAAGCTCTGAGCCCCTAAAACAGGACGCTGTGTACATTGCATTGGTATCGAGTCCTGGTGGTCTTCTTGGGAGGGTCTTGCAACCTGGGTAATCTCAGCGTAACCATACCATCACATCAAGGCTGGACAAAGCAGCCCAGTAGGAGGAAAAGGGTCTCACAAGTAGGCAAGAGAGTCAGAGACAGCCCCTGCTCCCAGTGTTAGGATTCCCACCAGAATACCAAGCTACTCAGCCGTAATGTATGTGCAGAGGACCTGGGTCAGACCCCTACAGCTCTCTGATCTCTGCAAGTTCCCATGAGTCCCGCACAGTTGATTCTGTGAGGCATGTTCTCCTGATGTGTCCTGACCCCTCTGGTGCCTCTAATCCTTCCCCTCCCTCCTTCATGGGACTCCCTAGCTCCACCTACTGTCTGGCTGTGGGACTCTGCATCTGCTCCCATCATTGCTGCATGAAGTCTCTTTGATGATGATTCTGCTAGGCTTTGGTCTAAGCACACTCTGCAGGCAGGACAATCTGTAGATCAAAGGTTTTGTGCCCGGATTGGTGTCCCAGACCCTCCACTTGAGGCCTCCTGGTTACAGGAGATGGCTGGCTCAGGCCCTGTGTGGCCTCTGGGTTCCTGTTTCATGAATTTGAAGAATGAAGTTCACGGACAATAAAAGATGGGTTCCGAGAGAAGAGCTGTTATAAACCTGTGACGGGAGATTAAGAGTAAGAAAACAGAGGGCTCCTGTGTAGTCCAAATGGAGCCCTAGAAGTGGAATTCTGTTGAACTGCTTGGCCTTCTATAGGGTACTGCACAAAATGAGTGACACATGTGCTGGGGGATGAGCTGGTCGATCCAGTTCCCTAACCAGCAGGTGTAGGTGTTCTCAGTTTTGGTCACATCCTTGCATACAGCTTCCAAGTGCGTGGTTGTGGTGGAGGGGTGGAGGTGTCCTCCTCTGGGGTGGTTGGTGTTGACAAGACCAGGAACCAGAGGTCTCTGGCAAGCCTGGCCTTCTACCAAGTCATAGCCAGAGTCATCTTATTTGGGCTTAAAGTTCTCTGTTGTCTCTGGCTTTCAGTGAAGAGCTGCAGACAGTGTCAGGGACATTTCCAGCTTTTAGCCAAGGAAACACTGTTTACTTTTTAGGCCCCCCTATCCTAAAACTATCTGACCAGTTTCTGTCTCCTATTCCCCTCAGCAGTGTTTGAAATAATTAACGGAGAAACCACACATTTGAATAGCCTGAGTCATACAAGTCAGCAGAGCATCTCTTCCCCTTTGACACCTCAAAGTCAGCATATGCAAAGGACCTCCTTGGGATCCCCCATGTGCCCTCCTCATTAAAGCTGATCACATGCACAGGCTCTCCCAGTCTCCAAAGCTCAGAATACTGCACTAAAGCTGGCTCCTCCATCTCTTGCTCCTTACTTGAAAACTTTTGCTGAGGCATGTCAACAGAAAAAGCACAGCTCTTACTGTAAAGGGAAGAAGAGGAGCCATGGGGGTGAGCATGGCCCAGGAACAGACTTGGGTTATCCCAGAGTCCATGGTCCATGGTGGAAGCAGTTTCATGGTTGACCCGGCCTGCTGGGGTTCAACTAACGCTTGGGAGGAGAATTCTCCTGTATAGGGACAGAACACAAGACACGAAGAAGGAGAGCAAGTCTTTGATCAAGCTCTCAAATTTTATTTTTCAGGTAGAAGGTTTTATAGACATGGGGGGCATAGGTATTTGCATAAGTGAGGGTTGCTATGGATACCTAACTCTGGCATGCTCCAGCAAGTGTCTACCTTTACAGCTGCTATAACCACAGAAGAGGAAGAAATTCCAGAGAGAAAGGGAAGTTGTAAAAGATCTGGTTAGCCAGGAAAAAGTTCCCGAAACTGCTGCTCGCAGGTAGCTGGCCTTTAATCTGATTTTACCAGTAGTCTTGCTGGAAAGGCTAGTTTATAGCCAGAAAGGAGTAGCTCGGGGATCTTAGAATGACCATCTCCCACAGTAAACCACAACAGGTGTCTAACTGCCGAACCACGACAGAGTCAGCTGGTTTCTGGTAAATGACAGACTGCTGGAGAAATAGGAACCTAGGCTCTGACAAGATGGAAGAACATTGGCCATATAGCCCATCACCAACATATAGTTTTACAGAATAAAGAAAGTCATACATCAAGGGAAGTTTAAAGTATATTGGTGGGTACATCAAAGAGGTGGTTACAGCAAGGTTGGGGAGGGGCTGCTCTATAGGCCTAAGATGCTATCTGATGGCGCTTTTAGCTTTTGGGTTGGTGGAAGCTACTGGTCTGCTAAGTTAACAGGTTCCAAATGGTTTTTATGTACTAGTCACAGGATATTAGTCCTGACACAGAGGTGGCCAAGGAATTCATTCCCAGCTGAAGCTGGGCCCAGTTAAGGCAGTTAGCCTCTGGGCCTGTGACATTCCTCCTTCTCCATCTCACCGCAGTTTTAATCAGCCAATCAGTATTTGCAGGCACAGCTTCTTTCCAGAAACTTTCACTCAGCGTCAGTGTGCATCTCCCCCTCTTTTCAACTTCCCCGCTTCTCTAACCTGCTGTGGTTTTCCTAATTCAGACTTCCTTTGCTTTGCTGGTTTGTTTTCTTACCAGATTTAGGGGGTCACAGCCTGTGCCCCAACAAACTAGGTTTGGTTGCCTGTTCTCAATGACCCAATTAAAAGAGTTGAATTGATAGAGAAAAGTAAAACCAGGGGACTTAATCACTGTGGCCACATCGGGAAAGAGGGACAAAGAGACTCAGTGAAACATCCCAACCTTGCAAGACCATCTTCTCTTTGGGGTCCCAACATGAGGGTAGGGTTTGAATAAAAAGCAAGAGCTATGCGTGAGAAAAGAGTGCAGCAAGGTGAGGTCTCCTGGCAACAGTTCGGTGGAGCTTTCATAATAACAGGACAAAAAGAGGTCATAAATCAAGTCATCTTTCACATACGTTGCTCAGACTGTCAGGTGGATGTGCTGGGGGTTGGTCAGATACTTGCAGTCCAGATGAGTGCATTCTCATATATACCAAATGATGCTGTCTAAACCTTGCTCCCCAATATTCTCTGATTGGCTAAATAAAGTTGCTGACAACTAGTTACTGGGCAGAACAGAGGTAGGCAGAGCTTCAGTTCCCAGGCAGGGAGTCTCAGGGAGGGACTACGCAAGCAGTATAAGAGAGGAGTGTGGGGGGCATGGCCTGATGGAGCAGACCCAGTCCAGTCTCTGAGGCTTAACTATATTTACAAAAGCCTAGGCCAATATAGCCAGGCATGTTCCCTGACCTGCTCATAAACAATATCTCGTTTATTCTATTCTTAGTTCTGCCATGTGGGTGGCCAGCTCTGTTCAGTTTTATAGTCCGTCTTCGTCAGAATCCCAGGACAATTTTCCACCTCTGACTATCTCCCAGAGCTGCCTCCCCCACCCCCTCTCTGTCTTTCTCTGTCTCTGTCTCTCTCTCTCTCTCTGTGTATCTGTCTTTCTGTCTCTCTCTCTCTCTCTCTGTCTTTCTGTCTCTCTGTCTCTGTCTCTGTCTATGTGTGTGTGTGTGTCTATCTGTCTCTCTCTCTCTGTCTTTCTCTCTCTTTCTACACACACACACACACACACACACACACCCCTCCTTATTTCATGCCTCAGCTAACAGGCCATTAGCTTCTTATTGACAGGTGATGTTTCCATACAGAAACAAGAGATTCCTTCTACACAGGTGGATGGCTGCTCCCTGCCTCAGATGCTGTCTGGAGACATTCATAGCCTTTGGACTAGTGGAACCTGGAAAGATTAAAAGGCAGAGAGAATTATGGGGCGTGGGAAAAGAAAAGGTTACTCTTGCTAGGTGAGTAGTGAGAATTTCAGCATAATTAACATTTGCTTTGAGGATCGATGGTATAGAGGTAATTTATTTGCTATATAGATATTTAATGTTAAAAAAAGCAATGGCTCAGACATAAGACCTGGGGTATATGACCTTGGGCAGGGCCTCATGCTTTGCTCAGGCATTTTCTGGGAATCTTAAGACTATTATGTTTGTTTACGTGACCTCCCCTCTTGCAAGAGTGATCCAGAGCTCTCTACCTTGCTGATTGTAAGTCTGTCAGATATCCTCAGAAACCAGCATGTGATGCCACTGAAGTTCCTTAGCAACACTTCAAAGATAATAGCTTCAAACCAAGCCCGATTTTACATATGGCTTTCTGAAGACAATGAGTGAGGCTCTGTCTTGAGCAACCCACAGCCTTGTTGTGCTCAAAGGTCTCTTACTTTCTTCCCCAGGGCCTCTTCCCTCTCCTTAACCTTTGTGCTTAAAATGTATTAAAAATGGCTTTTGAGAAACCAATTCTACTTCACATGGGCTTAGTCTGATATTCTTTTCTGCATCTGGTTTTACATGAGTTGGGGGTCCCTTAAAGATCAGGGGCTTCCTCCAGTTGCTGTGGAATGTGTGAGTCTAGCTCCACCCTGGCTGTGGCTGACAGGGCTAGTGCTGCCTTCCATCCGTGTCCCTCCTGAGGGCATAGATTTCTGAAATCCTTCCCTAACAGTCAGACAGTAGCTTACAACAGACGTGCATCACCTTTCAGGTCTGCGTCAGGATGGTGCAGGGCCATGTTCCTTCTGAAGGGGCTAGACAGGGGTGTGGCTTCTAAGCAAAGACGTGGCATGTTTCCTTGATGTTCTCTCTCTCTTTCTCTCTCTCTCTCTCTCTCTCTCTCTCTCTCTCTCTCTCTCTCTCTCTCTCCCTCCCTCTCTCTCTCTCTCTCTCTCTCTCTCTCTCTCTCTCTCTCTCTCTCTCTCTCTCTCGTGTGTGTGTGTGTGTGTGTGTGTGTGTGTGTGTGTGTGTGTGTATGCCTGTGTGCATCTGTCTGTCTTCACATTTTCTCTTGTGGCAGAGGAAATGGACATCTTTACCTCCATTTCTAGATCATGGCTGAGATTCTCAGAGGAAAGGCAAATTAACAAGAGAAAACATGCAAATGCATTCAACATTCAAAATATATAATAGAACCCATGGATGAGAACTCCTAGGCCCCAAAGATGAACTTACTATTATAATTCTGTTAAACGAATATAGTAGTTAACTATCCTCTATAGACATATCTTTACCCATAGATTAGCACAGCTCTCTGCCCTCACCATAGAAGGGTTTTTAGATGTGGCTGGTGGTTAATGCAGAAACTCATGACTGGCAAAAGTGCAAAGAAAAAGTGTTTGTGAACTACTCAGCCATAAATGGTCCCTCTATATCACATTGCCTTCCTCCAAGGCACAGGAAATACTGGTGATTCTATAGATGCAAGGAGAAAAACTACTGATCCAAGTCATGGCCAAATTAATCAGAGCAAACTGTGTGTGTGTGTGTGTGTGTGTGTGTGTGTGTGTGTGTGTGTGTGT
>OU015744.1:86835833-86848225 GCA_907169655.1 Acomys percivali
TGTGTGTGTGTGTGTGTGTGTGTGTGTGTGTGTGTGTGTGTGTGTGTTTGTACACTGGCTGTCTCTCCCCAAAGTGATGTTCAAGAAGTCAGCACTGGCCATGGGTAAGATAAGAGGAGTATGGGGTTTCGAGGCAGAGGCAGGACAAATAGGCAAAGAAGCACCTTGTAAGTATAACAAGTTGGTCATAACAACCTCTTGAAACAAAGACATGATTATAAGGTGGTCATAACAAGGTGATCGTAAAACAAGGTGGCCATAATAATCATTTGAAGCAAAGCCATGGTTGCTATTTCCTGGAACAAGCAATACAGAACCATTTGTAGTTAAGGTTACAGATGAGGCCTAGCCCGATCCCTGAGAAACAGATTTAATTATAAACACGAATGAACCCAGTTTGTCTTTATATAAGATGGCTAAGATAGAGGCAGACTGGTTTATCAATATCTCTGAAATAACGTAGACTGGAAAAATTGTGCTAAGTAGGTGCTACAGCACAGAGCCATGGCCCCAGCTTCTCCCTGGGGGATCCTAGGTAGATATTAGGGACAAGGTATCAGAGGAGACTGGAGTGAAACAGTATCTTCTGGACATGGCAGCATCAATGAACTTATAGCCTGGCAGCCTGTATATGACCTCTGCAAGATCAAGCCAGTCAGTGTTTTAGCATAGGAGATGGGGTAGGGGTGGGGCCCCTGGGAAACTATTAACAGTTTCTGTCAGCTAATGGAGGAATCAAGATTTTTTTTTTCAGGGTTGTGGCCCCTGGTAGGTCCACCTATACAGTGGCCGTGAGTATCTGAGCAGCACAAATTGGACTTAGTATGGTATTTAAAAAAAAAAAAAAAAGACTTGAAATTGGGAGAAGAGGGTAAGTGAGCAGTGGGGTTAAACTTGGGAGGAGTGAGGTCTAAATATGATCGAAATACATAGTAGGCATGTATGAAATTTTCAAAGAATTAGAAAATATATACTTAAAAAATTAACAAATAGCTGGTGCAAGGCTGCGGGGTTCGAAAGATGAGGTCCTCAGTGCATTCTGAGGAGGATGATTGTGTTCCAGAGCTACACAGAAATGTTCACACAACCGCCCCCCCCCAACACACACACAAGAGCAGCCTGATTGGGAGGAAACACTTAGCGCAATGTATTAGAAATACCCAAGCCGAGATCTTCCAAGATGGCATCAATTGCACACTGTGTCTGATCTGCAGAACAGCGGTGACTGCACAGCCACCAAAGGACCACACTGCAAGCCCCAAAACACAATGCTGGTGTTTCCCAGAAAGAAGGAAATCCTGTCATATGGATCATCCCTGCCCTCCCACTGCAGGACCATGGGCCCATGCTCCAGTGAACTCTCAGGGACCTCTGGCCACCACTGTTGCCACTACCACTGCTTTTTGGGTTGTGGCCTTGCAGTGCAGTGCAGGCCAAGGAGATGGTGTTTGAGGAGGTGGTGCTGGAGTTCAGCCTGAGTGAGGACTGCGCCGTCCACACCACAGGCCTCACAGACCTCCTCTCACAGACCGGGGCTATACTCAGTGCCGAGAGCTGGATGGTGCAGAGGTGGCAGCACTGGGGAGGGGGCACATGGTGTATGGAGCACATGATGGAGCCAGAGACTCGGGAGGCATGAATCAACAGAGCCACAAGTTCCCCCGGACAAGAAGCTGAGCTGGGCCAACATCAATGGTTTAGGTGAGCAATTCAATGAAGACTTTGAGGGGCCTCCGCTTGCCACCTGCTGGATGGCCCACAGGATCCAGTACCCACAGGAGTAGGAGGCCATCCAGTCCTTGATGGCCAGCCACAATCTGGCAAATTGAACAGGAACAGGAGAGCTGGCCCTAAGGACACAAGGATAGGAGAGCTGGCCCTGAGGATGTGGGGGCAGGTGAGCCAGCTCTGGGGAGATGGGAGATGGAGAGCTGGCCCTGCCCTAAGGACACAGGAATGGGAGAGCTGACTCCACCCTGAGGACATGGGAACAGGAGAGCCAGCCCTGACGTGATGGCATGGGAGCAAGAGACAAGGCCCTGCCCTGAGGACAAGGGAGCAGGCCCTCATCCAGGCTTCTGAGTCTCCCTCACCCCAACATCTACCTCATGTATGACCTGCTGGAACACATGAAGGGGCCAAACCTGCAGATTCAAAGATTAAGAATCTCCTTGACACACAGCAACAACAGGATAGCCGACAGCAGCCCCAGTGAGGAAACTGTAACAAAAGTGTAGGCCTCAAACCAGACCCATGACGCATAGCAATGAACATTTGAAAGTAAACATATGTGGACAAAAGACTATACTGTGTGATACACTACAGCTTCTCTGACAAGATTTTTGTTTGTTTGTTTGTTTTACTGGGGGGAGGTTGCAAGGGCAGAGGGTGGATATGAGGGCATGGGGAGAGGAGAGGGATTTTGGTGCATAATGTGTAAATCATAGACATTCAATCAAAGCAAGAGAAAATTAACAAATATATTAAGCTTACATCATTATATGTATGCAGCAGGGGTGCCTTCATAAGTGAATGGGGAAGTACATGGGTTATGTAATGTTTGTAGACCATTGTGTAGAGCTATGACTTGGGACAAGAATGTGATCTGAGGGTAATAAACTGAGATTTCAGGGGAGCTCAGAAAGGCCTGCTTGCATGGATCCTTCTAGACATCCAGATGTGCATGAACTTCCCTCCATCCAGTGTTAGGCGGGACACCTGTCTCATTAAGATCTTCAAAAAAGAAGGTTAGAGAGTGACCTTCTGCTGTTTTGTGGCCTGCTTCAGAACAAAGGGTAGAGAGCAAGTAGGGGTGGCTTTCCTGCTTCTGCTTCTTCCTCAGAGGATGCCACAGCTGGGAGAAGTATGCGCTCATCCACACTGCTACAATGTCCAGTCTCCAAATCAAACCATGTTCTGATGAGTTAGTTACAAAGTGACGGACAAAGGCAAAGTAAAGAAGGAAGGGTTCATCCGGCTCTGTGTGAGGTTAGGGTCCATTCTCGGCTGGGAAGTTGGGCTTCAGGAGGCAGCTGGTCTTGCTGTATCTGCAGTCCGGTGCAGAGGGTGATGGATGCTACTTTTGGTCAGCTCTTTTTCTTCTTTTCAATCTACTCCAGACTGCAGCTCATAAAAAACTGCAGCTCACGTTCAGGGTGGGTCTTTTCGTCTCAATTAACCCAGTCTAGAAAATCCCCCACAGACTGCCCAGAGGTGTGTTTCCATGGTGATTGTTGGTCCCATCAGTTGACCTTCCTTAAAATGGTGTCCTTAGTACCAAGGGGTTATCTTTTCAGTATACAAATGTTAGGCTATGCAGTTGAACCCATAGCACCATGCTTTTGGCCAAGCCCAAATGCTGTGCACTTCTGAAAATATCCCTGACCCTTTCCGCATACTCCACATTTATTGAACATAATGTCTATCGCTCCCCATACACCTGTGACTTCATAATGCCTCCACATTTCATAACAGAAAATGCAAACCAGCACCTAGAAGCAGCTGCTTTGCTAAACAGCATTGTCTAGGACCTGCAAGGTAGCTGAAGCGGGATCAAAGCCCAGCATAACAGCTCTGCTTGCATTTTATGTCTGCTTTGGCTAAAGGTACAAAGATAAATTGTAGTCCTTAATCTCTCCCCTTAAGTAACTTTGAATTCCAGGAAAACCTCCCAGAACATACTCCCTCCACTTTCAGATGAGGACAATTACGCAGGAAAGTGAGACTGCACCCTGGCAATTAGCAGTGCCAAGATTTATTGGGCTACCGTTGGGGCAGAATGTATTAGACTATCTTGCAGGATAGAGTGGAGTTGAGACAGCATTGGGTCAATGATAGGCAGGACTCCACCTTGGCCAGGACAACTTGGTTATGCACACCTCTTCCCTGTGTTTTAACTTAAACCTCATCCCAGGACCCAGAAGACCTGAGATGTAGGGAGGATGTCATTGGATTGCTTTATTTGGTTCTTTCTCCAATGCATGCATACTGTTTTTTGTTTTGGTTTGTTTGTTTGTTTTCCATCATTCATCTCTTCATGTGTCAAATAGAGATGAATGGCTAAGTCTGGCTCATTTTAGTGGTGTCTAGGTTCAGATATTTGTGATGCTTACACTGCTGTCTGAGGGAATGCTGACCTGCCCCCCTGGAGGCCTCTGATGGTCACAGCCAGTGTCCCCTCTCTCTTGGAGGGCACAGGACGGGAAGCATCACTGCTTGCTTCATCACGAACTCTTCTTGGCCCTAGAATCTGCTGTGTGTACGTGGCCACTCTCTGCCATGACTCTCGTCCCAAGAGCTAGCACTCCATTCTAAAAGAGAGCCCTGTGGACTCCTTGATGTCTGACTGCTGAACGAAGCGAAGCACCTCCCTTGCTCCCACAGAAGGGCTGGGTTTGTTTCAGCCGTCGCATGCCTGTCAACACCTTGTCCACCGACAGCAGTTTAATCTGATATTTGAGATGCAGCTCCCGATTTCTTCTCACAGCCTGCTCAGCTCCTTTGTGGTTTTGATTAGGAGATAGCAGCCCGCGGGCAAGAACTAGGTCAGGTCACACCATTTAATAAAGCTATCACGGCCCGATGTGAGCGCGACACACAAAAGGGAGCAGGGGCACACAGCTCTACTCTTTGTGGCAGGAAACCAGGCGGTGTGCAACTTGGGTAGAGACCTTTTTGATGTCACAGGGTGAGGGATTAAGTCATAATTATGTAGATCTAAATTGCCTTCCAGCGAGGCCACTGGCGGTTCTTCATTAGCATCACAGCAGGTCTAATTCCAGTGCAGACTGATCATCCTTCAGCTGCCTGACACCCAGCCTGCAGAGTACGTTCAGAATTAAGCAGGGACCTGGGCTGTAAGAACATCAGGTGCTGTCTTTCCAGGTTTGCCTCAGTCATGTGTTGATGAATGTGTATGAAGCCTCTCTCTCTCCACAGTGGCTGCTCCCATGCATCTGATAACAGTCCTAGAATCTGAGACTCCAGCAGTTGTGAAATGTTAGAGAAAAGCTATCCGTTGAGTATTGAAAAGATAGAAAAGTTGCTTTTCAACCCTGGCCCACTTGGTACCTTATGAGATGGCCTCAGGGCTGTTCTATACTTTCCGAGAAAAACCACACCCTCATACCTGTCCCAAACACCTGACAGCACATGATGTCCCAAGCTGAGCTCTTGCCCCCTCAGGGATAAAATAACTAGTAGCCAGTCATTTTAAAGGTCAACTAACTAATCATGTTTGTACTAAGTTTTGCTTCTATAAGAGTATAAAAGACCCAAGCTTTGCTTATTTGGGGTCTCCAGCTCAATAGAGCTTGGTAGACCCGTCGCGATGGATCAATAAAGCATCCCTTGCTGTTTGCATCGGACTGGACTCTTGTGTCTCACTGGGCTCCGGGAAGTAGGACCTAGCCCCCCAGGTCTTACAGTATTTTAAGGAGTGCAGAGGCAACTCAGATTTTCTTTCTTAGAAACATTTATGACTGAGCTGGTCAACTGATAATCACCACAAAGCTAGACTTCAAATAACCCTTCAAATGCCCATAACATTTCAGCAGATCTCTCCAGGAAGGCTGAGGAATGAATGGGTGGGTGGGTGGCTGGGTGGGTGGAGGCTTAAGGAGCAAGAATACTGGTCTGGTAGCTACGCTGTTCCTGTCTCATATAGGTGTGAAGGATACCCAGTTGATGGGTAAGAAACCTGGGGGTTTAGTTGACTCTTGTTTTGGGTCACTCAGATGTTTGTGAGTTGTGAGAATCTATGAGCCAAAAGCAACTCCTGTGGAGACTGCTTTTCCCAAGTAGCTTAACTTTAGGGCACTGCAAGGTGGCCTGAAGGAACATCGAGACTTGCGGTTGTCCAAGGAGGAGGGCCCTCACGCCCACCTTCTAGGGTTACTTGCATTTTTCTACCCACATCAAGGAATCTTCAGTTGGTTTGATTATTAATTAATTAATTAATTAATTTAGGTTTTTCGAGACAGGGTTTCTCTGTGTATCCCTGGCTGTCCTGGACTCACTTTGTAGACCAGGCTGACCTCGAACTCACAGTGGTCCACCTGCCTCTGCCTCCCAAGTGCTGGGATTACAAGCTTGCACCACCAAGCCTGGCTTCAGTTGGTTTTTAAACTGAACAGTGTTTAGCTCCCAACGGAAACCCTGAGATGGCGGAGATGGGGGCATAGTCTAAGCCAGCAGGGCCCTAACCTAAGTGAGCTCTGAGGCTGAGAAAGAATGAACCCCAGGTCCTGCCAGCAGAGCCACAGACCCTCATTCCTGTGAACCAGGCACTGCAGTTTCTTTCTCCTTGGGATTTCATGATGCTGAGCTGTAATTTGCTGCAACTCTCCTATTTTTATGTCATCACTGCTGTTTACAGCTTCTTTCTTTAATTTAATTTTGAGACTGATGGTCCTATGGGTTGCTTGGGTGGGCCTGCAGCTATCTATGGACTCAGCTGACGTCGTTGTCTCAGTCTGCTGAGTGATGGGATTATAGGCACGTACCACTGCACCTGGCTTACCTTTCATATTTTTTTTTTAACCTTTATGTATCTATTTCATAATCCAGACTACTTTAGATTCTACTGGAAAACAGATGGTAGAGGCGGTCTCAAACTGTGAGTAACTTTCAAAGTGGAGGGCATCTCTATCAAAAAGTTCCCTCAGCGCACCAGAGAAGAAAACCACAGTCATTGTCTCCAGTCAATCCTGATGCACCCAGAAGGTCTAACTGATGTTATAGCTGTTTGTCCAGTAGCTTTTCCAGATACAATCTGTAAGCCCAGAACTCCTTGCCCCAACAGAGATCTTTGCTCAGTTAACCAAGTGAAGAGTCATTTCCTGAAGTCACTGAGCCAACCAATCTGGTGTCTTTTCCAGGCTTGTACATTGGCATACACTTTGAAGGCCCCAGAGCTTTGTACCTTTCTGCCTGTGTTCCAGGTCACCCAGAGGAGAAGAGTCACCAGTTGGATCTGTCTGCAGCATGCCCAGTTCGGTACATGAGCACAGCCTTCCAGATCTTCAGCTGTGCGTTGGAGCTTTTCAAAGCTCCCTGTGAACATTTCTTCCCAAAAGCTTCCTTCTTAATGTTTGACCAAGCTGGTGTTGGTCCCACCCGCTTCCACAGTCTCTGACAGCTGCCGTGTTAAAACATTCTATTGGTTATTTTTGACCCCAAAAGTCAAATGAAGTTAAGTAACATTTTTGCGAGTGGGGCTTCTGCAGGGAGCTGTAAGACAGGTCACTACAATGACAATTCTAGAAACTGTACATTTTGAGGAGCTTTAAACACCCATTGCCTTTCCAGTGAGTATAAACCAACTTAATTTCTCAGCCAAAAAAGTCAAAATACACAATTTTCTTCTCTGTTTCTCTGTGTCTCTCTGTCTCTGTCTTCCTCTCTCTCTCCTTCTCTGTCTCTCTGTCTCTCTGTCTCTGTGTGTGTGTGAGTGTGTGTGTGTGTGTGTAAGTGAGTGTGTGTGCCTGGTTCATCTGTGTTTGTACATCTAGAGATCGATGTCAAGTGTCTTCCTCTCTCATTCTCCACCTCTTTAAAATATTTTTATTGTTATGTGTGTATGTGTGTATGGACATGAACAAATGCACTGTCATCCTTCTATAGAGAGGTGAAATGTATCACTATCCTATTCTTTTTCAGCCTTTAGAGTATAGCCAAAGTGATGCTATGATAATTTAAAGGCTAGTCTTTGTAAGCTATTATAAGGACTTCCATTTTGATTGGGTTTCTTAAGAGCTGTCATGTAGAAATCCAAATCCTCCCTTGAATATGTTGGAGAGATCATTTGGAGATGACATGGGACAACACACACACACACACACACACACACACACACACACACACACACACACACACGGGAGAGAGAGAGAGAGAGAGAGAGAGAGAGAGAGAGAGAGAGAGAGAGAAAGAGAGAGAGGGAATTCAGCTAGTTACTTGATACTGGTACCCACCAAGTGCTACGTTTGTGAGAAAAAAACACCTTGGGTGCTCTAGACCATGTGCTAGCTCAGTATCGTTATGTGACTCCAACAGGTGTCACATGGGCAGAAGGATCACCCTGTTGTGTCTTGTTAAATTTCTGACCATCAGAATCAAGGGATATAATAACTGTTTTAAGACACAATGTCTTGAATTATCCAGAGATCCTGACTGAAACAGGGAGCCTTTTTATGAGAGTAAGCCCTAGTCATGAGCAAGGACTCAGAGGCAGACACTCTTCTCTGCAATTATATCTAGATGGGACCTCTTACAGCCATATAATATATGTGTATTTATGGCTGTTGTAGAGTATTTATTAAACTCATGAGGGCTATTCTATGACCTGACTAGACTCCCAATAATAGAGACAGAACCCTATTGGTTTATTTAAACAGCTTTAACACAATAACTGGGCAGGTACAATTTAAACTAACTTTCTAAGCTAGTCTGACTACTTCCCAGCTGCATTCCCCAAGTTACTTGCCAGTAAGTTCCTGTCTGGGCGGGATCTGCTCCATCAGGCCACATCTTCTTTTTCCATTCCTTCCTTTTTCTCTCTCTCACGTCTTCCAGCCTCATGGTTCCTCCCTTAGACCCCAAGCCCAGGCAGGAAGTTCTGTCTGTTTCTTTTCTGCGCAGTAACTGGCTGTCAGTAACTTTATTTAACCAATCAGAGAATATTGGGGAGCAAAGTTTACACAACAATCTTTGGTGTATCTGGACACCAACCAGGTCTTAGGGGCCAGAATTTAGCATTTGAATACACAGCACCACCAGACACAGTACCCCAACACATGGCCCTCTAAAGGACTAGCCTTGTGCTCACACCCAAGCTGGAGCCTCTCTTGTCTTCTTTGTGGACAGCAAATCTTGTATGTAGGACCAGGCGAATTTCTGGGTCACGGATGGGCAATAGCCTAAGATTCATAAGTGCACACTACCAAATCATATTCCACAAGGATGCTTCTCAGTAGTGCAGGCTACCATCAGGTACAGCAGTAACTGACCTCACAGACTATATTACCTCTCTGCATGACCTCGGATTGCTCATCTTCATGTCCACTGTGCATGGCAGAATGTCTGGACAAAAATCAGAATCATAATAAATGTTATTTGAAAGAATACATCCCATGGAGCCTGGCTAAATCTTTTCCTCCTGCTCAGAGGCTTCTCCAGGCTCTCTGCATCTTTTGTTAGCTGTTCATCAGGTGCCTTGGATCTGTTCTCTACCCGCCCTCTCACCCCCCATACTGCTTCTCTCCCTTATGCGTAGCTTCCTAGCTCATGGATGACACCTTACACAGTCACTCTATCTAGATACATAGTGTGGTGGTTTGAGTGAGAATGTCCCCCATAGGCTCATGTGTTTGAACACTTGGTCTCCAGTTGGTGGCACTGTTTGTGGAGGTTTTAGAACTTTTAGGACTGGGAGCTGTTGGAGGTTGGTCTGATGTATTTTGATGTGAATTGTTGCTTGCTGTCTCTGTGTCCCACCTTGTATCTTGCCTAAGAGCCTAACCTGTTTGACCAATAAATGGCCATCACACCTGGGCAGGTAAATGGGATAGGTGTGGCTAAGGTTCCTGAGTTTGGAGGGAAGAGAAAGAATCTGGGGGGGGGGGAAGAAAAAGAAGAGACTAGAGGAGAAAAGACGAAGAAGGCCACTGTGGTTTAGGCAGGAAGAAGCACATGGCCAGCGTGGATAGAGATTTGGCCCAGAGGAGGAGTATTAGCAACTATTTGGGATTGTGGATGGGAGGTAGCTCAATAGAAATTATTAGAAGCAGATGGCATGGGAATGGGGCAGGTACCTACCCCAATATGTGAAATGGTTTGTGGGATTAATATCTGGCCTGCCCCAGGTTAACTAAGGCTATTTTTAAAATATAACAGGTGTCTGTGTCTTGATTGATTGCTAGCAGGTTAGAAAATATTGCCATAATAATAATTATAGGCCTGATAATAAACATCATTAGGCCATACTGATAAATTAACCACCACAGGGAGCCTTGCTGGAGGACATACATCACTGGAGAGGTGAGCTCTGAGAGTTTATAGCTGCACCTGACTTGCAGTTGGCTCTCTTTGCTTTCTGTGTGTGGCTTAGAGGTGATCTCTTAGCTTCCTGCTCCGGCCACCTGCTGTCATGCCCTGTCTGCCATTATAGACTCTGGAACCATAAGTCTCTTTTCGTCATGGTAATTTATCACAGCAACAGAAAATCGAGCGAACACACCAGGATACTTTCCTTGCTCCTTGGCCACATTTGCCTACTCCCCTTCCCTTACCCAACTGGTGATTACATTCTGGCTATTTGGTCTCCCTCCCACCCACAAATCATTCTCAGCACAGTTATTGGCCATCTACCATGTTCCAGTGATTGATCTAAGATTTCAGGATACAGAGAAGAAAGGAAAAGGCCCTGCTCCCACAGTTATTTTACAGAGTGTGTCAGATGGTGGTGACTTTTCATGTGACCTGTGCAGATCTTGTCTGCTGGACTTGGGATCTGAGGACCTAAAAGAATGGGACAGAATACAATCTAATGCTGTAGACAGTCTTATTTAAGGTTCGGTGTAACAAAGAAAGCAATGATCCAAGAAGGTTGTTTGAGTTCAGAAAAACATGTAAACGCCAGTAAGCACATACTAAATATTAATAGAGCAGCCCTTTTCCAGAACTTTCTCAGGACAGAACAATTTAAACGCAATTGTCTAGCACATATAATAGATTATATCTGGGAAAGCATGAAGGCAAGGGAGAAGGCCATATCCAGGCTCGGGGTACACTGACCAGATTGGGTTCTATAGCTATGATCTGACATCCAACAAGAATAAACGTCTTATAAATTGAATGTAAATGTCGCAAGAGGCATGAAATCAAATCTAAGAAGCATGAAAGGGACAAAATGCACCTCAGGTAAAAATGCCCTCTGCTTCTTTCATGGAGCCTCTCTCACAGTTCCCCCAAGGCATTGTTCACCGTGGGTCATTCTTTTGCCTGTGTTCCGACAGATGGTAATAATGCTGTGGGAGAAAAATAAAAAGGGCTAAGATTTAAATAGGTTTTAAATAGGTGGCCAAATAAGGACTCATTTAGAAAGGGTGAAATCCAAGTAGAGACCAAAGATGGTGAAGGAGTGATTGTGTTTTAAGATATGTCCTAAATGTGTCCCCTTTCTCCTCTTCCATGCCATGGCCTCAGTTTAGCCCTATAATCTCTCTCTAGTCTTCTGGATACTCACTTTGCATTTCAATATGCATTCTCCTTCCCAGGTCATATTTCTAAGTTAAAAATCTCATACTTTGCTCTTGCAATCACTTAGTGGTTACCCCACATTCCCCAGACAAAATTAAAATTCATTAGGTATTGTCACCTACAAGCTCCAGTGTCTGTCTTCCAAGTATCCAAGTACCCCAGTTTAGAACTCAACAAGAGCAAAACCCCAAAACTTTATCAAGTCTGGTTTCTTTCCCATTTCACAAAGAAAATAGAGGGCCAACATTTTGTTATTTAAGTTTGAGATGTACTTTACAGAACCTGGTTTCCTTTAAAAGAGTCATTCACTCAGAAAGGGCACATCTGTGACAGGTGGGTTGCGTTCGAATCAGGAAGCTGAGAGCTAATCATGCAGATGAGCAGCAGTTGTATCTTAGCGAAGAAGGAATGGCTATGAATTATTAATAAGCTGGTGTCCTGTCCTGGCTGTTAATAGTGCAAGTTAGGTGGACCCCGAGGCATGTCATGGAGAGTGCAAAGCTCAGCAGCACCTGTGCCAAGGGAACCTGTCTGCAGGAGAGGGATTCACACTCACTTTATCTGAACTCATTCTCAAGAACTCTGGTCAGCTTTGGTGGGGGTGGGGAGGGGTGGGGGTGTGGGAGCACAATGGATTGGAGGAGCATCAGGCTGCTGAGACAAAGTACAACATTGCCTCTGGAGGAACCTGTCCTTGTCCTCATGCCGTGAGACAGGCTGGGACTACACCCTACAGCCTACTTTGCAAATCTGGTTTCCAAGGGCACACAGAGGGGTCAGTGAGAAGGAGTGTCCGGAACCAGGAAGGTAACGATTAGTAGACTGCCCATTTTGGAGGAATTGCTCCTATAGAGGAACTATAGGGTGAAATACTAATGAGAGGCCCACCAGACCAAGCTGGTAGCTCCCTGAGAGAAGACTAGACTTCAGAGTGCCTTCCAGAACGCTCACTACTGGAGTGGGTTCTGAGAGTTTCTCCAGGATTGACAGCTAACAAATTAGAACAGAACCACAGGGTTGGTAAGATGGATTATAAGGGAGTGTGAAGTGTGTTTAAGATATTGAGTTGCCAGGTAAGATTTTACGATCTTTCTTTCTTTCTTTCTTTCTTTCTTTCTTTCTTTCTTTCTTTCTTT
>OU015744.1:86848235-86860926 GCA_907169655.1 Acomys percivali
TTTCTTTCTTTCTTTCTTTCTTTCTTTCTTTCTTTCTTTCTTTCTTTTTTCCTTTTTGGAATGAAGTTAAAAATAAATGAATTCAATGTTTGAAATGATGGAGTTGCACTCCAGGAGCCTGCTCTCCCAGAACTAACAGAGTAGTCTAGAGCCTAATCTGACTAGAAGCTGGGTCTGATCCTGCTGCCAGAAAACCTTTTTGTTTGCTTTGGAGTAAATGTTCTAATAGCGTGATGGTGAGTGGGGACAGACTGGGACTTCCCAAGCTTACCGAGCACGTTTAAAGGCGTGCTGTGTACTTGCTTGCTGATATGGATGGCTCACTTTCTTGCGGAGAGACATCTCTCCTGCCTCTCCTCGCCACGATGTTCAGCCAGCTGAACATGCAGCAGCTCCATAGGGCAGTCCTTCCTGGAGGCTTGGGCTATGGAGCAAATCAGATGCTTACTTTTCTTCTGAACTTTGAGAGGGGCAGGGACAGTGCTCTTCCATCTTGAGTATCTGCTGGGCAGGGTCTATGTGCATCCAGAAAGCATGGAAGTGAAAAAATAAAAAAGTGTACTGACAGTTAATATAAGTGCAATCCCTAACAATGTGTACCGTGCCTGTGCAGACACTTACCTGCTGAATCACAAATGAGCCAGTGACAGCCTTCTCAGGGCCAAAAAGCCTACCACATACAACTGTCTTCTTACAGCTGGCTGAGTTAGCAGCCCTTTGGCATATGCCTTCTCATTTAAAAGGGGGACAGTTTAGCTCTTGTTTAAAGTGCAGTAACATTTACTTCCACTGGGACATCAGAGAAGGAAGGAAGTAGAGCCAGTTGGGGAGGAGGGTAGAAAACCAGAAGATGGAGCTTTCTACCAGCGCCCCCATGGTTGATGAATGAGATCTGGGTTGCCAGAGGATAAAAATCTCAGTTCTGAGGAACGGTATTGCATGGTGAAAAATGGAGACATGCAATACAAAAGGAGGCTGGTTCTGCCAGATTAGAATGTAGGAGCAGAAATGTACGGCCTCTTGTTGGAGACTTCTGGCTTCAGCGGCGATTACTTATTATATATAGCAAGTTTTAAAAATTACATATTTGATTTTTTATAGATTTCCTATGAATAATGCAAAATTCTGACCTCTGACTTATATATGCTTACAAACACTAATGAAGCTAAAAAATAAACAAGGAGGCAGAGGAAGAAAAGATGTCTGAACCAAGGAGATCCAGCATGGGTGTTGGTGATGGTTAACTGAGTAGGCTAAGAGAGGCCTGCATCACCGATAACCATGGTTTCTGGTCCATCTGAAGATGAGCACTAAGCAGTTCATCGCACAGAGAAGATCTACCCTGGCCATTTCCAGAGGGCACCGACCAATCAGTGGCGAGCTCTCATAGAATAAAAAGGGGCAGCAAAGGTAAATGGTCTAATCTGAGCCAGCCATCTTCTCCTGCCCTTAAGCAATGAGCTCCTAGTTTTTTTGTACTCCAGGGTTTACATCAGAGCCTGCCACCCACCCTTGCCTGGGAGATGCATCATTGACTCCTTCAGTTCTCAGGTGTTCACATTTGACCCAGTTCCTATAAGAAAAATATCAATCTTTCATTTAAAAAAAATGCATGTTTTTTTTTCCTTTAGTGTAAGCTGACCTGGAAGTCACTTTATAGCCCAGGCTGGACTTGAGTTTGTGATGTCCCTCTGTTTTGGCCTCCTGATTGCTCTGATTACAAGCATTAGCCACAATGCTTGGTTTTTGTTCTTGCTCGACTATTCGCCTTTCTGCTTCCCACCATGTGGCAATGGGGCAAGATGACCTTTTGCCCTTGGGATTGAACTTCTCAGCCACCAGAACTGTGATAACACATTCTTTAAAAACAACAACAACAACAACAACAACAGCAGCTGATTCTATGTGAATTTCAGATTGTGCACCTCAATCCCACTCATCTTTCTTTACTTCCATAACCACCCTCCGACCTTGCAATCTCTCCCCCCAAAAGAAAAAAAACAAAAAAACAAAAAACAAGACATTAAAATAGAACAAAACAAAAAGCGTCTTGCTGTGGAAGCTGCAGTGTGTCACACAGTACACTCTGTTGCCCAAACAACTTGTGAATGTTCATTGCTGTGAGTCGCTGGTCTGGTTTGAGGCCTCTGGCTTCTACTAAACATTTATACTGGGTCTTCAATGGGGATGGCCTACTGTTGCCCTGGAGGAACACAGTCTTGCTCCTTCTGCATTGCCTGGTTTCTAGGACTCTGTTATAGAAGCGTAGAACAGAGCAAGATAGCGGCTTTCTCTCTGGATGAATTTTCACAAGTTCCTTGTGCTGAGCCCTTATACTTAGGAATGGCTCTTCTGCTGGCTCCTACAGTTGTCCCAGTCATCTCCTGTGGTGACATGGCACCATGGGCAGAGACGGTCTGTCTGTCCATCAGGCACAGAGGAACAGAAGAGGAGAGGCTGTCTCTGTGGAAGGAGAACACAGAAGAGATTGCCCTCACTTCATACTGTCTCAGCATGAGACAATGACCCTCTGGGTGTCCAGTTTGTCCACAGTTAGGCTGATCCATGGAGCAGTTTTGCTCAGTGGTTAAAAACCATAATCCAGAGTTGGAGTCGTCTGCCATGCCAAATCTTCTCAGAGACCTTGGGGATCACTGCTAGGATGTAGGATTTTCTGTCTTAATTAGTTTAAATATATTTAATCCCATATTCAGCAGATCTCTGACAAGATTGAGGGTCAGCATATCTGTACTCAATCCTTGTTTGGCTTTAGCTATCTGCTCTAAACTACATGTTACAAATATAATCTATAATCTGCAAATAAGTGCTTGAGGACCACATATGTCTAATTTTAGTACACCTCAATGGCTTATTTTTAGCTAAATATTGGCTGATTATTTTAGAAAACACCTGTGATTAACTGAACTAGTACCTAGCAAAACCATAAGCTTTAATTATCCTAAACACTTTGCGATAGTAGCTTTTTAAAAAAGGAATGGAACTTCACATAGCATTTTAAAGGATTATATAGGCACAATACCTTAAAAGAGTTGGTACATAGAATTCTGTAATCAAAATATAACCTTAATTTTGTATCAATATACAAAGATTTGAGCAACCAAAAACCATCTACCCCACCTAGGGAATGAGGCATCATTCTCATGGAATTGTTTCATTAACTATCAGGCAATTGATTCACTGATATAGCTGACCAAAAACTGCATCAGTTATTAGCATAACTTTAAATATATCTGATTATCAAAGCAAAACTTTTAATCAGAGATACAGTTCATTGATGGACTGGCATTCTTGCTGATTTTTCAATATTTCATCATTAAGACTGAATAGCAAAAGCTAGCTCAAAGGACAGAGGCTGCCCTTGGTGCAAAGCAAGGCAACTGAATATGGTTGGCAGCCTTCAATAGAGAGGCTTGAATCTCCCACAGCCAAACTGGCTGCCTGCCATGTGACTTCCCATAGCCAAGATGGCAGAGGCCACAGCCCCGCCCTTTTTATCACTGAATCTACATGGCAGTCAGCCACATGGTGTTCGAGGCCATGATGGGCAATTTAAAAACATAGCCATATTCAGAAAATAAAGCCAAACACATTCCTAAGGCAGTGATTTCTACCTTTTTGAGAATGAAGGTAGAACATAATAACCATAAATTTAGAGGACAAAACCCAAATTTTAACAATGTAAAAAATTGAATAGCTCTAAAATTAATATTTCTTATCTTAAAAGTATCTTTTAGAATTACCTATTTCCAAAGTCTGCTATACAGCAGTCTGTTAACCTGAATTAACCTTTATAACAAGCAGAGAGCTCATCGGGACAAAGAGGCTCTAAAATTGTTGCCATATACCATGTGGCTGTCTCAAGATGGTGGAGACACATGGCAGGCTACAGACTCCATGGTCCACATGGTTGCTATTTAAAAACATCTGTGTTACAAACACATATACACACATCTATGTTCTAAACAAGTGTTTGAACTTAAATTTTAAACATCATACTCAATAAACAAATTATAAATCTTTAGATAAGAGTTCACAGTATAATTTTAAGCTGTATTGCCTGGAGGTGCAGCTTTAATACCTCATTCAAGAAATATTGTTTTAAATCTTATATTTTATAAGTCTAGTTTTAAATACTGGACAATAATTACATAAAGACCTTAATTTAAAAGTACCTTTAGAGACCTGTTGGCTTATGCCACTTGCTGCTTTGAATGGCTCGACCTCTAACTTACAAGTTTAAGTTAATCTTTTTGTTATAGATGTTGAATATTTTTTTTGTTAACCCTCTTCAATAACCAGTAATTTATAAGCAAGGTGTACAGAACAAAATAAATTTATACATTTAAATCAAACATATAGTGGCCACATACATTCATACATTTTAAGATAGGCAGACAAAACTTTCACTAGATGTAACTCAAGGGAAAAGTAGTTTTGTCACCTATTGAACCCAATTGATACAGGCAAGAGCTAGGGCTTTCCAGCGGTATCCTGGATCAGGTGTCCACTGTATCATACTGGGGGGGGGGCAGGCTTTTAACCAAACTGCAAGCTGGAAAAAGCTTTCACGGAGGCCAAACAGCAGCCTCCAGTTCTTGTGTCATGCTGGTGCTTTGTCAGTGCAAGTGATGGGACATTTTAAAAGACAAGTAGGGAAGAGGCAGACCTTAGCAATCCAGTTTCCTCCCCTCTCCTATTACTGTGCATTCAAGCCAGAGAGAGTGCAAGCAGGTGGGGAGCAGAGCGTGCTGCTGCTTGCTTGAAGGCTCAGGCATTTCTAACTGCAAGAACCAGAAAGCCCCCATGTTTGTGGCGGGGGTCCCCAGAGGGCCTTCCGTGCTTGGGAAAGGCCTCTCTACCAAGGACTCAGCAGCAGTATTCAATCAGGAAGTGGGAGACACTAGGCTCAAGCTGCCATGCTTCAGACCTGGCCCATTTCTAGAACTGAGACAGTTACAAGTAAACAGAAACACAAAATGACCACACATAGAAATGTACCAGTATGGCAAGAGAAAAGAACCAAAATTCAGAACTGTGACTATCCTGAGAGTCAGCCGGCTCCGTCATGTTCTGCCAGACACCAAACTCAAAGCAGCCTATCCTGTAACCAGGCTCTGCCTGAATCAGAAAACCAAACCTGGTCTGGAATTCCTATAAAAGATTCTTAGTCACAAGAGTCACATAAAGACAAAAAAAGGAAACAAAGCACAAACTGACAAAATCAGACTTCCTGGTGCACACAGGTAGTGAGACATTAGCATCTGCCATACTGTGGGAGCAACCCGCTTTGTCTCCTAAACTTGAGGTTGTCGGTCTTGTCCTTCTGTCCGTCAGTTTCAATCAACACTACATACACAAAATCTCAATCAACACTGTATACATACACAGCAGTCATCAGATACACAAACACGTTCAGCTTGCTGATTTGAGAGGAAACGAAAGTACCTTACCGGCTTGGCCACCCAGGAGAGCATTCAGCAGCCGGATCCTGTAATAAACAGATGTAAGGCTCTAAGTCCTCCTGATGGGGACTGAAGTCCCTCTAATGAGGCTCTAAGGCCTCCCTGATGGGATTGGAAATGTCTTTGAGACTTTTGCAGCCATGACTATACAGCACGTCCACTAAGTCACTTCTGGTGGCCTCAGATACTGAAGTCCCGGGACACCTGAGAACACAGAGCCACGGCACAGACACACACAGACAGACAATGCACTTACACAGACACACAGCAGCCGGTGTAGAACCCTCTGTTCAGGGTCCTCAGGTGTGTGTGGGGGTGTCAGGGATCCCAGACGAGCCCCCAAATGTAATACTGAGATTGCCCAGAGTGCAAGACCCCCCAACCCCCCGCCAAAAGACCACCAGGACTCGATACCGTTGTAGTATACACAGGGTCCTGTATTAGGGGCTTGAGCCTTGGGTCGCAGTCCTTTCTGATGAGGCAGGATAGGAGAGTAACACTGGAGCTTCAAGGGTAATGGGTTTATAAGAGGAAAAAACATCAACAGGGGTTGTGGGTCACAGGAATATCAATCCTTAAGGAAAAGACCATAAGCAGGGGTTGTGGGTCACAGGAATGTTGGCGTTTAGGCAGGTTGGGTCCTGGAGGCTGAATCTCCAGGGAAGTTGTTTATCTCAGAGGATCATTGGGAGTTAGTTGTATCTAATCGCTCCAGTGGAGCTTCTGCATACTGCTGGCAGGTCTAGTTTATGGCAGTACATGGTCATTCCCGGAACGCAGGAAGAAGTGAGGTCACCTGGAGGACAAGTTCTCACAGAACATTCACAGAGCACGGCATTAGTTGCAGAACATACATTACATATAGAACATGGATTAGTTTTGTCCTTACATTATCAATCAATAAAAATGCAGATGCCTGTTGTATTTTAAAATAGCCTTGGTTCACCTGGGGCAAGGCAGATATTAATCTCCTAAACTATCTCCCATATCTTCCTGCCCCAATCCCATGCCATCTGCTTCTAATAATTTCTATCAAGCCACCTCCCATGCATTTGCTGAAAGTATCTAACAGGTTGAAAGCAAACTTAAACAAAACAAATATATTCCATAAATATTGGGAGTAACATGTGGCTATTCCTAGGTGACATCTGGATGGCATTTTTACTGCCGTCTGGGTAAACAAAATCATTTTTTCCTTATAAAATGCTGTGTAAAATCTTTATAGAAAGGGATTTCTTATTCCTTCCCACTCCCGTGCTTTCTGTGCTGTTCAATAAAGACAGAGCAAAGCTCTTTGCTAGGGACAGACACCAGACACACAGCAGACAGACAGCAGACAGGCCATACACCATGACAGAGGACCCAAGGAGAAAAGTGGAGAATTTAACTATGGACTGGACCTTTGTCTAATCTACTTCAAAGAAAGACTCTTTCTTTGTTTCTTACTATGATGCTGACCTGGAATTTGAACCTAAGGCTCGTCCCCTTCTCTTGACACTGTCTGAAGGTTGCTGGGGGGTTGCTCTTGAAATCCAAATGCTCCCTAACAAGCTTCTGTTCTCAGGACAGAAAAAGGGAGGGGCGAGCAGAGTTTCCCTTCATTCGGAGAACTTCTTTCAGAAGGCTATTTTTATGAAGAGTTTAGGCCAAGAGGAAGGACCTTTGACTTACCCTCAGCAGAAAGGAAAAGAGGTGTCATCAGCGAAGGAGAGAAGAGCTGGCCAGTGAAGAGTGGTGGGTTTCCCAGGCTGAGGAAGCAGACAGGAAGCTGTGGAAGCCATGTTCTTCCACCTGGGCCTGGCTCAAGGAAGCCATGTCCTTCCACCTGGGCCTGGCTCAAGGCTCACGAGGGGCCTGTGGAGGCTGGACACTGGGGCTCTGAGGTTGCAGATGACCCCGGGGCACACTAGAGAGGACCTCCAGCTTCAGAGGACAGGATTAGGAGGCACTGATGGCATTGTCTTCACGCTTCTTGATCTTCTTTTGCAATTGGGTGTTGCCCTAACAGGAAGGAGGGGAAGCCTCCCACCATGAGGAGGAAGCCACAGCGACCCTGCTTGGCCTTCTGCTGACAATGTGAAGAGGGAGCTCGGAGCTCAACACAGATCTGATTTGGGAGTAATTAAAAACACAAAAGAAGAGAGACCCTGTCTCAAAAAACAAAAACAAAAAAACAGAAGCAGAACCCACAAAAGAATGTGGCATTTTCCCATGCTGATTTCGCAGAGCGATGTAAGAACTTGTCTGCAATAAGATCAGACTTTGCTCAGCAAAGATGGGACAAACTCTATGCCCAGGCAGAAGGCCTGGTCCCTCCAGGGAAGTGAAGCCATGAGAGTTAATGAGATGCATGGAAATACAATGGCTGGTAATGAGATGCAAACTCTCAATAACAAATTAAAGGAAACAGGTACAAGGAGTCAGTCACCTAAGGTAGCTGTCCTGACTGGAGGAAGGGTGGAGTGAAACAGTCACATAACAAAAATTAGGACATTCCGTGGGTCAGGCCTGGTCTATCTCTTCCAGGTGTCTGGCAGCTCCAGGCATGAAATCACATCAGGTGTCTAAGGCCTTCAGCCTTTCTAACAGGAAGTGGCTGTACTCTTGAGCCAAGGGTACAAAAGAGTAAGATTTCTCAGTTTTGTCCAAGGCACTTCAAAGAAATAAACATGGTAGTAATAATACTGTTGATTAGATATACACACACACACACACACACACACACACACACACACACACACACACACAAACACACACTATAAATATATATTTATTCCATGTCCGGCTGTGAACATTTCATATGCTTTGTACAGCATTGTTGTCGTAGCATCCCATGTCACAGATAAAGGAAACTGAGAACCAGGAACAATACCAAGCCCCTTGTACAAGGTGGCCATGGACACACTACCCCAACTCTATTCCAGTAAGAGCGAACATTCTAAGGTTACAGAGTCTGAGGATCCCTATTTAAGGAAGGTTTTCTGGCCTTTGCCATCTTGTTCTCCAGAGCAGGCATCTCTGGCCTCCTTCTGAGAGGTGCCTTCCATGTGCCTGGAGGCTTGCGGCTTCCATTTTTCTGAAGATGCAGGAATACAGCAAGGAAGTAGAGCGAGTGGACCTCAGTTGACCGATGCCCCCTTGTCCAATATGTCTTAGATAGGGTAACCAGCTACAATCCGGAGTATTATCTCTTCAAGTTCAAGTTGTGGAAATTGTTTATTGGGCTCACTTACAGAGCATGGCTGGGTAAGATTCCTAACAGGAGGTGTCTCCAAAGCAGCTGCAGCACTGGAAAGTCTTGGCCTGGCATGAATGAATGATGACTCCTCCACAACTGCATTGAGGGACACCTTCCCCTTCAGTTAATGCCCACACACTCTGTACTCTACCTGTTAGTATTCTGCTTCAGTCTGCCTACCTGTGATGTCACTGCTTACCTGCCACGGGGGCGTGGCTGTGCCCAGGGCCATATAAAAGAACAGACCTTCCTCTTGGCCTCCCTCTACTCCTTCTTCCTCTTCCTCTTGCTCTTCCTCTTCCTGTCCATGTTGCTGTCTCTCTCTGGGGTACCCCTCCTCCTTTTCCTTCTCCACCCCATGCTCATTTAATAATCCCCTCTACAACATAATATCTGCTGCCTGGTACCTTATTACCTTATTAGACCTTATCTTATTATCTAACTGTCTTAATTATTAATCATACAACTGCCACCTCCAAAGACCACGAGGCCACATGCAATTAGGGCAGAATTACCCACAGTGTACAGAGGCATAGGAAGGAGTGGCTGATTCTCCAGGGATGGTCTAATGACCATCCACCCACTTTCTTCTGAGGGATCCTCAGCAACCAACATACTCAGTCACAAGAGTCTCTTGCCACTGTGATGAAGATGCACCCGCTCACCCTGAGGCTGGTACCTTACACCATCTCTGCAGAAACAGGACAGAACAAAACCCCAAACTGTTCTGCTCACTCTTTTTTTTTTTTTTTTAACAAGGGGTTTCATGCTTCATAAGACTTGAATACATGTGTATATTTCTGTGAGCCTTTTGATACAGAGGCCACAGCCAAGGAGCCCTTTATGAGTAGAAGGAGAAGGTTGGTTCTTTTTTTTTTTCTCCCCGGTAGAGGCTAAAGTGACATTCTGAGCTATGATAGGCCAGATTCCAGAACCATGGTCACCACTGCCTTTGAATGGAGTGTGGGTCATTTTCAACAGCCATTTCAGCCTCTGGTCCTTTCAAGGTTTGTGTTTCTTAGATATTTATTTATTTATTTGTTTGTTTGTTTGTTTAGTAGATGTTATGCCCTATGTTATTCATAGACCATTAGGCCCAAAGAGAGGCAGAGATGGGGAAAGGGCTTCTCAAATTAAGCTCAGTAGTGCCTCACTCTGGGGACCATAGAGATGACAGAGGAGCTAAAAGAGTCAGATTGCCAGAGAACATCACAGGAGCTCACAGTGGTGAAGTACTCCTTTGCTCCGCTAGACAGAGTATTGGGTCAGAACAGAGAAGGTGAGAGGGGCTCCCAGCTTGAGCCTTGGCACCAAGCAGAGCAAGGCCACACACTGGGTCTCAGGCACAGCCCTTGATCTAAACCTCTGTGTTCTTGGTGAAGTGAGGATGACAGTGTCTCTTACAGGGTCATTGTAGAGATTTAATGATTTAACACACACCAGACACATTATGTGTTCAAGAAATGGTGTCTCCCATAATGCACTAACAATCAGTCACAAGATAAAACAATATCAGAAGCCAGCTTGAAATGGTTTCCTGCATTCTCACAGTAAATAAATCCTTGTGAAAAAAAAGCTTGGTTTTCCTGCGTGGAGTCCTGGAATATCCATGCAGTCAGCAGGAATCTGCGGCCACCTTCTACAAAGGATTGTGGATAATGAGAGCTCCACTTACCTACATGTGCCCAGTTTCACCTTTTTTTCCAGTTGTTTATGCACACACAAGCTGTATATACATTTTCAAACTCATATGTGGTTTTTACAGGTCATTGGATTTGTGGGATCCCAGGGACTCCTGCTCCAGCTGTGCGAACGCCCGGACAGTATTTTCCGTCACAGATGTGTCTTTGTCCAGGTCCGTCCCAACAACCCCTCAGGTCACACGCATTTCTTTCTCCTCACGCCTCATTCTGCTCACAGGAGTCCTTTCTGCTGTTTGCACCTTAGTTCACTTGCAGAGAGATTTCCCCTCGCTCAGCTCCGGTGACTCTCGCATCTCATTACACTCTTGGTAATTAGCTCCATCTCATTAACCCAGCCTGGCTGGAATAGGCTTGCTTGTTTCCAGGTGTAAACCTATGCGGTGCATCTTTCTACACCTCTTCAAAATTCCAGGCCAGCCTTCTGCCGCAGTGAAGTCAGGACAACTACTTCCAGCTGCCTACAGTTCATTACCACATCCGTGTCAGGAAAAGAGCTCCGTCGTATCCCACATCTGGCCGCATGCTTATTAATTATGTACTTCTTATAACAACTGTGTCTAATTAGGACAGAGTTGAGATCTCTGTGGAGCCTAACGATTCTTTATGTTTTCCTGTTCATGGTACCTCATTACCCTCCCTCCACATTATGCCCAATTTGTTTTACATCCATGCCACATTAAGACAATTGCTCTCAAGTGTGCATTACAACACACTGCGCCTTTCAACCTAGACTTCCTTGACCAGAACACTCCTTGTCTCCATACCCTGTGGGAGGCTAGCCATTTTTCCACTTGCCCTGGATGGAGTGAATCAAGCTTGGACTTGCTGATCCTGGGGCTGCACTCTGGTCTGCTTCATTCTTTGTCAGCTTGTTTTTGTGCCCTGGTCCTGGGGACGTAGTCACTGCCACGTCTCAGAGAAAGGGACTGACATGTAACGGCCCTGGTCCATTCATAGAGCCCGCGAGGCTGGGATTCATTTCTTCCATCAGGAGTTGGTGAGGTGTGAGCTGCCAGGTTGTGATGGTGAGTGAAGGTAAAAGGAAAGGGAAAGTTCTGAGCTTCTGGAATGTCAAACAGCTTAGCTCTGGGTAGCAGAAGTCAGGAGTCAGGCTGAAGATTTCAGCCCCCAGTTCTATGTAATGGCTTCCTGACCAAAAGGTTAGTGTTAAGAGAATTGAGGGGGAAGAGTAGACTTAGCAAAAGCAAGATCACAGTGAAAACACCAGACCACACCAGACCATACCGCAAGAGCTGTTTTGGTTGTCCATATAACCTGAGTTGTGACAGGCAATCATATGCAGAGACCACATGTCACCTGAGTTGTGACAGGCAGGCACAAGCAGAGATCCCATGTCACCTGAGCTGTAACAGGGAGTCATATGCAGAGATCCTGTGTCACCTCAACTGTTACAGGCAATCATATACAGAGATTCCCTGTCACCTGAGCTGTAACAGGAAGTCATATGCAGAGATGCCGCGTCACCTCAACTGTTACAGGCAGTCCTATCTTCCTTCCTGCCTGAATACCTCAGAAATACAGATACAACTTGAAAGTAAGCGAGATCGGGGTTTGGTTGCCAGGTTTCCTCCTCTGTGCTTGAGGCTTCCCTCCTACCTTATTTGAAACATATAGTAATGACAATTAGGCTCAGAAAACACTCAGGCAAGAGCGCAGTCCTGGAAAGGGCGTGGGACTTGTGTGAGTGAAGTCCCCCCAAGGAGGGTGGCCCACCCGAGTCTGGTGTGGAAAACTCATGAATAACATTGTCTTTGGGAGCTTGGAAAGCATTTGAGGGCAAGAGGCTGTGTAAATGATCCTTGTCTAATCTCCAGGATGTTATCAGCTGCCAGAGGAGGAAGGTTCTAGTTGGGCAATGGGAAAATAGACCCCATTGTAAAGCAGAAATAAAGACAAAATTCTGTGATGTGCTGGACGCCTTGGGAGAACTGAATACAACAGGTTATTTAAATTAGCGCTTAGCGGGTGAAGCAGTGTCTGAAGTCCTGACGCGACTTGTCAGAATATATCAAAGACCAGCTTTTTAAATTTTTTTTTTTTTTTTTTTTTTTTGTGAAGGAATTTATTCCATGGGTAGCTAGGTTGGAAGGGAGTCCTGTACTGGTTTCTTCATTGGGTACAGAAAGGAAAGAGTATCTATGGTGAGGGCTGTGGTGAGGACAAAACGGGACAAGTCAGGCACTGTAGAGTGAATGACTGGTAAGAGACACTCCCTGGGAATGGCTCCAGCATGTTGAGTTACTCTC
>OU015744.1:86860936-86871171 GCA_907169655.1 Acomys percivali
GGGGTGAGCTACATTTGCAAAAACTACATTTGCAGCTCCTGGGCGTGGAGAGGAAGTGCAGGGCCAGGGACCAGGGGCAGACACACAGGTCTATTTTAACTATTTTGAAGAGCCTTCATACCCATCTCACAGCGTATAAAGGTTTTCTTCAGTCCACATCCTCACCAACATTTCTGAGCTTTGCTTTCACGGATCTCCTGCTGGGGTTTATTAGTAATTTTTTGTTTTACCCACAGCAGCACTTTTCAGGGAGTGGCTCCTGTGGCTGTGTGTTTGGCTGGGCTCTCCATAATTACTCTAGTACTTTCTAGTAATGATTGTGAATCACATAGAATCCTTCTCACAAAACATCCCCGAAAGCTTCAGTGTCCCTCCAGTGGTGACAGGTTCTGAGGTGGCTGTGCCATCCATTGTATCCACTCAACCAGGTACTGAATGTGTCACTGGCTCTGACCTTTTGGAGAACAAATACCAATGAGTTACTTGTGTTTGTGCTTGAATGCCTTGGACAAAGGCTCCTAGGACCCTTTTCTGTGTAGAAGGGGCATTTCTGGTCGGCCACTGTTGTAGCAAAGCGGGGATCCATTCTCATACGCGCTCTCTGCAGCAGCTCAGGAGCTGCTGGCTCCTGGTGCCTGGATACTACTGGGTCTCACTGATCCTGCTGTTCTGCTCAACCCAAGTTTCCTGTTCCTTTTGCACCCAGGAAACCACCCTTAACAAAGAAGCATCTAAAAAAATCGTCTCAATGACTCCAGAAGCTTCCGGCCTCTCCTGCCACCCTTGCTTCTTTGGTAGCCTCCCAAGAACCTCATTTGAGGCAGTGTTCTTGTCCACATCGTCCCGTGTGCATTCAATTTCTTCCCTGCTGGAATTCTAAACCACAAGTTGTGTAGCCCTTCTTCCTCTCAGAAGGCACTGGAAGGCCATCCTGCAGCTGCCTGCTGGTTCCTTGCCCCACTGCCCACCTGGTTTCTAGCTCAGCTTTGGGTGTGAACTTGATGGGTTTCAAGTCCAGGTCCCAAGCGTTAGACAAGACGGGTGTCATCTGTCTCTCTCTGGCCCAAGGGTAGCAGCACTTGGGCTTTTGGGAAACACACAAGAAAAACAACACCCGACATTTAAGCTTCTCAAAACAGTTTTTAATTTCTGAGTATTCCCATCCAGACCAAAGATGTTACAAAGAGGTGTGAAAATCCCCCCGCCCCCTGGCCCCGCTGGGTCTGAGAGTGACTTTGAATGGCCAGCCCTTCTAGCTTTTTTTCCCATGTGTGTTCAAGAGGCGTCCTTATTGGTATACTGTCCCCCCCTAGTAAGAGGACATGGGGGCCTGAGGCAGTGACAAAATCCATACAGCCAGGAGCGCTGCAGGCACCTGTATCAGGAAAGGGCAATTCTAAGAGGCTTAGCAGCCAGCAGGTGTGGTGGTGCATCCCTTTAATCCCAAGGGGATCTCTGAGTTCAAGGCCAGCCTGGTCTCCAGAGTGAGTTCAGGACAGCCAGAACTACACAGAGAAAACCTGTCTTAAAAAAACAAAAGGATGAAAACAGACAAAGAGGCTTCACTGGCAGAGCACAGGAAAAATGTCCCGTCTTCCTTGCTTTCAGCTGAGCAGAACTGAACTATATTGCTTTACATTAGATATTTGTATTGTTTTATTCCCCTCAGAATTTTCAGTAGTTTCAATGTTTATTATAGTACTAATTGCTTTGCTTAATCATTGTCAAATTCTTTTAAAACTACTTTTACTTTGTGTGTCTGTCTGTGGACCTGATATGTGCATGTGTGTGTGTTGGTTTTGGTCAGTGTTTTATCACAGCAACAGCACCTGAGTAGGACGCAACTCGTCTGTGAGGAATTACTTAAGCTGTATTAATTGAGGTGGGAAAGTCCACTCTGATTGTGGGGGAACTACTCAATGGGCTGAGATCCTGGACTGGATAGAAAGGAGAAAGCGAAATGAACACTGGCTCCATCGCTCACTGCTTCCTGAACGCAGTGCAGTGTGAGCAGCTGACTCAGGCTCCTGCCTCATGGCTGCCCTTCCTGAGCTGCCTTTGGAGGGTGTTTTGTCACTAAGTCACACATGTCATCAGTGTGCATGGGAACCCGGGGCGGGGGGCACCCCTCACAGTTTACCCTCAACGAAGTCTAAGTGATGGGGAAGTTCTCTAACAGGCGGATCACCGTTCACCCTTGCGGTTGTAGCACTAGTTTGACGACTTGACTTTATGTGCATGAGCAGTTATGCCTGCGTGTTCGTCCGCGCACCACATGCATGAGGTAACTCGTGAGCCAGAAGAGCGCTTCAGGTCCGCGGGAACTGAAGCTGCAGAGCCTCCATGTGCGGGTGCTGAGAGCTGAACCCTGGTCCTCTGGAAGGACAGCCAGTGCTCCTAACTGCTGAGCTGTGCAGCCAGTGCTCCTAACTGCTGAGCCGTGCCTCCAGCAAAACACAGAGGTGGTAAGACCACCCTGCAGCCTGCGTGCGTGCTACAGCGTAAGTCCCTCCCGGGGTTGGGATGAAGGGCTGCTTCCTCCCTGGCCTTGCGGAGACCTGGCTTTTGGTAGAGAAGCTGGCTGAGAAGCACTTATTTGATTTTGGCAATGGAGACAAGGGATGTGCAAACACCTACTTCACCAAACTATAAACTGACAAGGGTAAGAGAACAAAAACCCTGCTTATGCCATAGACAGTATTAAGTAGTTTCAGGATGGTCCTAAAACTTACGTAGCAGTGAGCGATCTTACATTTCTTTCTCAGAGCCCAGCAATTTGCCATGCCCTCCTTCCTGTCCCACCCTCATCCTTTGGGAATAGGGTGCACTAAAATAGTTGTTAGGTAAAACATTCTGTACTGCAAACTTCCTTAGCGTTCATATAGAAAAGCAAAACTAACGAGAAAACAATCCTTCTACGCATTGAGCATCAGTGTAGACACGGACCCTCCCCACACCCACTGTGGCGCAGCCCCTCAGACGGTGGTTATTTTCTTGTCCTTGGTGGCTTGCTTGATGGCAGCCTGCTCACAGATGATCTCCTTGAGTCTCTGCAGCCTGGTGTTCTGTGTGGTCTGGTCCCCGACACCGGTCTGGCTGCGGTGCAGCAGGGTCAGGGCGTGGATGTACTCCAGCTCTGTGTACTTCACGCCCTGGTCCACCACCAGGTTCAGGAGCTCATCGGCTGTGTTGTACAGCATCTCGTAGTACTGCCTGGGGAAGCAAGACAGGACAGCGTTCAGCATCTCCTCCATCAGCATGGCAGGCTGTTTGCACATTCTCTTATCTGTCTGTTAATATGTTTACTTATTTCACAAGCGGCTACCGATTACCTGGGAGGCAAGTTCTGTCTCACTCAAGCTCCTCCTCAGTCACCCACTCATTACCTTATTACTGGAGACTCTGGGAAGCATAGGGCTTTCTTCTCCTCGAAATGGGCTAATAATGTTGCCTGCTTCTTAAGGTTGTTAGAAGAATTAATTGATTCATATAAAGCACTTAGAATGCTGCACTTGGTAAAGATGAACTCTTACCGCAGTAACAGTACTGGTAACACAATAACAGTAGTAGTAGCTTTGTGTGCCCAGCCCATTAGTAAAGGCTAACAGAAGAGGCTCCCTGGGGTGGGTCAACACCTTCCTTTCTTCCTGTGGTGAAAGCTGGGCTAGAAGCAAGCAGGTGGGCAAAGCAACCCTACATATTAGGACTGCTGGCTCAGGAACCCGCATTCCTGAACTCAGGGTCTTGAGTTCAGGTTATCTTTTTCATCAGGAATATCTTGGGGAAAGAAAAAAAGCAAAAACTAAAAACTCCTCAAAACCTGTAGCTGGGCTGGTGGCACATGCCTTTAATCCCAGGACTCGTGGAGGCAGGGGCAGGAGGATCTCCATGAGTTTAAGACCAGCCTGGTCAGCAAAGTCCAGGATAGGCAAGGTTACACAGAGAAACCCTGTCTCAAACCAACCAACCAACCAAACCAAAACCAAACCAACCAAACAAACAACCCACCACACCTCATATTGTATGGGAGAAGGAGGCCATCTTTGGGCAAGGGTATGTATTTTAAGAGCTCTGTAATTCCTGGTTCAGTGGGGATGGGGTCGGCAAGAGCTCTGGTGTCTCCACTGGCCTACTTTTCTAACTGATGAGAACAGGAGAACTTGAGCAGCACCAAGAAGACAGATGAATGAACCTGCTGGGTTCAGATGGGCAACTGACTGTCCCAAGAGCACGCTGTTCGGCACTGTCATGGACAGAGTTCTCTGAAGATTAGTTTTCTGTTGTGCTTTCAAATGAGGACTTACTTTAGCCTCATGAGACCTGCTATGGTGTGACTGTGAAGTGTTCCTACAGGTTCATGCATCTGAACATTTTTGTTGTCTTGAAAAAAGTAAATCCCAAATATTCCATTTTACCAGTAAAAACTCAGGAGCCAGATGTTGGGGTGAAAACATGCTAGCTAAGAGAGGCAGAGAAAGTACCCAACTGACCTTCCTACTTAGGTCATGTCCCAGAAGGAAAACCAAAAAGCCGAAAGCCAAAAGCCCAAAACCCAAAGCTTGCTAGCTCAGTTGAAAGCCGAAAGCCCCAGAGCCAAAGAGCTCAAGAGCTCAGGGGCCCCTTTCTTCTCCACGCTGTCCTCTGTTTCTACTTAATCCCTGTCAGCTTCTTGTTCCACCTCTTGACCTAGGGTTAACTTTATTAAATCCTGTGTGCAGAAAGCTCTTGGATTTAAGGTGTCTACTAGGGCTGAGCCACACCTTAGTCACCTGTTTCCAAGAAACAGAAGGTTCTTGGATTAAAGGTGTGTGTTAGGTCTGAACCGCACCAAACAAAAGACAGGGCTTTACAGTTCACCATCTCGGGGTTCACAATGAGATAAAATATCCTGCAGCACACTTTTACCCAGGTTTGGCACTGTTTTTGGTAGGCTGTGGAAAGCCTGACTGTAGGACACAAGGGGTGGATCTCTGAGGGCCACAGGCTGCCTCTGCATTTCCCAGCACCCTCTGCTTCCCAATCCATGAAGACGTGAGAGGCGGCAGCTGTAAGGTCTCCTAGCCCTCAGTGAACAGCCTTGCCTTCCCCACTATGACAGACTACATCCCTTTCACCACAAAAAAAGTAATGAACACATCTTTAGATATTTAGAAAGAATTGGCCAAGCATACCCTTGGATGTGGACAGAAGTATCTCTGATGGAAGAGGATAAAGACACTTGGAGGATTCTGGGAAAACAGTATCATTAGTCATCAGAAAAACCCTTTTGAGGTTGCATGGCTAGCATAAAGTCCATGAGCTTTATATTATACTGCTCAATGTATATGCTATCATTAAAAATATCTTAGTGAAAAGAAATCATGCTGTAGGAAGATGCATCATAGTGTCCTACAGCATCATATGCTCTGTGACACTCACCAGCTTCCTCCCTGTCACCTGACACCTATGCTATATAGTTCTGTTTACCTTAGATGCACAGGTGCGAGAGAAAGCTTGTCTGCTGAGGAAACTTCCTGAAAATATGCAGTTGACATATTGCTCAAGAAGAAGACATGTGCACATTTAGACTTATCTGTTGGAGCAGGAACTTGGGGCTCTTTGAGACCTGGACCTTCTAGCCTAGACATTCTCAAACCTCAGAGTGTTTCATGCAGAACTACCTGGGGGTCAGGAAGAGTATGTAGTAGGGGAGCCTCAAACCCCGGCACTGGAGCTGTCAGAGGTTCCACGCCAGGGTCTTTGGGAGCAGACTAGCTACTAAGCTACTCCCGTCTCCAGGATGCCCAGGACCTAGAAGCAGCAGCTACTACAGAGGTGGTAAACGGTCTATGATACTTTTCACTGAGATTAAGCAAAAAGAATTGGATTTCTTTGCATTATGATATTGATATTTTTATCATTTATCTTAAAAAGCAACAGTGAGCCCATCAGCCCAGATGAAATTGGATTTCTTTTGAAAAGTCTGATGAATGGTTTCCAGGGAGACTGGCTGGTTTTCTACAGAGACTGCTGTTCCACGCTGGGGGTAAACAAGACAAAGATGCTTGGAACTCTAGTCCTGGCCCTTCTGATGTGATGAGTGACAAAGGGCACACCATTTAAGTGCTTAATGTTTCAATATCCTCTGTGCATTGATGACCTTTATAAGTCCCAGCATGACACTCTGAAGGCAACGGGGAGACTAGAGGAGTTCTAAGAGCCTCAGATGAGCAGTGCACCAGAATTGCAAAGCTGAGTTATTAAACAAAATTGACAGGTAACTGATGGCATATTTTCTATAGTTAGGGGAAAATTCCCCTATAACCATGATGATATATTAGATCATAAAGAAACATAAATATTTAAAGGCAGAATGAAATTCATTTATCTTTCAGAAGCTACCTTACCCAGTAGCGAAGACTAATAAATGGGTAGAACAATTGACGAGGATGTGGGAAGGTGCTACAAGATGCCCTAAAGAGAAAGCGGGAAAATGCCCCAAACTATGCAATTAAAATGAGCCTCCATGATAAATAAAACCATGTAACCCAACAGGGATAAATAATTGATGGGTATGTACTAAGACTTCAGGAAAACAAAAGCATGGTTTTTATCATCAAGCATTAAAACAGCAGCCATAGCTTCTATGGTACCTCAGCTTACAGCAGACGGCACTGCACGTGGCTGCCTGTGTTGCATTAGTGATCACACATGTGCTTTACATGTTTCCCAGCTCAAGACATAGGGGGAGTCTCTTAACTAGGATTTCTTAACATTTAGAGGCCAGCTGCTAGCTGTGGACTGAAAAGCACCAAAGGAGTTTGACATCATCCTGGTGACTGGAACGTTCTATGACCAAGTGTGTGCCTTCCCATGGTCCCTCTTGCCCTTTGCTGTGTGTCTTTTGGTAGCATTTCCCAAAGTCTCATGAGTAGACAAGGTGTATTAGTGACTTTTTAAATTCTGTAATAAAACATTATGACGCAAAGTGACTCATGGAGGAAGACTTTATTTTGGCATGAGGTTCTGGAGTGAAGTCACACGACATTTCAGTTAGGCACATGTGTATATACAAATTGCTTGAACCTTCTGCTTTTAGCATTAGGACCTTCTGAAGAGCTCTAGTCTACACCAGTCCCCCTGTCACTCTGGCATGCTAAGTTCATGTCTCCATCATGAATGAGGCTACTGCAAATGGTTTGGGGTTTTATGCAGGGAAAGCGAGGGAAGAACGCCATCTCTTCCACCCACAGCAATTTTCCTGTGTCTATGGCCCTTGCCAGCAGGGCAGTGTGCAGGTGACAGACCGCAAGGCCCTGCTGGGGGCGGCCTAAATCCCTGGGTGTGCCTTTACCACCTGCTTGTTTTGCTTGGTGAGATTCAGAGTCCAAGGGTCATTTCTAAATAACTTTTAAACAGTTACCCTGGATATCTGGAGACATTAGTGCCATTATCCCCAGTCCAAATTCTCTCTATAAGATAACATAGTATTTGCATAAAACTTATACAGTCTTCCTGTGCATTTTAATATTTTATTTTTAGACAGGCTCTCACTGTGTAGCCATGGCAGGCTTCAAACTCACTCTGTAGAGCAGGCTGGCCTTGAACTCACAGAGATCTGACTGCCTCTGCCTCCCGGGTGCTGGCATTAAAGGCGTGCGCCACCATGCCTGACTCTTCTATACATTTAAAAATCCTGTCTAGGGTTTGTATAATACACAACACAATTTGAACACACTGCAAACAGTGTTGTGGGAATAATGATAACAACAAGGCCTGCATGGACTTTTTTCTGAATACTTTTGATCTTTAATACTAGAAAGCAGAATCTATGGATAAGAATCTGTGCATAACTATGGCTAACGCACACAGCTATGTGTTTGGAACTGTGTTTATGGTAGTAATATTAGCAATGTTTAACTTGTAGATACATCTGTGTATTCAACCTTCTGAAATGGGTATCACAATTCACACTGTGTGGAAGCAATTCAGCTGCGGAACATGATTTGCCTCAGGTCTCTAAAGGATTTTTGTTCTTGTTCTGTTTTGCTTTTTGTTTTTTCAAGACAGGGTTTCTCTGTGTAACAGCCCTGGCTGTCCTGGAACTCACTCTGTAGACCAGGCTGGCCTCGAACTCACAGAGATCCGCCTGCCTCTGCCTTTCAGATTGCTGGGATTAACGGTGTGCACCACCACCTCCAGGGTCTCTAAAGGATTTTAAGACCTATACTTCCTCCCAAGCTAAGGTAACAGAGAGTGAAAGTCTACAAAGCCAGAGGGTTAACTGCAGAGAGTGTCTGCAAAGCTAATTACATTTGGCCATGCTTTTATAGAACTGACTAACATTCTCAGACTCTCACTGCTCTGGCTGAGGTGGAGGGGGCCTGCACTGTGGAACTTCACTCTTTGTTTAGACAAACCTTACATTACAGCTGTGAATAGCTCTCTGTGGATCTGGAACTCGGTGCTCCAAACGTAAACATTAGCATTTACCTCAGGAGTTTTTCATTTTGTTACCTACTTTATTTTTCCCCTGTTTGTCTATCCAAGGTGGTAATGGATGAGTTAAGCATTATTTTTAAAAGTTGGTTGCCTGTCTGATTTATTACTTCCTTGAGGAGAGGAATAATCATGTATTTTCAGCATGGTGTTTTAGAAAGGGGAATTCTCATACATTGTTGGTGGGGATGGAAATTAGTACAGCTATTATGGAAGACAGTAGATACAGTTTTAAAAACACATTCTCATATGACCCAGCAGTCCCACTGGGATTCTATATCCAAAGGAAATAAAGTCATTGCATCAAAGAGATACTTGCATGTCCTTCTTTATGGCAGCAGTTTTCTCAATAGCTGAGACACATAATTGATTACAGTGCGTATCACTGAATGCACGAATAAGGAAATAAGGCCTATGTACCTAACAGGCTATTACACAGGGAAGAATAAGGTCCAGACATGAGAAGCTAGCTTGAGCCTAACAGTGTTGACTGGAGCCCTCCAGATTATACTTAGGTGAGGATAGTGAGGTGGCTCAGTAGGTAAAAAGGTGCTTGCTGCCAACCCTGGTGACCAGAGTTGAACTCCAGGAACCCAGTGGTGGAAAGAAAGAACCGGCTGCTATCAGTTGTCCTTTGACGGCCACACTGTCAGAGGTAGAATTCTCCACTTGTGGCATTGGTTTAGTACAACAAAGACTTTGGAGTTTAGACCAAAGGTTTCAGGTTTTGGATTTCAAATTGGGGATGTTTAAGCTGCCACTGGAGTATTTCAGGCCCTTTAATAAAAGATCTAGTATAAAGGGTAGCCAAATGATCACGTGAAACACTGAATTCTTGTTTTCTCTGCCTCCTCAATGGTTCATATAATAATAAATATGGAGACAGGACTAAAGAAGAGAAAGGGATTAATCCACAAACCACACAATCCTCCTATAAATAACTGAGAGGGGCCACCTATGGCAGGGAGACCCACTCAACAGCTAAGGAGAGGTTCTGGCTGTCTTGCATGCCATCTTAGCTGGACAGATGCTGCCACCTCCCTGGACATTTGCCTCCTATGTGAAAGCCTGAGAGGCTCTAACAGGTAATATTTAAGTACTGGTGGCAGTTTGGGGTTTTATACTGGCACAAAGTCACCTGACTGGGTCCTTTCACAGCATGTAGCGTACACCAGGGTCACTGATGCTAAGTGTTGCCCGGCAATGTCAGGCAAGCCCATGAGCAGCTGATCTGCAAACACTCCGAACAAGTGTAATCTTAGCCCAGATTCTTTCCAGACCAATAATAAAGCAGATGATAATCCTGTGTATTAGAAAGAAAAATTAGTGTATTAGAATATAATATAATTGTTCTTATTTGTCTTCTCCTTCAAAGAGCTTAGAGTTTATTACAGACATGATTGAAAATTTTAATTTGAAATGCAGCAAAGATATTTCCATTTCAGGAATGAGAAAAGGTAAGGAGAAGCTAAATAACTCCAGGCAGCTAATGGCAGGTTTACATGAGCATTTTCTGCTGGGATGGTTTTTAATACTGGCAGCAGATTACCCTGGGTTTTGTGTTGGGCAGGTGCTGCAGAATGGATTTTAGAAAAGACTTTCCCGTATTCTCTCAGCTCATGACAGTACATAATCATTCCATAGGTAGGTGCAGTTTGGAATCGTTTTCAAGGCTTGCTTTGTCTTTTTTGGTAGCTCATTTACTCGCATTTTCTTTCTTTCTTTCTTTCTTTCTTTCTTTCTTTCTTTCTTTCTTT
>OU015744.1:86871181-86881768 GCA_907169655.1 Acomys percivali
TTTCTTTCTTTCTTTCTTTCTTTCTTTCTTTCTTTCTTTCTTTCTTTCTTTCTTTCTTTTTTTTCTTTTCACCCAATTCATCAATATTTCAATGACTGCAGATTTAGCTCAGTGGTAGAGCACTTACTTCCTGGAATGTGAGACCTTGCAGTCCAAAGCCGGGGGAGGGGACGAAGGGACAAACAGCTATTTATCAGCATTATTCTGGGACCTCCTATACTTTCCCCATTCTGGGTAGTCTTTCCTGGAGACTTTGGGAGTTCTGGCCAGCTGGGCTCACTCCTCTCAGGAATGCACCTCATGTCAGCACTTCTGATGGGCACTTAAGCCAGAGCCTGGCTTTCTCTTCAGAAAATGCAGTTGCCTAAAACAAAGGAATTCCACTGAAGAGTCCATCTATCCCGGGACTGCTGAGATGGTGGCAGCAGCAGAGATGGTGGCAGGCGTCCTTGTTATAGTCGCTGAGATGGGGCGGGAATGCCTCCCCATACTCTTAGCTGGCAACTTTGTCCTCGCTCCACTTTTGGGAGATATTCTAAAATTATAAGTATCTAGGGTTGAAATTCCCACTCCAACAACTTAAGGAGTCACAGGACACTCTCCACTACATCAGATAATTTTTTAAATTAAGGTTCCTTTCTACAACTGTGCTAGTGGACAATCTGTATTTTAAATTCAGTACAATTAAAACTGTGTCTCTTTGGTCCAGCACTGTCTTGGGCCAGAGGCTGTTTGTATGAATAATTATTTACTACATTAAGAAGTCAGCTCAAGTCCCTCACCCATTCTGAAGGTTTTAATAAATATTGATCAGGACCATTTTTGTTTGCACTTGCCAAAGCAATTCTGATGGATTCATCGTCTGATGTTATCAAATAATGAAATATGAAAGAGTGAATAGAATTAGCCTCTTGTTCTGTGATTTTTTATTTAGGGCCTTCATTTTACTTTCATAATTGTGTTTGTCTCATACTTCTGTAAATGTTCTTTTGATTATCAAAAGGTGAGCCTGGGTTAAGGAGAGCTATGCTGTGCTGAATAGCAGTTTAGAGTCTTTTCAATTAAAATAGTTTATCAGATAGCACTTTGGAAGAGTTTTCAATTAAAAAAAAATCTACTATCACAGGTTGAAAAAAAGGCACACAGCATATTGCCCTCTGGCAGTCACAAAGCTACAGATTGCTTACTAATTAGTAAGAAAATCTTAAATTGTATATTATCTATATTTCATAGACTAGAAATCTGGAGGCAACTGCTTGTGTAAGCTGAAAAATAATTCCAAGGCCCTACGCTTTCATCATTAGGAACAGCAACGGAAGCACCAACTTTTCAATAGATAATGCAGAGTGCTGCTTCGAAGGGAGCACTGGCCTTGTTACCAATTCTGACAAGTCCGGCAATGCTACAAGTGACAACATCACATGGAAGGCATACCCCTTGGCTTCAAGAAACTTCTTTTATTTGCTCCTTAAAAATAACTTCTGGTCTAGGCCTAGGTCAAAGGTATTCATGGCATAAGTCAAATATTTAAATCTGAAGCCAAGCCAAGCTAACTAAGGCTTGGCAGTCTACCTGTTGGCCTGGGCCATTCCTCAAGTATTGATACCTGGAAAATGGTAGAAGAGTGAGGGGAATATGTATTGTAAAATACAATGCGGTGAGGGGGTAACATGGCAGGCCCATGCCAAGGGGTGTCCCTGAGTAATTACACCATGTAACAGACCTGGTATAAAAGAGGTTTATTAGGGAGGGGAGAGAAGTGAGGGCCTGGGAAAGGGGTAGAGGCAGACAAGTGGGAGTGGAGAACAGCTATAGGGAAGGCTGAGGGGGGTGGGGAGAGAAGGGGAGGCGGAGGGAAAGAAGAAAGGAGGGAGGGAAAAGCTGCTGTGTGCCTCCTGAGTCCTTTTATACCCAGCACTCACCTGCAGCACACACCTGCAGCACACACCTGTTGCCGCTGGCAGCAGGGGCAGGTCATGATGTAAGCAATTGCTAGGTCCCTGAGGGCAGGCCAGCAGAATTGTCCATACACTAACAACATGGACATGAGATAAAACCAGGATTGGTGCCAAGTAATGATTAATGTTAAGGATGGCATGGAAAAGTGAATGGGTTAATGAACTTATGGTTTCTGCATCTGTCCACCCTTCTGTCCATCCACCTACCTATCTATTGTAGTGCTGGGTATTGAACACAGAGCCTCACATGCACTCTAGACAAGGACTCTACTGCTAAGTTATATATATCAACCTTGGATTCTGCATTTATAATGTGGAGATTCTGTCTACCTGGAAATGGCTTGGAAGAAAGATCTGCAGAATTGCATGAGGCCTTATGTCTTTGCTCAGAAACCACTGTTATTAGGGCCTGATGCTGAAGAGACCAAGGTAATGGCTTGATTACAGCAGATGACAGTTTTTGCCATTCCATTCCACGTCATAACTGTCAAGACAGGCAGAGTAGGGTGACAGGATGGTTTGCTGCAACCTGTTATCACTCACTGCTACTCAGCATTTGTTGGACTCTCACATGACACCCAGCCTTTCATTTCTATTTAGAAATCTGAACACTTGTCAAAAATGCTGGGAGATTTCTCCGCTTTGTTGAAACAAAGACCATGTATTTCATGATTAAAAGGTCTCTATTAAAAAAAAAAAAGATTGGCAACTGGGTGTGGTGGCATATACCTGTAATTGCCCACTTGGGAGGTAGAGGCAGGAGGACTGGTAGGTCTGACTTTCATGTGACTATCTAAAACACACACACACACACACACACACACACACACACACACACACACACGGGGTGGGAGTTGCCAGAGGAAACTGAGCCCCCCCCTGAAATCCACGATTATTTGAGAAGTGTAAGCATATGCAAATAAGCAGGTCCCAATAGCAAACACTTGAGGTGTATTAACTAAACGCTCAGGTTATTTATGAAGGAGAGAAAACCTAAATAAACCAAAGCTACAAAATGGGCCACCTGAGAGCCAAGGACACGTGGCTCCGGATGGATGTCAATTAGGAAAGTAATGGCGTAAAGAGGAGGGAGTTAATGGAAGTATGTACAATATCCAGCAGGGCTTAATTAAAGACCCAACGACTCTGACAATGTGATGGATAGCTCTGGGAACTGTGGATTGGGTGGGTGAAAAGACCACTGCGGGTGATACATATTTGGCTGTCAGCAAACTGTTTGATACACTAAGACTAAAACTTGTAACTAGCAAACTGCATTTATTCTGAATGGCTACCCCTGACAGGCCACAGGCAGAAAGCCCAACAAAGGGTAATGATAAATGCAAGTCAACAACTCCAGAGAAGGAAGCATCTAGCGAATACTAAGGATACTGGCTTTACAACTGATCTCACTTAATGCCTTAATTAGTGTGCAGGAAGATGAGTGAGCAACGGAAAGGGCAAATGTTAGTGAAGTGGGCAGGGCTGTGAACAGCAACAAAGAAGAAGCAATAACATAGTGGACTGTAGAGAATTTGGACTGAATGGTAACAGAAGGAGGCCCACCTTAGAAAGGCGCACAGCACCGTGGCAGGGGGAATGCTAGCCTCCCGCTTTGAACTGAAGTGAGTGCAGCCCTGGGAGCTGGGGGCTACAGCTGGTGGGGAAGCCAGGGCTATGGAAACAAGGACCAGGTTTAGGGTAGAGAAGTGATGGCAATCCTTTCTTTGATGCATTGCATAGCTCTGTTTCATTCTGTACCATAAGCCAAGTAAGAGAAGCTCAGGAAGGAACATCAAATGGTAACAGAGGGGGAATCAATTAAAAGTGACTTAGTTCAGCTTTTGTTCCAATGCCAGCCTACATGTAAGTGAGGTTTCCTCTACCCTGCCTCATTAGCATCAATATATATTAATACATATCTTTACATCTTTCGGTGTATGTGCATATAGACCTAGAGACCTGGTGTAGTGTGTTGGGTAAGGTCACCAGTAGCCTGGGCTTGTCTGACTTTGGATAATTTGTTATAATCTTTCTGCATCTTTTCTTCTTCTCAGGAAAAGAAATAGTAACACGGGCTGAGATGACTAAGAGCATGGGCTGGACAGTCAGGTTGCACAAGCATTTATGTAGAAATGAGAGTACAGTGCTCCCCATCAGTCCTCACTGGAGTACACAGGAGGTGTGCAGAGAAAGGAGGGAAAAGAAGCTGGCCAGGAAGCCGGGGCCAGATGTGAGAGACCTGAGGGTCATACAAAGGATTTTCCTGGGTAGGAGAGACAGGATGTGAGGAGGCAAACTTAAGGTCTGATAATCTTTTAGCTAGCCTATATTATTAAAATAGTTATGACCTATTAGTATCAGAACTCAGTAAAAGAATATATTTTAACACTCCTACACAGAAAGGAAAAAAAATCTCACCACAAAAGGCTAAACATTTCACTTTATAAAGAACTCACAAACCTACAACTTATCATTAGTTTTCTGACTTTTTTCAAAATTAAGATTTTTTTATTGAAACAAACTTGAAAATAATTTAAAATGTAAAGAAAATAAGTATTAATAATCCATACTCCAAAACCATTTTTGAGGGGTATTAATTATCTGAGTTTTCTGACTTTTCTATGGGTGAGATTGTCAAGCTTCAGATTAGAAGGCCCAGGCAGTTGGGGGTCAAGCCTGTGTTAGAGAAGATGGGGGACTCGGAAGAAAGAAGAGGCCTCTTCTGCTGCAGCATGGGTGGGGCTCCTAAGAGGAGGAGCCTCAGATTGTTGATGACATAGTTTCTCTCTGTCAATCAGATCACACCAACCTTCTGGATGCTTCCTCACAACTCTAAGCCCTCAAATTTAAGAGCTCAACAAAACCAGTCTCCAAGAAAGAGAAAGTGCTGGCACCTCTGCAGAGAGTGATAGACAGGGCCACTGTCCTCAGTCCCTTTCATTAGATAAGCACTGGCCTGTGTCTAGTCAGGATTGATGGGAGAGGGCCCAGCCCATTGCGTGTGGTGCCATCCCATGGCTGGTGGTCTTTGGTTCTGTAAGAAAGCAACCTGAAAGGTGCTCCACCATGCATGTAATAGCCAGAATCTGGAAACAACCTAGATGTCCCTCAACTGAAGAATGGATAAAGAAACTGTGGTACATTTACAAAATGGAATACTACTCAGCTATTAAAAACAAAGAAATCTTGAAATTTGCAGGCAAATGGATGGAATAGAAAAGATCATCCTGAATGAGGTAACCCAGACTGAGAAAGACATGCATGGTATATACTCATTCATAAGCAGATATTAGTCACATAATACAGGATAACCAAACTACAATACAGAGACTGATGCACCAACCAAGGACCATGTATGATATGATGTGGACCTAGACTATCTGCTCAGATGTAGTATCCCAGTGTCTTTGTTGGTCCCACAATCTGGCCCCCAACTTTGATCACTTTCCCGTGACAGGACAGCCTTGCCAGGTCACAGAGGAAGAGGTTACAGGTAGTACAGATGAGACTTGATAGGCTGAGGACTAGGGGAGGGAGGGAGGGAGGGAGGGAGCGAGGGAGGGAGGGAGGGAGGGGACCAGGAGGGGATGAAGGAGGGGGATACAATTGGGATGTGAAGAACTCAAACCACAGAACAAGCAGGTAACTTATATTGCTAATCCCGCTACATGGGGCTAGCTCTGAGACATGAATATCTATGCATAGACAATGCTTCTTGTTGGCTACAGAATCCCTGTGAATTATTATTAGATGCCATTTTTCATATGGCATGAATGAAGATTTACAGATGTCTTTTTTCTGCTCATACAAAGAGCAGAGAACCAGTCTTAATTGTTCAATGCATCACACACACCTTATACATTTATAATTTTAGCACTGTATAATGCTTGTGAGAAATTATATGTTTTCTGAACAAAAGAACCGCACACTGATGCTAGCTGAGACCTGACAGGATGTATTCCTCTCAGCATGCTGGACACTGACATCCTGCATCCTTCTTGTTCCAGCACCAAGTGCTTCAGTTGCTTTTCCTTATCAGAACAGGACAGTTCCCAGGACAGCTTTGAAGAAAGCTTCCAATCCCAATTGGTCCAGCATTTCAGACTGTCCTACACAGGACTCTAATTAAGCCTGGAATTTCTCAACATTTAGAAACTGGTCCATAAATGTTATTCCTAGCTTGTTTAACCATCTCCCCAATTTTATTTGGACCCACCCCAAATCAGCCAGAAGAAACCTTAAGAGAATGATGCCCCATTTCCCTTAATGGGGGTTGGGTAGGTTTTTGGTTGCTTTCTTAGGTGATAGATGTTTATTTTCATTCAGAGTTGGTTATAAGTTCTTATTGGTCTTATTTAGAGAGAAAACAAGGTTAGACTCAGAGAGTCCTCTTTTCCTTTATCTCTCATTCTTAGGTTTGGAGATAGGGGTTGAAAAGAAAGAAGGGGGGAATACAGGAATATATAGGGAAGATAGGACAAAAAGTCGATTAGTGAATCTATTTCTCAATTTAATTTCTTAATTGTTACAAGGTTATTTTAAATTCACTGGTATAGATTTTTGTATATAGATGCAAAACAAGTTTAATTTTAGATACATTGGTATAGAATTCAAATTTAAGATTATTCTTCACACATCATATATATATATATTTCTACTCTAATATGCAGTATTGTACTCATACAACTCAATTTTAATGTAAGATTTACTTCCAACACTTTGAAAGTGCTATTGCAGGCTGTTTAGGATAAATAAGATATACAAATTAATTGTTAGTTGATTAAATCATGGTCATAACAATTACTAGTCTGTTTTTATCAAAAGAATATACATCCTAGGTATAACAGATAGATATGATTCTATAGAAAGATAAGGTAAAATAGTTAGATAAACCTCAGAAACATACAGAATATGGCATTTAAAGATATTTTTATTAGTTTAAAGATTCACTGACAATGAGACAGGTTAACTCCTGGTAACATCCATTCTACCTCAAAGATGATGATGAGCATCAAAGAACCTCTTTATGGAGATAGCTTCAAAATCCAGCCACTGGACAAAATTTCCTCATTTCTATCACAGACAGAATTCTGCCTAAAAATGGGCAAGCTTGGATGCAGAGGTGATAGCCAAACTCTGCCAAGACAGGGTAAGGAAGTCCTCAATAGTTCCTGCCTCACAAATATGTCTGTCAGATATACTGGGCCAGAAGGCTAAAGATGATGCTCCAACATTATAGAGATTTGGATGACTGTTCAGGCAGCAAACTGTCTCTGTCACCTTCTCATTTGGGAAGCCGCTAACCTGCACTCTCTGTATACTCAGATAATTAATTTTATTCCTTCTCAAGTCTCTGATGGGGTTGAAGACCAGATAGTTTAGTGTAACAATTAAGCTTAGTAGTTTAGGGGATAAGATGTCTTTAGGTCTAGATAGATGTTTTAAGTTAGTAGAGATGAGATATGACACATATTGATTTATATTCAGAACTTTAGATGCACCAAGATAGGAAAGATGTTTTCTTCAAGGTTGCCAAATACAAATAGCCAAAACACTATGAATGTAACATTTATATAACTCCTGACTGTTTCATAGTTCTTCTTGCTGTAGGTAGTTTATTGCATATATGTGTAATAATATAAATGGATATGTAAAAATAAAAATATTTAATAATAATAATAATAATAATAATAATAATAATAATAATAATAATAATAATAATAATAATGAGAAAGAAAGCAGCCTGAACAAGGCAGTAAGGAGCCATCCTCCAGGGCTTCTGCAACAGCTCCTGCCTCCAAGTCCCTGCCCTGTTTGAGTTCCTTTCCTGATTTTTTTCAAGGATGAACAATCATGTGGAAGCATAAGAAAACAAACCCTTTTCTCTCTAAGTTGCTCTGGTTACGGTGTTTCAGCACAGCAATAGTAACTCTAACCGAGACATCTCCCAGCTCTCTACCAAATCTCGGGAAACTTGTGCAAGTCCTGGCAACTGAAGAATGCTTTCACAGCAAAAGTGCATGCTGGAGGCTTGGGGTAGAATTTCAATCTGGATAGGGTGTCTGGAGGGAAACAAAATATGGCAGGGTAAGATTTTTCACAGGAAAGCACATTTTAAGGGTCACAGACAGGTGTGGTAACTCTTTGAGGAATAGAATGGCAATTTAAAATAAAAGCCTCTTTCTACATAAAAAGATGAATACCAGGATCTTTCACAGATTCTCTTAAGTCTATAACCAAAGAAGTGAGCCTTTGATACAGGAAACCTAATAGCATTTTCAGTCCTCCTACAGAAGAGGCAACTGTGAGGAAGTCTGCGCAAACTGTATGCCTCTACTTACTCGCTAATGCTAGCCTGTAGCTCTAGGACTCACCCTATTTGTTTTCAAAGACTACAAATAATTTTAAAACAAACCCTTATTTTCTTTCAGAAATGACTTATTATTTGTGAAGAGCAAACTAGGCATGGAACTTCATACAAGGAATAACATTTTGAATAGTGTTAAAAAATAATGTGGTAACAAGGCAGGTGAGGGGGCTGCGGAGAGGCCAGCACAGGGTTCCAGGGCTGTCTGCCCAGGTTCCCCTCTGATTTTGGCACACTCTGATCCAGGAGGGAAGCTGATGTGTGGCCTGCCCACCACAATGTGATTTCAAGAGATCACTGGTGTCTGGAAGGAAAGCGAGGGACAAAAGCAAGGAGGCAACACAAAGGCTGGGCAGCTGCTCAGAACAGCAGAAAGGACACAAGTGCATGTGGAGAGCTCTTGAGTGTTTAGCTCTGCTTTATTTCCCCTGGGAACCAATGCTAATGAAAGAAGGAAGCACAGGTGGGAACATGGGGAAAGGCTTGCCCCACGCCTGAAGAGGGCCAGCAGCAGGGCTTGAGTGCCGTGCACTGTATGTGGATGCACACGGAACAAACAGAAGGGCACAGAGCAAAATAGAAAAGGCCTGGCTGGTTTGGGATGCCTAGGAGGGACCAAGAGGAAGCTTCTGGGGGGTGATTTGGTGTTTAGTATTTTATCAGAGGGCATTCACATCCTCAGATATAATCAAGCTGTGTACCTCAGATTTGTGCATTCTACTCAAGCATCTTATATTACTATGAAAACACGTCCCCAGGGGCTGGGTTGCAGCTTAGTGGTAGAACACCTGCTTAGCATACAGGCCAAGGACTCAATCCTCAGTGCCAAAAAGGCAACAACAACCGACCAACACAACAGACATAAAATCCTCAACGACAACAAAACACGATGCCGAGCATGGTTACACAGGCCTCTAATCTCAGCACGGGGGAAGATGGCGGCAGAAGAAATAGGAATTCAAGGTCGTCCTTGACTACACTGCAAGTTCAAGGCCAGCCTGAGTTATATCAGGAAGCCTTACCTCAAACAAAATAAAACAACACAACCCATCCCTATCCTCACCCCCCACCAAACCCCACAATCAAGCAAAGCAAACACATAGGGCTGGGGTACGACTCAGGCTTAGAATGCTTGTCGATCACACATAAGACCTTCATCTGTCTATAACTCTGCAAAATCTATAGTAAGAATAAACCCCACATTAGCTTCTTACCCCTAGTGCTTTACCCCCCCCCCCACACACACACAAACAACAAAAACCAAAGAGGAGAGAGAAAGGCCAGGTGTTGGGGTGGGTGCCTGGACACACGTTTTGACTCAGTTTCATCCTGTAACTTTAAGAAATGCTAATATTTTGAACTTTGAAAGTGTGGTGCTAATTGTTAGAAGCTGGCTGTAAAGACTACTTACGGCATGATTCCATTGCTATGATATGTCCAGAGGAGACAGAATGTAATTAGTGGTTGCCAGGGGTAGGGCTTGCAGAGGAATGAGGAGTGATTGCTAATGGATTCAGGGTTTCTTTGTGGGGCAATGAAAATATTCTAAAATTAGCCAGTTACACAACTCTAGCCACACTAAAATCTAGTGAATTACATACTTTAAAAGGGTTAATATTTATGGCATGTAAATTATTACTCAATAAAGCTATTACAAAAATGCAAATTTTATGAACTACAACCCTGACTTAAGTACACAGAAGACATTAGTCCACAGCCAATACTGCTGCGGGCATTTACCCATTAATCAGGACACTGGCTGCAGTTCAGCGCTTCCCTTTGGTAATTGCAGCAAAGATCTCCCAAACTGACAGATGTGGAAACACTTTCCCTAAGTGCCCCTGAAATGCACGAAAGCCATTTTTCCGGACTCCACACTTTCGTAGGTTAAGTGACTGGTAGCTTTTTGCACTGTTCTCAAGAAAACTTTATAGTAACAAATAATGGCTTACCCTTACTAGAAAAATGGGTGTGAACTGAGACAATTCTGTATGATAATTACAGAGTAATAGAAACATAATTGAGCCAAAGATTCACTAATGATTGCCTTAATGTTCATTATTATGAAGGACATTAATTAAGGGGAGCAATTAGCATCTGACAATTATTCCTGCTGTATTCTTTACAGGTGCACCTGACTTAGCAGAGGCTCATAAGGGCCAACTACCTGCCAAAGGGCACCTGGTAAAACCAGCACTGGGACTGAATTCTCTTTCTTTTCTTTTCTTTTCTTTTCTTTTCTTTTCTTTTCTTTTCTTT
>OU015744.1:86890159-86917546 GCA_907169655.1 Acomys percivali
CAGGCTCACACGGTTCTTCTGAGTGGGAAGACTGCTGTCATCTCCTGGCACTTAGCACTTTTCAATCACAACTCTGATGCTACCTGATCTTTTTTGGGGCCTTTAGTGGTTTCCTTTACTTCTGGCATTCTGAAAATTCATGAGGCTGGTTTTCTGTTCACAGCTCTAAGCAGCAGAAGATCTTTATTATGAAGACTCGTGTGCTTTTTCAGGCTTAGGAAGGCATTTTTACCAGTTCTTCAGGAATTTCACCTTCCTCTCACTTTCTGTTTTCCTTTCCTGGGACTCCAAATTGTTGGCTTCTGGGCATCGAAGCACGGGGAAGTGTCATGTGCCTAAAAAGTCTCAGAACATGCTTGGAAGGGTGACGTGAACGGTCCAACAGGTAGGATTCTCTGGGAGAACAGATGGATCTCAACTGTCTGGCCATTTTTCCTCCATCCTGGATTAGAAGCCTATATTCTGGAGTGCTGACCTCCCTGCCAGAAGTCTAGATGCACTCTATGTATTTCCTAACATGGATCTTTCAAAGTAAATTTTCTGATATTTCGTAAGGAACAAAAGCAGTTTTAGTTTTCCACTAATCCTTCTATTCTTAGTTTTCCCCCACTTTCACTGTTTTTTTTTTTTTTTGTGTGTGTGTGACTATTTATGATTAGTCTTGAACTTTCTTACAGTTCCTCCTTTGCTCCATCATTAATAGTGTCCCGTGTTCTTCTGCTCTTCCAGAGTTCTGTGTATTTTTATGGCTCAATGGTAAACCACTTCCTGTTTGTTTTCACTTGTGGATTCATAATTTTTTGGTTCTCTGTGGGGTCTACCATATCACACCCACCATTAATTTAGACCTCATAGGCATGGTTAAAAGTGTCATGTGAGACACTGTCACATAACACATACCCCATCTCCTTCCTCTAATCCCTCTTTCTCTCCTAGACAGTGTCTCACTACACTGCTCTGGCTGTCCTAGAATTCACTGTGGACCGCGCTGGTCTTGAACTCACAGGGATCTACCTACCAGTGCCTCCTGAGTTTTAGGATTAAAGGTGTATGCTAACATGCCAGTTATCACATAGCTCCCAACTGGCACTAATTTTCACAATTAGTGGTCAAGGAGGACATATCACTGCTTACCTGTAGTACCTAAGAGGACACACTGGGAGGAGGAGGCTATTGAAGCTATACAGAATAGCTTTTCATTCTAGAAACCAATAAAGGGACTGTTGAGGTCTGTTATGGTAACTCCTAAACGAGCAGGATTTTATAACTCCCTAGGTGCCATCTCACTGAGAGCTACCAGCCTGTAAAGGTAGTGAGGGGACTACCACAGTCCCTCCACCAGAATGCTGGTAAGCTCAGGCTAGACTGGTCCCAGGTACATAATTTCTGGGAAAGTGACAAGGAACAGAGCCAGGAGAGGGTGTCAGATGGCTCTGAGCCTGGCAGGGTGACAACATGTGCACCTTGATGTGGCATGGAGAGGTGCCAGTCAGTCCCATCAGCAGCAGAAAGATGGAGGCAGGGACAACAGCTCATATGTGACGGTGATGACAGCAGCAAACAGTGCAATCAGGCTGGAAGCCATAGATTCTGAGAAACAGCCACAGGACAGTGAGAGCGGCTGCAGCCCCGGGAGAAAGTGCTGACAGACACAGGCAACACACACCTAATGCCTGGATGTATAAAGCAAAACTGCTTTCCATACATAGGATATTGCTTTCTTGGTGATGTGGTTATCAGGGAAGACTTCAGCAAGTTTAAAGATACTCTGTCAAGAAGCTGTTTTCTGATTTCAAAGCCAGAAGACCTTATAAAAAGCCTTTGTTCCCATCTCTGTATCGCCAATCCCCAATCTTATCTCTTAGAGAGTTAACCTGTTTCTAGGAAAGTCAGCGATTGTGATTATACCAGGATACTTCACTCTTTGTTGTCATCAGGGGACAACAAAGAGTCATAGTCCACATTTCCAGAGAGCTGTGGTTACCGGGGGAATCACACACGGAGCAGTTTATGTCGTGCCTATAAACTTACTATCGACTTGTTAAAGCTGAGAGACACGTGAAACACACAACACATGAAAACACGCAGCACAGATCACTGCGAAAGCAAACAGTGGAATTTGGTCACACTTCTTTAGCTGTTTGAGCTTGATGGGATCTATTGAGACAGGGGAGAATGCCTTCATTTGCAAGCAGGCTTCCCTGGTCTAGTGTGAGGTGGTCTTCCAGCTTCAAGGGGCTGCCAGTCAGACTAGGGACAGCTGCCTCGTTCCCCAAGCACAAGGCACGCTTCCCTCAGCTGTAAGTTGCTCTGTCCTGATTAGCCCCATGACTAAGTTTTTATAAAGTACCAACCTTACCAGGGTTACTGGAAAGATCCCCTCATTTCCAGACTCTTCCTTGCCTCAACAACTTGAGTTCGTGCCCCTGCGCTACTGACGCACTGCAGGGTGGGAGTGGGACGGGCAGGTCCTTACCACTCTCAATGTCTGTTCTTTTTATTCTCCCCAGGGAAACAGCTTTACTTAGATAAACTTCTCCTAACACACAACTCCCCATCTCAGGTGTCCAATTCATCAGAGGTTTCCATACTTAAAGTATGTGGACTCATCACCACAGTCAACTTCACAGCATTTTTATTTTCTTAAGAAGACATCCGGTACCCTTAAGCTGTCACCGCCCTGCCCCCATTCCCAAACAACCCTATGAAAACACTAGTTTATTTTCTGTCTCTTACATTTTTTTCCAATTCTGGTCTTTTTATAATTGGAGACATGCAGTCTTTAAAAATTCATTTACAATAATAGTTCAGAATTTCTTTGTGCACATACAGAATCCATTAGAGCTTCAGTCTTGGCACACCATTCTATTGTGATGTGTGGCTATATCATCTGTGAACATCTACTTCGCCATGGATGGACACATGGCTTGTTCTCACACTTTGGTGACCGTGAAGAATGCAGTCTAAGTGCTTGTACAGATGTTTATGTGTGGAAATACTCTTTCATTTCTCTTGCATGCACACCTGGCATTGAATCTTGTAAGCTGTATTTTATCCACTTTATTCCTAGGATTGTACACTGTTCACATTACTGCTGTCTGTGTGCTCACATTACTGTGGATACACAGGGAACATACATTCTTCTTTCTAACTCCAAGAATGAAGTGAATTTTATATACCGTCAATAGACAGTTATATCAGTTGATTGACTGGTCCCTAGCTGACCTGTCCTACCTACTACAAACAAGTGATTTATCCAGGAATTGCTTCAGATGCTGAAATAATTGATATAACTTGGTTTTACTTTGCTCTTTTTATTAGGTAAATTTGTGTTAAGAGTATCTTAATGGTAGACTGTTTCCAAGATCTAAAATCCTGAGAACAGGCTAATTCAACTGGCTTTACAAATGAGGGAGAGACCTAATGTACAGCCAGTGTGGGGATAAAAAGAACACAGTTTATTTAATGAGGTTATATTATTTGTTCACAGAAAATGATTACCCAGTAGATCTGGGCACAACTTTCCCTTAGTGTAGTTTAAAAAACAAACAAACAAACAAACAAACAAACAAACAAACAAACAAACCACCGTGAGTATCCCATGGCCACAAGATCTGCTTCCCTCTAGTTCCACCTATATCATCCGAAAGACTGTTGAAGGGGCCTCAGGACCCTCTTGCATCTATACATTAGATTGACCAACACAGACTAATCTTTTGTGGCAGTCAGAAGGTGTCCAGATTAGACCTGACAGAATTTGCAAATAAATCTTAGCTCTTCTTTGAACTGATCAGAGACATACAGACTGTTTGACTATCCTGGCATTTAGGGGACATTTCTACATTATGATCATGAACTCTGGGACCCAGGACCAGAACCAGTTCATCGCTCACTCGGGGGAGAAACGGTCACTGGAGACAGGGGACTAGTACCAGGCTAGCACCTGACAAGTTAGTGACCACACCCCTGTTCCCATGGGCAACAACATCAAAACAAGCCACTTTCTATCTCTTCTCAAGGTTTGACTTTATTCTCCTGAAAAGAGCTCTTTCCTATGGTCTTTTATCCTCATATAATCCCAGTTTTTATATTTATTTTGACTTATAGTTTAGTAGAATTTAGACAGTAACAATTGTGCTACAGTTTTAGTGCTAATTTCCTTAAGAGAAACAAACAGACAAACTGGTGCAGGCAGAGCAGGCATTTATAGCTAAGAGAACAGGGCCACACCATTATCAACCATTAGCTAACAAAACTAACACTCTGCCTACATTTGCTTAGTAACAAGGACAGGGCTATGTGTAGAGAGCAAATAGAAGTCACAATTATCGCCATGCAGGAGTTTCCGGTTGTATGGAAGCAAACTAGTCTAGTACTAGGGAAGGCTCACGTGATGGTTGGTAGTTACCATGACATTCTTGCCTAATCTCCATTTTCAGTCACTGAGGAGACACACCTCTGGGTGTGTCTTTGAAGGCATTCCTCCAAAGAGGAAAGAACCACCTGCTGAGGGCTAGACTGAATAACAGAATAACTGAGGCTTTCTCTGGGGACCTGATATATAGGGAAGGAACACAGCTCCTGTCTCTAAAACCAGGAATATGCTTGGCAGAGCTGGTGATGGCCTGGGTCCAGGGCTTTGGGGAAGCTGTGGCTTCAGATCCTAAGAACCCAACTCTTCCCACCTTACAGGGCTATGGTTACCAGTCCCAAGGTTGCTGTGTGCTGGGTCTGTAATTCTCTTATGATACCCTGTGTCCTCTCCTCTTCTCCTCCTCCTCCTCCTCCTCCTCTTCTTCTTCTTTGTCTTCTTCTCTTAATAAGCTTGCTTGGCATAGGATGGCTTACACAAGACCTCCCAATCCCAAACTTATCTATCTCCTTATCTTTCTGATGTGGTTCTCTCTGTCATAACTCTCTCATTAATGAATGACCTGATAGTCCAGGTCACCATTCTATGCAGTGGGGTCTCAGGCTGAATAAGAGGGGAAAATGAGCTACTGGCTGCACCAGTTTGCACCCCATCAACAGTGAATAAACACTCCTTTTTCCCACATCCATGTCAGTCTCTACTATCATCTAGTTCTTTGATCTTGGCCATTTTGAGAGGGATAAGATAAAATTTCAAAGTGCTTTTAATTTGTATTTTCTTGATGGCTAAAAATATTGAACATCATTTTAAATCTCTCTCAACTATTTGTCTTTCTTCTTTTGACAACTCTATGTTTATGTCCATGCCTTATTTTAGAATTGGGATGTTCATTTTCTTGGTGTTCAGCTTTTTGAGTTCTTTGTATACTGTTGATACTAATCCTCTGTCAGATATATGGCTGGTAAAGATCTTCTTCTCTTTCTGTAGTTTGCCTCTTTACTTGAAGATTTTTAGTTGCATGTGGCCCCATTTATCAATTGTTGGTCCTAATGCCTGTGCTACCAGGGTCCTATTCAGAAAGTCTTTGTCATGCCTGTATGCTGGCGCATATAGAGTTCACACTTTCTCTTCTATCAGAGTCAGGGTTGATACCTCATGTCTTATGTCAGGTCCTTGATTCATTTGGAGTTGAGTGTTTTGCAGGTGGAGAGATAAAGGTCTAGTTTCATTCTTCTGTTTGTGCTACACAGTTGGACTTTCACCATTTGGTGAAGATGTTGTCTTTTCACCAGTGTGTATTTTGAGTTGTCAAAAACCAGGTGGCTGTAGGTGGTGGACTTATAACTGAGTCCTCAGTTCTAGCACATTGAGCAATAAGTTTATGTTGGCACCACACTGTTTTTATTATTACAGCTCTGTAGTGTAACTTAAAATCAGGGATGATGGATGGTACTTCTAGAAGTTCTTTTATTTTTCAGAGTTGTTTGGCTATCTCGTGATTTTTGTGTTTCTAAATGGAATTTAAGATTATTTTTCCAACCTCATGGTGGGAATAACTCACATCAGAGTTCCCCTGCCACAGCAAGACAAATAATCCTCAGTGATGAGGGTCAAACTGGAGGGGTGGAGAGATGGCTCAGTAGTTAGGAGCACTGGCTGCTTGGAACCATCAATCACTTCAGTTCTAGGGTATCTGGCGCCCTCTTCTGGCCTTTGCAGGTACCAGGCATGCATGTGGTACACAAACCGTGTGCAGGTAAAACACCCCCTCACACACACATCACTAAGTAAATGTATATATATATATTTTTAAAAAGACAAACTGTTCCTAAGTTTTAAAAGCAGGTTGCACATTAGAAAAGGTACCCTAGAAGAAAGAGAAATAACAACTTACTCTCCTGGAATAAACTGAGCACAAAATAAATGCAGAAATACTGGGGAAACAAGGTGTTTTGGTGGAGAAGGGGAGAGAAAAGGAGGAGGAAAGGGGGGGAGGGGTACCTACCACTTCACGTTCATAACTCAGGAGAAGTGTTACATTAATTCACATTCATGGTAACCTTCATCTTCTCATGAGGGATATAACACAGGAAACTATTATTTCTGGTAATTTAAGTATATGTCATTAGTCAAAGTGTCAGAGGACAAAAATAAATAAATGTATGAAAAAGGTTTTTCCTTTTCTTTCACAGAAATCACCATGAACACTTTATATGTGTGTGGGCCCCTCAAACACTCACTTGTCATACTCAGGGTTAATTTTATGTTTCTTGGAATGGACTGAATCTGAAACAATACAATAGGCCATGCTACAATTGACCAACTCTTGATTTTCTTTTTTTTTTTTTTCCTTTTTTTCCCCAACTCTTGATTTTCTTACAGGTCTAGTGTTAGGAAGGCAGATAAAAAATCCCCAAATTACACAGTAAATTCCACTTAACAGCATTAGGAGAAAGCTTTCCCCACAATGCATAACATGCACAGATGGGCTTTGCTGTGTGTGTATGTAACAGTCGAAGTCTCAGTCGTGGAGAAGGGGTTATTGAAAGTGCCCTGGGAAACTCACATTTCCAGCTTTGCCTCTGCCTATTTTATCCTCCTTTTTCAATCTTAACTTCCAAAGCACAGCTCAAGACATGCTTCTTTAACATGTCCCTGAATTACTTCAATCCACTCTGCATAATGTCCTCAGCAATCTCTCTCCTTTAATACGAACGAGTTTCTGTAATGATTGTTGTGAAGTGTCTGTCTTTGAGACTTCACAAACTCAGTCCATACTTGGATGTCATTTCCTGATTAAGCTGTATCCAGGCAGTAAGTAAACTGCTACTGGGTGGAGCTTCGTTTCCTCTTCCTGCGTATCTAGCATCGGTCCCTGACCTTATCTTTGGAGCATGTTCTATGAGATCCAGTCTAGACTAATCAGACCTCCATGTCAGATGTGGGCAGGAATTCCGACAGTTCCAACATAGCACATATCCCTCCCAGCTCTAGCAACTTGCTCTGCGGTGGACACACAGAGGAAAAGTCCTTCTGTGAGATTTGCTCTATCTCTTTAAAAGAGAGAAGGAAACTAGGTGAAGTTCCGGGTATGCATAGTACATGCATTTCAGTTCCTATTTTGCTACCATGGGCAGACAGGCCATGAGGTACAGCTAAGTAGATTCAAATACATGCAAGAGCTGCAGGAAGAAGAGGACTCTAGCTGATACAGTTAGACTCCTGGGATAAAACTGAGTCTAAAACTATTTCTTGTAAGTCTCTGTTTCCTGATTCAGTACATACCTTTTTCCTTTTGGTTTAAGGGACTTTGAATTAGGCTTCTTTTCCATGAAACTGAAAGGGTCTTGATAAAGACATTGGGTAGGTCGAACGGTATCGGGCTGAGCTGAGGGCATTTAACCTGGAGCTCATCCAAAGACAAACTCTAATGAGGCATGCTTCCCACCGTCATGCCTTCATTTAATCCTGTCCCATGTCAAGCCTGCGACTTGCCCAGGAATGTTAGAAGTGATTCTGTGCAAGAAGTGGGTCCAAGCCTGATAAAGGCCTTGTCGCTTCTATTTCATGCTTTCAATGTCCCACATTGTTGTCATGTGTGTGATGCCCTAACAGAGAAGTGACAGGAAAAGCTACATGGAGAATGGGGCATTGAGAGATAATGTAAAGGGAGCGAGGCCCCAGCGGTCCCGGACCTCTTCTGAGCCTGGCTCCAGCGAGCCCTAGCAAGCCATCGAACATGTGATGCAAGCCGCTCCAGTCTTCTTTTAGCCCCACTGCTATCAGACTACAGCCCTCTGAGGGACTAAGGCTGTCCTCAGAAGAATCTTATGGTTGAGCCTCAGTGGCTGCTATTTCAAAGGACTGAATATTGGTGGCTGTTTTAGGTACTGAGTAATGAGGTGGTTTATTATACAGAAATAGATGGCAGGAATAAATGTGTAGATTGAGTAATTAACTTTTGGTTGGATAGTCAACATGTATGGGTACAATTCAGTCAAATCTGCTCTTTAAAAAAAAAAAAGAATCTGTTTTGATCTGGTGCTGGGTGGAGCCTCTCTGAGTTGAGGCTTACAGCCAAGCACTGGGCGAAACATAGGGAGTCTTGTGGAGGGAAAGATAGAAGGACCTGGAGGGCACAGGAGCGCCACAAGAAAAGCAGCAGAGCCAACTAACCAGGGCCCAGAGGGGCTTGCAGAGACGGAAGCACCAACCAAGGACCATGCATGGACTGGACCTAGGTCCCTACACAGATGGAGCTTATGGGCAGCCCAGGCTTTATATGGATTCCCTAGTAAGGGGAGCGGGGGGGGGGGGCAGGGCTTTCTCTGACATGGACTCTGTTGCCTGCTTTTTGATTCACCTCTCCCTGGCAGGGCTGTCTCAGCAGGCCACAGGGGAAGCTATGAGACTTGATGTGCTGGGGTTGGTTGGTAGGGGGAGCCCTTCTTTTCTGAGGAGTAGGAGATGGTTGATAGGAGGAAGGAGGAGGGAGGGCGGGGCTGAGAGCGGGCTATGGTTGGGATGTAAAGTGACTACATAAGTAAAAAAAGAGAGAGAGAGAGAGAAAATTCTTGATAGTTATTTATAAGGGTTTTATCTAATTGACCAAGATAAAGGAGAGGGACAGGATCAGAACTTCAGCGGCAATCCATGATATGGGACACTTGGCCTTTTCTGCGCATGTATATATGTGTGGCACCATCAGGGCCCTCAGTTAGAGGCCAGGAATTTTTCAAAAGGCAATGGGCAACTCATAGTTCTGGGAAGTGAGCAAGAATAAATCAAGCAAGTAGCAGCTAAAATCATGGCTCAAGTCGTTTCAAGATTCTTCTCCAAAGCTGGTTCCCGGAGACTACACTGCTGCCGCAGACACAGTGCGCCATGCCATGTCTTGCAGAGCTGGATGCTGACATCCCACAGACATGGCTGCTACCAACACCAGGTAACCAAGAGTTGCTTTTGCTACCACATCATCTCCAGTTCTCCACTGCTGTGTGCCCTAAGGCCCCAGCTCCCTCACCAGGTGCAATCAATTGGTCTAGACTAGTCTCCACACAGGGTCCAGGCCTTGATTCCTGGGTCTTTATGACAGAAGGCAAATGTTGCCGCCTTCAAAACCCAGGCACTAAGGAACTCTCTAAATAGATTTAGAAACTAGGTAGCCAAAGCATGACAACTGTCAATCATATATAGCATTTTTCTTTTTGAAAAGACCTGGTTTTTTTTAAGTGACATAAAAAAGAGACATAGCCCCTTGGGATTTAGACTAATCATACGTGCGGCTGAGAATCTCAGCGGTCATCGATCCCACCTTATGCTAAGAATTTACTGATTCTTCAGGGATTGCCCTTGGTGACAGCCTCACTCTCTTCAGCCTGCCTGGCCCACTTTCCTCCCTGACTTGGACACTGCCCAATGCTGCAGCAGTCTCAGGTCTCACACCTTTTCATGTCCCATTTGATCCATCAAAGATGGTGGTCACTTCAAGATTTAGGTGTTGTGTTAAAATCCTTTCTCAACTTTTTGAATGTGTTTTGTTTACCCTTGCATTAGATATTTGTCTTGCCGCAGGGACAAATACATGACAACTTAACGAGGGGTTTATTTGGCTCACAGTGGGGAAGCCATGGCGACAGAAGTGTGAGATGGCAGTGCCAATGGTTTCCCCTTCTGCTGCCTATATTCAGAGTGACTCTTCCCACCCCAGTTAAACCTCTTTTGAGATGATGTCTCAGACACTTCTGCAGTCTTCTATCCAAGGCAACTCTAAAACATGTCAAGTTCATGATCGATAGTCACCATCACACCCTGCCATCCCCCTAAACGATACCTCCTCCCAGTCTCTGTTGGGGAGGAGAAAAGGCCTCCCTTCTGCACCAGGAACACCCCATGACTACCGTTTTAACAGAGTCAGTAAAAGCACCAGAGCTGTGGTCTATCTTCTTGAAATAATACTGTATGTCACTATAAGCCATATAACATGACCGAGCTGTGGGGAGACCTACCAGTGAATCATGGTCCTGTCATCTCCCGCTAGTGAAGAGCCTGTGCTACTCTTTCAGAGACATGATTTTCCCACTGGCAAGCAGTAAGTGCTAGCCCCTAAGCACACAAGGTCAGTGTGGGCTTCACTGAGATAAAACTGTAGCCGCACAGGTAGATCGTCTTACACAAGCAATGTGCTCAATCCATACCATCACCAATAGTGGCGCAGTAACAAACCCATACCAGATACTCACTTTAAGCAACCTTTTGTTACTATCAAGGCTTACAGGAAATTTGAAATGCTACAGTAGAGGTACAGGATTATTCTACAAGGTACTGTGAAGGGAAGAGGATAAGGTCAGCTACTGCTTATGCCAGGGTAGCATGCTGTTTGTCTAGTGACAGGATACGGTGCACTTTCCTCAGTTATACAACTATCTTCATGTGGTTGTGCCCTTCCTTGATGACAGAGAGGGTCTTCAACATTAAATGGAAAATACCATACACTCCAGTTATGGCATGGAAAAGGCACCACAGTCTCAGTCAGCATGATTCTGTTTTCATGTTTGGTTCTGAACATAAATAACGATTCATTCTCTTCCCTCTCCCCCCCTCACCCCTCTCTCTCTCTCTCTCTCTCTCTCTCCCCCTTCTCCCGCTCTCTCTCCCTTCTCCCGCTCTCTCCCTCCCTCTCTCCTTCTACCCCACTTTTCTCTCTCTCTCCTTTCCTTTCCTTTCCTCTTCTCTTCTCTTCTCTTCTCTTCTCTTCTCTTCTCTTCTCTTTTCTCTTCTCTTCTCTCTTCTTCCCTTCCTCTCTCTCTCCCTCCTCTTCTCTCTCTCTGGGGTACCTCTTCCCCCTTCCTTTTCCCCTCATGCTCATTTAATAAACTCCTTGATAATATAATAAAAAATAATGATTCAAAGAAAGAGATTAGCATTAGAAAAGGAAGAATATCAATGCAAGTAAGGGGAGGTGTGGTCCAGGAGACAAGGCAAACCTCTGAAGTGCAGACTTAGCAATCATTGCTCAGGAACAGACAGGACAGATTAGACAGAACAGGAAAGCATCACATTAAGCTTCATTGAGAAGATATGTGAATATGTACAGTTTGTATTTTTAGGGGGTGGCCAACTTTAGTGCAAGCAGCGGGATGCCACCATGTGCTGATGCATCATATTGGTTATTGTGAACTCCCCATTACTCATCGGCCTGGGTGGGGCCCCTATTAACAGCTGGCAGAAGGAATCTCTCTCTTTGTCCAGGTGAGCAGAGGCCTGTATTTTCCAGGCTGATCTGTATGGGTCCTTCTGGAAGAAAGGCACCTGAAGAAAGAAGCTGTTTCTTGGGAAACTGTTCCTTTTCATTTTAAAAGGTGGAGGAGTGAGTCTCGGCTGTGGCTTAAGAGCCTGCTATTTCAGCACCTGCCTCTGGTGAGGAGCCTTAAACTCCTGAGAACCAATTCACCCCTCTGTAAGGCCATGGAAAATATGGAGGCTCATTAGGGGAGCTGGCCAATAGCTACAGAGCTTTTAACTAAGGCAATCAGCTCCCTGGCAGACATATGCTTCTCTTGTTCAAATGCTATTTATGTGTCATTATCATTTCAATACTTATGTCCCTGGAGAACTAAGAAACCAAGAAATGAGGGGGAAAAAGTCCAAATTTTTGAAAAATAAAAAAAATTTTCCTATACCCTATAATTAAAGTTAACAAAAGAAAACAGACAGACTGCCACATCCACAGAGCAGAGAGAAGCCAAGGCTTCAAATGACTGATTTACCACAGCAAGTAATTACTTTATGTTTTTCACAAACATTTGAAACCTATTATTACTTTCACAGCAGCACACATCAACAGAAGACTGTCACCTAAGGGAGAAATGGGGAACTGGGCTGTAATTAATTTCTGGTCGAATATATCATGAAGCCTTTAATGTTGTCAATAAAAGGCTCAAGCCACTAAAAATCCCCAGCCTCTCCCTCCTCCTCCATCCCCAATACCTCTAAAATATTTACTCAGCTTCTCTGGGAAGCGGATGGCCTAAAGGAGCCTGAGACACAGTGCTCAGCTCTGCTGAAAAGTTGTGGCCATTGATTCCCTCCTCCCAACCCTGAGTGTCAAGAGAGAAGTCAGTCAAGGGCTGGCTTCTCCTAGCCCCGCATTTCCCTCCATCTGCAGCAGAGGAAAATAGAAGGCGCAGTTCTTTGGAGGAGTCTGAACATGCAGATGCCAGGCAACAGAAATCATTACAGCAGCAACCAAAGCCTGTGTCTTTAAAGGTTAGACTACAAAGTTTAAGAGTGCCTCGGGGAACAGTGCAATGGCTCATCTGAATAAAGCCTTTCCATCCACTGGAAAAGCACAGCGCGGCAGATGAAGAGCTCCGGCGCATGTGACATTTATGCTTTTGAGTACCCACATGTTTATTTTGTCAATTACTGTTTGGAGCCTACTAAGGCCTTTATAGGTCATACGCAGGCAGTAGCTGGCTTCTGTCGTATCTGTCTTGCTCTTCTGCTGGTATGGTGAGCAAATGCTACAAGCATGATTTGGAGTATGGAGAGAAACAGGACTGCATGACCTCTTTCCTCATTCGTTTGTTCATTCGTTCACGCGTGCATTAGCTGGAGGCCAGTGGGGAGGTGCACCCCTCAGAGAGCTCCAGTTTCTTTATGGAAACACAGTGGAGTGGGTCGCTTCCCTTTGATCACCTCTTTCGAGAACTGGAGGTGGAAGCAGAGTGCCAGTGCCCTGGCCCCATCTCTGGCAGGATATCACATGGCTTCTGATCTTCTAGTCAAAATCACTTGACAGGTGGGAAAACATCAGCCAAATGAGTGGAGACCACTCGCTCCACTCTGTATAATGATTGAGGATAAATTTGCTGTGGTGCCTTTGGGAACCACTTATTAAGATGCTTGTTGTCTTAGAAGTGCAGGTAGAAGGCATTTGGGAGAAACCTAGAGTCTGTCAGGAAAATGGACGACCAAGAGCTGGGTCTAATTTGTGCTATGACTCTGGGGCGTGGTCTAGGGCTGTAAGCAAGTGCTACTCCATGACAGGCATTTGGGAAGACAATATAAAAAGGCTGAACAAAACTACCCCTGCCATACAGACCAGGGTTTTAAATAATTTTCTTTCTGCAGAACTCTCTTTAAACTCTTGAAGAAAGCTATTTAAAATTACCAGTGTAATTTCTAACTGCATTCTAAATTCTTCGCCTTATACCCACAGATAAATGTAGCTCTCCTCCCTCATCAAAAAGTTTCTTTTTGTAGCAGATGGAGACCATTATAGCAAGCCATAATTGGGCAAACTGCAAAGAACAAATGCCGGGGGGGGGGGGTGCTCAGCCATGGTTGACATATCTGCATCACAACTACAACACTTAAGGCTCAAGGAACATCAAGGAAGAGGGGCAGAAAGATGTAAGGGCCAGAGGACCAGCATGTCTGCTAGGAGGCTGACTTCTGTATAGGACAGAGAGGCTGCACCCTTAACATAGCAACAATATGGAGCCTAAATAAGACCTGAGCACCAGATGATATGTGATGTGGATGGGGGAAATATCACAAGGGCAATTAGTGACTATTAAGATAGGCAGAGTTAGTCTTCCCCAGGGACTAGCCCCATAATTGGGTACCTAACACCAATCTAACATGTAACAGATGAATGAAAAATATAGAGGCTGGAGAGATGGCTCAAAGGTTAAGAGTACTGTTTGCTCTTCCAGAGGTCCTGAGTTCAAGTCCCAGCAACCACATGGTGGCTCCCAACCATCTATACTGGGATCTGATGCCCTCTTCTGGCATGCAGGTATACATGCAGACAGAGCCCTCATATGTACATTTAAAAAAAATCTTAAAAAAAGAAAAACATGTAGCTAGTAGAATGCCACAGAAATAAATAGGGAAAAACATAAGTAGGAAAAGTAAAGAATATATTAAGAATGTATTAAGAATATAATTGAAAAAAATGATGCTATGTAAAACAGAGATCTTATATTTATCAAAATAATAGCCTTAACTTCACATGGGTAAGAACATGTTGAAATCCAATGATCTAGGTGTGATCCTATAACTATTATCTATGGGCCAGGAATGTATTTAACTTCTTAAACATTCCCTTTTAAACCTATACGATGTTACAATAATAGCTATATGCAAAATTTCAAAGAGCTAGTGTGGAGAAAGCATTTACTACAGTGCATATACCAAGCTCAGCTGTACAACTAATGATAAGCATCCTCACTACCACAGTAGTGTACCTTCATTATCATACATGAAAGTAACAAATTTTAGCCTCAAGGATTATTTACACCAAATCTATTTGTCCTTTAGGAGCTGACCTTCTTTTAGAGAAAAAAGTTAATTCCCACAGGTCCGTAAGGCTAGGTATAAAAATTATTTCTTGGCAATCTATTTGCATTAATTGATGGATGTTCTCTGAAACACATGTAAATTCATGCATACTAGACATATTTTCAAGCCTAGAGCATGTTTATAAATGCTTTCAATTTTTGAGCCTATTACAAAGAATAGAAGATAAACAATCTACACCATAAACTGTAGACACCCAGAAACTAAAACTAAACACAATCCTAGTGACTAGTCACAAGAACTTTATGATTATGTGGGGAGGGAAACTTAGAAAAAGCTGGCTGACCGAGAGATAGAATGCTATGGACAAACACATCAGGGGAGACTTGAGAGCAGAGGTAATTTGTTTGCCATGGCCACGTGGCTTCTTTCCAGTATGTGGGTTTGGTCTTTCCAGGTCAGGAAAGGGGGAAAGGAATGCATAGGGTATTTCCCACACATGTAGAGTGCATGCCTGTGTGTGTGAGAGAGAGAGGGGGTGGGGTGGGGAGGGAGAGAGGGAGGAAGAGAGAGGAAGAGAGAAGAGAGAGAAACAGAGAGAAAGAGAGACAGACAGACAGACAGAGACAGAGAGAGGGAGACAAAGAGAAAGAGACAGAAACAGAGAGAGAGAACAACCTTGGGCCTTATTCCTCAGGTGTCATCCAACTTCTTTTTGAGACAAATGGTGCTTCCTAAGGAAGCGAGGCTGCATTTAGCCTCAGGAATCTGTCTTCATTTCCCAACGCTAGGATTACAAGTGTGGACCACCACATGTGGCTATTTCTATATTGGTTCTGGGGACTGAACTCAGGTGCTCCAGCCTCAGTCACTTTACTGGTTGAGCTGTCTGTGTTTCTGAATTTCAAACTTGTTAATTTTAACACTACATTTTTATTTATAAACAAGGAAGGAGGCAGCTTCCAGCTTCCAGTTTTTCAGTAAGACTGCTCCTGGGCTTTATTCCTAGAACAGTGTAACCCAGTCCTTTCCAGGAAGAAAAACAGCCTCACTGGGAGAGCTAACTTAATTTCTTTTCTTTTCTTTCTTTCTTTTTTGGTTTTTCGAGACAGGGTTTCTCTGTGTAGCCTTGGCTGTCCTGTACTCGCTTTGTAGACCAGGCTGGCCTCGAACTCATAGCGATCTGCCTTCCTCTGCCTCCCGAGCACTGAGATTAAAGGTGTGCGCCACCACCACCTGGCTAACTTAATTTCTTAAGCAGGAGACTACAGAGGCACTGAAGGATATATAAATAGTACAATGTGATGAGAGATCTTGGACAAGTTATTTCTAGTTTCTGTTCATAGGGCTCTTCACTGCACAATAGCACCTGTCATCAATAGCATTTCCAGCAAATAAACCAGTGGAAAGACTGTCGCTGTCTGCCAGGAATCTTGAGGAACCCCAGACTATAAACTAACTATTTGTTATCATGACAAGAACTGATGATTTAATGAAATCTTATTTAATCAAGGCCGTCACACATGAGGCATGTCTACGAGAACCCAAACATTAATTACAGACAGGCGGGTTTCTGGGAAGATTATGAGTGCTCATTGTTTTCAGGCGCTCTGTGGAGGATATGCAGGCTGGTAAGGCATGCTCATGTGCATTCAAAAAGCTCCAATTAAACCATTAATTAGAGACCAATTAGTTGATGCAATGTATGAAATCTACTTTAAGTATAATAAACTTAGAGGCAGGACCAGAAGAAAATGACATAGGCAGAGATGGGTAGCAAAGTCAATAAGAAGGTTAAACTCAAAAAGAGTAACATTATTAAAAAAATTTTTTTTTTCGAGACAGGGTTTTCTCTGTGTAGCCTTGGCTGTCCTGGACTTGCATTGTAGACCAGGCTGGCCTCGAACTCACGGGGATCCGCCTGCCTCTGCCTCCCAAGTGCTGGGATTAAAGGTGTGCGCCACCGCCTATTTAAATATTCTTATAGAAAGTCCTTAAGAAAACATGCTCAGAAATCAAATTATACACATTTTTGTTTTATTACTGAATTTTACTAATGGTATGTTTTCTTCTTTATACTAGGCAGTAAAAGCTATAAAACTCATCATTTACCAGTTTTTCTTGGCTGCTAGGTTAGCTTTTTCTTTTTTTAAAAATCACTACTCAACTTCTCAGAACTTTTAGAGGTCATCATTATTAAAAGAATTTTATTTTGGCAGAAGACTAGCCTCTCTTATTTGACCACAAATCCAAATGGCTGCTGGTCAAATGAAACACTAAAGGGAAACTTGCAAAAGAAGCTGGAATTGAAAAGATGTGACTGATGCAGGATAAATCTGGTAACAGAAAATTCCTAGTGAAAAGGATACAGAGAATATTTTGTTTCTTTCTCAGAACTAAAAATCTCTCATCTGGTTAAGTAAAGAGAACAGTGTGCAAGATGAAGCAGTGAGTGTTTTCAGCCCAGTTACAGCGGGCTCCTTTAGAAGCACAGCTCTTGTGGTCTCGCCTGATGGCTGTGGGTATTTCCAGTAGGTGGCAGCATGTCATCGCTAATGCTCTAGCAAGCTATGTATTCCCTGGTCACTCCACCGAAGAACACTTATAACCTTCCTGCAAAGAACCCCCACAACAATGTCCCTCTGCAGTAAGCCTGTCCAAATAAGAGTACATAACAGTGCCTGTGGGAGGAATTCAACCTTCTCAGGCATGCCAGAGATCATTCCTGGGCTTAGCAAAGCACAAAGGTCAAGGATAAAGCTTAGCATGTTTAGTTTCTGGGCTGGGCTCCCTCTGTAACCTTGAGGAAGAATCTGGGTAGGTGAGCTCACAGGGGGATGTGGGTGACTTAAAAAGAGGAGAGGCTTTCATTCACTGGGAAGGAGGATGCTCTGCCCACTGATGGCGAGAGGAACATTTCTATGCAGGTGGCAGCTCTGTTAGCTTTTATGCATCATTCTCTTCCCGTCCTTGTCCTATGGGCCCTTCCTCTCCTACCCTGTCCTGGGAGTCCCTCTTCCCATGCCCTTCACTGTCAGGCCTTCCTCAGAGGACTATTCCCTTCTCTAAGAGCTTTCGATGGCTCCATGTTGATGCTTCCTCCGGTCTGTTGGTTTAATTCCACCCTTTCTGTTTAGATCCTAGCTGTGTCTTAAACATTTCTTCTCCAAAGTCCCACAGGCATCTTACAGGCATCTTCACATGGATGATCCTTCCCACCTCAAGGCCAGCCCTCCCGCTGTGTCTTATCTTACTTGCTGATGCTGTGGCTACATGTTCTAGGCTCACCCCTTAACTCCCTTTTCTCTGCCTTCATCATTCAACTCTTTCTTAATTTGAGCTAGTTTTTAAACTCCGTCACACTTCCCGTATCTGTTTTCATTCCTGTCAGTGCAGAGCTGATTCATGATCTTGACAGCACATCTTCAGCAATCACTTTCCAATTGAGGACACTGATCTAGTGTAGGTCCTGGGATTACTGCCCATTCTACTGGGGGTAGACAAGGCAGAAACAGGAAGATATAAAATAGGTATATGATAACAAGGAATAGATTAGGGCAAGGGAAAAGATGAGGGTTATGTTTTGAGTTATAGGCAAGCAAATGTCATCCCTAGCTTACCCAAAGGGTCTCACTCCCCTTAAGTCTCATCTTTCACTGTCCCTCAGTTTCTGCTTGAATGGCTCCTTCTCCCAACTCTCGATAATTCCACTTAGTATTAAAATTAAGCATCACTTCCCTATAAATTCTTCCTTGATTGTTCACCTCTCAGAATGATTAGGGAAATGTGAAAACTCATATGATATTTCCTTGACAAAGTTCTCTATTAATGTGAGTATGAAACTTGAGCTACTCATTTTCCATGACAAATCATTTGGGACTTTTAAAGCTTTAAAGCTCAACATTAAAAAAAAAAAAAAAAAAAAAAAACTCACTGCAATATAATTCAGCTACCATACAATTTCCATATTTGAAGTATAGAGTTCAAGATCATTTAATATATTCAGAGTTGTGCAGCCATCTGCAAATCTATTTCAGAACATGTTAGTCATTCCCAAAAGGAACCCTGAACCCACACCTTCATTTCCTCACAACCTCCATACTGTAAGTAACTGCTGGCGCTGTAGATTTGCCTATTTTGGACGTTTCACCAAGAGTCACATTCAATGTAGTCATTCATTACCAGATTCTTTAATTGAGCCACATGTTCAAAGGTTCATAATGTGTTATGTTTCATTTTATGGCCAAAAAAAATCTATTGTATGGACTCACATTTCATTCATCCATTAGTTAATTATAAATAGAACTGCTATAAAGTTTGGGTAGAAATATCTGAGAAATTTTCATTTCTCTTGGGTAGAATTACTGCATCATATGATAAGTCTACTTTTAACTTTTTGAAGGCAGGATAAACTGTTTTTTAAGGCTATTGTATGTTTTATTTTTCCATTAGCACAAATGAGGGTTCTAATTTCTCTATATTTTCTTGTCAATACTTAAATTATTTTTAGTTTATGTATATGGGTGTTTGCCTGCATGTGTCTGCACGTTGAGTGTGCATTGCCTATAGAGGCCAAAAGAGGGCACTGGGTCTCCTGGAACTAGAATTACAAATGGTTGTGAGTCATTATGTAGATTCTGGGAAATAAATATGGGTCTTCTGAAGAGCAGCCAGTGCACTTACCCAAATAATGAGCTCCTTCACATTGTGGGGGAGACAGTGTGCAATTCTATTGTGGTTTTGATTTTCATTCCTCAAATAAATCATTCATTTGTAGATCTTCATGGCATAAATCTTTGACAACATTTTTGACTTATTAAAATTTTTATTATAATTTATTCACATTTCATCCCAATTGTAATCCCCTCATCCACCCTCCTTCCCTCTTTTGCCCTATTCCCCTCCCCTAGACCTCTGACAGGTGGGGTCCTCCTCCCCCACTGGCTGCCTATAGGCTATCAGGTCTCATTTGGATAGCCTGCAGACTATTTTTAAAAATAGTTTTGCATCAGAAGATGTTGAAAAGTTAGTACAAAGTTCCCAAGTCACTTACCTTAATTATCCTTACTAATAACATCTTATATTAGTATGGCACATTTATCACAACTAATGAACCAGTATTAATTAATATACCATCATTACTACAACCCAACTTCATCCAGCCTCCCTTCATTTTTACTGCATGTTCTTTCTATTTCAGGACTCCATCCAGGATAGGAAAGACATTTAGTTGTCATATTTCTTGGGTTCCTCATGGCTGAGATAGCTTCACCAATTTTTTTTTTTCTTTCTTTCTTTCTTTCTTTCTTTCTTTCTTTCTTTTTTTCTTTCTTTCTTTCTTTCTCTCTCCCTCTCTTTCTTTCTTTTTTCTTTTTTTTTGAGACAGTGTTTCTTTTGTAGTCCTGGCTGTCCTAGCCTCACTTTGTAGACCAGGCTGGCCTTGAACTCATGGAGATCCACCTGCCTCTGCCTCCCGAGTGCTGGGATTAACACGCCTGGTTTTATCACCAACTTCTTTGTTTGTTTTTTTGTTTTGTTTTTTTTTAGAGTTTAAAAGCATTTTATTTTTTAAAATTTTTTTATTTTAAATTTATTTTATTAATTTATTCTTGTTACATCTCTATGGTTATCCCATCCCTTGTATCCTCCCATTCTCCCCTCCCTCCCATTTTCCCCTTATTCCCCTCCCCTATGACTGTTCCTGAGAGGGATTACCTCCCCCTGTATATGCTCATAGGGTATCAAGTCTCTTCTCGGTGACCCGCTGTCCTTCCTCTGAGTGCCACTAGGTCTCCCCCTCCAGGGGACATAGTCAAATGTGAGGCACCAGAGTATGTGAGAAAGTCATATCCCACTCTCCACTCAAGTGTGGAGACTGTCCTGTCCATTGGCTAGATCTGGGTAGGGGTTTAAATTTTACCGCCTGTATTGTCCTTGGCTAGTGCCTTAGTTTGAGCGGGACCCCTTGGCCCAAATCTGCCTATCATAATGTTCTACTTGTAGGTTTCTAGGACCCTCTGGATCCTTCTACAATGCTATTCTCACATGGTTCTCTCATCTAGAGTCCCAATAGGATGTCCTCCCCTCTGTCCCAGTTTCCTGGTAAGGGAAGGCTTTCGTGGGACATGCCCATTGGGCTAGTATGCAGATATAAGTGAGTATATACCATTTGAGTCTTTCTGCTTCTGGGTTAACTCACTCATTATGATCATTTCTAGCTCAATCCATTTATCCACAAATTTCGGGAATTCCTTGTTTTTAATAGCTGAGTAGTATTCCATAGTGTATATGTACCACAGTTTCTTTATCCATTCTTCTACTGAGGGACATTTAGGCTTTTTGTTTTGTTTTGTTTGGAATGACTTTGATACTGTGGAGGAATGCTAGTCAGTTATCTTATAACTACCCTTGAAAAGAATCTGATGACTTTCTTGGGATTTGAATGTATTACAGGCTTAGGGAAAAACCACAGAAGTAAAGTGTCAATTTCAACACATGACACTAAAGCCATGTATTGAGAGCATGATTCATGAATGTTGCTATTGATCTGGATAAATACGATGCTGCCATTTTGGCCTTTTCCACACATCATAGTATAGACATTCTGGTTGCATTTTTGTTTGCTCTAATCACATCTAAGGCTGGTACAAAATAAGAGAAAGCTGTTTCACTTGAGGCTGGCTGCTATTTTAGACAAATTCATAGGGAGGATGGGGAACTATAGATCAAGGTCAAGATGGTTCCCAAGCTCTTCTCTCTAGGCCACACTGTCCTACACTCTACGTTTCTTACTCAAGTCCCTCCTTTCGCCTATCTACAAGAGGCATACCCAACTGAGTGTATCAGGCTCAAACTTTCGTATCCCCCTCCCCCAAACTCAACTAGTTTTACCCATAGTCTGTTTCATTATGATGAAAACTCATTGACTTGCTCAGAAGAAAATAGTCGGTCACTAGTTCATCCTGTGAGCTTGACTGTTACAATCTAGCCCAAGATGATTTCCTCTGGTTTCCCCAGGGCTGACTGGTATGGATCACCACTGTTCCCCAGAGAATGACTGCTGCTGTTTTTTTTAAATTAATTTATTCATATTACATCTCAATTGTTATCCCATCCCTTGTATCCTCCCATTCCTCCCTCCTTCTCATTTTCCCCTTACTCCTCTCCCCTATGACTGTGACTGAAGGGGACCTCCTCCCCCTGTATATGATCATAGAGTATCAAGTCTCTTCTTGGTAGCCTGCTATCCTTCTTCTGAGTGCCACTAGGCCTCCCCATCCAGGGGACGTGGTCAAATATGGGGCACCAGAGTTTGTGAGAAAGTCAGACCCCACCTCACTCCCGACTCAACTGTGAAGAATGGACTGCTGCTGTTTTGTAATGGAGCCTTTGACACCTCCCCCCAGTCCTCTGATGTCATCAGGGTAGACAGGAGGACTCAGACTGTGGTGTGCTTCTCCCTCCAATGTTAGTGGTGTTCTACTTCGTTCTGAATAAAAGTCAATGTCCTACAACAACCTTCAAGATCTCAGCTACTCTGAATACATTTATGATTTTACCTTTTCCTCTTGTTCTGCGCATATTCATCTTTCTACTGCTGTCATAGTCACACATGCTCCTCTCTCTGGGTCTTCATCCTTAGAGTCCCCCTTTCTGGTCTCGTGTTTCCCTAGATATACTAATAGCTTGTTTCCGCTTTTCCTATAGATGCCCCCTCCCACTTAAATATTATCATCTCATTAAGGACTCTTATGAAGACTGAAATTATACTCTGTCTCTCTTAGTTTTCATTTTTAAGCTTAGTTTTTCATTGCAGCAGGTCTGAAAAAACTGACATACTTTGCATTTTACCTACTAGTTTGTATTTTGCCTCACAACAAGGTGAGTTCATAAGAACTGACGTACTTTACATTTTATTTATCTATTAGTGTGTACTCTGCCTCATAATAATGCAAGTTCCTACAGGGCAGGGCCCAGAGAGGACACACTTCCAAAAAGAATATCTGTTCATTGACCATAGGAATAGTAGTACAAAGAAATTTTCTATTCTCCATTTCAGGATTGGTCTCCTTGATACTTCCTGAACTTCAGCTTTCATTTCCTTATCTTTGAGAGGTTTAAATGAACACATTTGTCTAAAGAAATACAAAATGGGGGCTGGGGAGGGGGTGGCAAGGAGCCATAGCTGTTAATGAGGAAAGTGGGAAGCAGAGCAGTATGGGAAATGTAGAGCAAAAGGAAGAATTTGACAGGCTTAGTGGCTACACTAAAATCAGCACTTGAGTTTCAATGAGTTCCAGAGCAGCCTGGTTTATATAGCAGGTTCCAGGCCAGCCATTGCTATATAGTGAGACCATGTCTCAAAAACAGAACAAAACAAAACAAAAAACCCAAGCACAAAAGCCCAAACAACACTTCACCCTTCCAAAAGAAAACAAAACAAAATCCTCCAACTCAATCAAATATTCTACCCCCAGCAAAAAGAAGACTTGAGAAAGAGAAGAGGAACTGGGAAAAAACACTCTGGGATATTCTTTTTGAATAAGGCCTTTGCCTCAACTACAAAGACTGCTAGCTAATCCTACCATAGCCCCATTACACTTGTGCTGTACTCTCCTCCTACCGCACGGAATCCATGCTGGCTTTGGTGACTTATTTCTGTAAATGAATATGGCAGCTCAAGCTTAGGTGAGCTATGATGGGTGGAACCACAGGCACGCACACTTAGAGACCACAAACCGTTCCAGTAAATGTGCTGTGCTTTTCTTGGGCAGAAGCTCTTCTTGTTTCTGAAAACAGTGGGATTTAAGTGCTCACTAGTACCGGGACAGAGCTCTCAGTGATCCTGGTAATGCTCAGGCTCTCTTGGTTCTCTGCTCACCTAATCTATCCCTGCAGAGATTAGAGTGCAGGGTGTATAAAGATAGATAGCCATGGGCTGCGGAGATGGCTCAGAGGTTAAGAGCACTGATTACTCTTCCAGCGGTCCTGAGTTCAATTCCCACAACCACATGGTGGCTCACAAGTATCTATAATGTGGTCTAATGTCCTCTTCTGGTGTGCAGGTGTACATGCAGACAGAGCACTGTATACATAATAAATAAAAACATTAAAAAAAAAGACAGACAGTCATGCCCTGGGCAGGAGAATCAACAGAAGCAGAAAGAATCCTTCCACATCCCTTAATTCTTTAGTACAGAAAGGTGCTGGCCAGGAATGCAGTGGCAGTAAAAACAGCTACAAGCGCCGTACAACTTCTTGTTAAGGCAGTTTTCTGACACATGGCTACTGGTGATTAATTACTTGTTAGGAGATAATATTTCTATAGAGATTCACTGCAAATACTGAAGCACTATCCGTGCTTGATTAGACACTGCTTAAGAGTGCTAAGGTACACTACTGCAGCCTGATGGTTCTGGCTGTTGTGGTATTTATTTTACACAGCTTCAAATTTGGTAGAATTGATAGAGACCGTTTCAAAAACCTAACCTCCAACCTCAAAAGGGAGGGGAAAAATAAGGTTATAAAATCCACCCACATGAAAACAAGAGCAAATGAGAAAGAAAGAGACCAGGGACTACTGTTTTGTATCTGCTTCACAACATTGTTTCTTTCTCCTTTTTCAAGAAAGGGTTTCTCTATGTAGCCTTAGCTGTCCTAGACTCGCTTTGTAGACCAGGCTGGCCTCGAACTCACAGCGATTGGCTTGCCTCTGCCTCCAGAGTGCTGGGATTAAAGGTGTGAGGCACCAAGCCCAGCTACAACACTGTTTCTTATGAGCAGATAGAAAATAGACTATATTTTGCTGACTAAAACTTTCAGGGCAGAGAGCCTAACTGGTCATTTTGCGAACTCTTCATCAGCCCTGATTTGGCAGCTCCTCAGTTTCTCACCATCTACTGATCATTTACTCTGTTCTAAGCACTGAGGAAACAGTGTGAAGCTCCCTGTTTAGTAAGGAGAGATGGTGTCTGAACCCAGACTTGGAGCCCAGAATCCGCCCATGCTCTATGTTCACACCAGCGTGCACAATCCACTACAGAATAGGGGTAGCATCACACACACCCTCCCCGGTGGTCAGAGTCACCTTTTACCTATTCCTTGGCTGTAATTCAGAAATCCAGCTGTGAAAGGCATGACTGAGTTGCTGTCCAATTATGTCCTGTAGAAACCACTCACTGGAACATGGCCCACTGGTGCCAGTCTCACTGTTCCCCATCAGAGCTTCATGAAGCAGACACTGTTTTTTCAGCATGTACTTGGGCCCCATACTGTCTGCCAAGAACTGTGTTAATTTACTTATTTCAGCTAAATAAAAAAAATCATTTAAAAAAGGATGATTGAATTTAGGAATTATAGTCCTCAGAGAATTAGTAATGGCTCTTCGTGTCCCTCAGGCCTCCATGTTCTTAACTTCCCCCATCAATGTTATTACGGATAGACTAATTCAATAATGAGATCATTTCCCCTAAGAGCGGCCAAATAGATGCGGCATTCAGTCACACCTGCTTTCCTAATCTGAACAAGGAAGCCCTCCTTGTTCCAAATTTATCCTAAAACATGGAATTTAATGAACAGCCGCCCACCCCCATGCACACACTTCCTGAGAACAGTAGAAATATACAGGGGAAGAGAGAAGGGCAGAAAAGCAAATGGGCAGCAAGGGAACAGACCAGAGAAGAAAAGTTTAAAAGGAATATATGTGGGCCACTTTCAAACTGAAGACCCCAGCACAGACGTCTTAATCATAGCCAAAGTCACATGGTACTCTCTCTTAAACCCGTTTCAATGATACCAAAACTTCTGAGGAATCTAAAAGTCAAATATAAAGAAACAGAAGTAACAAATAGGAAGAAATATTTTGGCTACTAAAAACAAGTGTTTTCCTAGCTAAAAAGGCATTTAGAGATGGAGTTTGTGGACTAATTCTCCTAAGTGTAAGTAACAGAGCATGGGGGGAACGTGGGAGTTGCCGACCTACTGTGTCCACGTTCTACAAAACAGTTTGAACTGTGAGTAAAGCATCAAGGGTTTGATTATTTAATATACAATATGGAGGCCAAATGGAGTAAAATAAAATTGACCTTGCCATTTAAAAAATTGTCTTAAAAAATTAAGACTAGAGATGAGGGCTGGAGAGATGGCTCAGTGGTTAAGAGTACTGACTGCTCTCTCAGAGCTCCTGAGTTCAATTCCCAGCAGTCATATGGTGGCTCACAACCATCTATAATGTAATCTAATGCCTTCTTCTGGTGTGCAGGAGTACATGTAGGCAGAGCACTGTATACATTAAAAAAAAAAAATGAGAGGAGCAGCCAGGTGTCACTGCTCATGCCTTTAATCCCAGCAGAGGCAGGTGGGTCTCTGTGAGTTCAAGGCCTACAAAGTAAGTCTAGGACAGCCAGGGCTACGTAGAGAAACCCTGTTTTGAAAAACACGAAAACAACAACAACAACAACAACAACAAAACAACAAGATGAGCAAACTTTGAGAAGGAAAAGGGCGATGAGGCCTCTCCCAGCAGGGAGAATTTGGACCGGTTTCAACTGGGTCAAAGCAGAAGCAGTGTCAGACTGGGCACCTGTAAAGGTGAGCTCAGTACTTGTTTACTCACAAGAGAAGCAAAATGCAAAAATGCTGACATCCAAAGGGATTAGGAAATAAATTTCCATTAATTTATGCCATGGATTTATTCACTTATTGAAAGTAAAACTTTCTACAAGTATTAGTATCTGAAAAATCATGTTTTCAAAGATTATTGTTGATGTGGCAAATGCAATGAATACATTTTGAGTTACATTAACATAGTTTCAACTTTGTAAAAGGAGAAAATCGTATGCATATAGATGCAGGAAAAATTAAATACATACAGCATACACGCCAGAAGGTAGACCATGTATCTAGACCACTGTCTCTAGGCTAAAGGTTCACCATCCTATATATTTTGTGAAATGTGCATATATTACTCTTTTATAAACGAAACAAAACAAAACCAAAAACAAGCCACCAAGGCTTTATAGCATGAAGAACTGAATTTTGAGGCAAGTGACACAACTCAGCTGGAAAAGATACTTGTCACCAAGACTGATGACCTGAGTTCAAACCTAGAACGTATGTGGTGGAAGGAGAGAACCGCAAGTTGTCCTCTGATCTATCTTCCCACACACTCTGCAGGAGGCACTCCCCCATCCTTGTTACAAAATAAATAAATGTAAAAAAACCTAAAAATCCCCAAACAAGTTAGACAGTGGTGAAACACCTTCTTGATGGATGCTCAATTTTGAGTAGAGATTTATGGGATTACTGTTTCTGTCACTTAGGAACACTGCCTTCCTTTCTTTTTTCTCCCCCTTTCTTCTTCTCATGTATAGGTGTGTGTAGGAATGCATACGAGTATGCTTGTTTGCATGTGTATGTGCTCACATGTGGAAGCCTGAGGTTGATGTCAGACACCCTCCTCTGTCACTTGTCTACTTTTCTCAGTGAGGCATGTCTCCTAATAAAACCCAGGCCTCCTCTGGGGAGTCTCTCTTGCTCCCAAGGCTGGCATCACAAGGGAGTCACCACACCCACTCACATGGCATCTACATGGATTCTGAGAGCTTGAGCTATGATCCTCTTGCTTGCATCACAACTACTTTTACTGCTAAATTATCTCCATCTATCTATCTATCTATCTATCTATCTATCTATCTATCTATCTATCT
>OU015744.1:86917556-86936049 GCA_907169655.1 Acomys percivali
TCTATCTATCTATCTATCTATCTATCTATCTATCTATCTATCTATCTTTTTTTAAATAGGTATTTTAAATTAAGAGTAGCTTATTACAGGCAATGAGCTTTGGTGTAAGCTAGCCCAACATTCCTTTGTACCTTGCAAAGTCCAAGTCTGCCTCCCGTGACATGGTGATGTTGGTCAAATTCTGCTGAAGTACAAAAATGTTCCTACACATCTTCTTGATGCCAGACTCACTGATGCGCCGGAAATACTGGGCCCCATTGATGAGGATGCAGGAGATGAGGTGTCCCAGACCTGAGGGATCAGCACAGCAGAGTAAGGAGAAAAGAAAAAATATATTAATGGCTTCTGGCTTAAACTTATAGATGGGATAACTCTTTTTCATCCTCTGCAGGTTTGAATGACTCAAGAAAATATGTGTCCCATTTGCAACAGCTAATCTTACAGTAACTTTAGAAAACTTCTACACTGTTTTCGAAGTTGCAAATGGCAAAACTTATTCAGAACCCAGCATTCCCATACTTACCTAAGGTCACCATCTATAGGGCTTCAAGAATAACCCAGTGTGCTATAAGCTATAAACATACAAAGAAAATCCTACTGTAAGTGCGGATATTTGGAGAAAGGAAAAGAACACATATATACACAGTGGTATCTTTTCCTATTTATGAAACAGGAGGATACACATTTTGCTCTGAACATGATTGAAAGCCTAAATATGTAAAAACAAGTCAGTCTTGAGTTGATCATTATGAAGAGTAATGGTAATATTTAGCTTTCTATGTATTAGCCATCTTCCAGTAGCTTGCTCAGATAACTAACACAAAGGGAAAGGGGAAGAAAACTTGTTATGTGTCCTCTAGGAAACATGGAGATGTTCCTTCAAACGTAAGAACAAAAAAAGTTGTCCCACATACATGTGACTCTATAAGAAAGGTGCTACTGCAGACATCGAGGGAGTGGGCCCTGTTCAGAAGGAATGCCCATAAGTGTTACCATGACAACATCACCCAGCATGTTCACAGTGATGAATAAGGAAGTTAAGAGCAAGATTCTTGTGATGAGAATTAATGTGTGGACTGAGCACATCCTAAGGTCAGAGACAGTTTCCTGAAGTGGGTAAAGGAAACGATCAGAAGAAAGAGGGAGCCAAAGAGACGGCCACCTGGGTTCATCTAAAGCGCCAGCCTGTGCCACCCAGAGAAGCAAACTTTGTGAGGGAGCCTAAGCTGCTGGAGTCCATTCCATATGAATTCATGGCCTAGTGTACAAAAAGAAATAAAGGACCCAGACTGTAAAGAAAAACAAAACATAGCAACAACAATAATGCTAATATTTACACTTCAACATTGGTAACTAAAAAAATTAATAAAATATGGGCCCCTGGCTACAGCAACGATAAATTCCAGTACTGATAATAGGGTGCGTGTGTAACATAGTAACAGATAGAAACAGAAAATAGACTGTGAGTTCACCGTGGAACTCCCAGGAGACAGCTACAGCTATTTCTGCAGTCCTGTAAATAGTTTGTTCTTATATTTTTGTGTTGCTCTTCACATATTCCAGGCTGGCCGCAAACTCTGACCCTCCTGCCTCCATCTCTCAAGAGCTGGGATTACGGACTTGTGTTACCATGCTGGGCAGGTTTATATAGGATGGGATTGACCCAAGCCTTTTGTGTGCACTAGGCCATATGTTCTACCTACTGAGCTAAACTTCCAGCCCTTAAGGACTACCTGATGGTCTATAGAATCTGGCTGGGTGTTATCTGAGGACATCAATAAACTAGAAGAATTTCTTTTGTCTTGTTGGTTGTGACTCTAGCCTTTAACAGCCGAGCCATCTTTCTAGCCCCAGGGCTCCTTCTGGATAGTCCTTCTTGGGCTAAGAAATGATCGCTCAATACAACATAAAGTAGTTATAGGTAACTACCTTTTAAAGGTGCATTTAATTTTAAATGTTTCCTCAGATTGTTCCATTTTTGCAAAGTTGGCCTCCAGCAGGATATTTTCCTCAGAACTCAAGAACCACCGCAGGTTCCTTCATGGCAGCTAGGCTCAGAGCAGCAAACAGTGCATGGCTCAGGTTCAATGGCTTCCTCTAGCCTCACAATGGCTTCCTCCTTCACTGAGATCAAAGTAGAGGAGGCCAAGGCCAAGGTATTCTCCCCCTATGCTCCCCCTCGCTCAAGACCACAGACTTGTAGTGAAAAAAGAATTTGGGCTCAAAGGAAAACAACAACAACAACAAAAAAAACAATACAACATGGACCAGACATGTAAGCTAGAAAAATCTTCCCAGGTTAAGGTCTGGTCTGTCATGGTATAATATGGTATGATAAAATGTAGGTGATGAGGGTGTATGTGTCTTATTTTTAGGGATAAAAATATTAGTAACTTAAAATATCATTAAATAAATCCAGGCACATGAATAAGACCATTGTGGAGGTGCAGAGCTTGGAGGAGCCACAGCAGGAACAAAGAAAGCTCTGTGTTGTAAGAGAGCAGTGGCAGAGGCTCAGATGGCCACAGTGGCTTGAAGCTGAACATGATTTAAGTCCAGTGTCACAAGGCTAGCCAATGACTTTTGTCATAATTACTTATATTTTTTTGGGTACAATCTCCTTACAGCATATTTCCATTCTCATAGCTCTATTTTAAGAATTTCACCATAACACAGGATTTCACCTATTCTGGGGCAAGGATTACAAAACTGCTGTATGACAGCATGCTCATAAAGCCAGCAATGCCATGTACCGGCATCTTGTCATCTGTAGCTCATCACGGTCTTTAGACAATGCGCCTTCTGAGCTGTCCTACTCTGTGTGAAGTCACTGATAATGCCTAATATCAAGGCTCAGACTTTGAAAAACAAAACAAATCAAAAGGGAGATAATTTGAAAGCCTGCAGGGACAATTTGGAGGACTGTGTACCAGAGGATTTGTGTTAAGGGCCTGGTTCTTGCGGGTGTTCTCAGGAGGAGGTGGACATTGAAGATTGAGGCCTAGTGGGGGCATGGTGACATGTTGGTCTCTTTACTCACCACTCTGCCACAAGGCCACAGCTCTGCCATTAGCTCCTGCCCCTGCCCTATGGCCTCCTCACATCCCATAACCACCTAAAAGCAACAGAGCCTCTTGAACACGAACAGGACAATAAACCTTTTCTCTTCATACCTTAGTTATTTTGGCTACTGGATTCTGTGGTAGAATTCAGTATGAAGAACTATTTGGCTGGCACCATTATTTTGTAAAAGTTTGAAGGCAAGGGCTGGAGAGATAGCTCAGTGGTTAAGAGCACTGGCTGCTCTTCCAGAGGTCCTGAGTTCAATTCCCAGCAACGGCATGGTGGCTCACAACCATCTATAATGAGATATAATGCCCTCTTCTGGCCTACAAGTATATATGCAAATAGAGGACTCATATACAATAAATAAATAAAATCTTTAAATAAAAAGTTTGAAGGCAAATATCTCTAGGTAATACTGGCTCCCACAGCCCTCATAATGGAGGCAGCTGCCCTAAGTTAGTGCAGAACAAAAAGTCTGCTCACTTTTGAGGGAAATGCATTCTGGGAGACAGACTCTTCATGCCAGGTACTAGGTGACCAGAGGAAGGGTTTCCGGGTTCCTCCCTCACTGTCTGAACAGGTATGAACCTTTTCTTTTTCTCTCCTTCCTTTCTTTCAACAAGCTTCTCTCAAGTTAATTTGTGGCCCACTCTGCACATGTGCCCAAGTCTCAGTGGCATCCATGTCAAGGCAGGCAGAGGAGACAAAAATCTCCCTCTCAGCCACGGGCAGGTGGCAGTCACTGTCCACGCATACATGAAGCTGGGCGCAGCAGTTCTAATGCAGATGCACCAGCGAGCATCGCTTCCTTACAAGTTCTGAGCATTTATAATACCGGAACTCATGGCCATCTGCACCCTTCTTCCCTCCCGGGCCCCTGCACGTGAGAGGTGAGCTCTGACCTTCAAAGATGTACTGGAACTTGTGCTGCTGGAGGCTGGCGCTCATGGCCTCTTCCATGGCACTGATGTCTTTGTTGAGCTTGACCACCAGAGGGTCGTAGTCCATGCTTTCCACATTGGCAACGATGGCATAGTTCCCCTCCTTTGCCAGAGGGATGAGATAGTGGAAACAATGAACTCTGGAAGAGAGAGGGAGACGGGGGAGCAGCTAAAATGGGATTTCCTCTATGAAGACATGGACCTGCTTAGGAGAGAGCAGCTAAGTATCGGAAGCAGCCATGTGTAGCTTTGCACATCTTAACCTATACCCCTCACCCCCACCCCCCAAGTTTTTTCTTAACCAAAATACCATCGTAGTTATAGAGCTGAGGGATATGAAGCAAGCAGGCGTCTATGAGATTTGCTCATTTAATATATACACTCTTGGTAAGAAACAGATGACTTCTGAACTTCTTCCAATGCCAAGATTGTGTGCACAGTTAAGAGGGAGGCTGGGGCATCTTGGTGGGGAGGCCTGATGGCACTCAAAGAAGGAATAAGCGGGCTACCAAGATGAGACTTGATAGCCTATGACCATATAGTTGGGGAGGAGGTCCCCTTTGGTCTTAGACCTAGGGGAGGGGAATACGGTGAAAGTGGGAGGGAGGGAGGAATGGGAGGATACAAGGGATGGGATAACAATTGAGATGTAATATGAATAAATTAATTTAAAAAACAAGGGAGGCTGGGGCATCTTTCAAGGGATGCTGTTATAGAGACCATGAGAGGCTGAGTTTCCATCCTCTATGCTATGCTATCATGGGATAGCACTGGTTTTTGTTTCCCAGTTTTGACACTTACTAGCTCTGTGACTTTAGGCCAGATACTGGAATCTTTCTATGCCTCAGTTTCCATTGAAAAAGGCAAACGTGTGTCAAAGGGCCATGCAGAGCATAAAACAAGGAGCCTGATGTGAAAGAAGTGCACAATAAGATTGACAACCGTCTCTAGTGTAGTAACCACTGCTAGTTTATTACATGAGTAAGTCACTTATTGAAGGTGTATAAAACTGTTAGAAACTATGCTAGAACCTGGAAGTTTAAGGCACTTTGTAGCATTAAAGACCCCACAGCTTAATGTGGCAGAATAATAGTAAGAATGGTCAAAAGAATGTTCAGGAGGGATTGTTCAGCGGCTAGGAACACTTTTGGCTCCTACAGGACCTAGGCTCAGTTTCCAGCATCTACGTGCTGGCTCACAACCATCCATAACTACAGTTTTTCATTATCAACCTGACTGGATTTGGAATCACCTAGGAGACACACCTCTGGGTAGGGCTTTGTGGGTATTTCCAGGGAAGTTTAACAGAGAAGGTGTTACCATTCCATGTGCTTGTATTCCAGGCTGAATAAAAGGCGGGCGAGAGGTGGGGGCGGGGGAAGAGGGAAGCCACTGGGTACCACTAGTCCTCTCTCTCACTAGTTTCCTGGCAGCAGATGCCATGTGGCCAGCATCCTCATGCTCTTGCCACCAGTCTTCCTGTCCTCATGGGCTGTGTCCACTCAAACTGTGATTGGAAGTAATCCATTCCCCCTTTATGCTGCTCCTAGCTTTATTAAACATAAATTTTCATTTATCTTGTGTAATTACTCAGAAGTAGGCTTTGCTAAGTCAGAGGCTGAGGGTACTTCCTATTTTGGGAGAAAATCGCTACCATGTTAATGTGCCAGGCAGTGTGCCAGTTAAAAAGAATTTGTTTTCCATCATGTAGATGCATTATAGTTTCTCATAGTGGTTTCAATTTTCTTTTTTCTAAGCAGTAACAATGTTGGACTTTTTCATGTAGTGAACTGGAAGCTATTTTGGCTTCATTGACCAGCCAGCAAGATCCAAGGACCAGCCTATCTTTACTGTCTGTCCCTGGTGCTGGGGTCACAGGCAGTCGTAGCCACAGCCGACATTTTATCTTGCATGAGTTCTGGGATTCAGAGTCAGGCTCTCTTGTGATGCTTGTACAAGTGCTCCCACCACAGAGCAATACGCCCCGTCTCAAACATTATCTTTGGTATTTTTTCATATAAGAAAATACAAATATAAGATATGTAGTTAAATTTCACTGATTTTAGCTTATCTCTACAGCTGTTAGTTAATTAGTAACACTACCAATAAAAAGCCCTGAGTTAATTGGCAAAGAGAACAGTTTTGGTCAAGATGCAACTAGAAGTTCTGATCCTAGTCTCTCTCCAGTGTGATCTTCCTGGTGTGGGAAACATGACCCACCTGGGAGCGGGAATCTTTTTATTTTATTTTATTTTTTTTCTTAATTTATTCTTGTTACATCTCAATGGTTATCCCATCCCTTGTATCCTCCCATTCTTCCCTCCCTCTCATTTTCCCCTTATTCCCCTCCCTTATGACTGTTCCTGAGGGGGATTTCCTCCTCCTGTATATGCTCATAGGGTATCAAGTCTCTTCTCGGTGACCTGCTGTCCTTCCTCTGAGTGCCACCAGGTCTCCCCCTCCAGGGGACATGGTCAAATGTGAGGCACCAGTGTATGTGAGAAAGTCATATCCCACTCTCAAGTGTGGAGACTGTTCTGACCATTGGCTAGATCTGGGTAGGGGTTTAAAGTTTACCACCTGTATTGTCCTTGGCTGGTGCCTTCGTTTGAGCGGGACCCCTTGGCCCAAATCTGCCTATCATAATGTTCTACTTGTAGGTTTTTAGGACCCTCTGGATCCTTCTACTTTGCTATTCTCCCATGCTTCTCTCATCTAGAGTCCCAGTAGGGAATCTTGACAAGGGCAACTGATCACTACTTTGCAGAAATGAAGGAGAATGAAGTAGAATTACTTGAAATACAAGCATCTATACTAAAGTGTCTTTAAACTAGGCTTAAAGTTATGGCAGCATATAGTCACATACAGAGGAAGACTACACTGAAAGGCATGAAGTTGTACATGGACAATGGCTCTGAGCAAAAATGAGAGGTTCCTGTTTGCTCCATGCGGATGACACGAGAGAGGCATGACATGAGCTTAGGGACATGGGCTGAAGAATGTCACCCTGAGTTTTAGAGGCCATCTAAGAATGTCACCTTGAGCTTTAGAGGCCATCTGAGAATGTCACCCTGAGCTTTAGAGGTCATCTAAGTGGTGTGGATTTTATGCAGAAGGTGTAGGGATCTTTAAGAGAACTTTTCAGATTAATTAAAAATTAAAAATTTATAATTGTGTGTGTCCATATGCATATGAATGCAGATGCCTGAAGCAGCCAGATGTCAAGAATTTTTAGTTGCTTGATATGGGTGCTGGGAACTGAACCTGGGTCCTCTGTCCACACTATTAATTAATAGACATCTCTCCATCCACAAGGGAATTTTAAGCAGTAAAATGATGAAATCAAATATTAGCTTTGGCACAAAGAAAGAGTAGACTGATGACAAGAATCTGGAGATAAGTCAAAGAGTTGGCTAAAGATTCTGACCACTGGCGGTGAATCATCATGAGGTTCTATAGCCGAGGACGGAGGGGAGAGACACCCACTGCTTATGGTATTATCTTCCCTTTCCCAAATGATCAGAAAAAAATTGTCACTAGGGAGTATCAAATTCAAATAAAGTTTTATTTTTCCCTGGGTTCTGGTGTGCTGTTGCTGACCTTCGCCTGACTTTGGCATTAAGGTTTTCTGCAAACACTGCTGATTGCACAGCAGGATGGTTGATTTTCGGAAAGTGCACACTTAGGATCCCAACGGTGACAGGCAGTTGCTGCTGAACCCACTTAGAGCCCTCCTGATGGTAAGGGAAATCAGCTGATAAAGGTGACATTCTTGGCACTGTGGACTCAAATGGCAACTTAATTTTCTTTTTCTAAAGTTCAAATATGAAAAAAAAAATAGCCGCAACAACTTTTAATGGTCTCACCATGTCTTTTATCTCTTGGGGAGGGGGGTGACATCTGCCTTCTGTCTCAAACAGAAGAAAGATACTGCCTGGTGGTTAAATGTGACCTACAATGACATGGGTATAATGGCAAATGTTCTTTGGATGGGTTCTTCAACACAGAGCCTGAAGGATTCGAGAACTTTTTTTCCCTTTGAACTTCAATGGTATTAAGGAAAAATACGGGCTATGGATATAAAGATATTTGGGGGAATAAGATAAAGTTTGGCATTTGAAGTTGTTCTGGACTTTTGCTGGCATAACCCATTAATATATTTCACGTGGCTTTAGTTTCGTCTTTAGTTATTATTGCAGTGTTTTCATGACTAAAAGTGCCGGAGAGTATCTTTCCATCATGCCAGCTCCTGGACATTATAATTTTCTTTCATAACAGGGTGGGGTTAAAATGAGCACCTGTGACTTATCAGAATAAGAATGTGGCTGGCCACACCCCTCTGTGGTGGTTGGAATAAGCAATGTCCCACACAGCCTTGTGTATTCGAATACTTGGTTCCCAGTTAGTGGTGGCATTAGGGAAGGCTTTGGGGGGCAAAGCCTTGCCGGAGGAAGCCTGTTACTGGGGGCAGGACTTGAGAGTTTATAACCTCCCGTCCTCTTTTCTCTTCCTGTTTCCTATGCATTGATGAAACGTGATCTCCGTGTCTCCTGCTCCTGTGGCCATGCCTTGTCGCCATGATAGACTAGGACTGTAAGCTAAAATGAACTTTCTTCCTTAAGTTGTTTTGGTCATGGTACTTTATCGCAGCACTAGAGAAGTGATCAATACATCTTCAGTACTTGCAGATGCATGTGGTTGACTTACAAGCGGGCCAGAATGTGAAAATGCAGTTTATAAACCAACTCATTTGCCTTCAAGAACGTAAGTTTTGTTTAGGAGAATAGATCTTATTTTACCTGGGTTTGGATTAAAGCTAGATCATTTTTAAGGAGAAATCATACAGGCATCAGGATTGGTTTGATTACCGGGGCCATTTACAAGAACAACCAGCAGAAGAGCGGGCGGCCTCTTCTCTAGCCTTGCACCCTGGGTCCCTATAGCACCTGGCAGCTCCTTCCCTCCTGGTACGGTACTAATACTCTGCAATGCGATGATTAGCACAACGTCAGTTTTGTTTATTTTTTATCCTCACCAATGCTCCCTCTGCCTCATTGGCAATGTTATGGGACAGAAGAGGGTGTCCATATTTGCCATCTCAGCCATACATGGAGGAATATGCTAGTTTTGTAAACTACACATTAAGAATAAAGACAAAGTGGAAGCATATTAATATGAAAATAAACTGAATATTGGAAATAAAAAAAATAATTTTGGAAAACTGTTTGGTGTTCCCAAAGCAAAGGAAAAATAATTCTGTATCCAGAGCAGTAAAACTCAGGCTGAAATTATTCCTTCCTGTTTTTCAATTAATACTGAAGGAGGCATGGAAGTGAATATTACAATTGTGTGATTTCTTATCAAGTTGACAAAACATGTTTGGCATTGTAAGAACAGTATTGGTACGAAGTACAAACAATAAAGAGGACAGGACAAAGGTTAAGGATTTCAAAGATCTTACTTAAACGTGCTGGAAACATCCCGCCTGGAATTAACTACACACAAGTCAGTGATTCTGAATGTAGAACATGTCTTGAGATTGCACAATCAATAGCACAAATTCCAGGAGTTGTGAGAGTAATTAATTTGCTGTTCTCTTGTTTTGCTTTGCAACCCAGGGTAACAGCTGCCTCAGAATATTACTGTTTTTTTTTTTCTTGCTTGCTTTCTTTCTTCTCTGTCCACTGCATTTATCTATTCATAGAAAATGCCTGCTTATTTCATTATCAGCTTGAAAATAAATAGAAAACAAATCTAAAAATTATCGTAAAACAAATCACATAGCGAGATGCTTTATTTTGGGACAAGTTAATATAAGAGATAAGCCCAGGAATAATGCTGAAGACAACAGATTCCAAACCTGCAGGCCACTTCCTTTGTTCCACTCTCAGGGTGCTAACAAGCCACAGAGAAGTAGTGCACTGGGGGAAGATGAAGAGTGCCAAAAGCAGGCGGCATCAAAAGCAAGTGACATTAACACGCCTCAAAGCCATCCAAGTTTTAACTGGAATCTAAATACATTCCCAAGTCTTAACTATGAACCAAACTCATGTTGATACTTTTAAAACATAGGTATTAGAGAAACTTCAAATTAACAGATTATGTAATCAATTTAATTTAATCAATTTCAATTTAAACAATTTAATATTGTTCTAAAAACCACAGAAGGAAATGTACTGCCACCACACCAGGCTTGATAATCCTGGGTATAGGCTTCCTGAAACCTCTAACCCATCTCCCTGACCTTTCTACTCCTTCAGCCTGTCCTGCTTCAGTTAGATGACAACAGGCACTTGGATGGCTCCTGTCACTCTGCCGCACATCCTGTCTAAACATCGCCTTTTCCTAGTTAATTCGTATGCCCTGTATTTTCCAGTGTCCATTTGTCACATGTAGCACATGGAGTGTACTCACCGTGATGAACTCCAATAATAAAGTATAAAGATGCCAAGGCTTACCACAGAAAATAAAGTCATTCATTATTTCTGTGTTACCCTTGAGTCAACACAATAATATATTATTAACATGTATTATACAATATAATTATATAATACATTATATATGTATATATATATATATATGGTTAAGACATAATTCATTTCACCTACTTTCCTCTATATTTTCCAATATAACTACTGTTTGAGTATCCTTGTAAAAATACTTGGGATCAAAGTTTTTGAATTTCAGAATACATGCACAGATTTACTGGCTGAGCATCTGAAATGTTCTCAATTCTGAAGAGTAATTTCAGGTTTAATCCAGAAAATCCAGTAATTTCTGGATTAAGGATACTCAACCTGTATGAGCAACTTTATATGATCTGCGTGGCTATCATTTGCAGTTCATGCTATCTAAACAATAATATGAGCATGTTATTATTTATTTGTGTGAGCACACCAATGAGCTAACAAGTGTGCAGGTCAGAGAACAATGCTTGAGAGTCAGTTCTCTCATTCCACCATGGGTTCTGAGGACTGGACGCAGGTCATCCGACTTGGTAGCAAGTGCCTCAACTCTCTGAGCCATCGCTGGCCTCTCCTTATATTATTTGATGGCTTTAGCTATGATTACCTGAAAGTCTCTTTTGCCTTATCTGTGACTGGCTGGCTGTGCCGTTAGAGGTGCAGGGACCTGCAATATTTTCTCATTGCTGTATGCCAATGTTTAAAGCACTGCCTGGTACAAAGAAGACAGCTGTTAAGTTGTTCAGCTAATGAGTGGACAAAAGAAGATATCTGGTTCTTCCTCTGTTTCCAACTATACTATAAGCATCTGCCTGGACCATGTCTTCCTGCTGCAGGGGAAGGGACAAGGCATCCTTGAAACCCTTGTGTTGGATCATTCTTCCTAATCTCCTCATTTGGGTTTTTAGATTCTTGAGGGGCTTTGTGGATCTTGGATATAACTTCCTTTCTGACTTGCAAAAATGTCAATGATGATAGAGTCAACACATTTTGACTAAATATGTGACAGAGAGGGTACAAATTATTCAAGATTTCCTTCATAACATCTAAGGTAGGAACTCCTATTTTCATTTTAGGAGGAAACCGACCCTTTGTAAAAATAACCAGCTGGCTGACCTTCAGATCACCCAAATAGTTGGTGTGCACCTACAAATCCAGGTTGTATTATAGGCCACACCTCCCTTGAGTCACCACACTCACAGTCCAGCTTATGCTAACATCCTTTGAGAACACTGAACACTGCTAAACATCATGGTCACCACAAGAAACAGACAGCAACAAACGTAAAAACTGAAAATGAAGGTGTCACTCTACGCCCCATCCCCCCAGGGACAGCAGGTTTGTTACAGGGGCCCTGACATCACAATTTCCTGTGCTTAGTTGCCTTGTACCTCACTTCCAGATGCAGGACGAGCAGGCAGCGGTCAGCCATGTCCTGGAAAGACTTGGCAAGTTCACTCAGTGTCTGCATGATCTGTTCGGACACGGGGGGAAGGTCCATGTTCACGTGGCTCTCTAGAGCAGGAGAAAGCACTGGAAGAAGAGAAGACAAGAGCAATTGTTTTATTAGATACCTGCAGGTTTTCCCGAATGTATATTATTTATTCATCTTGTGTTTTTCACTACTTTGGTAGCATTAGAAGTCTAAGATCTGTTAGACTCTGTTTTTATTTTAAAATTTAGTTTACTTATTTTTATTGCTGTAGTTGTATGCTGTGTGTGAGTATGAATACATGTGTTTCTTTCATCATCGGTTTTGGGGATCAAACTGAGGTTGTCAGGGCTGCACAGGAAGCACCACTACCTATGAGGCAGCTCATGTGTTCTTTCTTGGTCTCCCATGGTTTGTTTGTTTGTTTGTTTGAGACAAGGTTTCTCTGTGTAGCCTTGGCTGTCCTGGATTCTTTGTAGACCAGGCTGGGATGGAACTCAGAGAACCACCTGCCTCTGCCTCCTGAGTGCTGGGACTAAAGGCATGCACCACCACTGCTTGGCCTTCCCAGGCAATTTTCAAGTGGCTGTTCAGCTTGTGGCTGCACATTCACAGCAATGATAGAGAAGGGAAAATCAGCCCCTCTGAGCCAGCTGATTCCATATCTGAAATGCCTGAGCCGACAAAACCCCTGGATCTGTATCAGATGACTTCAAGAATTTCAGTGGCACCAATTCTCCTCAATCCTGAGTCATTCTCAGGCATGTCAGAACTAAGCACTGAAGAGACCCCCCTTTGGCTTCTCTGAAGTCTTTTCTTTTCCAGGATAAAGTTCCCCCATTCTTTAATCGCTTCAAATGACTGGACTGAGTTGCTTCATATTTCTCAAGCTCTACTGACAGAAATATTCCATCTGATCTAGATCACTCTTGAATAAGTATTACAGACTAACCTGTCTACAGGGAGTGAGCACTTGGGTTGTTCAGGGTCTGTGACACTGGTACGGAAGCCTAATAGCTGGGGGGAGAGACAGAGGGAGGTGGCCATGTGCTGCACGCTTCTTCACATGTACCTAAAGACAACCACAGGCCCTAACAGCACTTCTTAGGATACTGGAATAGCCACTTTCTCTAACTTTCCAAAGAACTTCATATCTTAATACAGAGATACCTGTGCATCTATATTCACTACTGTAGTTGCAAAATCCAGGAGATAAATCAATCTAATGTCTATCAATGGGTGAAGAGATAATGAAAATGTGCTTAATTACCCAATAGAATGTGAGTGACGTGAAGATAGGAAGAAGAAGAAGAAGGAGGAGGAGGAGGAGGAGGAGGAAGAGGAGGAGGAGGAGGAGGAGGAGGAGGAGGAGAGAACAGGAGGGCTAGGGTAGGAGTTGAGGGTAGATAAGGAGTTATGGGGAAGGACAACACTAAAGTCCTTTGAAAATACCTTATGGAAACCTACTAATCAAGAAGCTTACACACACACACACACACACACACACACACACACACACACACACACACACACATTTAAATGGAGTTAGCTTAAAACAAGGAGACAATGCTTCCTTCAGATACTATAGGCTATAAAATAAAAAGCCCAGTGCCAGGTATTGTTTACCTCTTTCTGATTTGTTGGTCAATAGGGTCTCATACACACTTCCAAGGCTACTGTCATTGCTCTCACTGACCCTGCAGGTGGTAAGACCCTATTGCTGAAGGCACTGTATACCTGAGTTATGGCCATGGAAAAATCAAGATGACAATGATCTGGGTGTTTCATCTCCACTGGTTAGTGTTCATAGCGCTAGAAGGTTCTGTGTATGCTATGAGACAAGAGAAGTCATCAACAGTCTCACCCAGTGAACCTTGTAAGCTATAATAATGACTGGTCTGGCAAGATATATGTAACAGTGTAATAATGGCTGGAATATTCGGGGGAGGGGTAACAAATTACTTTCTGCTTGGACTTAAAACCCATCCCACAAGATGGACCTCATTCCTAGTACCATTAACCTGGCCCAAATTCTGTGAGTGGCCAAGTCACAGGAATAAGGAGAGAACCCATACCTATCGTTCTGCTAAATCAACATAGTAATAAATGTTTCTTAAGTTTTTCTCTAGATACCCATAGACAGATTCCCTGCTCAAGCATCAGTGGAGAAGCTTCCTTTCACAGTAGATGGAGAATAACACAAAGACACACAACTGGCTGATATGAACGAGTCTGTGGAGTGCTCAGTTCTAAATGTCAGCATGGTTTTGCTTCTCTGTCTGAAAATCCTTCTCTCTGACAGAGGAGTTTGGTCTTCCGGAAGATGGGTTCTTGGACTTGCAGCCTGCCACAGGACCTGATCTTCAGTCTCTTCAAATAGATACCACTAACTCTAGAAACAGGTATCAACAGCCGTCCAAGCAGTGTCTAAATTGGACACCCATATCACATCCTTATCTATAAAGGCTTAAAGATCCCTGAGGAAGAGGGCATGGAAGGTTTGTAAGAGTAAGGGGGAGTAGATGTCTGCAGTGGAAGTGTGTTTACTGGACATAGTAGCACAGCTGCACACGTATGCACAAGACTTGTACAGCCTCAAGTCAGCCAAAAATTCTAGAATGGATGGGGGACGTGCTCATGGAGGTCCACCTCTACGGAAGAGCTGTTGGCATCTGGTGGCTGTTAGGGGAGGGAAAGTCAGCTTCTTTGGGTATATGGGCTCTGAATTCACCCTGGGAGGTAGCCTTGTGCCTAGCAGTACAGGAAGTACTAAATGGACTAAGAGTATTGAAAAGGAAAGTACAAGTGAAGTTGGGAGGAAAAAGTGGTGCTGGGGATAAGAGAAGAGTTGGAGAGAAGATTCCATCTGAACAAGTTATATACATATGAGTATTAAATAAAGTATCAAAACATTTAAATAGATACTATAGGAAAATACTAAACAGCTGAGGTGGGAGTGTTTATTTAACCTGGTTTCTTGGAGATGATCAACAATAATTTGGTTACACTAGTTAAGACTTCTTTTAGCTCTCTGGACTCTCAACTGCTGTCTGTACTTGTGTCCTGTCTCTAGCATGTAACAAAGACCAAACCTCTTCAAATAACTCTGCCTTAGTCTATTGTGTAAAGTAGCGACAACTGTGTCATATAATGGTAGATGGGTTGACATAGGAAAAATACAATATCAGCACATGGCACTTTCTCCATAGTCATATAAATCAGAAACATTAACAGTTGTTACTCCTTAGTTTTTTATTTGTCCAAGTTAAATATTAATAAATGTAGCTAGAAAAAATCCCATCTATCTCAAGGTTCAATTTCTAGTCATCTATACAGTTTTGCTTCTTTGTCAGAGAAGTCTTTTCTCTGCTCAAGGGCATGGGTCATTTGCAAGAAGGAACCGGTGATATCACTAACTTACTTTGTAGGGTAGGAGTCAACACTGGCCAAGTAAGCTCTATTCTGATATGTCTTCTCCTGTTCTAGCAAGTGAGGGCCAGACATATGATCCAGGCTAAAGATTCTTTTGGATCCATACTCTAAGAAATTAAAATACTAGGGCATGAGCATAAACAAGTGAATGTGATTTAAGGGGACTGACCTGTAAGGAGGAGTAGAATATAGTGGTGTAGATTTAAAATTCTCATAATCCATAAACTATCCTAGCTATTCACAAACTCAATCTTTTGGAGAGTGGACATAAAACACTGCGTTTCCTCACAAATGATAATATTATTCATGTTGTTTTTATGGCAAGGCAGCATTGCCGCCATCATAATGTTTTATGTGGCAGGCTAGATGAAAGCGACTTTAAGTAACATTATTATAATATTTCAAAGCACTTTAGAGCTTTTTAAGGCTTTGAATTCCTTTCCTATGTGACACAAACTCTGGTCCATAAAACTATCTATATTCATCAATGAGAAGAGGCAGAAAATACTCTGACATTGTACTCATGTCTCAAGCCCCAAAATATCATAACTGACCAAATGCTATCAAAAGCATTTTGGATATAATCCATTAAAAAGCTAGAAATTTTCCTTTTTTATTATACAAACAAATAATTTCACCATGTGAAAACTGACCACTTCCAAACTATCAAAAATAAGCAAACAAAATAAATTTTTTAAAAAGCCCCCAAAACAAAACCGAATAAGCAAATGGCAGGTTCAGCTACCAAGTAAAGCTCACAGTGGCCTTGGTAGGCACAGTGTGGAATAACGGAGAGCTGCACATTTTGCCTGACTGTAAGGTATAGCAAAACTATGGCATGATATTAAAGTAACATGATCACGTATGCCAGAGCTTTCCTGAAATGCTTGCTTGTAAATTCCTGAGGGCTCCTTGAAGTTTACGAAGCCTTCTGAAATAAGAAGCAATATATTGAGCAAAGAAATGCTGAGCATGGTGAAAACAGCATACAACAATTAACTGGCTCTTAAATGTCAAGTGACAGTGTTGATAGATTCTGTTTATAGGCAGGAAATGAGCTTACTGGACACACACATACATACCTATAACACAGACACATGCATACCTATAACACACACATACATACCTATAATACACACACACATACCTATAACACACACACACACACACATGCATACCCAAATACTACCATACCACAAAGATACACCCCACCCCCACATCCCCTTACACTACATCCCTACACCTATACCCACCATTCTCACCCATCTACCCACCACACACACACACACACACACACACGCCTATCTTTGCACATACCCTTCTAGAGACTGCTATTGTATCTGTCTTAGCGGCTGCTCTTCAGTCTGCCAAGGCCCCATGTGTACTGAACTTTTAAACCGTTAGTAATCTCTCACCTCTTTAAGACATGCACTCTGAGCGGCTGCTCTAACCCTGGGAAAGGTTGATTTCTGATCATTCATAATGTGACCGCTAGAGATAGCATGCATCTTTTAAGACTCCTAGCTCACCCTCATGCTGAGGTAACTGGAGCTTTCTCTGTCAACAAGAGGAAGATGAACCTGTGCTTTCACATAGAAACAGCATTTTTGCTGAGACAATGAACGGGCAACTTCTCCCATCTTAACTCTAGCATACGAAATGCACACTATTTGCAGACCTAGGGTTGTAGAAAAGTGGCCTTGTGTCATAGTCTGGTAGACCTTCAAGCAGAGTTTTGTGAAGCCCCTCAGATACTGATTATTGATTATTGATTATTCTGATACTGAATAATGATTATTCTGGTAAAAGAAGAGGCTGAGGCTGGTACCACTCCTGTCTCCCCTACTCCCCCTTTTCCTGACTTGGGAAGGAAAAGACAAGGATTGGGTAAGGTCTTCCTGTTTATCCACTGGCCAGCGCTAACACTGCTGGCTTCAGACTTCCTGCTCTATCAGGGAAACTAACACCCCTTACAGGCCTGGAAATGAAGAGCGTGGGACTTTGCTGTGAGCAAGGCCTGTGTCTAGCTCCTGAAATGGTACCATCCTAACATCGCAACAGCTCACAAGCTTTTCTTCTTTCAGCCCCCTCCTTCGCTTGCTCGTTTGCGATAGACCTGCTACTCAGCTTCAGCTCTGAAATGCCCCCTCTTTCCCTTTGAAGGCCCTCAGCGTGGATGACAGAGCTGACACCTTGAGTCACCCTTTCACCAGAAAGTGCAACTCCCTTGAGCGCTCTTTTGTGCTAAGGGCTTTAAAGCCCTGGGCCAGTTTTACAACCCATTGACAGGAAGACAAAAGAAAAACTGAAGAGCAGATCATTGCCAATGCAAAGTTCTCACTTCTCATCTCAAAAAAGTTTCTGTAAGGCCTTACTGAGAAGTGGAGCTGATGTGCATCTAGAAGCTTCGCCCCTCTGGACTAGTCCATGGTGCTGGAAGGTACTCTGTGTGCTGCTGCAGAAGACAGGGAAGGCATCACTAGCGCCCAGCCACAAAGCCTGCAACCCACAGCAATGGCGTGGCTGTAGCACACTAGTATTGGTGCAGCAGCAACACAGGCATATGGCAGTAATCAACCATTTTTGTTGTTGTTGTTGTTGGGGTTGGGTTTTTTGTTTGTTTGTTTGTTTGTTTCCTGAGACAGGGTTTCTCTGTATAGCCCTGGCTGTCCTGGACTCGCACTGTAGACCAGGCTGGGCTCAAACTCACAGCAATCCGCCTGTCTCTCTGAGACAACCACCTTTTTATTGGATTGAGACTCACTTCATGAGATGGAATCCATACCTTACACTGCTAACATGGCCAGGAACCTGAGACTAGATAGGTCATGGGTGTAGAAGAAAACCTAATGCTGTTATTCTGCAAAATGAAATGAAACAAAATGACCTCTAATGACATAATGCTATACTGAACGGCCACTGCCTCACTCAGCCCTCAGTAGGGAAGCTTCTCCTTGCTGTGAATGGAAATGAAGACAGACACCCATAACTGGACAGTATTTAGAAGAGAGAGTGACCTTGGAGCACTCAGAGAGAGAACATAGAGTTGGGTTGGTAGGGAGGTGGGAATTATAAGGGAGGAGATGGGGGAGATGGAAAAGATTCTGTCTGTCTATCTATCTATCTATCTATCTATCTATCTATCTATCTATCTATCT
>OU015744.1:86942078-86970755 GCA_907169655.1 Acomys percivali
GAGAGAGAGAGAGAGAGAGAGAGAGAGAGAGAGAGAATACTTAAAAAAAAAACCCTGACATGACATTATGAGACAAGGATCCTTCAATGATGCTGTTGAGTTCGTTTTCTGTTGGCCACTAACTGCTGGGCATGCAGCCTATCCTAAGAGTGCTTTGTTTACCTAGTGAGACTCCCTTGGGGGAAAACTAAATTTTCATTTGCAAGTGGTTATGAATTGGAGATAGTATCTAGGTCAGGGATGGGGCATATGTCCACTTCTTTCAGCTCTAGGACCCCATGTAGTCCTAGGATGCATGCTGCCTCAGCCTCTGTGAGTTCGTATGTGTGTCAGTCCTACTGTGTTTGGAAGGCCTTGTTTCTTGGTGTCCTCTATCCATCCAGCTTTCTGCCTCCTCTTCCACGGAGTGTTCCATGAGCTCTAAGGAGAGGGATTTGATCAAGACATCCCATTTGGGTCTGGTGTTCCAGGGTCTCTAATTATCTGAATAATCTCTGGCTGTGGGTCTCTGAATTAGTTCCTCTACTGTATAATCAGAGGAGGAAACTTCTCTGATTAGAGCTGAGCAAGGACAGATCTAAGAGTATAGTAGAATGTCATTTATTGCTACTTTGAGAAATGTATTTATTTATTTTTAAGGACAGCTGTACTTAGTTTTACACTAGGTCACCAGCTCATCTAGTCTCAGGTTCTTGGTCAACCAAGCAGTGTCGGGCATATGGGTTCCATCCTGTGGAGTGTGGCCTTAAGTCACATGAGATACTGGTTGGTTCCTCCCACAAGCTTTGTGCCTCCGCTGCACTAGCATACGTGCAGGCAGGACACCACTGTAGATCAAAGGGCTAAACTAGATTCTTAAAGCTTTTATCGCATCTTCTTAAGAGCCTTAGGGCATGATTAATTCACTGTGCAAATTAGAATATCAGGCTCATTTGCAAATGGTGAAGCAGAAAACAATAGTAAATATTATTACGTATACACAGACCAGCTGGCAAACACTACAAATGGGCACAGAATGATTAAGTGACCTGAGAGCCCACTGTGGATCCTCCTCAACCGAATGCTTTACCGTTGGCCTTTTCTATGAGTCTCTTTCCATGCCACTATATAACTCATAAATTGGGTATGAAATAAGAAATAATCATTACTTTCTTGATTGCAGGTGGAAACAATTTCATTTTTATCTTTGTGCCTTCAGTAACTAGCATGGTCCCTGGAACAAGAATGTGTCAAGTACACGGAATGAGAAGATGTCCTCATAAAGACCCGAGTTCAAATTTTCACACTTTCACACACTATGTGGATCACCTTCTCTATAACCACTTAAGAAAACAATTTTCTTTATTCTTGAGAAGTTCAGGTATATGTATAATGCAATAGCAGGTTCTTCGCCTGCAAGAAAAGGATCATTATCCTCACAGGATTCTAATGATTAAATAAGAAAATTTATAAAAGATGGGAACACTGGTGCACAGCACTGGTCATGACCAGTAGTATTCCTGTCACTAACATTATTATTTACCTATCAAAGACACAGTGGGTGGATAGATGCCCTCTAGAGTTATATATACATTGGAACATTTGGTCAGCTTTACATTTCATGCTAAAACCAGAGAATGAGTGTAACTGCAGAGAACAGTTAGCAGAAACCTAGAAACTTGGTCCTTAGATGCCCTTTTAACATCAGGACAATGTACAGTCACCTGGTTTATGTAAGACAGCACTGTCCCTGCCATCAGACACATAGACATCACCGTGGCTAGCTATATACACGGCAGAGTCTCTCTACTGCATATAAGACGCCAGGAATGCAGAAAGAATTAACCTGTTGACACAGAGCAGAGCTTGCAGGCATTAATCTTGCTATTACTTCTTTTCCGTGAGGACAAGTATGGCTACCACTCTCGCATGTGGTTAAGATTACAGCCGCACATTCCCTTCTCTCTCTCATGTGCCAGATATGCTGGCCATACACATATGGACTAATGCCTTCTGAAAGTCAATACTATATGACCATACTTCTGCTCATGTATGTTAGGAACAAATGAATATTGTTCACCTATTCATTGCCATATCATCCCTACAATAATTCACAGTTCATGTACGTGTTTCCACAATCAACTTTCTTAAAAACAAATATTACCAATCTGTCTATATCTTTCATGAAGGAGTTGTTCATCAGCTGATTTATATAATTACAAATAGTGCCAGGGGCGGGAGAGAGGCCTCAATGGTTAAGTAACTGCTCTTCAAGAGGACCAAGATTCCCAGCATCTACATGGTGGTTCGCAACCATTTTCAAGTCCACTTCTAGGGGATATGATGTCCTCTCCTGGCCTCCACAGGCACCAGGCATATAAGTGGTGCAGAGACATACATGCAGGCCAAATACTCATAGACATATAATAAAAAAAAAAATTCTGTTTTTTGAGATAGAGTTTCTCTATGTAGATCCTGGCTATACTGAAACTCACTATGTAAATCAGTCTGGCCCCAAATTCAGAGATTTACTTGCCTCTGCTTCCCAAGTGCTGGAATTAAAGTTTCACCATCACTGGCAAAACAAAACAAAACAAAACAACCCTCCCCCCAAAACCCCAAATTAATATTAAAAATATACTCTTTCAAAATTTAACTAATTTTATCACACAACATATGTGTTTCTCCTTTGTTCCTTCCTTCCTTCTTTTTTTTTTTTTTTTTTTTTTTTTTTTTTTTTTTTTGAGACAGAGCGTCTCTATTTAGACCAGGTCTTTAATCCACAAAGATCCTCCTGCTTCTGTCTCCCAAATTCCAAGGTTAAAGTTGTGCACTACCATCCTCTGCATATGTAAATGTTCTTACATTTAGTTATGAATAAACAGTTTTTGGGCAGTATTTTCTGGAATGACCCAGAAAGAAGTTAAATTCTGATTTCAAGGACTTACTACAACCTTGGACAAAAGAGTTAAACTTATGAATAAGGATGATGATTTTTCCAGTCATTAAAAAGATTCAGTGAGATCTGAAAACACAGCAGCACTTAAAACAATGAAGAGTGCATTAGTGAATGCTCAGTAAATACAGTTATTGCTGTTAAGCCTCCTGCTAGGCACCCAGGAGCCTGAGGTTCCTAGATTCATCTCTATTAAAACCTCCGAGGGCTGGGGGCTTAGCTGCTCACAAGGGTGGCGGCCAGGGAAAAGCTGATACAGAGATGTTGTAAGATATTTGTGCTGCATAAAATCATAACCATTTGAACTTAATCCCGAAACTCTAAGAACAGTGTGGAATTCCAGTGATGTTTAAATCAAACAGAGACATTGTAGGGAGAAGGAACTAACAGTGGCAGAGCTGAATCCTCTTCCCATCTGTAGGAAGGAAGGGCAGCTTCCCTGCAGTTGACAAGTCAGTAGTGGAAAAGGATTTTCAGCAAGCATGAAGCACATGGCTTTAAGGTGAGCAAGGTGACACCTGATGGCATCCTAGCAGGATGTGGGTTACCTGTTTCGCATTTTATTTTGAAGAACAATAACCCTGAGGAAAGTAGCCCCCTCATAGAGACAAGAGTGTCTGCGTCTTTTAAACAAACAAGCAGTATTTTAGACACTCAGCCTTACTCAAGCAGGACCCAGCAGGCCATGTGCCCATTCCTATTCTGAGCCAACATTTATTTCATGACCACAGCTTCTTCTCTTCTGCCAAAGTCACACTGAGGAGATGAGGAAAGGTGTAGCCATGGATGAGGCAGTGTGGTACAGGTAAGGGTGCTGTAGCACACGAATCTAAATAGCCATTATGGATACCGGGGCAATTTTAACCCTGAAATGACAGACAGAAATTGGGTTTTCTGTTATCTCACATGCATGTAAAGACAGTGATAAGTCATGTATTCTATAGAGGTTTAAAAAAGCTGAATCAAATTATCAGGGAGATGCCTTTATATATATATATATATATATATATACTGTCACAGGAGTCTTGGTCTTGCTTTCTCTGTGCTTGTGTGTGCACATGCATATGTACGTGCACTTGGAGGCCAAAGTCAATGTCAGGTATCTCCTTTTGGTCACTTTTCCCCTTAGCTTTTGAGAGTCTCTCACCGAACCTGACACGTACCATTTGGCCAGCTTGGTTGGCTAGAGAGCTCCAGGGATCCACTTGCCCCTAATGTCCCTCTCTCCCAGTCATGTACATGCCAACTTTACTTATTTGTGTATTTCTATGTGGGTGCTGGGGAATCTAAAATCAGCCCCGATGCTTGTGTGACAGGTACTTTATGAACTGAGCCATATTCCTGGCTCCAAGTCTGACTATTTTATTTGCTCTGTTGGAAACATGTTTCCTACCATATCTCCCGAGACTGAAAATACTGTGGAAAGGGAAGTGGGGAGACAGCCTTGCACATTTGTCTGCTGACAACATGGCATCGTCCGCAGCTACTCTCCTGGAAGCACAGGGATATGTTCTAACCTCTTGCCAGTAGGGTTCCGGATTTGGGTTCTGCCAATGAGACGGCTCCCCGAGCATGTGCAAGGCACAAGGAAAAGGAAAGCAGTGCTCTCTTCTTGCAGGCCTAACAAGAGAAGCTTCGGCAGCTGGCAGGGAAGAGCCTGCAGCCGCTTCCACTGCACACAGCTGCTTCCTCACTCTAGGTAGGCGGAACCCTGGACTGCAGTTCCTGATTTCCTGAAAGATGACATCTACTTTCCTGGCTTTTCACTTCCTTCCAACTGTTTTCTAAGCTCTCTCAGCAATTTTTAAAAATGTCTAATTTTTTTCTTGCTTGAAATAGCTAAACTGCTTTCTGTGTTTTTCACCATGTCTTGATGAATGAAGATAACCTTCTACTTGAAGATATTTGTGAACTATTGCAAAATTTGGAACAGGAAGGAGTGGGATGAAGGGTTCCCGAGACCTTCAGGGCTGCCAATGATAGTAAAGTGTCTGCTGAGCACACACAAAACCTGGGGTTTGCTCTGCAGTACCACAGAAGGCGGGCATGGTGGCACTCGCCTGTAATCCAGCACTTGGGACACTGGCACAGGAAGATCAGAAGTTAAGGTTCTCTTTGGCTACATGGTAAGTTTAAGGTCAGCTTGGGATATATGAAATCTTGTCTCAAAGGAAAAATAAAAGATTCTCTGGCCTCTCCTTTTATACAGTGCTAGGCTGGGGGGTTTCCATTCCATATGCCTCATGGCTCCTCACCTTCCCCAGGAAGACACAAAGCAACTGTTTAATCAAGGTAAGGTCTGGAAGTAGAATTCTGATGAAAACAAACAAACAAATCAAGCATTTCCAAGCCACAGACCTTGAAAAGGAAGAATCTGGACACTAGCAAGTAGGTTTCTACTGTGCTTTTCATGTTGTCAGCAGAAGTGTCACAGGCTGGTGGGGAGAGGCAGAACATAAAGAATATTTATGGGATCTGTTTTCTTCTTTTCCATCATTGTTTTAGTTACATAATCTCGCTTATCTACATATTTTATTTACACAATCTCTACCTTTTCTGTATCTACCTAATACAAATTATGAGTTAATCTTATTGTCAATAATACTTTGAAGCATTTCTTTGCAAAAGAGATTCAGCCTTCCCTTAAGAAAAGTATTCTACAGAGACACTTCTGCTTCCTAGTTTTTTTTTTTTAGAAGATTGTGTCCAAAGTTTCTCTATTATTTCTAAATATACACTAAGCTGAAGATGCAGATGTGACAGGCAGCTAGCCTGACGCCACACCTCAACTGTGGATACTGCCATTAGTATGAGCAGGTGCAGGTGTAGCTTTAATATGATGGTTTCTTTGTCTTTAGATATGTGCCCAGAACTGAGGTGCTGGATTGAATACATGAAAGTTATATTTTAGATTTCTGGGGAAGCAACATACTGGCTGAATAGATTAAGACATATTTCTGTCTCTGTCACTCCCTCTCTTTGTCCATGCAGGGTTTGTTCAGTCATAAGGCAGAACATCATGTCTTCTGAGGCAACATGGGTGGAACTGGAGGATGTCGTGCTAAGTGAAATAAGCCAGACACAGAAAAGCCACATGCTTTTTCTCATATACAGAAGCTAAAAATGTCAATGTGAAAGTCAAACAGCAGCTACTAGCAGGCGAGATGGGGCTGAGGCAGGCTGGACAGTGGCATCAAGTGCTCATGTAACAGGGAAGAGACTATAGTTCACAACGGCCTATTTTATAGTTTATCAAGATCTAGAAGAGGCCAGAGAGAAGTGCCAAAGAGAAATAAAAGAACGAACGTGCTACTCTGACTGGAGGTATGCGCCTGCATAGGTGTGTTCAAGTGTCGAATGGTACCCTACAGATATGTATGAGTGTTATATGTTAATCCCAAACTAATCCTCAACTAAGCATACTTAAAGTCACCCCCTCAGACTGCATATAATATCTCTGTAAAGGCTTCTACACAACACTGAATGTAGCTTTGGTGAAACTGCTTGTCCTTGAGGACACAAAGGATGCTGCAGCTGCCGGGGTCCATGGCTGACACACCAGCCTTACACAGCAACTGGGCTAAACACCTGACATTAAGGACGAATCACTTACTGAGGCAGACAAACTTAGCCATGCTCATTCATCAGAAAACTTCCCTTTAAAGAGTGAACACTGGGTGAGCATCCCTTCCCAGACACTTGGGACCAGACATACCTTTCCTTTCAGATCTTTAGGGATTCTGAAACATTTGCTTACATTTGACTGGCTGGACAGCCTTCTGAAAAATCAGAAATGCTCCAAAGTCAGGAACTGGCCTCTCAGGCTGCCCGTCATTTTGAGTTCTTAGGAGGGTTAAGGAGTAGTGATGCTGACCCTGCATTCACAGTCTCACAGCTTCCTCTGCTGAGTGACTAGGCAGAATTTAGTTTTCAGAGCAAGAATGAGGTGATGTTTGTAAAAGGCATATGAGCTGAACTGAAGAAATATGGCTGCATGCTGGCCCTGTCTCTTCCTTGTAAGTCCTTATAAGTGCCTTGTAAATTTCCTGTAAGTCCCACCTGTGCCTTTCAGTGGCATGGGCACCATTGATGCTGTGTTCTGTGAACTCTGCTAGCTCTGGTTACCACCACCAGTTCTTCTGCATACAGCAATCATACTGGCTGGAGGGATTACAGTCCAATTGTGCTTAACAGAGTTTATATTTTCAGAATTCTTCAGTATTCACCAAGAACCAGGATATCTGCTATAAATTAGTACTGTGCTATCTTTTACATAATGTACAATTTTCAACTTTAACGAATTTTCTTAATACTCTCAAATCCATTTAAAGTCACCTTTAAAAAAGCTAGGTGCCATCGAACAATACATCCCTCAGAAGTGTTTCTTGCCACAAATTGTCCTGGTCTTTCATTCAATGAACACTCCCTTTTCTACAGAAGACAGAACAAAAGGTTTTGCTGCGTATTAGTACCACATGCTGGTGGCCTCTCCATGCCCTGCTCTGTGTCTGAAGGTAGCTACACACTGCACCTTCCTGTCCTCATCAGACAAGATGGCTGTTAGCTATTCTGAGCTTCGCTCTCCTAACACTACCCATATCTCATAGCACACTGTATGCGCATGCTCTGCCCTCAACTATGGGAACACATCTTTTTCCCTCAGATTTCAGTCAAATTTTCATATTTGTTCCCACCAGAATTTTCTCTAGATGATATCTAAGCAGTGTGCTATTTAACATAAGGACCGTGGAAGAAGAAGGAATAGGACTGAATTCTGCAAGTAGCTCTTAATATTTTAATGGCTGTGAGTCCCAACTTAGTTATTTCACTGCTCAATGCCACACTCCTCTGTATTTGAAAACAATGATAACTGCAGAACCTATGTAATGAGTTATTATGAAGATAATATGTACATGGTATGTTCATGTGCACAGATGTATATGTTAGAATACTTTCTATCATAACGTATCTGCTATTGCTATGTGATCATTTCTAATTCAAATGTCTGAAATCTGAAATCCTGGACAATTCCACACCTTTCCTAATATGACTGCAGCAACAACTCTGGTGCTCTAAAGGTATTATAAAACATTACCTTCAGGTTATGTGCATATCATGTGTAGAAAACATACATAACATCTGTGTGTAGATTTGGGTCCCATCTTCTACTTCTATATATATAAATATTGTAATATCTGAAAAAAACTGAAGAAAGCCCCAAATCCAAATTGATTCTATTTTCACACCTTCATATAAGGGCTATCTATCTTCTACTGTGTCTTCTTAAAGTCACTTAGCACCTTCTCATCCCTCTCTCCATGCCCTCCCCCTTCCTTCTTTTTCCCCCTTTATATGCTGGGGATTGATCTAGGGCCTCAAGCATGCTATGCAACTATCCTGTCATCGAACTGTACTTCCTGTCCCGACACTAGTCAGTATTTTGTATTATGCTTCAGGTTTGACGTAGACTCTCCCACCTCACATCATGAATTAGAAGTATTCCTCAGTAGTTCTAGGGATTTGTTCCACAGATCTCTTCTACTAACACCAACATCTGTGGGCGTTCCAGTCCAGTATATAAAATGGTGTTCTATTTGTGCTGGGCCCAGTCATATCTTCCCATACAGGTCACATCATTTCTAGTTATTTACAATTCTCGATACAACGTAAGTCCTTTGCAAATAGTTGTTATACCTTATTTTTAAGGAAATAATGGCAATAAAAATGTCTTTACATGTTCAGTGCAGTTGTGGTTTTTAAAAACTTTTTATTTATTTATTTTTTGTGAATTTCACGTTATGCACTCCAATCCTACTCATTTTCCTGTCCCTCTGTTTTATTTATTTATTTTTATTGAATGCTTTTGATCTGAGATGGGTTGATATGCAAGGAAATGGAGGACTAATATTATTGTTTTAGTAGCACAAAGCAGAGATGGTGTTAACTATTTTCTTCATTAATGCATCCTTTTTAGCTCTTTGTTCAAAAATTATCCCTTTGCAATTTATTCTTTAGCAATCTTACTAGTGAAATCCTTCCAAATTACCATTGCATTACATCTCCCTTATGTCTTAAGTCTTTCAGTTCCTGACAGCGTCCTTTGCGCACCTCTTTACTGTCACTGCTTGTTAGTCCCCTATATGAATACATGAAGTATTCTGAACACATTTTTTCTTCATAGCCTTTTAAAAATTTTACTTGATTTCTGCTTTACAATATAATGTCATATTATCTCTTTACCTGGAAAATTACTATTTAAATGTCAAGACCCAGATCAGAGGTCACCTTTTTCAGTAGGGCTTGCCTGATGGGTGCATTCCCTAAAGACCCATAGTTCATATATCTCCATCATGTGGAGTGCTCTCTCCATACCTGCCAACATTAGAATGCAACTACATTCATGCTGTCTTTTCAGGACTTACAAGCCCTATAAGCAGAGACTGTGTCTCGCTGGCTCCTGTGTCTGTGTCCTAGTGCATAGATGGCACTGCCGTTATAATGAACACACACACAAACGTCTATGAAAAGAATATCTTCACTGATGGCTCCAGAAGGCAGTGCTCCACCAATGTAGACTAACTTCTCTGGGGTGAGTTCCAGAAAAAAATAATTTACGAGTCATTGTCTATGCACGTGACTGCAGTGACCATCAGCTGATCATGTCCATAGCATGGAAACAGCTGGCACAGCCAGAAGAGCACAACAGAGGAGTCAGGTGAAAGGCAAATGCCTCCCTCCAAGGAACACCAATTTTAGCCCTTCCCTCATTATTCGAGACTCAAAAAACGTACAACATAGCCTTTAAAAAACCCCTACACATATAGGGAACATCTATAAGTGTTTGCATTTTCCGTACCTATCTAAGAGGTGCTTATGGAAATAGAAACATGTAGAGAGCATCCCTTTGCGACTACCACATCGTTTCCAAATGCACTCATCTCCAGGAACAAGGATGACATCTCCTCAAAACTAGAAACCATAAGCACAGTGGACAGACCGCATGTCTACAGTGAGGGGTGCAGAGACAGTGGAGAGCACAGAGCAGGAGGAGGAGGAAAGTCAAGTGAGGCAAGCTCCCATCGCCAGCGCCATGACTACCAGATCACAGGCACCTCTCATGCTTTTCAGGGTTAGCATCTGAAATATGGAAATAGAAGAGCTAGCTTTCTAATTAATTAGTTCAGCAGCTTGTGTATGACTACTCTACGGTGTGAATGTGCAAGGCTAGGCGGGTTTGGCTAGGCTGCATCAAGAAGTCAAGGAGAAAGAGAAGAAAATTAGAAATGGACCCAGTCACTTCATGGCTTCCTGGGCACCCCTGGATTGGTGGTTTTGAGGAAGAAAACAGGAATGCTCGGTGAAGCTCAGAAAGTGATGCAAACTCATTTGTGATGAGACGTGATAAGCAGGCCTGACCATGGTCCCATCAGCTCAGTAAACACTAAGGACAGAGCTGGTACAGACTGCCACCAGTGATAAAGGGCCGGCTAAACACTCGATTAGTTTTTCATTTTGTGAATTAATGTCCTTCATGGAGCATACACACCAACCCATAATGAATTGTCTTCTTCAGTTGCCTGGGGATACCCCTCACTGACTCTGCTGGGAGATATAAATTTCACTTGGAAATTAGCACTTTAAAAGAGGGTCATTTTCTGTTATTTTCTGCAAATATCTTGTTTTAAGAAAATCTACTGTTTTCTTATAAGTTATCTGTCTAGTGTATTTTATAGAAGAGGAAAAAAAGAAGCAAAATAATCCTTCATTGGAATCCATCCATCTATCCATCCATCCATCCATCCACCCATCCATCCATCCATGCATCCATCCTAGATAAGGGCGCAAGTAAACTTGGAATAAAAATTATATTCCCACCTCCTCAAAAACCCTGAGAAGTCAGCTGAGTATGGGGGTACACACTTGTAATCCTCTCACTCAGAGAAGAGGTAGGAGAATCCTACAATTTGAAGGCCAGCTCGATGTACAAGGAGGATTCCAGGCTAACTAGGGTTACACAGCCATACTCTATCTTAGAAAAGCAAAGCATCAAAACCAAACCAATTGAACACCACTGAAGACCCATTTGTTAGTCTCCCATAATACAGGAAAGGCAGTCTCCTCCTAGCTGAGCTTACATATTACCTGGCATGATCAGGAGCTTCCCCATCTGCTGAGATCCTCTATGCCTTCTCTATGCTGCAGAATTACAGTTAAGCTCAGGCCTATACACATAACAATGTTTTAGTGTCTTCAGTCTAATACCCCTGCACATTAGAAAGAATTGTGCAGTTATATTTGGATTCTCTTCTCAACCTTTAGCGAGGCTTTCTTGAATCCTTTATCTGGAAGCAGTGACTAATGATGCAGAAGTTATCTGTCAATCATTTCAAGGTCTGCAGAAACCAAGAGGAGGAGGAGGAGGAGGAGGACGAGGAGGAGGAGGACAAGGAGGAGGAGGAGGAGGAGGACGAGGAGGAGGAGGAGGAGGAAGAAGAAGAAGAAGAAGAAGAAGAAGAAGAAGAAGAAGAAGAAGAAGAAGAAGAAGAAGAAGAAACAGCAGCAGCAGCAGCAGCAGGCTTTGAGGAAGATGGGTAGGAAAGCCGACTCTTCTACCTGGGACAGTTCACTAAGCCATCAATGATCTTACACTGCAAAAGCCAGACTGGACAAGCTCGGCTTAAAAGCCAGGAAGACAAATGTGGTTGATTCTTCAATTTTATCTGGCTCTTTAAAAATGTAAAAAGTTGTAGGTCTGGTATCAAGACCTAGACAGGGAGGCAGTAGGGCTCCATTCTATGACCAGTTCCTTTGGGACTCATTTTCTTCCCCAAAGATTTTCCTAAAAACTTGAAGTTCTTTCTCATATATCATATCTTATTAGCTGTGCAGATTTTAATTAAAAATATCTCACAGGGGCATACATACATAATAAAAACATTCTCATAAAACATAAGGCAAGTTTCTGTTTCTATACTTAATATTCTTAATGTCTATTCCTTCAATGCGAACTACCCTGTTCTTCTCAATAGAATAGTCAGTATTTCCTAAGGTAACTACTAAAAAAAAAAAAAAAAAAAAAAAAAAATTCTCAGCATCGATTTAACTCACACCTATGCAGATAGTAGCTTAGAATGCTGTAAAGCCTGAAGTGACAGGACTGTTTCTAGTGTTCCCATGAACCCCACATTGTACTGTCCCCCATGAATCACCTACTCTGTGATCAGTTTTGGGTACAGAGCAGGATGAATAGAAAACCAAGAATAAAGGAAGGGGTATTGTCTTCACTGTCCCTCCAGGGGAGTTCTCGCTGTCATTTTGATGTTGTAATGCCATGCATTTAAGCAGACACTCATTTCTCTCTGCTCTGTGCTTACCCCACAGCCCTGGTCCTTACATCTACTGTGCTGTCACGTTACCTGTACTTTGCTGCACTTGCTTGTCAGAAACGTCCCTGGTGATGACATTTCTTTTGCCCTTGGACTATCTCCAGCTTATAGAGAAGTTCAGTTCCTGAGGGTTAAAGAGTGTGCTGCTGTATTGTGATATATACACACACATATTTTTACTTCAATATATCACAACAGTTCCTAAGTGAAGCTGATAGTTTTGGTGTAGGTTGGTTAGCCTTTCTTAAACAGTCAGTATGTGCTCTGAAATATGGGTATAACACTCATACTTTTTTCTTAATTCCCAAATAGTTTCAAGTTCTGAACACTTTAGGTGTGGTTGCTTTCCTCTAACCCTTCACTAAAGTAGGTGTCCCTCAAGTACCTCCCTGTAAAACCTGCCTCGGGAGTATGAGGAGCCACAGCTGCAGTGAGGGGTTGCCAAGGCCAGCTTGTCAGGCGGAAGAGCCTTGAAAGGCGGCCATGGGCTGCAGTGCAAACTGTCCGTGGGATCTCCTTGTTGTTGCAATGCCTGCCACCCGTGTGACGCAGAGGCATCCCTGTACGTAGAGCATGGGAAAACATACTGAAACCGTCTTCATAACACAATACATCTGTTCTAAGAGGCTGAATGGGAGATGCCAGGGGAACATTAACTCAGAATTTTCTAACTTGAGTGCAATTAAAATCTCAGCCATAGTACAGAATTAATGTAGCCCTTTGCATTTTAAATACATATTATAATTAAATGACACCCATCTGTAGAATATGAGAGTGCATTTTTATTGAGGATTTCAAATGATATAATCTGTTTCTGAGAAGCATAAATGGCATGGTTCATGTTTCCAGAAGCCCCAAGGGCATTATATAGATGTGGCATAAGTGCTTGTACTGACGCTCAGTCTTGCTCAGATGTAAATGTCTGAGTTGTCTGATACAAACTGTTTGTGTGAGATCAAGGGTGTCAGAAAATAAGAGCATGGTCCTTTAAATGTGTGGGTTAGGTCTTCGAGGACACCACTGGAGGACTAAGGGAACAGAGGGTCACAGCAGCAATGTCTGCTATGACTATTGCCAGATAGGGACTGCGGTCCTCTCTGAATGAATTTGACCCAGTCTCAGGTGAGGCTTGCTACTGAGCCAAGTAACAAAGCACAGTCAGGGGCAAGCTGCACAGCTTGTTTGGACAGGAAGGCTTTAGGCTCCTGTAGCATTTCTCAGGGAACAGAGCTGCACTACCGGGGAGAGGGTAAATACACGGCTTTGCATTTAGAGTGGCCACTTACTGGGCCCTTGCTGTGATAGTTCCACATACTCTCAAGAACACAAGGCCCTAGATAGGCAGGGGCCTCAGGGTTGACTCCCGGCTGTAGCATCACCCAGGGGAAGAGTACAGGCCACCGGGCTTACCTGCTGTTTAGGTCCTGCCTGCCCCACTCTTGGCCTTCATTTCCTCCACTGAGGAATGAGGGCACCCATCCCTTACCATGCAGGCTGCTGGAAGGCTCACACGAGGTGGCGACACAGCCTGTCTTGCCCTTGCTGCTGTTCAGGAAATGCCAGTTACAATGGCGGTCAAAACTCTAGGCTGGGAGCAGGCTTCCCTAGGTTCCATCCCTGGCTCTGGGACGTACTATCTCATCTGTTAGAAAAGTTGTTTTTATCTTTGAACTATATTTTTGCTTTCTGGAAAAATGGAGAAAGAATATTTACTGCCATGCTTCCTCCTCCTGCTGTGACAAGTGTTTATGTTCTTAGTGTCTTATCTCAGTACTGTAGTGGGGATCTGAAGTGCCACCTGGCTCTTCCTACCCTAAGTAGGTGTCAGATGCCCTAGAGCAAATGCCCATCATTGCCTTGTCACATTACACAGCCTGTGGCCTCTCGCTTCATCTTCAAAGCCAGCAGCGTGGAGCCTCTCTCCTAGTGCGCTCCACTGTCCTACTCTCATCTTCTGCTTGTGAGGACACTGGACTCACTTGCATACTCTGGGATAATCTTCCTTTTTGAAGGTGAGCTCATGAGCAACTTTAATTCCTCTTTGCCTACCAGATTCCTAGGTTTTGGGGATTTGGGCGCAGGCATCTTTGATGACTGAACTGTTCCTTGATGTTTTGTGTACTGAGGGGGTCATCCAACCATAGGCTCTTCCCAGATAGAAAAATTCTCCTTTCAATGTACCCACAGACATGGGGTTCTGGCAGTACCCTCCTGAGATCTGCTATGCTCTTCCGGGCCATATTGTCTGTCTGTAAGTCTGGCCTCTCTTGTCTTCATACTGAGGAGTGCTCTCTGTGAGGGTTCTAGAATCTCTTTCCTATAGCTCAGCCTTGGGTTTACATGGCATACCAGTTCTCTGTGACTCTGCATGTCTGAAGATATCTGTATCTTCTCACATGCAGAATTGGTATGACTGGACACATAATCCTATGCTGGAAATAGTTTTCTTAGATGCCTAAAGGTATTTTTCTAGTGCCCCCCGCCTTCCTATGCCATTTTTATTATTACTTTTCTGTTTCCTGGTCTTTTAAAGAAATATTTCTCTTTTGACAGTGTAGTACTTTTCTCTTTATTCTGAGGATTCTGCAATGTTGAAGTGACTATGTTTCTCTAAGCGTCTCTCCTCACTACTCTATGTTCCCTCAGGTTACTACTTCTGCTTGACTTGGTCTCCTTGCTTCATATTACACAGTCTTTACAAGTATCTACTGACCCTGGTTGTCTGCCCATATTTAAGAGAGGCTAAGCAAAGTACCAAGTCTACAGAGGCAGGGTTGCTGGGCTATAGTCATCCTTGTTGATGGCCTAGCAGGTATCTTTTTATTTTTAAAATTACTGTTTTAGTGTTGATGACATTTTTCCAGTGGGTAAGGGTACTTGCCACTAAACTTTGGTGACTTAGGTCAAGTCCCCAAACCCACTTGGTAGCAGGACCTCCACATATGTGACAGGATATATGAACAGATGCTCACACGCAGACCCAGACAGGCAGACAGACAGATTAAAAACAGTTTTAAATTAGCACACACATAAGGGGTTCAGATGGCCTTTTCATACATATTTTTGTTTTTACAGGGCCTCCTCTGCATTCTCATTCATTGTCCCTCTGCCTACTCCTGCTGGTCCCCATCATCCCCCTGCCTCAGCTCCTCTCCATGTCACATGCATTCTGCTCCCTCTTTCCCTCCTCTCTCAAGCAGCTTTCCCTGTTCTTTATTTTTTTTCTCTTTTCCTGTTCTTGTGGCAGGTTTCTTTCCCTGGAGAACTCCTTAACATTCGCACCCTTGGCTGTGCTGTCTTCTTTGGGAGGGTGTTTAGATTCTCTTAGTCTCTTGCCTGAGGTCATATAATCAGATGCTAGGCCATAAGTAATAAAAGGAGGTCTGCCCAGTCATCAGTATAAACTTTGCCTAATTCCAGCTATGACTTATGCTTATTAGTCAATGGGATTTCTACTTTATCAGTTTTAGAGACTAAATCTTGTGTGAGTGTGCATGTGTGTGTTTGTGTACATATGGGCATGCTATAGGAAAGAGGATTCATTTAGATTGGCTTATACAGTATATGCACTGCTTAGTGTGACTGTGCCAGATGCAGAGAATATGATAGCTGCTCTGATCATGATGCTGGATACCTCACATTTAGGTCCATGTTGGAAGGCTGAAAACACTGGGTTCTGATGCCAGCAAAGAATGACATCAGCAGCAGCAACAGGGTAGATGGACTCGCCTTCTTTTCTGGAAGGCAGACTTGCAAAAGCCTAACTTATGCTCTGAGACAGCTTTGCTCACTGAGTAGATGCACTGGCTAGCCAGCAAGCCTAAGGAATTGCCTGCCTGCACAGCACTGCAATCACAGGCTTGTACTGCCATGCTTGGCTCTTTACCTGGGTACTGAGAATTGTACTCAGGCCCTCATGTTTGCACAACAAGTATTTGACTAACTCAATCACCCTGCTGTGTGTCTTCTGTTATGTTTTTATATAAATTATGGCACAGCTAGGTGAAATGGGGAGAAATTTGAGGTACGTATCTCCTAAAGACATGCTCAAACAAATCTTCTTTTAACCTTCTCTTTATGTCTTCTTTCAGTATAATGAGTTATGCCACTACCCTGGGACTTGCTTTTTAGAGAACTTCTGGAATATTACAGATGTAGTGCTCACTGAGTGTATATTTGTAACAAAGTTGATGCTGAAGAAAAAACTGTGTAAGGAAAGACAAACCAAAGTGGAAGGCAAGAGAGAACATCTTCAGGAAATAAAATCCGCAAAGGAAAAGCAGAAATAGAATTAAATATATTGTACGAAATAATAAAGTTGAATGACTAAAGTGGGAACTTAAAGATAATCATACTACGCAATCCTAGGAGAAACTCTTAACAGAGATAAAGGGATAACTAGAAAAGAGCCTTCCTATGCTATAATCGTTATTGTTAGTCTTAGTATGTGAGGAGAACAAAGTAATGGTGGATTCTGAGAGAACCACAAAAAGGTTCATTTGGAGCCAAGTCTGCAAATAGAAGCAAGAGCACACAGTGGGCCAGTTCTGATGCGGTAACGTCATAAGCTGTTGATTGCACACAGTGACTTTCATAATGACCTTGTTAACATCAAGATGCTAGTAGGTCCCATGGAATACACCCAGGTTGGCCCTCAGTGCTGCCTGAGGCCATTGGTTTACAATATAAGTGGATGTGAAGTGCTGGTGAAGAAGAGAAATAGCTGGAACAATCTGGTAACGGCGGCTTGTTTGGGAGGTAGCGCACATGTCTATTTCTATTCATAAAGCAGGAAACCAAATGGATCAAAATGCAGGTAATTGGTCCTTAATTAATCCTAGCTAAATATCTACCTTGCACTACTCTTGTTTCCAGGCTTTCCAAATACACGGAATGGATATACTTCTCAACTCTTCAGGTGTTCTGAGCAGCCGGCTGAAGCCAGCATATGCTCCCGAGACGACTTCTGCTGTTCCATGATGTATGTGAAGCCTTAGGAGAGGGTTAGCATATACAGGAAAATCATGCAAGTAGAGGTCACAGAAAATACCTTGTTAACATTTAGGATTCTTGACGTCTTAATCTAAAATCCAGAATACCTTGAACTCTTGAGACCCATATAAGAAAATGCTAATTTAGTTTAAGTTATGTTTTACTACCAGGAATTAACTAAAGACTACAATTATTTAAAATTAAGGACTTGAAAGCTATGGTAGATGATTTAAGTTAATGCATATTTATTTGAAAATGTCTAGAATGTATAGTGTTACTGGCCTGTTAGTATTCAGTCTGTCCTCTTCAATCTGTTCAGGGTCACTCAGACTTTTAACAGTTCATAAAATTGTTCTGCTATTTAAAATAAAAAAAGAGAGAGAGAGAGAGAGAGAGAGCTAACTAGAAAAAAAAGCCCTATGAGCAGTCCTTCCAATAAGACACGCCACAAGTTAACGTCTAGTGAAGAAAGCACGGAGACCTTTGGCTTCAGGTAAATACCACAATGCTGAAACCACTTAATTCTAGATTAAGTATATGAAGACCAGTTAGAGCACAGCACCAAGAAACCCTAAAAAGAAGTGTCATTTTAATCATCCATTTAATCTTCACACTGGGAGGAAAAACAAGTGTACTGTACTATCAGTTCAAAAATATATTTCTTTTTAAAACATAAGCAAATGCCAGAGCTGTGACACAGAAAAACCCTGTCATGAAAAACAAAAGCAAAAACAAAAACAAAAAAAGGAAATGAAGAGAAAGCACATTTTCTGTGTGGGTCTGACTGACTATATCTTAGTGGAGTAGAGCATACACAGTCACAATTCTTTACAGTGTCCTGCTATGAAACAGTGTTTCCTTGTCTCTTGACTCTCCCAAGGCATGGTGGCTGAAGTCAGGGTGGATAAAACCCAGAACCTGGGCTCAGGGTTCCAAGCTTCTGCCTTTGCCTTCATGGAATTTTCCTGAGTTTTTCCTCCTTTGCAGCAGCTGAGGAGGGATCTGTTTTCCTGGGCGAGGGAATCCCCAGCTGGGGTACCAGCTGGACCTAGCTGTCTAAGGATCTTTGGAGATGAAGAGTGGCTGGCAGCTCACTGAACTCTGGTAAATATTTGCTTCACAGACAAACAACCCAAACCCTGGGTTTCTCTACAGTCCAAGGACACTTCTTTGTTAGTTTTGGCCATGCTATGCTTCACTCTGCAATGACTACAAGCAGAAAGGATGCCTACTACTTCTGCTCTCCTGTGGAGTCATCCTTTCCTCCCTGTCCTCTTCCACTCACTGAAGTTATTTTCTAATGATGTCGTATTTTCTGAGACAATTCCCAGAGTTCATGTAATAAAATCCCCAAACAATGTATGCATCACAAGCAATGGCAGTGCTGGGCATGATGGAGCAGACCCTCAGGACCTCTATATCCAGTGCTCAGGAGGAAGAGGATCTCTGTGAGTTCAAGGCCAGTCTAAAGAGTGAGCTCCAGGACAGCAAGGGCTATGTAGAGAGATCCTTCCTGGGGAAAAAAAGAAAAAAAAGAAAGAAAAGAAAAGAATGGTAGCACTGTCCTTAGCAGCTCTGAAGTCCTTTCACTACATAGTCTAAGAAAAGTGATTTTGGAATTCAAATCACTAGTATGTATAGATTTAGTCATTTACAATTTATGCATATTTATTATGTTATGAATAAATTCCTTTAATATAATATAAAAAGAAATCAGTCTTAGACAAACTAAAGATGGGACAAATGCAGTTCTTAAATATTTTTCCAATCATGGGAGCTTTAAATCACACTAGCCAATAGCTCAAGGCATGAAAAAAGTCAGGGTAACCAAGGATCATATTAAGGATTTTAGATAAAAATCCATATTTCAGGTAATACTTTTGACTCATGTAAGTTCTTGGCCAATTTTCAGATAGTTGATTAGGCTGTTATTACAGGGCAGATACTTAACAGACTCACAGAGAGCTCTCCTATGCTTTCCCTTTAAGCCATTTTTGTGAAAGTGAATTTAGTAATAACTAGAGATCCAACATTTGCACAAACTCCTGTACCTAAGGTTCAGGGAACTTTGTGAAAGAGGGCACAGAAAGGCTGTAAGAGCCGGAGATTAGGGAGTTTGCAATGATAGTGTGTCTTCTAGAAGCCTCAGAAGCTACACACATAAACTTGACCACACAATGTTGAGAAGAACACGAATGACACTAGTGAACATCCCGAACTGGACAGAGAAAAACCCACAAGGCCTCAACCCTACACAAAGAACAGAAAGGAAAGCTGCGAGCAGTGACCTAGCTTTCTGCAGGGACATCACATCAATTGGCTGTCCAGGGCCCTGAAAACATATGTACAAGTCACATTATATAGACTCAACAGGTTATATATAGGAATATATATATGTTTATAAAACATATATATATATGTATGTATATGTATATATATATACACAATAATAATTAGTGGAAAAAGAAGTCATGAACTTGAAGGAGAGAAAGGAGAGGTATGTAGGAAGGTTTGGAGGGAGGAAGGTAAGAGAAAAATGAAATAACTGTATTATACTCTCAAAGCCAGCCAGTTAGCCAGCCAGTCAGCCAGCCAACCATCCAACCAAAGAAACAAACAACTAAATATCCATAGAAAATAGACAGTTTTCCAAAATGCTGAAAAAGAAAACAACAACAACAGGTAAAGGATGTCATGGTTAGCCTACCATTGTGGAATCTTTATTTTTTTTTTCTCTCTCAAGACACTTTATTAACAGCACTTGATATATGGCCCAAATGAAGACCCTATGCCATTTCTAATATTGAAATAAGCAATATAATTTTTGTTTTAGTTTTCAAAAGCATATATAAATAAATAATATTATGTTTTCTTCTTATGATCCAATGTGTTGTTTCACACATTCTTAGGGGGTGTATGGTCCATACTGATAATAGAACAGGAAGCTTAAATTTTAATTGTAAACATTGGATTTCTTAGAATTGAAAAAAATAAGGAATTATTCAGGAGTTATTATTTTACTTTTTATTACAAGAGGAAACAAGAAATAATTATTCGTTTGAAGAGGACAGATGTTAGGAGGAGGAGGAAAAATACCCCCTGATGTTAGTTGAATGTGTGCCTATGCAAACTCCACTAATTATGAACCAAGTAATTGATCCTATAGGCTACAGGTCAGGAAAGCTGCATGGAACATATAGACATGGGGATATATAAACACTATTATTTAGTATATATGAAAAAAAAAAAAACCCCTTGATGTTAAAGGCTCAGTGCTCTAGAGCAACCAGAGGCTCTGGAAATAGATGGCCTATTATTTTCTTGTTAAAGAATACAGCAGCTTGTTCAGTTCCATATGATTTAATAGACTGAAACTAAAGATTACAGAGAAGTTATAAGAACTAGGGGTTGACCATCAAGCTCCACTTATTATGCTTATGAATAAATACAACCTGCCCTTGCCCGACTGAGTTCCCAGGCTATGTGGAATTTGGAAAGTTGTTAAAGTTAAGAGCTCAACAGTCTAAGTTTAAATGCAACACATCAAAGTTCCCTTGACGGTGAAGTCAAGTCAGCAAGCAGAATGGCTCAACCGTCAGTGGGGAGGATAAGAGACACAGAGCAGGGCACAGCCTGGGGCGCCTCTCATCAAGACACTGTGGGCACACACTGGCCATGCTGTGGGAAAGTCAGAGCTAAAACGAGCTCTGGAGGAGAAAAGCTTAGGCAGGAAGCAGAAGCCTCCTGTCCACTGAGTTCACTGTTGGCTGGCGCTGGAACAGGTGTCGGGCATACATTAGCTGGCTAGATCCTTCAAGCAATCCTACCAGGGCTTTAAAATGTAAATGACACTTTCAGCAATGTTAGGGACTTTGTCCAGGTCATCTGCTGGGCTATGCTGGTACCCGAATGCAAGTCCATGGTTGCGCTGGGTCGGTGAGAGAACATCAGAGCATGGTGCTTAGGAAAATGTTGTGCAAGTGAGAGCAGTTGGGAGGAGGTGGTTCTGGCTAATGGTGACGCTTGTGGTAGCCATCTGTCTGTGAGTGACCCATGCTCTGCTTTCCAGAGAGGCTGACACAGTGACATATGTAGAACTCTCATGCGGGCGGGCGTTTCTCCAGCACATTTCTAAGATTTCCATGAGAATGTAAAAGGCTGTTGGCCTGAGCGAATGTGTTAATTGGGGTGGTGGTGCCTTTCACCAAATGCTATATAATGGTGGAGTTTTAGCTGCACCTCCTTCCGGAAGCACACTAGAAGGAAGCTCTAAGCACTTCCTGCCTCTGAATATAGTTTGAGCAAGTATTTTTCTTATAAAGACAAGTCCCAAAGTTCTTATTATTGTAGGAGGGGAGACTACAAAGTCTTTTTATTTTGTTCATAAAATATATAAAACTTGAAATTAAAATGTGGATTTTCTTTTTCTCAGGTTTGTTTTTTGTTTTTTTTTTTTTGTTTTGTTTTGTTTTGTTTTTTTTTTTTGAGAGCATTTCACTGTATGGATATACCTGCCACCAAACAATTCTATTTTTTTTCTCTAATAAATGTGAGAGACTACCTTGCAGGCCCAGGAGACAGCTTCTGGTGGAGGAAGGTACGGCCATTATATTCTGACTCACTGGACTGGGCTCACACCAGACAAGAAGGGATTTAGCTTGAGCTAGAAAGAGCCCAGGACAAAATTCTGACTAGAAGACAAACATCCAAAAGTACATGTTCCAGGTCTGGCTCAGAGTTAGGTACCATATATGGCTGCTTTAAAAACAACCCTCCCAGAACCATCGATGGTATAATTTGTCAGAATGAAGGCAGCTAATGTTCTCAGTAATGAGGTAGGCATGGAGGAGATGGTGTTGGAACTGGCACCCCTTCTTGGTTGTCAGGCTAATGACTTTATCATCTTCCTTTCAGGGATTTTCTCATCTGGAGACAGTCTGTTTACAGTGAGATCCACTTACGTTGCTTATCGCCACCACGTGAGGCTCCATAATATAGTAATTCTGATAATACCTCCCTTGCCGTGTCTTCTATGCACACCAGACTGCAATACCTTATTCCTTACCCCCCACACACTGCAGGTTTTAGCAGCAAGGGAAGGATGTGGGGGTCCAAAGAGGTGCAGGCTATGCACTTGCTGGAAAATAAAGAGGATAAAAAAAGAAGAGGGGAAAACCCCAACTGCAATTAAAATGCAGCAGTCCTTCACTGTATGTCCCAATGCGAGTTAATACAGACACTTCCAATAACTTTAATCTCTAAGTGGTGATTGTTGGAAAAAAAAAGAAATCAAGTTTGCGTTTTTATTTTTTTTTTAAAGACAAGAGGAAAGAAAATGACTTGTCATATCTGGCTGGTTTAGAAATATAAAATCCAATTCTGAAGAAGCAGAGATAAGGAAAGTGCAGTGGAAGAGCCATCAGCTTAGCAAACACTAAATAATGAACAATGCAGAGACTGTCCGGTGTGATAAAATGCTCTATTAGAGGGACTGTTTTTAAATGAGTGATAATTGTGGCACATCCACAGTGAAAGGTTATTGAATTTTTATCTGCAGAAGAAGCTTTGGACAGACTTGCTAGAAAAGTCACCTACAAATAGCACCTTCTTTAGATGAATTTGTCCAAAAGGGCTTTTCTGGCGTGTAGCATCTTTCTGACATTTGCAGGTTTTTGCTTTTCTCAAGGATCAGATCAGATAGTCTGGGTTTCTATGAGGCACTTGGGTTTTTCATCAGCTTTATAGAAAAGTCCCCATTATTCTTCTTTTCATAAAAATTGAATTAAGTTGTTAGGTAAAAACTCAGTCAAATCCACTCAGAATTCAACAACCAGAGTTTAAAGACGTTAGAACCCAGCATTAATCGCTATTAACAAGCAACACAGTGCCTTGGAGATTCACACCTGACATCTTCCTTTTCCTCATTTGAAATGGAGGTCTTTTACATTTTATGCATAATTTATAACATAAATTATACTGTTGGATTTAAGACAATAAAAGGAACTTTCCTTGAACACATGATAAAGTCTTTCAATTCAGGTCCTCTGGGGGTGGGGCCAACCATAGCAGGGGATACCAAGGCCGCTTCCTCCCATTCTTTGTTTCTTTTTCCTTTTTTAAATTTACTTTTATTTTTTATTAATTCATTCATATTACATCTCAATAGTTATCCCATCCCTTGTATCCTCCCATTCCTCCCTCCTTCTCGCTTTCCCCCCACTCCCCTCCCCTATGACTGTGACTGAGGGGGACTTCCTCCCCCTGTATATAGGGTATCAAGTCTCTTTTTGATAGCCTGCTATCCTTCCTCTGAGTGCCGTCAGGCCTCCCTATCCAGGGGACGTGGTCAAATATGGGGCACCAGAGTTCGTGTGAAAGTCAGTCCTCACTCTCCACTCAACTGTGGCGAATGTCCTGTCCATTGCCTAGATCTGGGTAGGGGATCGACGTTTACTGCACGTATTGTCCTTGGCTGGTGCCATAGTTTGAGCAGAAACCCTGGGCCCAGATCCGCCCATCATAATGTTCTTCTTGTAGGTTTCTAGGACCCCCTGGATCCTTCCATTTCCCCATTCTCTCATACTTCTTTCACCTAGAGTCCCAATAGGATGTACTCACATCTATCCCACTTTCCTGATAGGTAAAGATTTTCTTCCTTTTAGAGTGCACGACACCATCCAGGCAGGTCACAGACACAGCACAGTTTGGCCCTGTTTGTTTATGTGGGAAATGGAGGCAAGCTGGCCTGGGTTCTGAGTACCCTTATCACAGGACATCCTGTTACACTTTGAAAACAGATTTAGTCTAGATGTCATCATGGGTTTTTTTCCCCCTTTTGACCTTGGGCAAATGGCCAAATTTCTGTGCTCCCTGATCATACTTTGTTAAACTAAAAGAACAAAGGCTGGCCTGTCAAATACAGCTTGAGGCAGGGATGTGCAGCTAAGAATTAATGTCTATAAAGGTCCTTGAGACTATGAAGTGCACTCTAACTGCGGAGTGCTACCAACGCCATCATGCTGTCCTTTGGGCTGTTACATACATACACGTTCACACACACACCCCTCTGGCAGTCTAGGAAAGCTTTCTGCTGTGTGCTATTGATGAATACATAAACTTTCTGAAACACATCCTGTTTAAATTATTTTTCTAAATTCAATCCTATCCAGTGATGGAGCTTTCTTGAATGAAACCACTAACCCTCCCCGACTCCATTTCTGGAATTCCCTGTAAAGATTCTTTTCCTTCACCCACAACATTTTCTAGCACAGCTGAACTTTGCGTCAAAGGTGAAAAAATTAAAAGGCATTCCTTTCTCTAGTGGAGTTCATTACATATGAATTCAACTGGTTCTTGGGCTTATCTCAAGTTTCAAAGCACCTAAGTCATTGATAGGAGCCACGATGTCAGAGTACGACGAGTGCCTTTAAGTTGTCTTTTGCTGTTCCTCACTGTAACATTTGGCAGCCAAATTGGTCCCTTTACATTTATTGTTTAAACTGTCCTACCACAGTAGCCATCCCTCCTCCTTATTCTGCGGGGTGGCAGCTCAGCCCCAGAGAATTCACATCTTCTCCTTACGCTGGCCCTGCAATTTCATCTTGCCATCTTAGAACTCTTTTATTTTCCAACTTCTGCCTCCCATCTTTGCAGAGATTTTCATTTGTATTTATTCTTCCTGTTTCCATTTTATAGTTTTGTTTGCAGACACAATCATTCAGCTGGAAGCTCCCAGCCACCACACTTAAGCATCCATGGTATTATCATATTTTAATAAAGTATTTCCCTTATGGATACAAATGTTGGCAGTTTCAAAGAAATAGCCACATAATTCTTTATGGGCAGATACTTAGAACTTCGTAATTACATTGGAACGCCCACAGCACTAGGCTCCTCTAGCTCTGCAATTGATAACTGTCTCCTTACACAGTGGGAGGAGGTTCTGCTCCCCAATCAGGACTTGGCCTAAGACAAAGAGCATTACAAAACACCATCAGACGGATGACAGGGAGCTGGTTTAGGTATTCAGGACAAAGAAGAAGAGATGGACACATTCTAGACATTAATTACAAAGAAGCTGTGTGGGGAGAGGGAAAAGTAAACATAATTTGGGAGCCACTAATAGTAGGAATGTCTCAGAAGGGGAGAAGCCCATATGCATCAGCATTTAGGATTGCTCAAAACAAAAAGGAACATGAAGATGCCCCAGGCTCCCCCTGAGGCTTGATATTAATCCACAGTCATAGCACATATCAATGAGAAGTAGACAGGAGCCCAGGCAGTTGGCACTCTTTATGATATCCAGGGAAAGCATCATCTGCATTCCTAATATCACCAGTCAGTGTCCTCAGAACCAACACTATGACCATAGCAGCATCCATACTGCGCCTTTCTTGTAAGTTTCAATGAGTTTATAAGAACAAGCACAGTGCAATTAAGAGAAAAAAAAGCAAACATTTTCAGTTCATGTTTTTGTCTCAACAAACATAATTAGTTGTGAAGTTGGGTATAACACGGCAGTGTATTTGGATGCCATTTTAATGAAAGAAAAACTTATACAGAAGTGTAAGCAATGTTGATCAGAAAAGCTCCAAACAAGCTCAGTGGTGGTCAGTGGGTGGGAAACTCGTGAAGGAAATATGCCATCAATGGTAATTTAATTTTCTTAGTAAACAGCATGACCATGAAATTAAACAATGACTCTGAAAAGTATCACCAATAAAATAAGAATGATAGGAATGGAGACATAAATGAATTCATTTGTGAAAATGACAGCTACTAGCACCAGAAAATGATGAAGGGACTAGAAAACCTACAAACAGAAAGACGATTAAAGAGATTAAACACACCAGGGCATGCTCAGGCCGACTGAGGCGGGATGTCCGATAACAGTGTACAAATATTTGAAACTTGTAAATACTGAAGCTGGAAAGGAATCACCACACAGAGAGTTCTAATTAAAAAGAATCAGATGCAATTAGGACAAGGAGAATGCTGGCTTAATGGTTTAACAAAAGCAAAGCTGAAATGGGACAATATCCCATGGGACACGTTTATTCTCATTTGTGCCACAGCAGAAGAATAGCTGGGAGATTTGCATCTCATTTTTGCTTACCACCAGGGCACAAAAAGACCAAGATGGTGAGTTCTTGCATGAAAGAATCCAAATCCCACTTTAGAGAGTGTTGAAGCATACAGTAACATATGAACGTGGCCTTGAATGCCATGTGGACATACAGGTGTGGTTAGCCACCTGCACTATTTCTATCTACACTTTCAATGACATAGTTGGCTGGTAACTGATTCTATATTCATTCAATAGGTTTGGCAACTACAGTCTTTCCTGGGAAGAGAAGTCTTCCTGTTCTCATTTAGTACCTTCAGAAGTATGAAAGGAACAGTTTAATTTTTAACCATTTTGGGCAACAGTCAGGCTAATAACTGCTAAGTCAAAGTAAGTCACTGTGCCGACTCTTGTTATACAGGCAAGTACCTTATCTCTGGCTAGTGCTCTTGTCTGCAACATGAGATCATGTAAACACCATGCTTCTAAGAATAGGACCAGCAAACTTCCTGCAAAATGTTTCTTATATACATGGAGCTATAGAAATGGAGGAAGAAATGTTATGGAGTGCTAGGTCAGTGGTTCTCAACCTTGACTAGTGGCTATTAAAAAACAGATGCGAGAGATCCAAGATGGCGGCACCAACCATACACTGCGTCTGATTGGCAGGACAGTAGACACTGAACCCTGGGTCTTCCTGTGCTGCTGCAGCCTGGTCAGTACATTAAAAACCTATAGACTTAGGGTATAGAGGCATACTAAGGTGCTCCACCATAATATTTCCTGAGATATGATCATTCACTCCTTCCCTGTTAGCATCTATAAACATTAACAGAAAAGCCAGTTTAGAAAATGCAGGGACCAAAACATACGTACATCTCTGTTGGGGAACATATGTGACTTGGGGGCTGAACAGTTCAAAGAGCAGTCCAGGCTTCGAGACAATCACTTGGACATTTGAGTGAGCAGAGTGCACGGACAGCTACTGTTAGAAGCATTCTTTAGTGAGTGGCAAGATGAGCCACCACAATGCTCAACAGAATGAACCCACGATGAAGTGGTAGAGAGAGGAAATTACATGTTAACTTAAATTGAATATATTACATATTAACTTAAATTACATATTAACTTAAATAGAATATATTACATACATAACATATCAAGACAGAGTATCTCATTAGAAAATGTTTGTAACACAAAACAAAGGCGATACATTGCTATTGATACAACTCAGATGAACTTCAAAAGAGACATATGCAGTAATTCCATGTACCTAAGGCACAGACATTTTGTTAAGGTGTAAGAGGAAAATGATGATCAAAACTAATCAACTGATGATGACCTTGAATTTCTGACCCTCCTGCCTCCATCTCCTGAATTTTAGGATTACAGGCCAGTGTTACAATCCCTGTTTTATGGGGTGCTGGGTGTTGAACCTGTTTTTTTGTGCATGCTAGGCATATACTCTACTGAACGTACTGTATTTCTAGCCTTTTAGATGTATTTTAAAGAGAAAATATTGAGTAATGAATTTTTGAAAGGAACATACACAGGAATAAGGGACTAAGCTTATAGCCTTAGGTAGCATAGTGCAGTATGCAACTGAGGAGGTTCTAGAACCTTAGTCCTAGAGATCTGAACAAAATCCAAGATGGAATGCAGGGCCTCTGTGAGAAAGCAATCTGAGTAGAACATGCCCTGAGTCTTCCACACTTCTGTGTGTTCTATACTTTTAAACCAACACATGCATACGGGGAAAGAAACTCATGCGTTCACAGTCAGCTGACTTCCAACAACGATGGTGAGCACACTGCAGAAAGGAGGCTTCTCAACAAGCGGTGTGGAGAAATGCACAGCGGCACTCAGAAGACTGACACTAACCACTCCTCTCCCATCAGTCCCAAGGCAAACTCTAATACGAAAGACTTAACTGAAAGGAAGATATGGAATTGTCAGAAGAAAACAGAAGAAATGCTTCAGAACATCAGGACAGACAGGGACCTCTGGAAAAGACTCCAGAGGACAGAAAAACAAGCCAAAACCAGACAACTGGCATTGCACAGAACTTAACCTAAAAAGCATCTGCAAAGCCAATAACCAATAGAGTGGGCAGACAACCTATGGAATGCGACAAACTACACATCCAATAAGGGGTGTATACAACATACCTAAATAGATAGTTCTTCCAAGAAAACATACCAGTGGCTAACAGGTACATGAAAAAAGTTAAAAATCTCAAGTCATCAAGGCAACGCAAAGCAAACCACAGGGAGACAGATATCCCATCAGTCTAGAAAAGT
>OU015744.1:86992136-87035505 GCA_907169655.1 Acomys percivali
TATATATATATATATATATATATATATATATATATATATATATATGACAGGTGCAAAGACAATGGGCCAGAGAGCCTGCTTTTAGCTTCTTTGACAACAAAAGGGTATTAACTTTTTTTCCCTATTAAAGCCCTAGCTTGACCTAGTTCTTTTTCTCCTTCTATTCAAAGCTAAACCAGGAAATAATACATCTTATTTTTTTTTTTTGGTAAAAAAACAAGAATAGAAAAAGGCCTCATTTAGTAATGAAGAGAGCACAGCCTTTATTCAATGCAAAGGGCACTGGATTCTACATTCATCTGTTCGACAAATAGTCTTCTGAGCTTTAAAAACTAATTATAGGTGGAGAGTGGCTTTCAAATCTTTTTGGCTCATGCAGTGCTATGTGATACTTTAATGTGCTAAACCAGGCCCTCTGTCAGCTGCTACCAGAGAAGGGTCTCCTACTTACTTGGTTTCAATGTCTAATCTAGATGAAGAATGTGACAGGTTAAAAAGAAAAGAATCATATCCAAACAAAATAGACCTGAGAAAGGGTCCTCTCATAATGGAGTTAATGTAATTTGCTTTTGAACTATGTCCACATGCAAAAACATGGACAAGACTCTCAGGCATAAAGTTCAACAAAATAAAGCAGATGTTATGACAAAATTTATGAAAAACTAAACTATGATGGCAGTGTTGGAATGGGGCTCATTTTGATGTAGATCTTTGGAGGATAACAGGAGAATTTGATATTTTGATCTAGTTATATGGGCATATCATATGTATTTCACTGGAACAAATGAGAGAATATTTGTATGATTAGCCAGTCCTCTGAGTTTAATATGAAGAAGTCTGACTGAATGATCACAGCAAGAGTAAAGAAAGCTTGCTCTTTAAGCCCCTCTAAAGCCAAGGCTGGCCAGAGAGAGAGGCTCCTTTCCTGGTTCAGCATTCTACTTTCTAGAATTGAACAGTTTCTCTTTTACACTGCGCTATGGTAGATAACTAATACAGCTGATTAACAATCATTTGCAAGCATATATTGCAATGACGTTCTTATATAAAAAGAAGTTGAGGATGAAGGAAAAGACATGTGATCATTTGAAGCAACCTAAAATACCGGCCAAAGGAAATTATCATCCAGAGATTGCTTGCAATTCAACCACTGAGGTTAATATGGTTAAATGAGGATGTGTAATGGGAAGGAGCAGGAATGTGCTGACTCAGACCACTGGAGAATGTGGAAAAGTGATGATTTGACAGTAATTCTGTGAAAGAAAGGCACCTTGGGGCTTGATTTCTGTAGTAAGGTCAGTTGATCATATCTACTTAAGCTCTAATCAATCCTTCGATCATTCATTATCTCTTGTGGGGGGGAGATAAGAGGATATTTTATACTACTAACTTAAGTCATAACATAATCTCAGCTGAGGAAGTTTAGGTTACAGGAGAATAAAATTAAAAACTCAGATTTTTTTCTAGCTACTGAGGAGCCACTACATTGAAGTTTTCAAGGAACACTTCTCTGTGACTTTTGTGTAGGCAAGCATTCTCACACAAAATCCCCTATCCATACAATAAACTGTACATATCACTATAGGTAGTTTCCTCAGTGAGAGACTGAACTGAGTGAGCAAAAAGGCAACCTGTCATGTGGGAGAAGTAGTTTATCTGTAACAAAGGAGTACCAACCTGTTATACTCCTACAAATCACCAGGAAAACCCTCACAGAAAACATAATTAAAATTAAGAAATATGTTTAAAAAACACACCATTAAGGTCAATACATTTGTAAAAACACACGGGAAATTGCTCAGAATCATCTGAGAGAAATGAATACTAAATGATTCAAGTTACCTCAGCAAACATAGGAGCATAGCTGCTAGCAACAGATGGAAGATATCCCGCCCTGACGACACACACAGGCCAACAGGAGCTCTGATAGACCTTTGCATGGATGGAAACTTCTAGGCCTACTTTCTTTTTTTATTCTTTTTTAGACATCTGATTTTGAGTTATGTGTATGGGTGTATTCTCTGTGTGGGTACATGTGAGTGTAGGAGCCTGAAGAAGCCAGAAGAAGGTGTCAGACTCTCTGGAACTGGAGTTGTGGGTGCTGGGAACAAAAACTTGGGTATTCCACAAGATCAATTTGTGTTCTTAATGGTTGAGCCATATCCCTAACTCCTTAAGAATACTTTAGAAAAGTAAAACTAATAATGTGAACCCTCAAAATGCCCAGTAGATATGTATAGACATCTCACCCCAACACTTAGTGTCCTACTACTTTTCAATTATAAATAAAAAAAATATATAATATAAAAGCTAATATCAGGAAAAGTGATCTACTTTATGTGAAAATGAGTCCTGTATGGTATAAATACAGTTAACTTTATGAGCAATAAAGACTTACCATGTGTAGGAGTTACTTTCGGTTGCTGTGATAAAATATCATGACCAAAAGCAAACCATGGAAGGAATCATTTATTTTGGCTATGGTTGTAGAGGGAGAATTCACAATGGCAGGGGAGGGGAGCAGCAGGTGCAGAGAGATCACATCTTCAACCACAAACATGAGGCAGAGAGCATGAACTGGTTGTGGGGAAAGGCTGTGAGCTCTTAAACCCTGCTCCCAGCCTGTACCTCCTAAACCTCCCCAAACAATGCCACCAACTGGGGACCAAGTATTCAAATATCTGAGTATATGGGGGACGTTCTCATTCAAGTCACCACATTATCTTCAGTTTCAGTCTACATTCTGGCAGACAGAGATGAGCCTATTGTTTGATTGTAAATTGAACGTGAAGACAATGGACATCAATTTTTAAAAATCATTGAGTCTTATTTTTGGTCTCTGCGTCTTCCTTGTTTTTCCTTTTTGACTGTGGGTCTCATAAGATCAGAGAAGCTTGGGATTCCCTATGCACTGCATGGTAAATGAATTCTTGACCTTTTTGCCTCTATTTCCTGAGTGCTGGGTTTCAGTTATGTCTCACTAACCCAACTCTTGGTCTTTACTTTCTAAAAGTGCTTTTATTTTATTGTACCACCTATTTCTTCACTTGGATAAACAAAAGATAATATGAACCTAAGTCTAATGTGATAAAATACTGTTGCCATCATTTACCTATGTACATACTTGTACAGTTATTTAAGTGAAAACAGGGTTGCAAGCTAGATGTAGTAAAAAAAAAAAGCATCTTTATCAGATTCCATGGCTTAAGTAAACAAACTGTAAAAATATAAATGTTGAGTGATAAAGTTAAAAGAGAGACCTTACTTTTGTCAAAACAAGCAGAAAACAGTAGAGATAATACAGTCTGTGTGAATGAACACGGAAGTTCTAGAACATGCTTGGAATGCTGTGGCATAGACATACTTTATCTTACTATCAGTTTGTCAAAGTACTGGGTCAGTAAAGTATAAAAGGAACTTTTACTTGACTGTTTCAGTTATTGTCTTGGAGGCTTACTGCCTTTGTCTGATAACCTAGGCCTTGTCCTGGAAGCTTCTAGCTTCCGTACAATCTAATCTAGGCCTAGAATGTTTTCAGCCTCTGAGACTTACTGCTTGATAAGCTCATCCTTTCTTGTTCTTACTGAGCTCTGGGTTCAGCTCAGCTGTTCAGGCTCAAACTCCTCTCCCAGCTAACTTATTCAATCAGGCTTCTCTCTTGGCCCCTGAATTGCTCTGCTTGGCCTCAAACTTATCTCCAGCAATCTTTTCTAACCTTCTGGCTCCTTCTCATTCTCTGGGTCATTCTGTCTTCACCTGTGTCTACCTTGTTCTCTCTTCAACCTCTCTCTGTAAAACTGCCTCCTCTCTCTGCATTGTCCCTTAAGTAGCTTCCCTTTCCTCTTTCTCATTGGGTATCACCTATTCGGTCACATCTTCTCTGATTTGTCACTTTCTTTTTCTGCCACTCAATTAGATATTACTTTCAAACATTGGTGCTTCTTTCTACAAACTAACTTTAACTTCATTGTTTGGGATTATAGGCGTGTAACACCACGCCTGGGCCTGAGCTCTTCTTCTTCTTCTTCTTTTTTTTTTTTTTTGTTTGTTTTTTGGTTTTTCGAGACAGGGTTTCTCTGTGTAGCCTTGATTATCCTGGACTAGCTTTGTAGACCAGGCTGGCCTCGAACTCACAGCAATCCACCTGCCTCTGCCTCCCAAGTGCTGGGATTAAAGGCATGCACCACCACGCCCGGCCCCCTGAGCTCTTCTTTACCTGACACTTGCTCTATACCAGGCTGGCCTCTGTCTCCTGGATTAAAGGCATGTTTGTATTCCAGGAGGATCACACAGACCTGGAAGGTCTGTGGATGTGATCTCTTGCCAGAGGCAGCCATGTTCTGAATTAAAATTACTCTACAGTAAAGCTTTGCTGAACAAATTATTGTATTGTACCTGTATAATCAGAGACCTCTTAGCCCAACTTGGCAATGCTTCTGATTGGATTCCCAAGTCTTTCTTGCTGATTTTGGGTCCCAAAGCATCCTTGCATGGGAAAGGAGGTAGTGGTGGAGGATGACAACAGATTTTTCAAGTTCAAGCAATTGCTGCTTGAATCACCATTTCACTCGAGAAAGGCTCTGCTGAACATATGGGGTTTTCCTCCCTCTGTCTGGCATAGCTTAGAAAGTAGGTGGTTACCTTATGAAGTCTTCCTCCTCCTCCCTCTTAGGCCTCAGCTGTTTGGGCTGAGCCATGTTAGTCCAATTTGGCAGTGATTTCAAGAGTCTGCTGATATCATCATCTTTTGCCCAAGAGGCGCTGATGACAAGTTTCTCTTCTGACTGGACAATGCCCCTGCAAATGGCCATGAAGAAATAGACATGTTAGCATCATTTACAGTGGGTGGTTTCATCCTTTGCCGCATAAGAAGATGTTATACCTATCTCTCCTAGTGCAGGCCATCACCTGTGTGGGAGCAGCGATATTCATTCATGGGTTACCTTGCTGGGGAATGCCACTCCCACATTTCATTCTCAGCTTCCAACTTGTTGAATAATCAGCAGCTGTTAATACTGATTGTGCATCTAAGAATTGACAATAACTTATGATGGATACAGGAAAGTCTGAGTAGGACTTTTCAAGAAATGCTCAAAACATAAAAAGTAGGACAAAAATAGTTTTTAAATGCTATTTAAATGACAAAGCAGCCTGAAGGTGACTTAAGTGTTACAATTGACTGTTCTCTGACTTTTTAGTTTATGGTACCAATTAGTTCTACTTGAAGGTAGTCTTTGTTGATGGACACCCCTCTATTAAAAGCAAGCCCAACATCATAAAGAAAGCCTGTGCCCCAAATGTCAGTCATGAAGAACCTTTGATTATAGCTAACTCCACTGGGCTTTAGCTAGTGACCTAGATGACAAGCATCTAGCCCTTTAATAGGGCCCCAAGGGTTCACTATTAACAACTGCCCTTACTAGAATGTACCTGAAAAGTCACCTTAAGTGTTCAATTTCAACTTAATTAAAAAACCTCTTTCTACTCAACATTTCTGCCACCACTGCTGATTTTAAGGGTCTAAAAATTCTCATCAGCAGTATTTTCAGACAGAAGTGACATTTACTTATGGAATGTTAATGAACTGGACATTCTTCTGATGATGACCAAGTCTCCAGGCTCTGGAGACGTCTGACACCATGGGTAAGAATATCTTTTGGTGTGAGGATTCATAGTGAGATACATCAGACATTTTCAAGTAAATATAAATGGTGCATATGTATATATGAAAAGTGCCTTGACCCAAAAGACAAGACAAGCTAATGCCTACAAGCTTGACTCATTGGAGCCTGACCAAAGGTAGCATGGTTTCATATTGCGCCAACACTGCCCTGGTTCTTTTTAAACAAGCTGGGATAGGAAAACTATGGGTGATTGCCGGAAGTTTTCTAGCTCACTTCAAGCAAATGTTGTCTGATAGAAACTGGTCAGAGATATGAACGTACAACACCAGAGTGTTCTTCCCCTCATTCTCTCGTGTTACTCCTACAGGTGCCCCTTATCTTTGTCTCTCCCTTTAGTTCCTTGCATTTATAATCTTAAACTTGAAATTCTCATAGCATGATACCACCTCAGGTTTATAGCATCCCATTGTAGGCAAGCCCATAGTGTTCTTTGGCAATCTGAAACATGTGTCTCTGATCAGTGTCCTCTCCCCCATTTAACTTAAAACATTTGTCTTGTAGATCATCCTTGTTTGCCTCCACATCCTTTCTATCTGACAGAGAACAGAGGGCACATATTACACTTTTAAAAAGATTCCCTCTTCAACAGGTATATTTAAATACATTTCATATTTATTTGTTTCCAATTATCCTTCTACTGAGTCTCTGAGAATCCCACATTATCCTTGCTCTTTCACGTATTTCTCTTCACAATACATTTGCCTGGTTTCTGTTAGTTTTCTAAATAATGATTAAATGATTTTATTCCCTGCCACTGAATTCCTCTCTTCCAAAGCTCTTCTCTCTTTTCAAAAAACATCCCACAGAATGATCACCCTGAGAATCCAAGTTCCCTGGCTGCACTCATGGATGGAAGCATCCCTTGTACAACTTCTGTATAGATGGAGCCTCCGACTTCGTTGTTGCAGGTGTTGAAGTGCCATCTCTTTCTTTATTGCCTCTACCTGTGTTCTGATGCCTCTATGGTCCTCTCATGTCAGCCTTTACTTGTTCCCGTGGCTTTTCATTCTTTCTCATTTAGGGAACATGGAGCATTATCTTCTTTTTGAGTTTGATTACCAATTAGAAATACCTTTAAAGCTAAAGACTTTCCTGCATTTTGTGTATATGAGGAGCAGGAAAAGGGCTTCCTAAACCGACTCACTGTCTTTTTGACAGGTAGTTAAAATTTAGTCTTAAGCCAACTGCAACAATGGTTCTCCAAGCAGCATGCCAGTGATGCTGACCCACCCTATAGGCGCATATTAATCTTAAGACTCTTGGACTGTTCTGAAGCTTGTAATGTTTTAATTTCCCCTCTCTTTTCTACATCTGTTTTTTCTTTTCACATAATTTCCTCATGGGTTTATTCTTGTCTCCAGAACCCATTTGGGAGCCAATATGATAGCTCCTTTCCTGTGCCCACACCTTACATGTTGAGTTCCACAGGCCTACACATTTCTCACTTGGGCTATTTTGTTTTCTGTCTAGACTGATGACTCCTCCATTCACATCTCCGGAGAAGCATCACTTCTCCTTCTTATTCCTGTAGTTGACAGGTTAACTAGAGAACTATTAAAGCACAGTCTTACCAATATCCCCAAATCCAATATCCAATATCAGAAGGAACTCAGTCATTTCCATTTCTCTCTTTCCCATTAGACATCTATTATCCTCTATTCTAGGCATCCTAAAATTCAGTCAGGAATATAGTCTTCTTAATCACCAACAGTGCCCACATCCTGTCCACTCTACTTCTTTAATATCTTATGAATAGTCATTTCCTGTCCAGATTCATTGCCATTAATCGACACTTAAGCCCCAATCATTTTTTCATGTGGACTTGGCAGTGACTTGGTAACTGGGCTTCTTGCCTGGAGTTACAAGACCATCAGTTGTGCTTATCATGCCAGAGGACTCATCTCTATAAACTAAAATACAAGCTAGCCCCTTTCCTCAGAACGCTGTAAGAACAGGACCAGACCTCAATGTGTAAGCATCTACCTCTTCAGTGACACCTCTTTTTATCCCTGATCATGCCTCTGCGCTATTCCCGATGCAGGATGGCTCTAAAGTGGGTGTTAGGGTTCAAACCTGGGACAAATGGCTGAGATACTATTAACATATCAAAGCATACACTGGTTGCCAGGTTCTTCCTGCATCTCTCAGTCCCTACCTGTTCCAGCCCTCCTGCCTAGCACACCCTGCCCCCAGCCTAAACCTCTCTAGCCCAGGGGCTGGGCTGCTCTTCCCTGTATCATCCAACCACTTTGGTTACCAGCTTTCTTTGTACCTTTGGGCCTCCTGGCTGCTGAGCAGGGTCTCCTGGCTCTTCCCTTCCCTTCTCTCCCACATGGCCCAGCTCAGCCTGGTCATGTCCATTCCGGACTCTCCCACATGTCCCTGCCTCTGCCTCTGCCTCTGGCTGTGTTCTCCCACATGTCTAAATCAAACTTTCCCTTTCACCCTTCTTAGGAGCACTCATGCTCCTTTTCTTTCTTTTTGCTGTTCATTCAGTGGAATGTATTGTTTCCCTTTCTCTAAGCAGTCACATCTTTTTTGTATGTTTTTTACTCAGCAGAGCTTACTTTGGGTCCTCTCTTGCTATTGATGTGTGTTTCTCCTTGTATCTTCTCTCCCTATGCTAGAGACTTCCGGCCTTGACTGCACACTAGACTCACTTAGGGGAGCTCTTAAAAACAAACAAACAAACAAGCAAACCTACCTTAACTACATGCCCAGGCCATACCTAACACTAAACAAATCAGAGCGTGGGCCAGGGAGTAGCCTGGAGGGTGTAATCTGAACATTTCTCAGGTGATCCAAACTGTATGCCTCTCTTCTCACTACTACCCTTTTTCCTTCTCTCTTTTTAAAAAAGCAAAGTAGGATCACAAATTGGCTAACCGCTCTGAGGACAGTGCTTGTGAGTTTTGATCTCAGTACTGAGCATGACACCTGATATTTGGAAGGTAATTAAAAACTGAACATGAACTAAAAATAAGCCTTTTTGCACTAGTCTAGATAGCATATTAATCTGAGGCCATTTTAACCAGTTCCTTTTCCCTGGGCTGAACAACTCAGAACAGTTACTAAGTCAGCTTGTATTCTGCCAAACCACAGAATTATTCTATGCCTCTCTAAGTTCACACAGAACTTGCGAATAACAAATACAGGGGTCTCCCTCTAAAAACTCAACGGAAGAAAAGGCCTCACTCAGAAAACAAATGACCCACAGAACAGCTGTTGATAAGCCTTGCCCTGTACTCCGCTTCCTTCTAGGTGGTCTATTGTGTGGAAAGCCTCCTCAAAACCTTGCTTTCTCTGTGAGGAGCTTGTTGACTGTGACAGCATATAATAATTTATCTCCTTGGAAAAGACACAAAGCAAAAGCCTTTGCTTTTATATGGATCGCCTAGCACTCAGTTGGCATTTCATTTTATATGAGGTTGGCAGTGTATGTCCTGTGGCTCCCACCTGCTCACCAGTTTGGTTTTTTATATCCTAGAAGCCATTTAAGGGCTGCCACTTTTAAATGGTTTCTTTAAAAAACCCTAAAGAATAATATTTTGTAATGTGGGCAAATTATATATAACATATACTTCACTGTCACACCCAGAAGAAATCTTGGCAGAGGGCTTAATTTCCTTTAAGCCACATTGCAGGTCAAATGCTCTGTGGAGTTGGAAGCCAGTGCTAAAGTCACTTTTCCAATTCATAAATCCTAAGGCAAAGGTAGCGTGTGCAAGGTTTCAGGAAAGTGACTATAGCTGTACCTGTGAGATACTATTATATAGTTTGGAAGGGTGTGGCTACAATCTTCTATTTTGGTATTTCATGGAGAAAAAAACAAAACAAAACAAAAACAAAACGTTATCTAAGATGTTCATTGGGTTAATGGTGCCCAGACTATTAGGCCTCTTAAAAACACTATTATGCTTAAAAAGTTCAATATTATGTTACTATCTGATATCATTGTATTACGGAACGGTAACCATAATTAATCAAAATGTTAACATACACTGCTCTCAATAAGCAGTATATTAATTCATATTGGAATAAAGATAAAGCCAAAAAGCAATTTTAAAAACCCTAACCCGAAATACTGACATCCTGTAGGAAATAGTTATTCTAAAGGAATTTTATCTTTCAAATGGCAACTATTTTTATTAGTTTTTTATTTTGTAATGAAAAAGATCAAATGGGTTATAAAATTCCAGAATATGTCAAAACAGCCTCCAAAAAGGACCCCAGAATCCCCAATTATTCTGGAAGAGAAATGGGGTTAATCATTCCAACCAGATCCATAATCTACCAATTAATTCACAGCCCGATGGGCAACAAACAGAGCCATCTGTTTAACTATTTGTACCCTTCCCAGAGGGAAAAGGGAAATAGGTGTGCCTCCTGAAACAGGTGATGGGTTGCCAGGAGAAGAGGCTGCCCTCGAGACATGGCTGAGTGGGTTTCATTCAGAGAACATCTGCTGATGTCAACTGGCCTCCTTACTGGAGCATTTGGGACGTGCAAGTGTGTATGGTCCCTAGACACAGCTGGGGTGCTGAGGCTTCTATTAGGTAAACAACCAGGGGCAGGTGGGCTAATTGGACCCAACTGTTTTGTGACAGCTAGGGTATGATGCTGACTCTCCCAGACAGAATCTTTCAGATACTTCAAAAACTAGAATCCAAGTTAGACAAATGAACCAAGGACAAGGCTGGATCAAACGAAGCTGGTGTTAGGCCAGTTTACAGACTAGGAATGATTGAGTGTGCATCAAACCAGAGTGCAACACCCAGCAACTGAGTGATAACGAAACTTAGGGATGCAGAAGAAAATCAAACAAAACCAACAGTTCTACAATATTGGCTATTGATAGAATATGGGAGAGTGGGAGTCATTCTTGTTACTTGTGCACCCATTGCTGAGTCTGCTATGCTCCTGTGGATAGCACTAAATCCATAGTACCACAGGCTTAGTGGGACACCAAACAAATAAACATGAATGTGAGTGAGAGGTTTTCAGGGTTTATGTTGGGGAGTAAATAGGGGTGGGGGAGGGAGGGGTTAAGTGATCACTGTACATTACAAATGTGTGAAAATGTCAAAGAATAAATACAATTAACTGAAAGAGAAGGAAGAAAGTGTGGAGGAATTTTAATTCAGAACATGGCTGCTCTGGCAAGAGATCACATCCAAAGGCCTTCTATGTCTGTGTGTCCCAGCTGGAATATGTCAGACACTCCTTTAATCCCATGCAGATCTCTGAGTTCAAGGCCAGCCTGGTACAGAGCAAGTTCCAGGTAAAGAAAAGCTTAGGTCCAGGTGTGATTACACGCCTTTAACCCCAGCACTCAGGAGACATGCAGATCTCTGAGTTCTAGTCAGTGCTTTTCAGGTGGTTCTGTTGAGAGTGAGTTGAGAGGCAGTGTAGTGGAGTTGAGTTCGTGGCAGTTCAGTTCACGGAATTCAGAGGCAGTTTTTATGGGGAGTTTCACAGAGACGGGTTGAAGAGAAAACAAGCCAGACACAGGAGAAGGCAGAATGAGTCACAGAAATGAGGAGGAGCCAGAAGATTAGAACAGATTGCTCAAGTAAGTATGAGGCCACGCAGAGCAATTCAGTGAGAAACTATGAGAAACTAAAAGAAGCCAGTTTGAATCAGTGAGCTTGTAGAGGAGTTTGAGCCAGCCAGAGTTCAGAAAGAACTAGAAAGGGTGAGCTCATTTAGCAGTAAGTCTCAGAGGCTGAAAGCATTCTAGGCCTAGGTTAGATTGTATGGAGGCTAGAAGCTTCCAGGACTAGGCCTAGGTTAGCAGTAAGCCTCCAAGACAACAACTTCTGGAGAGTAAAAGTTACTGTTAAAGGAAACTGAAGAAAAGGGAAAAGGGGGAGGAGGGAGATAAAAAGGAGGAAGATAGTAATAATCATCATCATCATCATCATCATCATCATCATCATCATCATCTTCAAGTTTGACCACAATTCTTAGGAAAAGAAACAGAAGTACTAGTGAGTCTCTAGGTTGGTCATAGAAGTGTAGGTGGGCGTGTCTTAGTTAAGGTTACTATTGCTGTGATGGACACCATGACTAGAAACAACTTGGTGAGGGAAGGGTTTATTTCACTTACAGTTAGATATAACAGTCCATCATCAAAAGCTGTGAGAGCAGGAACCTGGAGGCAGGAATGATGCAGAGGCCACAGAGGGGTGCTGCTTACTGGCTCGCTCCACATGGCTTGCTCAGCCTACTCTCTTATAGTCCCCAGGACAATCAGCCCAGTGGTGGTACCACCTACAGTGGACTGGGCCCTCCCATATTGGTCACTAATTAAGAAAACGCCCTACAGGTTAGCTTAGAGCTGGATATTACAAGAGCATTTTCTCAAGTGAGGCTCTCTCCTCTCTGATAACTCCAGCTTGTGCCAAGTCAACATAAAACCAGCCAACATAGGGTAGCTATTTCTTCCCAGGAGACACAACCTAAGAAGCATGTGGTGTCATTGGGTACAGTCAATGGAAACGGTCAAGAGGACTGTAGAGAAGGAGGACTTGAATCTGAGGGTTTGCAAAGGTAGTAACTCTTGGAGATAATTTAATAATAATCTTCAAATAGGTAAGTTTGCATACTACTGCTCATAACTGACTGACTTTTTAAGAAAGAGAATTACATTGTAGCATAGGGAATGGAGCAAAAATTAATGTGAAATGTGCTTCAACTGTCAATGTTCAGGTTTTTCCTTTGGTAAGCAAATTTAAATACATTTTATGTTTGAATATTCTTACATGTTTTTGGAAAAACAGGTCAGGTAGCCCTCTTTTAAACTTTCCATGTCTTCTTATTGCACCTAGGATAAAATCCAAATCTCTGGTTTTAAAATTCTTTACCAAGGGTTTTTAATCCTGGTATACCTGAAAATACTTGAAAACCACTGAAGCATATCTCTCAGGCTCACAGGCAGAGAGCCCGGGACCTGGCTGCTGTCTGACCCCTTTCCTTTAGTGTGTCTCCACAGCAGCTTGTGTCTGTGCCTATGTGGGAAGCCATGCCAAATTCTGCCATGTCAGAAATCCTGTGCTTAGGCTGTATGCTGTGACCTTCGAGTTGCTGACCTTTTGCCTCACAAGGTCTTGTGTTCCAGGCTATCCTTGGACTATTTACCTTTGAAAGAAGTAGGGAAGCCCCAACTTGGAACCACCCAGAGGATTAGGAAAGTTCTTACAGGGAACTACCAGAGAACTAGGAAGTTCTACAGGGAGCGATTTAGGCTATTGTATTCTTGCCCGGGGCTAGGGTGAGTGAGATTAGAATAGATCCCATTGACCTTGCTCTATGTATGTTCCTGCTAGTTGGCAATAAAGTGAATCTTGATCAGAAATTTCCTGACTTGATTTGTTATTTCTCGCGTCTCTATTCTACTTTCAATCCCCACTCCCTCTTTCAGGTGAACGCTGATTCGATTTTTCCAGCGGGCCGGGACCCGACATGCCTAGAACGTTCCTCCCACTCTGCAGCACTCCGTCCTATCCTTCACAGCCTCTGCGATGGCTTCCTGCTCCTCTGCTAGAAAACCTGTTTTTACAACTTAGACCCTTCTATTAGTGGGGCCTACTTTTCTTCTTTGTCACTTGATCATTATCTGTCTCCTTCCATTAAAACAAAACAGCCATGACTGCAAGAGCTTGTCTAACAGATTCATTTCTCTAAGTTTAGCCCTCCCCAAACCCCTGTATATCTAATTTTTTATATTATAAATTGACAAGTTATAATTGTGCACATTCACAGAGTGCAAAGTGATACTATGACTTAGGAATATAACAGGAAGCAAACTAACATACCCATCATCAAGGACACATCATTTTTCTGTGGAGAACATTTGAAACTTCGTTTTAGTGACTCTGAGCTGTAATTACTGACTAGATTCCCCACACTGTGCAGTGCATTTCAATGAGGGTGGGAAGCCTTACCCTTCATCTAACTGAGGCTTTGTACCATTTACCACCATTACTCCAACTTCTCCAACCACCTGGTAAGCACCATTCCACCCTCTTCTCACAGGCGTGAGGAAACGTCTTTGTATCTGGCTTATTGTACTTAGCACAGTATTTGTCTATTCCATCTGTGTTGTTGTAAGTGACAACATGTCTCTTTAAAAAGCTCAAAAGAAACCCCTTGTGGATCTGCAGCACACTTTTCCCCCACTCATCTGCTGATGGACACTTGGGCTGAGTCCATGACTTGGCTATGTAAACAGTGTTTTAGTGAATAAGAGACTGCAAACATCTTGGAAACACACTGTCTTTAATTTGGGGAGTAAACATTCAGAAGTAGGATTGTCAGGTGCCACATTATTTGTAGCTTTTTGAGGAGCCCTGGTTTTTTTTTTTTTTTTTTTGTTGTTGTTGTTGTTTGTTTTGGTTTTTGAGACAGGGTCTCTATGTAGCCTTAGCTGTCCTGGACTCGCTTTGTAGACCAGGCTGGTCTCAAACTTACAGTGATCCACCTACTTCTGCCTCCCAAGTGCTGGGATTAAAGGGGCGCACCACTACGCCCGATTTGAGGAGCCCTGTTTTATGGCACCATAAGTTACACTCTCAGCAACAGTGTATGGGTGATCTCTTTTCTCTACATCCCCATTAGCAGCTACTTTTCATCATTTTGGCAACAACCTTAGTGAGAGCTGTGCGGAAGTATTTCATTATTTTTAAATTTGCATTTATTAAATAATTAGTGATGTAGAGGTTTTCTAAAAATATCTGTTGGCCATTTATACATCTTTTGAGAAATTTATAGATTGAGAAATTCCTATTCAGGCCTTTAGTTTTCAGTTTCTGTTTTTGTTTTGTTGTTAGTGATATAGAATTCAACTCTAGAGCCTTAAACAAGCTAAGTATGTGCTTAAGTATACCCTCACATTCTCCATCCATTGCTAAGAAGATTTGTTTCCTACTAACTACTAATCAAATGTATGGTTTGGAAGTATTTTCTCCCAAGTGTAGGCTGTCTCTTCAGTCCTTTATTCCTTTGTAAATGTCTTCTTATTTGTCTGTTTTTGCTCTCATTTTCCCTACCTTGGAGGTCAAATCTGAACACACTTTGCTACAGCAATGCCATGGAGCTGTGCTGTGCACTCTCTCTGAAGTCTCATGTCTCATGCGGAGGCTTTAGCCACCTGCACTTCATTTCTGTATACGGTGTGAGATGCTGTACCTCCTCTGATATGTAGACTTGTTAAATCCTTATGAATTCTTGGCACTTCTGTCAGAACTCAATTAACTGCACACACATGAGTACATTTCTGGTCTCTCAATTCTATTCTTCTGGTCAATGAGTCTGTTTTTATGTCAGCATTGTGGTGTTTTAATTACTACCACTTTGTAGCATAGATTGATATCAGGTAGTGCAATGTTTCCAGTTTTGTTCTTTTAGCTCATGACTGTCTTGGCTATTTCGGGTTTTACTTTTATAGTTCCACATGAATTTGTGGTTTAAAAATATTTCTATAAAAACATATAGTAGGGGCTAGGACTATATATACAAAAATATATAGTAGCACTCACTATGGCTGTGCATACTTGTGAACCCAAGACAGGGGAACTGAGAAAGGTGGACTCCAGGTGCTTGCTGGCTAACCAGGTTAGCCAAAATGGTGAGCTTCAGGTTCAGTGAGACCCTGTCTGCAGGCAATAGGTGGAGAATAGCAGATGAAGATATGGACATCGTATTCTACATGCATGAGTGCATGAATCCATATGCTCATCTGCTGTACCAAATACTGTGCATGTACATACACACACACACACACACACACACACACACACACACACACACTAGCAGATTAAGATATGGACATCGTATTCCACATGCATTGGCGTGAGTGCACAAATCCACACACTCATCTGCAGTACCAAATATTGTGCACATACACACACATACACACATGCATGCATGCACACACGCACACACGCACACACACACACACTGGGATTTTGAAAGGCATTACATTGAATCTGTACATTACTTTGGGTAGCATGGCCCTTTTTCCAGTTGCACAATATGAATTGTTCCACAAACAGGGGTTATTACTCCAGCTATTTGTGCCTTCTTCCATTTCTTTTATTCACATTATCACATTTATCATGTTCAGCTCATAGGTTTTTCATCTCGTTGGTTACATTTATTCCTAAGTATTCTTTGTAGTCTTTGTAAATGGACTGTCCTCCTGATTTACTTTCATTATGCTCATTCTGTGTGTATGAAGTGTGACTGACTCCTGTCCTCTGCGACCTCACTGTGTGCTCTGCAACCTCACTGTGTGCTCTGCGACCTCGCTGTGTGCTCTGCGACCTCGCTGTGTCCTCTGCGACCTCACTGTGTGCTCTGCGACCTCACTGTGTCCTCTGCGACCTCGCTGTGTCCTCTGCGACCTCGCTGTGTGCTCTGCGACCTCACTGTGTCTTCTGCGATCTCACTGTGTCCTCTGCGACCTCACTGTGTGCTCTGCGACCTCATTGTGTGCTCTGCGACCTCATTGTGTGCTCTGCGATCTCACTGTGTGCTCTGCGACCTCACTGTGTGCTCTGCGACCTCACTGTGTGCTCTGCGACCTCACTGTGTGCTCTGTGACCTCACTGTGTGCTCTGCGATCTCACTGTGTTCTCTGTGACCTCACTGTGTGCTCTGCGACCTCACTGTGTTCTCTGCGATCTCGCTGTGTTCTCTGTGATCTCACTGTGTCCTCTGCGACCTCACTGTGTTCTCTGCGATCTCGTTGTGTTCTCTGTGATCTCACTGTATTCTTTGCAACCTCACTGTGTTCTCTGCAATCTCACTGTATTCTTTTATTAGTCTTGGTAGTTTGTATTGGTAGAATCTTTAGGTTCTTACATCTATCAGTGTCACTGATTATGTCATTAGCAAAGAACAAAAATCTTACAATCTTACTCCTTTTTTTTCTTTCTTTCTTTTGCTTATTTGCCTAGCATCTTGTCCTGCACAGATCCTTGAGGAAAGGGTTTTAATTTTCACCATTGTACACCACATTAACTGTGAATTTACTATATGTGGCTTTAACTGTGCTAAAGTGTATTCCTCCACCGCACAGCTGCTGTGTTTTCCAAAAGAATGGATGCTGACTTTTGTCAATCATTTTCTTTGCGTCTAATGAGATGGCCATACAGCTTTTGTCCTCCACTCTGTTAATGTGATGCATCACATTTATTGATCTGTGGATGCTGATGTGTCTCTGCATCCCAGGGATAAATCCCACTCCATCATGGGGGATGATCCTTTTAATGTGCTGTTGAATTGGATTTGCTAGTACTCTGTTGAGAAATCTTGTATCTGTTTGTTAAGAAGGTTGTCCTGTAGTTTTCTTTTCATATAATGCCCTTGCCTGGCTTTGGTACTAGGGTCTCAATAACTGCTGAATAAATAAGGTAACAGATTGAATATGGAATGATGTATTTGCAGTATAAATACCACAGGCACAACAGAAGGCATAAAAATATTTTTCCTGTGACATCAGTGAGTATCAACGATGAAATTAATGAATATAACAATAAACAAATATGTGAACACAGTCATCACAGTCTAGGCACTTTTCTATTCTTGTGTATGTGCAAGTAGGTATGCATGTGAGTATGGTATGGAATGTGTATGTGTGTTTGAGTGCAGTGTGTATGTGTGAGTGTGAATGTATGTAAGTATGAGCTTAGTATGTATGTGAGTGTAATGTGTGTCTGTGATATATATGTGTAAATGTGGTATGTATGTTTGTATGCATGAGTATATGTATGCATATATGTATATGTACAAGTGCATGTCTCTGTGTGTGGTGTGTGTATATTTGTGTGTGTGTGTGTGTGTGTGCTGTGGTATACATGTGTGAGTGTGGAATGGTTGTATGTATGTGATATCTATATGCATATATATGTGTGTGTTGTGTATGTATGTATGTCTCTCTGTGTATGTGGTATGCATGTATGCATGTCTTTGTGAATGTGGTATGTGAGAGTGTGGTGTTTGTGTGTGGATATATGTATATGAAGTGTTTACTGTGGTATATGCATATTTTTGCTTGTGAGGGTGCATGCCTGTGTGTGCACTCATGGAGGCCTGCTCTATCACTCTCCACTATATTTCTTAGAGACAAGGTTTTTACTGAGCCTGGACAAAGGCCACCTGCAAGACCCAGAGAGCTTCCTATCTCTGCTCCCATCTTCCCCAGGCCTGGGGTTACAGATATATGTGTGGTCATGCCTGAGGTTTTACTTGGATGTTGGGTCCTCATGGAAGCCTTTATCCTAGAATATCAAGCACTTCTGTTCATTGAGTCATCTCTCCAGCCATGTTCCTTGATGATACAACACTCCTGTGTGGCAGATGGGTTCATCACTTTCATCTGGTAGATGAAACTCCTGGGCATGGAGGTTAGAGAACCTGACCTTTGTCAGATTATTGTTGGGGCAGATCAAAACTAGGCCCACTGCTGGTTTTCTGGAGCCTGGCCTGCTTACGACGGTGTCGCTTCTCTAAGCCTCCTCAAAGGTTTCTATGTTTTCTATTACTTCTTTAATTCCATTGCTTCTTATTTGGGCTTTAAAGTCAGACAGAGTTAGCTTCTAATGCATGCACTACGACTTCTCCACTCTGTGCCCTTCGCCACATTATTAATCTTTCCAAACCTGTTTTTTCATGGGTAAGGTAAGGAGAATCCAATTTAATAGAATCGTTGTGAGTGACTAGATAAGCTAATGACTTATACAGTCCTCTGCACTGTGACTATGCACTTTACTGAGTATTTGTTTCCACTGAATCCACGTCTTATTACTGTGAATCAAGGTTACTGCAATAGGCTCCTACCTGATCACAGGAGGCCAAGCTAGGCAGGAGAAATGAAGTTTGCTGCTTCCTACTGAATTTACAAGACATATGGTTAGGGGGCAACACCTGTAACATCTGTTTGTGTCAAGAGAGCAGCTGGCATGGAAAGTAAAGTGAAGGCATCCATCTGACCAATAGCCATGAGTACTCACGCTAAGAGATATGTTATGCTAGTTCCTAAAGATAATTATGTGCAAAAACTCACAGTAACTTCCTTCTAGAAACTGAGAGTTCAGACAGGGATTTCTAACCAGGAACACACATGACAGCCACTTTTAAAAGTACAGTTGCCAAGGCCTAATGCTCAGTGGACCTAGTATGGGAAATCTAATGTATTACAATTTCCCCTAATAATGTTGGTGTGAATCTACAGTTGAAGAATAATGTCATGAAAAGAAAAACATACATATATCAATACATGGTCAAGTCACACACAGAAATGTCAGTTGCCAACGGGATGATTTCAGAAGCACATTAAAAATGCTCACCTGATTGATGCTTTCTGTGAAGCAGATAGGACATATTTTATACCATTCATTTGTATATATTTATAGTTAATAAAACTGTGTGTTATGGTTTAAATGATAAAAGCCCCCCATAGGTTCATGTGTTTGAATACTTGGTCCCCAGTTGGTGGAACTGCTTATGAAGGATTAGGAGGAGTGGCCTTGTTGAAAGAGGTATGTCACTGAGGTGGCTTTAAAACATTCATGTCATTCCCAATGTGCCTCCTCTGCCTCCTGCTTGGTGATTGAGATGGGAGATGCCAGCTGCTCCTGCCACCTTGCCATTGTTCCAATACCATGGACTCTAATAATCTCGAATTGTAAGCATAATTGTTAAATGAGCTCTTTTATAAGTTACTTTGTCATGGTATTTTATCATAGAAACAGCAAAGTAACTTAACACTGAGTGTCAGTGCTGAGTGAGCCAGCTTTTGCTGAAGGTTCCTCTTGCTCATGACTTCACTTGCCAAATGTTCAAGGCCAGCTCAACTCTATTCTCAATCCTACACATTATGCAGGGATACGGAAGCGCTTCCGGTGTCTGAAGGCATCCATAAATGTCCAGTTTCTGCTACTTCACACAATGGGGCTGGAGAGACCTTCCACAGCTCCACATGGCCCTGTTGTCCACCTCACTCCATACCAATCATATAGTACTCTGACACACAATGGGGAAATTGTACAACTTTCTCTCCTGTCTGTGCACACATCCTGCCCATGTTATGATTTCCCCATGCATCCATGCATCCATTTTTCCCATGCTGTTTCACAGAAGCTTCATCATTCCTCCCACAAACATGCCAAGGGGCCAACAAGCTGTCATCCTTGAACTGGACCTGCTTTTTTGTCATCATACTTTAATCACAGGTGCCCCCTTAGCACTTTGGCATGCTAGGGATCAAGTCCAGGCTCTTGGTACATGAGCCAAAGTCTATAGAAATTCCACTGAGCCTCCTCCTTAGCTTGCAAGTGTGTTATGCTGCAGAGTGTCTTCATACTCAAGCATGAGTTCTAGCTCCTTTAGCAAGGCAAAGTGAAAGCCTGGAAAGTGAGCCCCTAGATGCTTATAACCCCCAAGAGTATGCTGTGCTTAATATCAACGGAGCCTCTAAGTGTATAGCAGAGGTTTTATTTGTATTTTCTACTAGGTCCAACATTATGACTCTGTGTGTGTGTGTGTGTGTGTGTGTGTGTGCGCGCGCGTGCGCGCGTGTGCGCATGTGTACTGTACCAGCCACTGGAGAAACTAATGAACTGATGCTAAATTAGAATGAAGTGAAACAGGAGAAAACTGTGACTTCCAAGCATTAACCGATTCTTTCGGGACAGATGGAACTGCTGGTTGACCTTTCCCCAGATCTTTAAGCCCACAGCTCTGCTCAGGTTCTCCTGGCAGACTCAGGAGGCAAACTGACTCTCAGCAGAGGGCGTTGTGAGCTTAGGCGTTTGACAGCTTCCTTGAGAGATCTGCTGAGAGTCACGTGGGAGAAAGGCAGGCTGCAACGCTTCCCTGCTTCCTCCTCCTGCCCTCCCCAGTGTTATATCATTTTGGATCATTTGAATTGTACATGGCTTTCTATTTAAGTCAGTCATTTGCTGGCAGCAAAACTAGAACATTTCCTGTTTTTCCTCTCACTGTAATCAGGATTTGGTTGTCCAAATTAGGACTGCCCTAATTACTCCTCAGCAGGTGCCAATCCGGGGGAGGGCAGCAGACTGGAAGAGAGGAAGTAAGGACGCTTTGCATCTTCAGAGTCATGCAAGAAGAAAACACATTTTCCCCAAACCTGAAAAACCTCATTAAGTCACAGAAACATGCTCCATGGGTTGTGTGTGGAGAATGTACACACATGACTGTGTATTGCTGCAAAACAAGCATAAAGATGGGTTTCTACTTATTTGTCTTCAAAAGTTTACAGATTTGCTTTTTACAGCCAGAGATGAATTCAAGTTAGACCTATAATTCAGCAGCCAGGAACATCACTCCCAGATAATCTGGCACTGGGAAACAAGGAGTAGACACCATTTTAGAGACTTTGCTGTTCTCTCTCTCTCTCTCCTCTCTCCTCCTCCTCCGCCTTCTTCTTCTTCTTCTTCTTCTTCTTCTTCTTCTTCTTCTTCTTCTTCTTCTTCTTCTTCTTCTTCTTCTTCTTCTTCTCTCTCCTTTCTCCCCCCCCCCCTCTCTCTCTCTCTCTCTCACACACACACACACACACACACAAGAACCAGCACATTGGCTTACTAGGTACAATACTTTTGGCCAAGTCTGATCACCTGATGCATTAGTGATGGTTCCCACCATGCAGTGATGAAACACCATGATCAAAAATAAGTTGGGGAGAAAAGGGTTCATTCAGCTTACACGGACACATCATAACTGAAGGGAGTCAGGACAGGAACTCCAACAGGGCAGGAGCCTGGAGGCAGGAGTGCTGCAGAGGCCATGGAGGAATGAGGCTTACTGTCTTGTTTTCCATGGCTTGCTCAGCCTGCTTTCTTACAGAACTCAGAATCACCAGCCCAGGAATGCCCCACCCACAATTGGCTGGGCCCTCCTCTACCAATCACTAATTAAGAAAATGCCCTACAGGCTTGCCCACAGCTCCATCCTATGAAGACATTTTCTTAATTGAGGTTCCCTACTCTCAGATGACTTTAGCTTGTGTCAAGTTGACATAAAATTAGCCAGCACACTGGAGTTCCAGCCTGGGAACCCACACAGTGGAAGAAAAGGCCTGCCTCTCACAAGTTGTCCTCTGACCTTGGTATGAGTACCATGATATGTACACATGTGCATACTTCATCCCACATATTTAATAAATATAATATATAGTAGACGGTAAATACAGGTATCTTGGGAAATGTAAATGCAGAGAAAGGATTTGATTCCCATCCATAAAAGAGTTCACAGTAAATAAAACTATTCTCATTTCTGCCTAAAACCAACCATTCTGCCTATGTACGAGATCACACCCTTACCTATCTGCCCACAACATGACTTCAGAGTGTTCCTCTGTTTCATATACCAACAATCTTCTCTACCAAATGGTTTTCAAATATAGAAGGACATGTATTACTCTTCGGAAGTGACACACCAAGTGTAACAAACCTCCATGTGACCTCAGCTCTCTATCTACTCCCATATTCCTGTTCCCCTCTGTAATGGCACTAACCATAAACAAATCCTTAGCTTCTATTTATAAATTCTCTATCTATGTTTTCCTTTGTTATCATGCCATTCTGGTTTGCACCCCAATGTCCTTGGGATGGTCACTAGTGACCCGCCAAGTGAAAGACCCCACTCAGTCCATGCTCTGATCAGATCCAGCAGCAGCAGCTCACCCTGTTTACCTCTTTGCTTCCCTTTGCTTGTTTCTACAGTACATTGAAAAAGTTTCCTGTTTTACTGATTGTTGCTTCTCAGTCCCCTTTGACAGTTACTCCCATGTTGCAGACTTCTTAGGTCCACATGTTAGTCATCTGTGACATGGCTATCTGTACTTATCCCAAGGAGGTCTCATCAAGGACCACAGCTTCACACACCACTCATACCACATGCTGATGGCCAAGAAGCATCTCCCTCTAGGCCGGAGCCCTCCTCTGCTGATGAGCACATCCAACTGCTGCCTCCATGCACCCACGGGAATGTCTACCAGATGCTTCGAATTTGGATCCCTGTCTACTTGCCCCTGGATCTGCAATATTCTTTTCCTCGGTGGGAATTTCTTCAGAATTTAAAAAACGGGAGGACTGTGGTAACAAGCAAAATACCATCCACACTGGGTCTGCACACACAATCTTGGGAAGATGTTCAAGGGAGAGGTTAGCCTTAGTGGTGCACAGTGGCACAAGCCTATAATTCCAATACTTTGGAGGCTGAAGCCGGAGGAGCTTGAGTTTGTGGCTAGCCTAAGCTACACAGTAAGTTCTACATCTGCCATCCAGAAGGTCAGGATGAGAAGCACCCACAAGGAAATTGTTTCTGAAAGAGTGGATGCTGGTGAACATGGGCCATCATGGGCAGAGATAAAGGCATCCACCACTGTTACTTCCATCAAAGGCACAGCCGAGTGATTTCGGTGGTGTGTCACTTGGCTAAAAACAGGTGTAAAACTGTAGCATTTTTGGAATACCTCTTTTTTAAGAAAGGCAAGTTAGGGGAGGGAGGCTGTGTGCTGTCTGAGGTCATATACTGTGTAGATACAAAGCTGGCATTCACACTGGCTTATAGTGTCTGCTCCTGAGCCAAAGCAAGGCTCTCAGCTAGAAACACTGCATAACACATACACATTCACCTAGCAAGGTTGGCCCAACAGGCACCCTGTAAATTTTCAACTTAAGCTGTTCAACTCAATGTTTTCCTATGAAGAACTAAACTGAAGCGAGGCATGGTACTTAGAGGAATAGCTCACAATTTTTGATGACAGAATGAGGATTCAAAAATATCTCAATAGACCCAGATGAGGAGTTAAAAATAACATTCCATTCCATGGGTGAGTGGGAGATCTTGAATCTATGTTTTAAAAGTTATCACAGTTGAAAAGAGAAAGATGCTCTCACTCTTGTTTCTCCTACGCCCTTTCCTGCCCTCTCCAGCCGTCAGTGGCCTGGCATTACAAAATTTACTTCCCCAGTATGTCCTCAACTGTCCCATCCCCTCCATTTTCCCCAGCTCATGCCTGACAAGCACTCTCGTACCCCACTCCCTTCGTTCTCTCCAGTCCATCCACACAAGAGGCAGAAGAGCCTCCACAGAACAGCCCTGTGCACCTGGAACTTTTGTTCACCGGCTCCTTACTGGCTAACTGTAAGCCAGGCATTTCAGAGCCTGCGCTGGCAGCCCTAGTCTCCCCCACACTCATCCACTCGCTCTTCCCTTTCCACATCTCCCACCTTTGGACGCTGCCACAGTTCCATCTTACCCTTCTTAAGCTTCTCTGTCTCAACGTCCTCATTGCTCACAGCCCAGTTCACACACTTCCTCATTAGTAATGGAGTCCTATGGCATGGCCTTCCCTGTTTTACCATATTCCCTCGCACAACTTGGTGCTGTGGGTTGATGCATTCTGTTTCTTTGTCACATGCTACTTTCTCTTCTTTTCCTAGACTGTAAGGTTCCTTAAAGGTAGAGTCTGCGACTGGTTAAATCTTTCTAAACACACACTGGGACTGGGATGGTTTAGACCCAAAGGATGCCAGAAACTGGAAATGTCTAGTCCTGGGGAGGGCACAATATTCAAACAAACAAACAAACAAACCCCCACAATGAATCATCATAACTATCTTCTATCTTCACAAATATGCACGATGTTCATATGAAAGAAATAAAACTGATTTCACACTAATAAAAAGGAGTGGGCTTTGACTTTGTGTTCCCAAAAGGAACTGTGGGAGCCTGGTCTCATGATGTTTCTCTGCCTCTGATACAAGTGTCTGGCTTCCCTGGGCACTCCTGCTTTGATAAAAGATCCTACAAGTGGACTTTTTCACTGTGTAGGTTAATTGTCCAAACTATTTTATTATAGTAGCCCAAACCTGACTAATACATAATGCCTTCCAACCACTTCACACAATGAGAGGAAATGATGAATAAAGCATCAAGCTCTAGGGACTTAAAACTTTCTGTCAATATATATATATATATATATATATATATATATATATTTTTTTTTTTTTCAAGACAGGGTCTTTCTGTGTAGCCTTGGCTGTCCTAGACTCACTTTGTAGGCCAGGCTGTCCTTGAACTCACAGAGATCCACCTGCCTTTGCCTCCGGAGTGCTGGGATTAAAGGTGTGTGCCACCATGCCCAGCCTGTCAAAATAATTTAAGTAACCATATTATAATAATACCTATCAGCAGAATTTAGACTCTAGAACCAATTACCTTATTATAAGTTATTTATTATAGTTCAGCTATAAATAGTATTCATTAACATTATTATTGGTGAGAAATTATTTTGTGCCGATAATCAGATTTATGTGTATTTTTTAAAAAAAAATCTTTAAATTTAATAGTGGTTCCACATAAACATAAGCTACATCACACTGCTATTAAAATCTTAAAGTATTTTCATTGTTTAAAATTGAAGTTTTAATGTTTAAAATGTTTTTAAATTCTCATTTGTAGATGACACATTGGTATAACCACTTTAAAAGTTATTTTGTGAAATCTGAAAATTTCTGGCCCTTGGGAAGGACCAGAAATTCCAACTTCAAACAAATATGTTAGGTCAGTGGCTTCAGTAATTTGTGTACTCACTAAAATAATTTGTCTCATCTCTACATATTAAAGCTGATATATAGTTGTTTTTGGTATGAACGAAATACTCGCAAAAGTCAGGCCTTTTGACATATAAATACATTTGTAAAAAAAAAAAATCACTATTTAAAATGTTTCCAAAGGCTAGGAACAGAAATATCACATGTTCTCTTTTAGATGCAGAATCTTTATACTTCAAATCCTGATACAGAGCATGAGAAAGTGGTTACATGAGTTGGGGGGTTAGGGAGTGGGAAAGGGGGTGTTGGATCTAGGACATAATCTCTATTAAATGCATGAGGTTAAGCACTGGCTGCTGGTGGTGGTGCATGTCTTTAATCCCAGCATTCGGTAGGCAGAGGCAGGTGGATCTCTGAGTTTGACACCAGCCTGGTCTACAGAATGAGTTACAAGACAGCCAAGGCTACACAGAGAGAAACCCTGTCTTGAAAAACCAAACCAAACCAAACCAAACCAAACCAAACCAAACCAAACCAACACCAACTCCCAAAAATTGCTTAGTAGATTTTAAATGTTCACATCACACACATTAAAAATGCATATGAGGTGACAGATATATCAATTAGATTGATTTAACCATTACATTTTTAAACATTGAAACACCTCATTGTTTTCTAAGTAGATTCAATGACTACTTTTCAAGTAAAAATAAAAAATGTTCTTAATGGAATCTGAATCTCACAGAGATTTGAAATCTTCCACTGGATATTTATAAATATAATAAAAGCTCTTCTTATGGACCTTTTCTTTTTTCCTTTGAATACCATTTATATTTTATTTATTCACTAAGTTTTATTGCACTGGAGTATATTTTTATGCTTGAAACATTTCCTTATTAGATTGTAACTTTTGGAAAAGCAAAAATTTTAATATTTTTGAATTACCATGATAATTATTTGGTCTGTAAGTGAATAAAAATATTACTAGTACGATTTTAATCTAATATATTGATTTTTTGTGAATACAAAAAGTAAGTATTGTTGGGAGTACAACTCAATGGGATTAGGGCTTTGAAAAATTCAATTGAGCTATGAGACAATGGCTAAATAATACTTCCTGTTGGAATGAAGTAGGTTTGCGTTCATGTGACTGACATCACTTTTTCAGATTACTGCTTTACAACTTTGCTTCTTGACTCATGTAGAACTACTCTCAGAATATCTAAACGTCCAAATCTTGTTTTCTCAGACCCCTTGTTCATCAGTGTCCTCACTCTTCCTAGATAACATTATCTCCTACTGCTTCCTACGAGGCGATCCTTATTGTCCCCTCCAGATAGCAAGTCACTATGTTAGTGTGCCCTGTCCTTTATCTCAATGCCTTTAGGATTCTCTCCGCTTCCAGGAATTTCATCTGTCCAGCACATGTGTCACCATCTGTGAAATCTTTCCTGTCTGTCACCACCTTTCTCTGTGTTTCACACAGGTTATGACTATGCACTGTACTGTCCCGCCCTACCCTTAATTATATATCACATATACTCTAGTATTTTATTGAACATTCTTTTTCTTGTCAAACAAGCCATAATTTGTTCCTATTATTAGTTTTCTATGTGAAGTGCTATGATCTTGCCATGAGCTTGAGATGATTTGTTGAATCCAGACAAAAGAAATCCGAGGTCTAACTAACAGGTTTCAAACTTGTAATACTGTTTTTCCCTCTTCAACTCATACTAAAAACAGGTGTGATTTTCCTTTTCTGACAGTAGGTATGCTTCAGATCAATGTCAGTAGGAAATTGTTTGTAAGGATGAGAAATACTTTATATAATAGAATATTAGGAGTTTCAAATCACTCTATTATGAAGATCTTTTCACCAAGTGGACTAATCAAGACCTGAGGTTTCTGAGGAGGAGGTGTCTGAGGAAGGCACATCTTCCAATTCACACTCAAAGCCGACAGCTGAACTGAGCCATTATGGCCATCTTAGGGGTCTCTGCCCCTTTGTTCCTTTCATTCCCTTTGTCAGGGTGACTGTTAGGACCTGAGGGAGGAAGGCAGTGTGGCCTGGCCACACCCAGGCCCTGCCCTGGGCCAGCATCCCCATCAGCGCTCTACCTGTAGGCTGCAGAGCAGGTGTCCCTGTACTCCTGGAGCTTCACGCACACCATGCTGAGGAACTGGTCCGAGTACGCACTGAGGTCATGCATCAGGTTCATGAGGTCCTGCACTGTCTTCTCCACAATGATTGTGCTCTGGAAAGAAAGAAAAGAGCACAAAGAAACCCATGAGATTCTGTTTAAAAATAATGTACAGGACAAGCAAGGACACCTGAAAGGATGAGAAGCTTAAGGCACTTGACCTTCCTGTAGGATGTGTCACCCAAAAATACAGACTAAAATCAATAACCAAATACATTTCTCACAGTGAGCTAGCTGGTCTTTTAAAGACCTGAAAGACATTTCCCCAGGAATGGCACAGGATAGGGATTTTCAAAACTTCATCTACAGATGTCTCTATATGTGTTTTATTTATTTATTTTGAATGGTGCTGGGGATGGAAACCAGGACTTTGTATTCTATCCCTGAGCTACATCCCCATTTCTTGCTGTTTTTGAGACTGGCTTTTGCTATGTATCTATGTAGGCCTTGTGCTCCTGATACAGCCCACAATGGCTTAAATTCATCATCCTCCTGCCTTCATTTCCCACGTGCTGGGACTACAGCCTTCCATCACCACTACTGGAACCTCCATGGGTTTCAAGAAATAGCATTCATAGTGAACGGAAGCCTCATTTATCACCTTCAGGGTTCTATTTAGAGAGTAAAGACCTACTACAGGCAGTGGAAAGAAAAAGGCTTCCACGCTTTATTTTAGACTTCAAAACTATCACTGTATTAAGAACAACAGGTAACATTTGGTTCTTATCTTTCGGCTTGCAGGGTGTTTGTAGCATTTGTCATAGAACTAGAAAGTCACATGACACTCATGATTATCATGAATGTTTATAGCGTTCTTTAACTATAGCGTATAGCACTAAACACTGCACTTGCTTTAACTCAGTTAACCATTTCAGGACCCCTATAATTACTGTGAGAGAGAAGAGGAGTTAATAGGCTGAGAAAGAAACAAAACTGCAAGGGCTCCAGGCTCTGCTTCAACACTGGCCCCGAGCACTGTCTACAGCCCATGGTGTTTCTCGTTTATTTCTGTTACTATAACAAACCCAAAGAGATGACCAACTTTCAGAGATAAAGGTTAATTTGGCTCACAGTTTGAAGGTTTTGATCCATAATTGATTGGCTGGGCTGTTTTTGGCTCGTACTGAGGCCATGATGGTGGAATCACATGGTAAAACTAAACTGCTCAAGGCATGGCTAGAGCCTAAGAAAAGAGAACGTTGCTGGGCTCTCCAGTGCCCAGTCTCCACGACTGGAGAGTGTCCTGAAGACCGCTCACTCTACCCTACTCTTCCAGCTTCAGCAGCCTGCCAATAGCTCTTCTCAGAGACTGTGCCTTCAACTCATGGGTTCTTGAGGGCAACTACTGAGCCAAACGGTGACATTGTCGTCAGCATTGGTGAAGAAGGGCTCATGTAGACGATGACTTTAAAACTGAACTAAAGACCTCCCAAAGAGAAAAATAATAAAACCATCTTAAAGCTAGCATACTTTGCAACTGGTTAGTGCTGCTTATGAAAAGAGGAACATTCAACAGATTCTAAATCTTTGACTAAGAAAGAGTGAGTCGGGGCTGGAGAGGTGGCTCAGAGGTTAAGAGCACTGTCTGTTCTCCCAAAGGTCCTGAGTTCGATTCCCAGCAACCACATGGTGGCTCACAACCATCTATAAAGAGATCTAGCCTCTTCTGGCTTGCAAGCATACATGTAGTCAAAATGCTGTATACATGATAAATAAATAAATATTAAAAAAAAAAGAAAGAGTGAGTTGTTTAAACCTTTATTTCATGACTCTGACAAAAAGAGGAGAATTACACTGAAGTAAATATCAATTGCATGCCGAGCTGCCTGGAATCCTTTGGTTAATAAGAGTTTGTCATGTATTTATATAAATAAAATTATACAGGTTACAGCAGACTTAACCATAAGAGTAAAAATTAAAAAAAAATTTTTTTACAGTCTCACGGTGATCAAGAAAAAAAAACAAAGGCATTTTATTATGCTTAAAGATACACTATAGAAAAAAAAAGATACACTATAGAGACATAGCTTTAGATAAATTCTTCCCAGAAAATAAAAAGATCAGATAAAAGTACATACAATGGAGGATTAGCCTGAATTATGAGTTACAGTTGCATGCTTATTTGAGATGTGCCTACTACGCCTTCCCCTCCCTTTCTCACTCCTACTGAAATAATTAGAAGGCGAGAAGAAAGGAACATTGTATTATGTAAGGCAAACCTCACAGGAAACCAAATTACAGTCTCTATAGAATCCTCACAAGTTCAACTTCCTTTTCTGTATTGATTTTGAGATTAAAGCGTGGCAACTTCACCCTGATCTATAATCCCATTCCTCTGTATTTGTGTGTGACTGACAGAAATTGATTCCTCCCGGCTACATGTCCCCACGTTAAGCATCTAAAATCCTCATCCCAATTCAGAACACAGGATGTGCTACAAAATGTGGACAGCAATTAATAAAGCGGAGTGGAGCTCAGCAATCCTCACAAAGCCGGCTTCAATTCTAAAGCCCCGCAAGATGAGCATGAGGAGATTACTCTGATCATTAGGAGAAAGGGCCTGGTTCTGTCCTCAATTACACAACTGATAATCAGCTCTGGGGTAGCTCGGGTAGCCCCTTCCTTTATTATGACTCAATTTAGTCCACTAATAACAAGGATAATTTGATTGCTCCTTTATTGGTCCACATGCGTCATGTATTCAATCTGTGCACTGGTACTTTGACACTGGCTGAATTCGTAGTGAATAACTGTTCTCAAGCATTTTCAGGTATGGCTGGCCTTCCCAACTGGGTTCCGAGCTTCTCAGAAGCGATTGACATGCCCCTTTCCTTTTTGTTCATCTTGTGTCCTTCCATTTCCTCATCAGATGTCACGATCTTCACACATAGGAAATGTAAAAAACTTCTCAGTGAAGGTCACACTGGCAAAGGATGTGAGAAACAGGCACCTGTGTTTTGCAATCTTTTTGGGGGGAGGAAGGTTTGTTCTGCATCTACTGTGGCACTTTTGGGTAATAAGAATGGAATTGACAGCGTCTGGAGAAGAAAGGATGACTGAATAGTCTCTGGGGGGTCAAGGTTTTGGAGGTGAGCAGGAAGTACCAGCAGGGACTAACGAGAAAGGCACAATTTAATTCCAGTGGCTGTGCTCAACACGGCACCTATGTGATGCTATATGATTACATACAATCTCCCAGCTATTTGGTTGGTTTACCTTGTCACCACAGCACTCTAGATAATCAATCACTACATTCTCTTCAAGGAAAATGAAACTGCACTTTGCAAAATGATGGGGATTTTTATGGGAAAAAAGGTCTTCCTTTTTCAAGAAGTTACAACGATTTCCAAATCAGTGGCTCTGACAGATAAATGCTGGAAATATTAAATTTCAACAAGGTCAATCCTAATTTTATTTATTTGATTTCTTTACCATCACCACTGATTTACTGGTGCATTGTTAATTTAGAAATTTGCAAATGCAAGTATAAAGACTTCATAATAAGTAAAGGTGATTTTATTCATTATAATTTCCATTAAACAAATATGAAATGATTTATATTTGTTTAGGAACAGCTAAGTTCACAGTTCTTACAACTTATTAGCAAGTAATAAAGTCTGAGTATGACAAAAAAAAACAAGGGGAAAAAATCCCAAGACAGCTAATACAAAGAAAAACTGCTATGAAAAATAAATAACTAAAGTTTATTACGGGGAAACAAGAGCACTCCAAAGTGCAAGTGGGTACATGTGAACCAACAATTTGGCTCTGCATTGAAAATTAATTTATGTCGAGCTAAGATATAACTTAATAGTAGTTACTATTGCCCAGTGTAAGGGTGGTCTTAGAGTTGATCCTCATCACTGTATACAGATAAACAAATAAACTTTATGTGAAGTGGATGTAAAAGTGTTTTTGTATTGACCCCAAGTGTGAAGGTGTGTGCTGTTTGTCCACTGGAAACAGAGAGGGAGTGTGATGTTTGTCTGCTAGAAAGGGAATTGTCTCTTGCAGGGGTATAGTGTTGCCAGTTCATAAACATCCTGGTATGGACTCTGAGAGGAGATAAATATGAACCCCCAAACAGAGGCTTGGCTTTTTGGCGTTTGTATCACTTCATCTTGCCTGGCTGTTCATTGCTTCATTTTAAGATGCTCTTAAGAGAGAAACATTCCAGAGAATGCTTTGAGGTTCGAGGTTCTGGCTGCTGCAGTTACAGTCACTTTTGCTGAATTTCTGGTTTGCTATATAATGGCTTTTCTGGAATCCTGACAAAGAAGATTGGAATTACTCCAAGGAACTGAGTCTTAAAAAGGTCTACCTCATTGGAAGGGAGGTAGGATCATTAAAGTACTCCCGAATAAAGTGTGTTTTTAAAAGATCAAAGCCTACACACATGAATGGGAATCATGGGTTATTTTTGAGACCCAGACCACTGTTCGCCAAAACTGGGATCCATAAAATGATCCTAATACTACTATTATAGAAAATTGGCTCCATGTTCTACTGCTTTGGAAAATGGTAAGATGAAGAAAACTGAAATTGTTTCTTTACTGGGAGACTTGAAAGTCTTCATATATTGATGCTACCACAGTTCTTCAGGAAATGACTATAGTATGCCATCTCATTCCAATTAATGGACTTAAAAAAAACCTGAAACACAAAAGCATTTGTCACAGACCATCCCTTTACATTTGCTGAAAATGTATTTGTAGATACATTTTCTACAGCATGTAGGCCCCATGATACTCATGGGGGAGAATTTTAGGGTTCCCTCTCCCATTCATTCATTCATTTCGTTTCCTACACCACAAATCTGCTTAGCTCTTCTGTGCCACCAGAACATGTGGGTAGAACAATTTCAGCCTAGTCTAAATGGTCTCTGGTAACAACTGGTTCACTTGGTTGTCTCATCCACTAGACTGTAATCTTTGTTTGTTTGTTTGTTTCTTTCTTTTTTTAAATATTTATTTATTTTATGTACATAGTATGCTATCTTCATGAAGAGGGCATCAGATCCTATGACAGATGGTGTTGAACTCAGGACCTCTGGAAGAGCAGCCAATGCTCTTAACCGCTGAGCCATCTCTCCAGTCCTTGACTGTAATTATTAAAATATAAAGTCAATGACCATTCCTTCATATCACTAACACTGGGCCCATATAGCTCACACACTGTATGTTATGTATAAGTGTAGTTAATGAAGTAATGCATAGCACTTTCAGAAAGGGGAGAAGCAGAATCAAAAGCCCCCCTCATACCCTCCCACACACGAGCGTTGATGAGACCAGTCAGAGCAGCGGCTTCACTTCAAGGCGTAGATTCTGATAGGGAAGGAAAGGGTCTTCTGGGTGCTGGGAACCTTTGGAATGGGTAGCTATGGCATGAGCAAATGCACACACATTCTTTGTGACTAAGGTGACTGACTGCCCTTTACAGTGTGAACTCTAAGAGAATAGAAAAGAGTTTTAAGTTATATTTGATCATGTCTTTCATCACCTTCAAACTCTTTAGTGGGCCAGGCATATGTTCTTCAGGTAAACTCATAAGGCCATTTACAGCATGGCTTCCATTTTTCATCTCTAGCCTCCTATCATTTCCGCCTTAGATCTCTAAGGCTCAGCTGTGTCAGACGCCTTTCAATCCTCCATGACAAGTTCAGGGACTCATTTTTACCTATAATGCCCTGTCCCCTGTTCCATTTACCTGCAAAACATTTTCTTATCTTTCCAATCTCAGCGGGAACAACTCATCTGCTGAAAGACTCTCCCTAAGCCTACACTAGGGTGATCTTCTTGTTAAAAATACCCAGAACATCTTATATTTGTTTTTTTTAATAACATTACCAAGCTTTTAATTGCTTTCCCAATGGTCCATAAGATTTCTGCAAAGAGAGAAAATATATAAGCTGACACATGGAAGGCACTCAGGAAGTACTCCGTAATCACAGTCTATATTATGACCCCTTCAGCACCTCACTGAGAAAGACAAGTAGGTCGCTGAAGATGTACTCTGGAGTTTGTTTCTCAGCAAGAACACCTTATATCCACAGCAAAACCAGAACATGACCAAAAACTTCCTTCAAAGAGAATCAAAAGTAAAACTACAAAACATATAATGAGATGCTGTAGAGCAAGGCAAGGTAAAGAGCTAAAGAGTAATGGATTAGCAGTACACTTGAACAGTCCTAGGGACGAACATCACAGAGAAAATGCTGGATGTGACTGGGCAGTTCCAGAGGAGCATTTGCCATCTGATTCCATTGGTGAGAAGTCAGTAGCCACACTATTAGGATGGGAGCTATTTGTGCTAGAGAAGTGTGTGTGTGTGTGTGTGTGTGTGTGTGTGTGTGTGTGTGTGTGTATGTGTGTGTGTGTATCAGGGGTAATTGAAAAAGGAATCTGCTTGGTGGCAAGTGAGTAGATGTTAAACTTCAGTTTTAAATTACTATATCCACTCTCATTGCATAAACAAACAGGTAATCCTTCAAAAAGTTCTAAGATTGGTTATCCCCTTTCTCTGGGTCCTATTTTAATGGTTTTATATTTTTAAATGTGAAGATACAGCAGAATTACTGAAACTATTACTGCTGACCACCAGGAAAGAGCTGTTTGGAGATGCTCAGAAGGAAATCTAACTAATTTGTTATGTAGACAATTATTTTTTCTATGTGTAATACTTGGCTAACTGTAGAAGGGACAAGGCTCCCAAAAACAAAGGATTCCTGCCCACTAACAATTCTGAATGACAAATAAGCTCACTGAAAAGCAGCAGAGGTATAGAAAAAGAACTTAATGGTATTGGGGCAGATGGCTGGAGAGTGGTAAGAAAAAGGGATTTGCAAGTGAGCCGAGTCCCAAACTATCAATAGTGTTTATAGGCTGAACAAGCAAAGACCTTCAGGTTAGAGAAACAGAGTGAGTATGAGCTAAAGTGAGCCTCAAGGGGTCTGAGTGGTCCTTTGTGATGGGGAGGAGGGAAAGAGGCAGAGTGGAGGTGTCACGGGAGTAGGCTGAGAGGCAGTCAGATGCCAAATCTTTGACGAAGAAGCATACATGTATATAGGACTGACCATTTTGAAAACCTCTTTTCCAGCAAGAAGATGCAGCAAATGAATCCAGTTTGTCATCACTAATCAGTGATGACCCGCTTCAGATTTAGGAAGTGGGCTTCAAAAGGCCCACTTTTCAGAAACTTGAGGGTATTTGCAATGTACTCAAAGAGAAGCATTCCCAAGTGCCTTCATCAGGTCAAAGAATTCAGCAGGATTTACAACTGCCTTACACAAGAAAAAAAATCAAAATTTAGAGAAGCAAATACTAGATTCCTTTAGAAGTCATATACAGTAGTTGCATACACTTATTTGCTTATTAAGACCTTGGAAAATGAGAGAGTGATATGGCTTAGTCCGATGACCTGAGTTTGATTATCAGAATGCACAGGGTGGAAGGAAAGAATAGACTCTACAGGTTATCCTCTGAGCTCCATATGCATTTCACGCATCTGTGTGGCACTCCCCCACACACTCAAAAAAGAAACGTAAGATTTGTATTTGGAAATATATGACATAAATTATCAATCATTATGTGCAAGCATTTTGGCTAAGGGATCACTTATGTTGAACAAAGTCTACCTCAAGTGTCTTGTAAGCCCAGATGGCTGTTTATTGTGTGGTCTTTTTATAATTTGAAGCAAAAGAAAATAGTAGGGAGGGAAAAGAAAAGTCTCAATAGTCGTGCCATGTTGGCCTGTGAGATCCTATGGAGACTTTCCTTGCTAAGTAAGTATGAAGTAATCAGGAGCTATTTGTTACATCTTCCATATCAGTGAAATGTTATAGGCAGGTTATCAATCCCCCTTGATATGTGTAATACTAGGAAGCAGAAAGAAATCAATCAAGAGCTGATTATTAGTTCCTGTACGAATACCCCATCTCTCTCTCTTTCTCATTTAGATCAGGGTGCCCCCAGTGGTAGCACAGCCCAAGGACATCAACATGGCTTCAGGTGGCAACACAGACAGACACTGGATATTTGCATAGCTTTCAATGGTAAAACCCGTAACAAAATCACAGACTCTGGTTGCAGTAGGACCACTGGCCCAGAAAGGCCTGGACATCACCATGGCCTCAGATGACAGTGCAGGACACTTGCATCAGCCTGGTCCTCACTGCGGTTGCATCCTATTGCATCCCCAGTTCTGTCTCTCTCCACAGTGCACATACCACTCCTTTTTTCTATCTTTCCCATCTCTCCATCACACTTCTGAGATGATCAAAACATCAGAAAGTAAATTATCAACCTTAAAAACCAATGAAGAAGCTGAGAATACTGTGAGGTTCACAGAAACTAGTTCGAGAGCCTGAGCAACATCAGCACATTTTGTGCTGATTATTAAGCAGAGTTTCCGTTTCTCTAAACAACTAAATCAACAACCAGTGGGATCCTGGAAGCATGGACCTTCAACACCAGGAGCCAAGAGTCTATTCATGGATAGCTGAAGTCTACCTTTTCTTACTTTCTCCAAACCCTGGCCTTTTAATTCAGCAGGAACTTATACCTAGGATGAAAAGACAGACTGGAAGGGCACAGGACTAAAACACCTTCCTCAAATTGGGCCTTAGCATAACTCCCATGCCCTGCTACCAACACTACCATAGCATTTTCTAACACTACCCTTCCCGTTCCTGAGAACACCGAACACTGTAAATATCCCAGTCAAGATCCTAACAGATTGTGAGAAAGTAGAACAGTCCTTAGCTTCCCTATTTTATAGCAAATCTAACATGCAGAGCTGTTTACAGGAGGATGCATAACACTTGGAAAGTTTGCAGAGGGTGCTGGAACATCAAGCTGCCACCAAAGGTAGCTTTGTTTTGTTTTGTTTTGTTTTATATTTCTTAATTCTCAAGCCACTCCGACTAGACTCTGTCACGTGGCAAAGTACCTGTAATCACAGGAGCCTGTTTCCTGAGGTAGCAATATTACTCAAACATTTTATGTGATTATTTTGTCCTTTTAAAGATTATACATCCTCAACACTCAGACCCAAGAATTTAGAGTAGACCTTTTACTGTTCTTGTGTTAGCAGAGGTGCGGTACTCAGCGGGAGGTTTCAGTGACTTACAGTGGGGCATGATTCATTAGGGAAGAGTTGCAAATATATAAATCAACATGTCAGAGGAAGAAGACAGGATGGACCCAATGGGAGATGCACACTACCTACATATTTGTTCCACTCTGTGCAGGCTCACCTGTCTTTAGTGGCTCACACCATATAACAATCAATTATGCTGACAAGCTTCAAGACAAATTCTTTCAGCTTGGGTTACTTAGGCACCTCTCTGAGGTGAGATCCCGAGCCCTCTGAGGAGGAGAAGGAGCAGGAAGCTTGGCTTCCTGTAAAAATGGAACATATGGACCTGTTCAGGGGAGAGAGCATGGGAGCGAGCGTGCAATCATCCGCACACACAAAGGGAAATTTGGTCAAGGGTAGACTACAACCCAGATTCACTTCATAATAGGAGTGAAAACATCTGAGAGCTAATGACTTCGAAAATTGCTTCTCATTAAAAAAAAAAAAAAAATCTGGCAGTTGCAACCTCAGCATTCTAGGTCATTCTAGGAACAAACTTACCTATTCTACATGACCTTTCCATGTTGGACAAGTCAGAATGTGTTGCACCTGCCCCCCACAAACCTCCAAACTGAAAGGCTAGCCAACATGGCTCCCAACATGGTTTTCCTGTTGCCTGACTTTGTTCCTTTCTTCATTTACAAGGCCAGATGACATCTCTAGCCCGCCCACCATAACATAAGCTTAGGTTCCAGGTCACCTTCTAAGTTTTAGGCCCATGTCATTTATGCTTTACTTTCTTAGGTTTTAGCCACTGAAGTGCATTATTTGTGAGGAAATGGACCAAAAGTGAGCTCAGAAATCCCCACGATGCATTCCAATGAACTAAACTCCAGGGCATCCTGCCAAAGCTAGTGTGAAAAGAACAGTAATAGAACCGCCTACACATTGCCCAGGGAGGCACATTTCCTACCATGAATAAGAATAGTAAGTAGCTAAAACCCAGAATATTGAAGCTTTGAAGTACTTCCTTCTAAGACAGTCTTCACACAGGAAACACCTACACCCCTGGGAAAGATATAGCCAATACTTAGAATGCACAATTCTTTCTAGGCAGTGAGAAAAAGGTAGATGAGCAGAGATTTAACTTTTTATTTTATTAGGTAAAGACAATGTCTAAGGTCTTGAAACAACATAAAACATAAAAATCTATAATATCACTGTTTATAAAGGTGTGAATGTTTTAATGCTTCAAATAGGAAGAATAATTCTGCCTAAGGAAGTAAACTTTAAATCAACCTCCCCTCTCCCTCTCTCTCTTCCCATCCCCTCTTTTCCCCTCCCCCAGTTCACTTACTCTCTGTGGCTCAGCCATTGGATCGAAAGGCCTAGGTTGGTGACCTGGCCTTTGGAGACATCACTCTTAGGGGTGAGGTATTAGGCATTAGTAATATAGAAAACTCGGCAGGTACAAGGTCTGATGACATATGCCCAAGGACGAAGTTCAAATATTGTTTGTGTTTTCAGCTTTGGGTAGGACTATTAAGTTCTTGCTATTAACCCACCATGATGCTGAACTAGGGTTCCATAACTCTGTTGCTTCTCACTAGACTGTAGTGAGATTCATACAATTTCAAAAGTAGGAGAAGTAAAATGCACAAAGACTCAGCTGTCATTATTTTGTCTTTGGTTTGCTAAGTACAAATATTTAAAAATACAACATTAGCACAAAACTCAAATGCATTAAATGAAATTGTTCAGCAGCCTTTTACTGTGGGGGACTTTGGAGGAGGCACTCTGAGAACATGCACATATAATTTGGAAAGAAAATTCTAATGATTCATAAAATTACCATGGTTCCCATGTAGCTGAAAACAATAGAACCCACAGCAAAATATAGACTGAGCATTCAAATCATTATAATGGTTTTTCATTTTTTCTTTTAAACTCTCTGCTCCTGTTATCACTTGAATTATTTTTTAAATGAAAAGTAGAATGCCCTTGCTGCCCATTTTCTTCTTTTATTGTTTCTATTTTATTCTAAGAATGAGGGTAAAATTAAGAGCCTAGATCACTGGAGATTTCCAGATGGTCAGACAAATGAGCACTCTGGCTCCTGGGCTGCTTTCTCACAGACACAGACACCCATCTTGCACTCTGTCTCCATGGCGTTTGCTCAAAGCACATTTGATTTAGCATAAGTACCTTAAATTTGTGACAACTGAATTTCTTCCTTTAGTAAAAATGAAAATTGATTTAATTGCTGAAATCAGACTGGGAATTTTGTAAGTAGTTTGAAAAAAATGTTTCTTTTGGGCTTAGAGTGTAGCTCAGAGGTTGCCTGGTGAACAGAAAGTTCTGAGTTCAACTCGTAGACAGAGAAAGCAGGGGGAGGGGGCTCTGGGGATAAAATCTGTTTTATTTCCTCATATATATATAAAAGAAAATACTAATGTTCATATTATAGATTTTAATTTTTGCGAGGTATTCTGAAATGTAACTGCTTTTATTCTCATCTGCCTCCATTGCTAATGGTTACATCATATTTATTTCACTTTCCTTTCCACTAGCTCCTAGTAGCTAGTATTCTGTACACACATTTCATAATACTGTCCTTGACTCTTACTGCACAGTAAGCTGGTGGACAGGAGAACAACTGCCAAGTATTTATTTATTCATGTTATTTGAGACAAAGTCTCATTATGTAGTCCAGGTTGGCCTTGAACTCAAGATCTCATATCCCAGGTTTCCTAGTGCTGAGACTATGTGTGAGCCATCATACCCAGCTTACAACTACTTATTTCATTAAATAAATATATATGTATTGCTTTCTGCACTGTTGGAATTTTTTCTAGGTGTTTAAAAAGGTAACTTATGCCTTATAATAACCGTATGAGGTCAAGACAACTGATCTCTATATGGATAATGAACTGAGACTCAAAAGACTCAGAAAGCAGCCCAAGGTGAGAACTAGTAAGTGTGGGCCAGACTCAAAGTCAGTTAGTTACTCACTCTGTCTCCAATGCCCTTGCTCTTCACTACTGCAAGGAAAAGAATATGAATCATTTGGTAGAAGTGATGGGAGGTAGATGCAGAGAAATGGATGACCGGTTCCTTGGGGATGAAAAGGAAGGAGTGGCCGATGAGGACATGGACATTCGGAGCCAAAATCTGGGCCTAATGCTTACCAGAGTTGAGGGCCAAGGAAACATAAGGTAGCTATGGCTACCTTGCGATGAGGATTTTGACATCTTGAACTGGGGTGGTTGAAGTTCACAAGCAACTGCTAGGAGCAGAGAGAAGCACGGCTGGCTGTGTGCTGACAGCCATCTGATAGTGGGGTCTCCTGGAGTTGGAAAAGTCCTAACTCTAATTTGGTACATTTTAAGCAGGCAATGTGACATCGCTGACCTTGGCGCTGGGGAAAAATGCACAGCAACACGTGGTGTAGTGACTGGTTGGAAGCCCTGAGAGATGCAGCTAACTCATGAGCAGGAGTATTAGTACACTCTAGCAGAATAACTAAAACCCGATTATTATCATTGCTCTTGATGCTAGTGATTGCCTTTTTCATTAATTGCTTTCTTTATTAATCATCTCACAAAATTTCTGAGAATTTTAGGCTCAGCACATAGAGGCGCAGGAGTATGACTCAAATACCTATACAACTTTCTTTCTTCCTTGCTGTAGCCAAACAACAGACAAGAAGCAGCCTGAAGGAGGAGAGGCCTATCTCTGCTCAGGGATTGAAGGGGCAAAGTTGACAGGGCGAGGAGAGCATACTGTTTGCTACCGTCTCAGTGGATCGGGAATTCCACAGAGACGAGAGAGTCCTATGCTCAACTGTTTCTTTCACTTCTTTCCTTTTTATCCAGCCAAGGACCGCAGGCCAAGGCATGGTGCTGCAGACATTCCAGGAGGTTCTTCAACCCTCTGTTAATTCTCTGTGGTAACATCCTCACAGATGGCCCAAAGCTATACCTTAGGTTTCTAGGTTTTCTTTTTCATTTTTCTTTTTCATTAAAAAAAAATTTTAAGCCAGGTGGTGGTGGCGCACGCCTTTAATCCCAGCACTCGGGAGTTAGAGGCAGGTGGATCGCTGTGAGTTCAAGGCCAGCCTGGACTACAAAGTGAGTCCAGGACAGTCAAGGCTACACAGAGAAACCCTGTCTCAAAAAAATTTTTTTTAAAGTAAAGCATGAGTACACCATCTCCTCCCTTCACTTTTCTCCATTAATCTTGTCCATGTTTCTCCCTTAGGTGCTCTTAGTCCAAAAAGTAAACACTGAAAATTACTCCTCACCATCACAGAGAGCAGACTTAGCGATAGTTCATAAAACATCATATTTAAAGTGAGTCCAAATGAAAAACTATGTAAAAGAAAAAATATGACTGGGAAATTTAATGAAGGCAATTTATGCAAAAATATGGACATAGTGCTGAGAAAACTTTCATGGAAAGCTCCGAGATAGACTAAAGTAAAACATGAAAGGTAACTAGTGACATTAAGGGTGGACAGTCTGCCAAACTTATTCAGGTTCCTCAAGTTCCCCAAGTCAAGCCTGTAGGAATGCCATGCACTACCAGATTGCTTCTAGGTTGCCTTAGCAACCTCTGAAGTCAAAACCTGCCACTGGCCACGAGAGGAGCAGGAGAAAAGCCCTGCCAGCCATCCCACATGCCCTGTATTCCTCGCTCTCTCTATTGCTCTCATACAGCTTTCTGCCTCTGTTTTTCTCCTCTCTCTCTCTCTCTCTCTCTCCTACTATGCTCTCCCACCGTCTATTTCTCTCTCTGTATTTTTCTCTCCACCCTCTTGGCTCACTCAAGCCCTAACTCCTCTCCCCTTCCCTTCCCGGAGATAAACCTCTTTGTACCATATCTGTTGCATGGCATCTCTCTGCATTTATATATTACAACAAAGCCCAGGGTCCAGCACCATGATGACCAGGACAGATTGTAGTACTTGGTGAATTTTCACGACACCTGTTTCATGAGGTCTGAGTATCACCTGAGTACAATAAGATGTGGAGAGGTATGTGTCAGGAGGGAAATCTTAATGGAGAAGATTTTGCCCATTTTTTTGTTCTTTTGTTGCTTAAGATTTCATCTGAAAATTAGTTCACCAAGAAAGACACATTAAAATTTTTTCCAGTTCTTTTTACTGAGTCCAGTGCAATGTAGAATTATGTAATAAGTACTTATCCAATAAATGTTGGACCAAAAGATTAGGGCAAGGTCCATTTCATTACTCTAAAGTGCCAAATAATGGGCTGTTTTGTTAATTGACACCTGAACATATAATTATAACTGGCAACTCTACAAGCAGAGAGCCTTAGGTGGAAAGCCAGCCAGCTTCCAGACCTCCAAAGTTGGTTAATACAGTCCTCACTTTGGTGCCCGCACAGTGGGTGCACAGCAGAGCCCCAGCTTGAGGGAATGCTAGGAGAGACTGGGGCCCTTTGGGTTTCACTAAGCACAGAGCCTCTGTTTCTCTGATGCCTCACACTCAAGCATAGGCATTCTCTGCGATAGCATGGACACAAAGAAAAAAAATAGCCACGTCTAAAGAAAAATCTCTACTAAACACCCCTTTCTAGAAGAAATTCATAGTATCTTAGTGTTTCTTAAGCATCCATCACCCCAGGGAAGCCCTGTGCTGAGGAGATGTAAGAATAGAGGAACAAGACAGTTGTGTGTGCTTTCAACATCCTTATTTTTGTGGTCTTGGACCTAAGGCCTCAGTCATGCTAGCCAGGTAGTCTATGAGCTATGCTCCTGCCTGCTCATTTACTTGTTCTTTTTCACTTTTTTAGACAGGCTCCCTCAATGAAACCCAGGCTGACCTGTAACTTGTGATCCTTCTGCCATAGCCTTCCAAAACACATGAATTATTTTCTTATGCCACTACACCCACTAGGAGGCTAACTTTATTTTATTTTATTTTATTTCATTTCATTTCATTTCATTTCATTTCATTTCATTTCATTTCATTTCATTTCATTTCATTTCATTTTATTTTATTTTATTTTATTTTATTTTATTTTTTGAGTCAGAGTTCTTTGGCTGTCCTGGACTCATTTTGTAGATCAGGCTGGCCTCGAACTCACGGTGGCGATCCACCTGCCTCTGTCTCCATGAGTGCTGGGATTAAAGGCGTGCGCCACCGTGCTCAGCTGCAACTAACTTTTATTAAGTGCCTCTTCTATACCAGGAGATGGAGTATGTGCTTAGCTGAGTCAGGGCCATATACTTCTGGTCATTTGATCCCTACATACGTCAACTTAATGATGAAGCCAGGGAGCTGCCGAATGGCTAAATTCAGTGTCCAAAGGAACGTAGCTGGCCAGCAGGGGAGCCTGTAGCAGCCCTCAGGTTTTGCCAAACTTTGCTCTTTTTACTATGTCACATTGTGTCTGATATTACCAAATATCAGACAAAAACCAGATCCGAAGAGACAAGACAATGTAATTTCAGTCAACTAGGAGACCAAAGACGTAATTCTATCCAAGGTTCGCTGTGGCTTGGTGTGCTTTAGACAGCACTGCAGGCAAGCTAACATCCCAGACGAGTTGCTAGGGAACACCATTGCATAGGCTGTAGCTCCCGAGGATGAGCAGGGAGGAAAATGGAGGTAAGTCTCACCTGCTCCTCTTCAGCACCTGCTGAGGTAGGGATGGTAGGGCCTTCTGAGTAAGGGCACAGGTAGCAGGAAATAGAGATGCACAGAGGGGATTAATTTGCTGCCAGGTAAAAAGGAGTCTGAATATGTGTGTGTGTGTGTGTGTGTGTGTGTGTGTGTGTGTGTGTGTGTGTGTGT
>OU015744.1:87038667-87050131 GCA_907169655.1 Acomys percivali
CACACACACACACACACACACACACACACACACACACACACACACACGCACACACTTCACATGCATATATACATAAATTTAAAGGGCAACCTTGACTTCTTGTACATATCCTTAAAAACCTTAGAAACAAGCCATGCATGATTTTCACAGCTGGAAGCAAGGAGTGAACTTAACTAAAGGGCATCTTTTCTGCTGCAATTAGTACCTCTGTTAGTCAATCAATCAATGCGAGAACTAAAGCGCCCTGGGAATAAAGCCCTTCTTAATGAACTTTTTTTTTTTAAACATTGACGTAAAAGCCTGAAGCACACACCCAGTTTGGTATATGCTGTATGTGTGCAGCAGGAACATCTACAAAGCTATATGCGTAACCAACTGTGACCACACACCTTATCCTATGGACTGTGATCACCAGAAAATGAACTTGACTTAGTGCAGACCGAAGAAGAATCCGTGGCACCCCCAACTGTGCCCCTTTGCCTTCTTTCCCTTGACTTGCATGGCACCTGCCCTTGACGTTGTTAAGGCTGTGGACTTTGGATCACAGGGCAGCTTTTGTGCATCCATGCTTGAGAACTGCTATATTGGGTGGTGGCAGCTGATGGAGAATTACTGTGATTCACCACGGGTAGGAAGAGGAGTCTCAGTAGTAAGAAGTGAGGGTCGTAAAGCCAGAGATGCTCACAATCTAAGTGAACAGAGAACAGTAGAATTTATCTGAGTTACTAAGGGCCCCCTCTTCATATTAATAACATGCAAACCAATGCATAGAGCTAGATCATGAAACTCTGTATCCTGACTTTGAAAGTTTCAAATATCGTCTGGATGCAATGGTGCAACACCTATGTCAGCAGCTGAGAATGTGAGGATACAAGATTGCAAGTCTGAGGCTAGGCTGGACTATGTAGCAAATTCACAGCATGTCCAAGCTATAGCATGAGACTCAACAACAAAATAACAAATAAACAAAATATCTTGCATAGGGTATTACAATGTCATGGTCCTAAGCTAAACAATGAATTCTTTTTGTGAGAAAACTGCAAGTCAAGAGAAAAGCAGCTACAGCTACTTGGTACTTCCAGGCCTTGGCTCTCCACACTGAATTCTTACCTATTTAATCTCCACTAGTTCATCGACACTGATGTGATGTTCCTTGGTATGAAACCCAAAACAGTAGTCATTAAGACAGATGCCTGACATATTTGCCCAAATACAGCAGTTTGCATGCCTCCTTTTCCCCTCTCACAAACTGTAAAATGAACTCATCCCAGAATCACAGGTCAGAGTTTTCCATTGTGAAATGGCTCTTTGTAGGATCAGGGAATCCTGGCTCCCTTTCTTGGAACTTGTGGTTTGGTGATCTCTCATGCTCTGTTGGTGTGACTGTATTGAATGGAGAAATGCTGTGGAAAATGAAGCTTAGCATGAGAAAGCAAGCTGTCCGACATTAGCCAGTCTGTGCAGGCAGATGTTCCCCCCAGCACAGCAACTCTGAGCCATATTTCTGAAACGCAGTCAACAGCTTAGAGTTGGGATCCTCTCAAGGACACATGGGCTTTTGCCTATAAGCTTTAAATGTTTCACAAAACAAAACATGCTGACAATGCTACTTCATAATTTTACCCTCCAAAATCAGCACTGCAGAGTTGAAGATGGGAGAGACTGCCAGGTTTTGACCTTTTCAAACAACAAATGGCAATACCATAATCTAATAGAGAAATTCCAGATTGATCATAAGGAGTTTTCTGGATTGCATTATGGCTCTCGGCTAGAACACTGAGCAACTATTAGCTGTACAGCTCTTCTTTATTTTATAGCTTCTGGATATTGATGACCAATTGTACTTAAAACTTCCAGAGTAATTTTCATCCAGCATCTTATTTTACTTCACCACTGTCTTGTACACTGAAGACATAAGAAGAAGTCATTACTTTCAAACTCCTGAAAGAGATGAGCCCCTCCCATTAGGTCATTTGCTCTAGATGGATTTTGTGATTTTACTCTCTTAAAAAACAAACTGACCACTCCAACTTTCCCAACTGATCAAGGATGCCGAGAAAGCTGCTCACCAGCCTTTGCCTCCGTTCCCTTCCTGTGCTAATGACTCCAAGCCACCATCCTGTGAATAAGCCCATTTAGGTCCCCTAACACCAGCTGCAAGGAGGAAATTGAAATCAATGGAAAGCCAGGCACTGCAGCAGTTCCAGTGTGGGTACCAGCATCTAAGAGATGCTCATCCATTAACCAAACAGCAGCACTTCCAAGCCCAGTGGGGCCAGTGGCTCCCTGCTGAAAAGCAGAAATTAACTCTGCAAGGAGATAATTCATCTTCAGATGGCTGTCATATTGAGAAAAGCTCCGAGTGAGATGGTAGGAAGAGAGGGAGCAAAGCTCCCAACAACACAGCCACACATAAAACAGGAGCTTCTCAGAAGCCAGGTGACTGCAGACTTATGCTCTTCCGCAGCACCTCTGGGGCAGCAGGAGCTGTGGTGCCGTTTGCTTCTCACAGCTGCATGGGAAAATGGCTCATAAAGCAGTGGCTGCAGGTTTAACTCACTTAAGAAAAGAGGAGCGAGGGGCGAAAGGCGAGAGAGGAATCAAGTAAGTACCCAGAGGCTGCCAGGGATGCAACAAAGATCTGCAGGAGTAGAGGGGGTTCACAGCTGAAATGCATCATGGGATTGGAGAACAAGCTAGAAGATGTCAGTTCGTGTCACACAAGGGTCTTAATCACATGAGTTTGGATTCAGATAGTGGCAGTATAAAGAAACTTTCTGATACTAGTGATGGCGTACTAGTTAACATTTCCCAGCACCTCACAATATCCTCCAGGAGCTCCAAATAAGGAATTCTAAAAGGCATTCAGGTGCCCTCCTCAGAGCCATTGTCTGCTTAGTGCCAATATAGTCACATGACCTCGCAGACTGTGTTACTTAATTCCTGCACAGTATTTCTGGATTTAAGTGAGAATCTAAAAGGTTGCTTGAATTAAAAGCCACCAAGAAGCCCAAAGATGCAGAATGGGAGTAGCTTTGAGAATTTCCTGAATTGACCATTGTCTTCCATATTTTTAGTCATTTTTATAGGCGTCAATGATATCTAAGAAGTACCACTGGGGAAAAGACAATGGCATGTGAAGAAGGCACCTGTTCATTCAGATTTCCTGAGGGCCTACTACATGTAGTCTGTCACCAGAAGCTACACAGGAAGTGAAAAATGTCTCACTACAGTCACGGCATTCAGAGTAACTGAGAAGCAAATGAACAATTACAAAAGAGGTGATATTACACTCGCAGTAAATACCAACACCGGAAAAGAGGCCCAGGCTGCGTGCCTATGTGCTGCACAGTGTTATAATGTTCTCTTACAACTTGCTAAAACAGCATGCAGACACTTTTTTTGTAACCACGCCAATTACTTAAATATATATATATATGTATAAAATACAAGGTAAATATATAAATTTACACACACATATATGAAAAACATGTATGTGTATACACACACACACACACACACACACACACACACATTCTTTCATGTGTATTCACTAATCCCCATACTGGTGCTCTAAGGGTCAATGTGGTATTTTTCCATCTCCTAGATATGGAAATTATAGTTCAAGGGAGTTGAGTTTCCTGTGAAAGGCCATGTATACAGGGGCAATTCTAGAAACTGGTTCTATATCTAATTTAAATGCCTATGTCTCCTTGACAGCCTGGGTTAGTTTTTTTTGTTTTGTTTTGGTTTGGTTTTGGTTTTTCGAGACAGGGTTTCTCTGTGTAGCCTTGGCTGTCCTGTCTTGGACTCCCTTTGTAGACCAGGCTGGTCTCGAACTCACAATGATCCGCCTGCTTCTGCCTCCTGAGTGCTGGGATTAAAGGCGTGCGCCACCACGCCCAGCCCTGGGTTAGTTTCTTAAAGTTAATATTCAGGTAGGATTTTACCTTACAAAATGCTTTTACACATTTCAAGCATTTAATCTTTCTCACAGTTCTTTTTTTTTTAATTAATTTATTCTTGTTACATCTCAATGGTAATCCCATCCCTTGTATCCTCCCATTCTTCCCTCCCTCCCATTTTTTTCTCACAGTGGTTGAGATAAAGATCACAGATTACAGGTAAGAAAACCCAGGCTCAGAGCTAAAGGAGAGACCTTCTTATATGGTTAAAAGTGATAGTGCCACCAGCTTGCTGCAGGTACCACATTTAAATCAACACTTCTCTCCACTTTAGTCACACAGACATAATAACTGAATAATTATTACAGTTTGGTCATAATTTTTCCCTTTTTTGAGTTCAAAGCAGAGCTAGCTACTTTGGGCAGTAGATGGAATGTGGGGATGGACCACTTTCTCACCAATAACTGTTTCTACCCCAGTCCCAAAGGAGAGGGTTCAGGGCACGCTTTCTTTTCAGGTTGGTTTGTCAACCTCTCCTATGGTAACAGTGTGATTACACCATAGCTTGGGCACATTGGGGCAGAAGATGAATGAATGCAGTGTGATTCCTCAAATGAAAGCCACACATTGCCAGGTGAAGTGCTGCTGCTGCTTTGAGAACTGAGGTAAAGAATGGTGATTCTGTAAGTGCAGCACATATGGCGAGCACGGCTGCAGGCTGACTTCCAAATCTTATTAGAAGAATCTCCTAGGGTGTCTGCTGTAGTGCAGAACAGCTGAAAATTGCAAGTGGAGCTAAGTTGGTTTTCTGGTTGAAACTACTGGATTGTTCCAGGAAGGCTGTACCAAATGCCTAGGGAAGGCCACACACAAGAAACTGCCCAGTCTTTTCCACTGCTAGGAACTCTCTGGCAGTGCTTTTGGGACAGAAGAAGCCTGATCTGATCCTTAGGGCAGCCCTGTGCTACTACTTCCTCGAGCAAGAAAGACATGGCATGGGTAAGAGAATCCTAAGCAGTGTGGGTAATGTACTACGCAGATCTCTAGCTGAAAGTCTAGATCAGAAAGGCATCTTCTTTCTTTAATTAATGCCAAAAGGCAAATTCTCCTTCTTCTTTTAATTGGTTTCTAGGGAGCAAAGGAAAAGAACAGCGAGGGGGGGGGGATACACCTAAGTAGAAGAAATGGCTGTGAGGGGCCATTTGAAGGTAGAGATGGGGTGGGAGTTTAGGGAGCTCCACAGTTTAAAGTGCCTCGGGGTCCCATACAGCCTCTCAATTTTGCTGATGGCTGCACTTGTGTTTTAAAAATAAAATATCTGCTGAGTGGATTAAAGGAGTAAATTGAATTCCCGAGGCTCCGATTACCTTTCTTTCTGCCAGTTTTTATCAGCCATGATCAGTAAGAACGTCAGATGTGATGTAAATGTCTTTCCTCTTACACGCCTTTTGGCTTCACAGCGTGTGAAACACAGGATTAGCACACCCACCCCACACACCCGTTTGTGTATATGCCTTTTAACAGTTGAGCCCAGTTGAAGAGAACACTAAATCCAAACACCTAGGTGTCTGAGGGCCAAGTGGAAGGGGCAGGAATATGAGCAGGGGACACAATGCTCTCCTTTGGACAGCACTGGCCTCCATGAGTACTGAGTCTGCCTCCTCAGCCCTAGCATTGCCTCTTCCTGAGAAACAGGAAGCTGGGCACTTAAGTAGACAGTTTACAGGGGGACATTTCTTGGAGCCATTACTTTGGAAGCTGTGGTACTGGTTCTCTGATGAGGTAGTCCCCCCGCCTCCCACTCCTGGTTAAGGCTAGATTCTCCATGTACCTCATTTTCTTAAAAGTAAAATGACCTACTTCTGGGAAGACAAAAGGAAGCAGAGCCAGTAGCTTGAGCTCATCAAAGCCTGTGACCAGCTAGAACCCTGCTCATGCGACATTCCCACAGAAGATGTGCCTGGAACACGCTGCTCAGCTAACACTGACTTGCTGAGTCAGTCTTGTGTTTAACTTGGCCACAAGAAGTGGCAATTGCCTTTAAACAAGACCATTGTGCCATGGGGATAGAAAAATACCAACCAGGGGCGATACGCTGCATCAGCATGCCTGGAGACTGGCACGGGGTGGGGTTAGGCATACCTAAACCCAGAGCTGAGCAACTCAGATAATAGGGCAAAGTGAATTTTTTGTCTTTGTTTATAGGCAAAACGAGGGATGAAATCTTGAAAGCGAGATGATGGGGCAGACAGCGGCAGATGACAGCAGAGCCCAGCTAATTAAATGAAACAGGGGTTCCAGCTGGTGACTAAACACCTAGTTACCTCTGTGTCGAGCTAACAAATGGTGGTTTACAGAAGCCTGAAGTGGCCTTGATGTCTAAGCCATGGCCAACTGTACCTTAACTCTTACTTTCCCACCGTAGGCTAGAACCACGCACTAGATTTTGAACATTAGGGCAAAATGATGCATAATTTACTATTTGTAGCTTCCAGTAACTAAACCCATCTCACTTCCACCAAGCCTTCAAGGGATACTTAAAAGAAGAGACATTCAATTGTCTGTAGTTTATTGTGTTGTTATTTTTTTTTAAACGCATATTTGTTAACAGCCACTGGCAGAATGCTCAGTAAACTCTCTATGAACAAACTGCAGCAAACCTGCATCCAAAGAGGTAGAAGATGCTATCTTTTTCTTTGTACCTCAATTTCTGTCACAAAGACATGATATGATATCATAGATGATATATTAATTTTCTTTTAGGGTTAATAGACTGAGTAGTCTCTATGTCTTAATTATTTTGAAGTAAAATGTATGACGGGTGACAATCCATGATGTCAAGGGGTTAAAAGCATGTTCAACAGATTCTTGTAAACTTAAAGGAATATTCCTAAGAGCTAAAGTCCTCAGAAAGACAGGTACTGAAACTGCATTGATAATATTGAATAAAGACATATATTACTCATTAAACTTAATCAAATCAGAAAGCTGAGAATGTTCAAGAACAACAAGTGACGAGATCAGGATTAAACATTATCCCGAGAATCGTAAGAATAAACTGGTGAAACTTACGAGAAACAGGTTTCTTCACTTGGATCTAAAACTACTGAATTTTTCTAATCATTACCATAAAAATGAGAAAAATTAATAGGAATTAGAAATTTGGCCAGGTTCTCATGAAAAAACTATAACAACTAAATAATATGAACTAGATTCTTTATAGTATGGGTGTTAACATGATGACTTATGGGAAAATCAAATTAACCAGAATTATGTTTTGAAAATTATGTCTCCCTATGATTATTTACAGGGGGAGGAGGTCCTCCTCAGTCATAGTCATAGGGGAGGGGAATAGGGTGAAAGTGGGAGGGAGGGAGGGAGGAATAGGAGGATAGAAGGGATGGGATAACAATTGAGATGTAATATGAATAAATTAATAACATTTTAAAAAGTGAAAAAAAGAATTGCACTTTGCAAAAAAAAAAAGGAAAATAAAATAAAATAAAATTATGTCTTGTGCTTAAAAATATCTTTCAACAGAGTCTGCAATGTTTACATCACATTTAGCTGAGCCATGATGACCATATATAAGCCCACACTTGATTAACTTCCTTTCTGACATCTCCAGTTGCTTTTCCCTTCTCCTCCTTTACCTCCTATGCAGGCTCCTTTTCTCCTGAGAAGGCTTCCACCAATGAGCCTACCCTTGGCCTCTTCCTCTTCTTCACTCACACCTTGGTTCAGGAAACCTTGGAATGGCATGTCCTGAGAGGTATCTTCTCAGCACCAGCCCCAAGTAAGTCACCTATCCCCAAGCACTGCCCTCAGCACCTGTCTTCCTGTTTGCTGTATTCTCTGCACCTAGTTATGGGCCAAACAGAAGCAATGGCTCTGGAGTGTTTGCTGAGAAAGGCTAAACATCCATGCATGGGAAGACTGTCATTGTGCACTGAAGTCTAGGTGCCTCACTGGAGAGAGACACTGACACCATCCAGGAGAGAATAATCAGGGTTGTGAGAATTCTAGGACTTTCCTCATTGGAGGGAGGGTTGAATTAGTTACATCGAGCCCAAAAGAAGAAGAGACTTACAGGGACTCAGTAATCTGGCAGAAAAGAAGGCCGGCTTGCTTTGCAGACATTCCAGATGGCAAAATAGGAAGGGACAGGATTGCAGAGTCTGCTTCACCTGTAAGGGTTTATTTGTTGTTATGGTTTTGTTTTGTTTTTTTCTTGCTTACCATTTGAAGGAGAAGGTAAGTTTCCTCCAGAGTATGTCTAGCAGAGCTGCCGGGAGCCATGTGAGATGGTCTGACATGAGCACAGGGCAGGGAGAGTAACAGGAGAAGCCCTGAGCTCTCAGTCCTAAGCATTGTATAATTGTATAAGTCAGCTCATAATGTATGCACTATTTTCTAAAGACCTCCTTGGAACATTTGGTCTGCAATCTCTTATGGAAGAATGTTTCATTTGAGAAATAATATTTACTGTATCTCCTTTTGTTATGTGCTGCTGCAAAGAACCCATTGCATGTGGAAATAATGCTTTCCCAAACTTAGTTTGACCTTGGAACCAGTTTTCACATAGTGCCTATTAACAACCTCCAGGACTGGAGCTCACGAAATACATTCTGTGAAAGGTTAGCCTATACTGTGAGAAAAGCATTCTTTTTTTCCCTTAGAATGCCCTAAAGTGCAAAATTGCTAAGAATTCTATTTCTGCATTCTGGTCAGTCCCAAAGCTTGAGGCTGAAGGCATGGAAGAACACAGTATCCATAAATGAGTTTACATTTTCTGCAATTTCATCAAAACAAATAATCTATATATCACAGGGACTGGCAATGTTTTGTTGGGTTAAAAGAACACAGGCAGCTCAAAGAATTGACATTATGCTGAAAAATAGTTCCTGAATATATTTATATTAAGAGTTTTTTCTCTGAACACTATGCCCATGAATAACTCACATATACTTAGTTGCAAGATATTGAAAACATTAATATTTAATGCACCGAAGTGCTTCAGGATGAACAGTCATAGTATATAGCTAAAGGCAACAAAAAGGAAGAGAAGGGTGGGATTTTTTGAAAAAGAAACAATTTTCCTTTGTTTAGGTTGTATTAATTTCGTAAGAATGAAAAAATTGGTCTGATTTATTCAGTCAATAAATACCTAAGTATCTGTGTTTGGCATGCAATGCGGGCTGAACAAAGACCGCTCTCTGCCTTCAGGAAGCACATAACTGTGGGAGAAGGCAGAGGAATAACCCACTATAATAAACCTAACAATGAACAGTGGTGTGCGTGGATGCGTCCTATTCACAAGGGCGCAATGTTAGACTTTTAAGGCTTTAGTGAGTCATTTAGCAAATGCATGCATCATTAAAAATCATATAATGTAATTGTACAATTATATATTTTAATAAAAGTTACAGTGATACTTGAAGGTACTACTTCCCAGGTATATTTTCTATATGCTCTGAGGCTCACTTATGCCTATTGTACCTCTATGGGGGAATTTCCACATAATGCTCTGCTACTGTGAGGTCCTAATAAGATAGCACATCATGTTAGCAACAGAAAACTGGCCATGTAGAAAGGAGATAGCATGGAAGTATTGGCAAACACTCAAAGTCAGGGCTGATACCAGTCCCCTCTCCCGCTAGTTCTTCCCTAGAAAACTGCTTGCTATATATTTGCCAGGACACAAATGAATATGAACTACATTCAAATCTTGAGATTATGGTATAAGAAGAAACCTCCAAATATAAGGTGGAAGCCCAAAACATAGCTCACTGGCTTCAGAGAGGCTTTCGGATACCAATAGCACCTTTGCTTTTGTTTAAAACACACTTGCTTAACAACATGTACTGAGTGGCCTATCATTAGCAAGGCTCTGAGACAGAGGCAGATTTGGATTAGAAACCACCTCAGATTTCAGAACATTTACAAACTCACTGGGAAGCTAAGAGTTTCAAGATAAGAAGGAAATAAAATGAGCAAACTGTCACTTTTAAAAGCTGGTATTATTAAAATAAGAACAAGCATCCTGCTGAGATGTGCTTGTGGTTAGGGCCTGACAGTTGAACGACAGAATGAAGGGTATTTCAGGTTGGTGGGAAGAGTTATGGAAGACCAAGGGTCAACAAATAGACATGTATGCCTTCAGGACGATGGCAGACCAATCAGAAGGCCTCCACTATGTGAGATGCACAGCCACTTTTCAGGTGCAGGCATTACCCACAGTTCTTCCTCATGGACAGGTTAGCACATAGGCTCCATGGTGTTACAGTTACTACAAAACTGAGTGTACCATATTCCTGGCAAGTTCAAACACTTGGGAAGGCTTAGATGGAAGAGAGCAACAAACACTCACCATTACACCAACTATGAGGGCTGAGGTTAGGGATATTTTAGTTGTAGGGTCTCCCCTGGGTTCTTCCTGAACCTGTGCTCTCCAGCAGTGACCCAGAGTACTCCCCTTTGTTGGCAACACAGTGCTAAGGTTTCCAACAAGAAGCACATTCATATGGCTATTTCCAGGTGTAGCCTAACTTCCAGTGTGGGGCTCTCTCTGTGCTTGTGGGGGCCCTGTTCCCAACCCATAAGTTCCAAGATACTCTGGCACAATTTTGAGGAGTCTTAAGTGGAGCCTAACTCTGTCCTCTTCAGAGAATAATACTAACAGTACTAGGCAAAAGGCTGTATTCATGAAGTTTCTCAGGGTGAATAAACACTTACCTATTGAACTGCAATACAGGAGACAAAAGCAGCACTATGGCAACAGGGTTTGGTACAGCAAACCTTGATGCTTATTTAAGATCATGTTATGATATTTAAGCCATAGCTTAATAGCCAGATTCTTGCCATTGTGTTTGTTAATAAGCTGCCATCCACAGGCCAATATGGCTTGCTGCCTATTTTTGTAAACATGTTTTAATTTACTAGGACACAGATGGACAACTGAATTTAATTATGTACGGTCTACGCTATTTTCCTGCTACAAGAGCAAACCTGAGTATACAGATGATCATCAGCTGCTGGTGGGTTGTATCCTGATAAACTCAGTGCAAGTAAAGAAATGCATTTATCACTTCACCTGATGCCCAGCTGAGCTTAGCAGCACAGCACTATGGACTTTAGGTACTCACACTCACCAATGCATGGTAGTCTAAGATCCTAGATACACATGTGCCTGCCTTACCGAGATGTGTGGGATGTATGTGATGGACCAGGAAAGAACAAGATTCTCCTTACTAAATGAGTATCACTTTTGTACCATCATAAATTCAAGAACTGGCCAATCAAACCACTTCAGTTGAAAACTGTCTATAGAGACAAAACAGGTTGTTTTGGTTCACAAAGTCAGAGCAGTTTGCTGTTGTGTGCAATATACCACTTTGTCTTTGTTTAGTGGATCTATAGTTTTACGAATAAAAGTATGGAGTCTTTCTGCCTAGGATATAGGTAGGGTAACTGCTTATTGGCCAGGAGAGAGAGCGAGAGGTGGTAGAAGAGTAATAATAATAATAATAATAATAATAATAATAATAATAATAATAATA
>OU015744.1:87050141-87071553 GCA_907169655.1 Acomys percivali
TAATAATAATAATAATAATAATAATAATAATAATAATAATAATAATAGAGAGAGAGTCTTAAAGGCATGGTGTAAAGAAAGTATGGGATGCATGCTATAAACATGGGGCTAACTCAGGGTGATGGCGGTAAGGGCTATGGTGATCAGGTACTTCGATACCTTCAGATTAGCCTATGATTTCTACTGTTAGCATTTTCTGGGTTTCCAAGAAACTGAAGAAAAGGAACTTAGTTTAAAGACAGAACTAAAGATTTAAGAGATTGAATGAAAGTCCAAGGTAATGAAGCAAGCAACTGACAGAGATAGAAATGGATTTTATGAAATTCCAGTCTCAGCTTGCTTCTTGGATTGTCTATTCTCAAATTTCTTTTCACTTCATCTCCTATTTCTTTGCTAGATTAAAAACCAACTTTATAGATATAAATGTGATTTCACCTTTTTGGAGGTATAATGAAAGACTTCCTCTACGGGCATGTGCACTGGTATAGTGCACATGGGTGTAGAACCAGGAGGAGATGGTTTATTATAGAGAACCAATGCTGGCCTTTTCACCAGTCAACCAGAAACACTTCATTCCCCAACCTTCCAAAATAAAAAATAAAAATAAAATGAAAGAGTATGCTACCAGTTCCCTGACAGTACCACATCAAAGAGTCAAGTGACTGCCTTGTGTTAATGACATGATGGTAATAGGAACCTATGGTTTGTTAATAAAATAGATTTCCTTTAGCCCACTGTACGCAATATGAAGTGTGGGGCTCAATGGATGAAGTTATCAAATGATAGCAAGAAAGATGGGGAGTCTCTGTGGCTAGATGTTGAGTGGCTCTATAATTCCAAGGGGGACGTCTGGAGTGGCAGGAGCTATAAGCTGCAAAGTGACACATATGAAGTTTTTTTTGTCATGGAACCACACGTCAATATTTTTTATTTCCAAGAGAATTAGAACACAGGCAGTTTTGCTGGGCTCAGTCTAATGCGTATACCTCTTCAGTCAGGATGAGGGTAAAGGCTGTATTTTGAACCTGGCTTTCTCTTTTCAAGCTGGCCCACACTGGATTCTCATGCAGTTCAACTCTACAGAATGTCCTAGTAGTCCATTTGTTATAAGACAGACTAGGAACAGGATGCTACTATGCTAAAAAGTCATAAAGCATATGTCTACCTAGTTAGAGTTTGCTGTCATATCATCTCTCTAAATAGGTAACAAGATTTATTCATTTCAAAGACAGAGAAACTCACAACAGCAGAACTGAAATTCGTATGATATAGAGACTACTTATACATCTCAATTACTAATATCAAGATATACATTTGGGGGAATTGTTAATCTAAATGAAAGTGGTCTGAAAAAGCCACATGGAAGCTTACTACTTTGTAAGCCCATTTAACAAATGTTAAAGAGTTAGAAAGAAGATATTCAGGGTGGCATGGGGTTATTAAACAGAACTCCCACTGCCATGTATGGGACCCTTCTGTGTGCCTTGTTAGTCAGGGAGGCCTCTTGGTTATCCAACAGCACTAGCTGATAAGAATACTTTTGTTGGGAGATAGAGAGAAATCAAGCTGGGGCTCATCTACAGGTCCTATCCTTGCCAGATTTCATAATGCTGAAGGTGCTATGCACTCTGCTAAGGGAGAAAAGAAACCAGAAGTGTGGCCTACTTGTGAACTCTATAAACTACAGTAACAACCTGCCAGGCAAGATATGCACTGGTGTAAACATGGTGGTTACGGACCATTCTCTGATTGGATTTGAGGCCTGTTCCACAGAAAAGAATTCATGTCTTATACTATGAACTCAATCAAAACTCCATGCATGGGGAAGTCTTAGGTCTCAGGTGACAACTTACTGTAGTTGTTCAGCTAAAGTGACATGGTACCAAACTGCATTTCAAATATCTGTTTATAGATGTAGACAAATCCAGTCAAAATCAGAGACGCTTCCCTTTGTAATGAATGCCGATGAAGGCAATGACCCACGGCTGCTCCAGGTGCTGAGACTAAGTGGCGGGAGATTCCTTAGTTCCAGACAGGGCACTGTGTCACCTCTTCTAAGGCTAAGGGAACACTGTGGGAGGCAAGAAAGAAACCTAAGAGCCAGGAGACAGGAAGAAGGGCTATGGCATTATCTGGCCACTGCGGCCATGATCTCACAGTTAATGCACTTGTCTGCACTAGGCATGCAGAAGACCGGGCCAGTGGATCTGGAAGGGACTCACAGGACCATTACCCACCCCACTGACTATTGGCTACTGGCAGATTCTGGAGGACAGGCTATCATTATCTTTACTTGTGTGCCTACAGGTGACCCCATCAGGAGCCAGTGGACAGTTCCAAAGCCATGGTAACACAGATGATCCTCATTAAACTCAGTGGGTCACAAGACAAATCAAAAAGAGATGAATGTGAAAGGGGGATTTGTAAGGAAGAATTGGAGGTTGATGGGGATGGGAGAGAGATAGGAAAGGGTGAAACTGAGAAGAACTAGAATGTATTATACATAAAGAATTTTCAAAGATGATAATTTTTAAAAGTTATATAAGCCAGGCAGTGGTGGCACATGTCTTTAATCCCAGCACTTGGGAGGCAGAGGCAGACAGGTCTCTTTGAGTCTAAAGCCAGCCAGTGAGTTCCAGGACAGCCAAGGCTACATAGAGAAACCCTGTCTGAAGAAGCAATAATGATAATAAATTTATATAAAAGATATGTTTGGATTTTCAGGTATGAGTTAGATCTTGTCAACAAATGAATCTATTTTATAGGAACAAAATCTACTCCAAAGTAGAAAAGAACTGTGGATTTCATGGAGGCAAGTAAGAATTTTTGAGAAGATTTTAGGAAACTTAAAATTACATTAAAAAAAAAAGGAATTGGTTCTGAAGTCTATTTTGTTTGGTTATTAGAACTGAGTTGTATCTGAGGAAAAATGTGACATGGGTGAGGGTGTGAGGCAGAAGGTGAGCAGTAAGGACCATGCATTCAAGCTAGTCTGGGTGGAAGAGGCAGCCAGGTGAAGCTGAAAGTACAGAAGGGCATACATGCTTTGAGGTCGTTCCTGGGATTCAAGGAGGATATGAAGGTGGGAAAGTGAGCAGTTTTCTTGGTCCCATGGTAGGTCCTGGTGTTCTCTCTACAGCCAAGTGGTGACTATGAGGCTCCACTACAGAGTATCCTTCACATCTGCAATGGACAGAATGCTTCTATTTTCTATTCTAGTTACCTTTCCTGTTGCTGTGATAAGATACACTGGCAAAAGCAACCCAATGGAAAGGAGTCTATTCTGGCTTATATTTTCAAGGGATCATTTCACTATGGTGAGAGAGACATGGCTTCAGGCAGGGAAGGCATAGCAGCAAAGCAGTAAGCCCCAGGTCACATTGCTTCCACAGTCAGAAAACAGAGTGACCAAGGAGTGAGGCTGGACTAGAAAGTCACAAGGCTCGATGCCAGAGGCCAACTTCTCCCAGGGAGACTGCTGGAGACATTCAGCACCGAAGCCATCAACCCTCCCATCTACATGCTGACAGTCCAGTCTCCTAAGTGAAATTCTAGTCCTCTGTGGATGGTTATGTCATGGCAATAGATGATCTAAGATTTCTTTGCAACCCAAATTGTGTATAGTTGTTTTGTTATTTAGAGCCATCAGGCATTGGATTTTGATGTAACAGTTTAAATGGATTATGATAAAGCCTACTCTTTCTACTTCTTATTTCACAATTTTCTCTGCTTTGAAAAAGTTCTGTTTTATCAAACCCACACATGGGCCCACGCAGAGCTGCTATGGTTTGGAAACACATTGAATGTATCATCCAAAAATTTATGAACTATAAGCTTGAACTCAATACGGCTACAGTAAAAGAGAGTGGAATCTTTTAGGAGGTAGCAGCCAGTGTTAAGTACTTAGGTTATAGGAGGGATCTCTCCTATAATAGAAGAATGGAGTTCTGCTGGGATCTAGTTAATTCCAATATGAACAGACTGATATAAAATGTGGCAAGCCTGACTTCCCGAGTCTCTCTTTTTCTGTCTTATTCTGTGACCACATCAACACATGCTTTTGCTATTCTGATGCCATCTACCATGAGGCCTTCATCAGAGGCCAAGTTGATAGGGCTGTCCAATCTTGGACTTACAGACCTTAAAACTGTATGTCAAGTAAACCTCTCTATAAACTATTTTGTTACAACAACATAAAACAGACTAATGAACATGCATGCAATTTTTTTTCTAGTATGAATGCATATCTTAATAAGTGATCATAAAGGAAACATTGGATAGAAGCCAAAATCTGAAAAAGAAATAAAATTTTCTACTGTCCTAAGTACTTCCCTGCTGTACCTGTCTGTCTTCCCTCCTACTAAGGTAACACCTGCAATAACCTTCTTCTAGCTTTTATCACATAAAATATGCATCTTTAAACTCCATACCATAAGTTGGCATATCATAAATGAAACCATGAATTCCACGTACATTGTGTCTTGCTTTGGTGAACAGTATGTATGGTAGTGGAGTTTGATGGTAGTGGAGTTTGATGGTATATGCCTACAACCTCAGCATTCATTCCTGCTGAGGTAAAAGGATCATGAATTCTAGGCCAGCCTACATTAGCTCAGCAGGAGCCCATCTAATGAATTAAGAACAAAAATACTTATTAAGTCAGTCCACATCTGTATAACATGTCACTTGTTTATTCATTTTCCTCACTGCACAGGAGTCCCCTCTGGGTATATATGACAGTATATCTGTTGTCCTTGATGAGCTAGGCTGCTATGTCTTTCTCAAGGCCTCTACCTCGACTAGTACATGCTCCTACCTTTCTAGATTCATTAAATCGTCTCTCTCATAAAATCATTTTTAAATTACCTTCAAAGTATACATACTCCCAGGGTGTCTGTGTGACTGTACATCATGATGGATATAATACTGATTTGCTAATATGCCTTCTACACTCTGAAAAACAATAATGTTGAAGGCAAGATTCACTCTTCATCTCTGTTGCTGTAGTGTCTTACACTGCACTGTTTTATGTATGCACACACGACACATGTTGGCTTAATGCAGAGGATTATAAAATACAAATAAGGGGGTAGGGAAGGGACAGAGGAGAGGACATAGCATGTGGATTTGATTAAAACATACTATATACATGTATGGAATTCTCAAATAATAAGTAAAAATATATTTTAAAAATCCAAATATTTCCAAGGTTAATAAAAAACCACTTAAGCTCTCAAAGAAACAAAGTTCATGTGATGTACAGAAACAGGCATATTGAAAAGGTAGATCTAGTATATTGGTCTGAAGTTCAGAAAGCCCACATTTCCACAAAGCACTTAACACTATAGGATTTGGTTATTGGCACAAGTGTCCATGACTGACATCCCAAAGCTTAGAGACACCCCCAAATGAGTGCCATCTTCGTCTTCTCCACTGACCTCCAGCTTAATGACCATTTCCTATTAGTGGCAGACAAACAGACAAATGCTGAGTAAGCCTGCCAAGGAAAATGCAGGGACAAATTTATTAAGAGTTTGCGTTTTCACCGAGCACAATCTTCAAAGCAGCATGCTGCACTGTCATTATCTCATTACAGTAATTTCAACACTTGCTCCTGTTAACTTATTAAAAAACATTTTAAATCATTCTCTTTATTGCAGGCACAACAAACTATCTCATTACCCAAATATGGATCGTTGCCAAATGATATGGCGAAGGATGTAATGAAAGAATGGCACATAAAGAGGAGGAAGTCAGAGTTCAGAGGGAGGCAAGTCCAGGACTACACAGAACGATGAGCCAATACTTGCCAAAAAACAAGGGGTTTCCAAAATGCTGGCACTGGTACCTCTGAAGAGGGTTAAGACATTATTCTTATCAACATCCTCTAAGTCCTCCAGAAGACAGGGATGATTTATTATAAACTCATCATGACCTACTCATTCTATACATGTGCCAAGCATTATAAAAACGTCCTAGGTGAATACTTGGATGGAAACTCTTAAATTAAAACACAAATAAATCATTTTCAACACATTGTCTAAAGCAGGGGTTGGCAAAACCCAACCTGTCACCGTGTCCACCTGTTTTGCATTTATTTTTATTTTTTAAATAAAGTTTCACTAGCTCATAGTTAGATGTAGTCATTTGCACATTCTGTGCTTGCTTTTATTCTATAATGGGTCAGCCATCACCAAACAGAGACGGCAGAATCACATATTTACTGTCTGTCACGTTGTAGAAGAAGTGTTCTTAGCTCTGATCTATCTTGCTACTGGATTCGTGGACCAGACACACCAACACTGTCAGAGCACTTGTCTCAAAAGGAAGAGCAGAATGACTCACCTATACTGAAGGATCAAAATAAACACATTAAGAAGACACTGCCCTCTATGATGCACAAGATAATTAAAATTTTAACAGCACTGATCCAAAGGGTACAGTCCTAAAGATAAAGCTAATTCTCAAACCAATAAAAAGTGTGGGCTTACTACCAGATGATAGTTTATTGTTAGACAATAAAAGACAGGGTTCTTTGAACAGAAAACAAAGAGGTGGTGGCAAAGCGAGACATCTCCTATTGCTAGGTAGAGGAGAGAGGCTTTACATCAGACAGTCTTCACCTCAGAGAAGATAGGCGCAATCTCATCAACTCAGGTATATCATCTTTCCATACAGAACTATTACTACTGGAAGCTGATTTAGGCCTTGTATCACTTCCCCTAGTATAAAAACAAGTAACTAAGAAACAGATTTGCTAATTTGAGTTAAGTCCATTTGCTTGCCATATTCATTTAAATATTCCATTTTCTTTATAACAGGAAAACTGCTTCTCCAATAAGGCAATGGGTTATGACTTGCTCCTTGAAAACAAACATGCTATAAAATCCACTTTAAATCTCGATGCTATCATGTGCTATGTGTGTTTCATTTGTAACAGGCAATCTGCTATCATTTGGGGCTTCCTTTAGCCAATGCTATAAAGACCTAACAGAGATGACCATCATTTCTTCTTAAGAGTTGCACAGCCTGCTCTGCCATTGTGTTTACATTTGACATCTTTACAATTTCTGTTTTTGAGCTGGTTAAGTCTGACCACATCTGAATTGAATACACCCAAAGAGACAAGAACAACAAATATAGGAAGGATAAAAATCAGTGTTAGATCTTCCATTCCAACCAATGGACAGAAGGTTAGACTTGTGAAAGGCATACACCAGAACTGGAAAAACAGCTTTGTGAGCTAGTGAAAATGATGCCATGCAATAATTTGACACACAAAGTCATTTCTACTCTGATAACAGCTATCACTTGCTCAGACAATGCCATTTTCCAACCCCAAACTCACCCTGCTATGGGCTACGGGACTCAGCCTGTAAGAAGTATATTTAGAAAAAAGTGCTTTCAGACTGGACAGTTTTTGATTTCAGACATGTGAATCAAGTTCTGTCTTAGCAAATTTATACCTTTTATAGTCTTATTCTTCTGATTAAATCTGACAAAGAAGAAAGATGGCTGCTATTTATGATCTTCTCCTGGGATGTCACAGGTAGGAGTGTACCTGGAACAGCACTGTTGTGTGGAGACAAAATGCTGAGGCTCAGAGAAATGAAGTACACTGCTCCATGCCATGCCACATATGGGCAGCTGGTGCCTAAACACATTCCCAGAAGGCAGATGCTCGTCCATCCTTTCAGCGGTCTGATTTTCCCAAGTCTCTGCACACAGTAGGCATTCAGAAATTGTTTACTTGATGTTCTGCAAAGCTCTGAATTTTGGTCTCAGAGTTTTTTATTTTTTCCTATTGTAGCATGCCTGTTCATGTTTAACAATGAATTAATCTCTCTTTTATCTTTCAAAAGAATCAGAAGTCACATTTCAAATTATGCTTTTACACAGGTATAATTAAATCTTTAAAAGGTGGGATGGCAAAGAAATTAGAGGCTAGAGTGTAGCAGACATTTTATAACCTGCAGATGCCAACAGCAGGCAGCTCCCACCCTCCTCCGCCCCCGTCCCCCACAGTATAACGACAATTATATTTCAGGGTGAATAATATAATTATCTAAATGAAACCAGAAGAAAAATGCATACAACATAAAAGGATTAGCCGCTCGAGGACTTGTGGTTGGGGGAGGTAAGAGGATGGATCCAGGCTGACAATTTCATAAAGTAGCCATCAATTATTTAAATCATTGTGACTTTTCAGACAGCATTCTGGACAGCAAGGAAGAAAAAAAAAACACTGTAGAAATTTGAAAACCATAAATTAGGAGAGAGATGCTTGTTATTTGGTTTTGGAGTGAAACGTGCTCTGCCTAGAGAAAGGATCAAAAGGCAAAGTCACTCAACAAGGGGGCGGGGTAGCTAAAGATGCTGCTTCTCTGGAAGTTCAACAGAACCAAATCCCATTCTTACAGTCAAAGTCCCAGTGCTATTAAAATCCATGCTAAGTAAAACACTCAACCAACTAACGTTTTAAAATAACACCCCAAGTAGAAAGCACAGAGAACTGAGTCAGAAGGCTTTGTATATGCTTGAGGTCACAATTCTGCCTGTCTGATCTATTATATTTCTATCATAGAAGTAAATCTGCCTATGACTCTAAGCCCAGCTCTTAAAAAAAAAAAAAAAAAAAAAAAGAAGAAACAATTAAAATATTCCTCCCCCCTCTTTTTTTTCCTATTGCTTGACACATCTGCATTTGCTAAGCTGGCTGTAGAAAAATTGATTGTTTCTTCACAGGCACAAGGTCTGCTTTGGCTAATACTCATGAGGTAAGTCCAGTCAATAGTTTCACCAGCCAATTAGCTTAGTTTCCATCTAGATTTAACTAGTTGAGAAAGAATAAAAATAGCTGTCAAGCCAGTCACTTATGATTTTTAAGAAACAATTAGGTTTTCCACTGAAAAGTAGGTATGATAAATATATAACTAATCATATAAATATTTAAAAATGCATTTAAGCAAGTATAAGAGCTTTATATTTACACATACCTGACTAAAAATAATAATGCAGGGACTCATTAAAAAATCTCAACAACTAAATAATGATTTTTATAAATTACAACTCATCTTTCAAAATTTGTTCAAGAAAAATAAAATCTTTACTTAATTATATTCTATATATCAAATCTTCTGATAGCTTCTGCTAATGAATTTCCTGTCTCACTGGTAAAAATAAGCTTTCTGTGCTTACTTTGCCTCCTGCCATTACTGCCACTCTAACTGGCTAATTTCTTTCAAAATGGTACATACACGATACTGTGCATTTGTCATACATACCAAAATTTACAAAACAAAGATTAACACCAGTGCATGTAAGGTTTGTACAAAAAGCTATTATACCGTGGGATGTCAGGACAGTGTGTGAAGTAGGACAAAACTGGGCTGGGGTGGTGACCTGACAGCAGAGGAGCCTGGCAGACACTGCCTCAGACCAGTGGCAAGGGTTTCACATCAGAGGATCTGAGAAGATGTCCAGGAACACACAGTTCTCATGGAAACATGAGAAACAACAAACAAGCATTTTTTTGTAGGATAGTCTACAAGATACCTCACCATTACCACATGAAATAGATACATTACTTGTGTATATTTACTTCAAATCAGCATAGTACCAAGACCCTTGCACATGACTGTTTATTGCTGCACTAGTAACAAGATCTAAGTTATGGAACAAGTAGCTACCCAACAACAGGGGATGGATTTATAAAATGTGGTGTATATGCACAATGGAATGCTTATAGCCAAAAAGAAGAATTCATTTGTGGGAAAAACATGCAACTAGGGATAATCACATTAGAGTGGCTTAAGCCAGACTCAGAAAGACAAATATTGCTTGTATTCTCTCATTTGCAGCTGTAAGATTTTATATAGTATATATAATCATTTATGAATATATGACATGACAGACGTGTCTAAGGGAAAAAAGAGAACCAACAGTGGGTCAAGAAAAGTCAGGGGAAGGAGATTTGTGTGTGGGGGTATCTAAGTGCACTAATATACACATACATAAAAATTGAAAAAAAAAACCAAGAAATAAAACATTAAAAATAAAAATTAAGCTGCCATGACCCTTAAAAAAAGGATAAGAACTTCAGGAGACCCTCTGCACTGTCCTTGCAACTTTTCAGAAAAAAAAAAAAAACTCCAAAAAAAGTTTATTTTAAAGTATAACACAGTTTTGATCTAAAAAACAAATGTAAGCTTGTTTTGTATGCTCTTGACAAAGCTGCTGGTGACTCCCTTCTTCTATTCATTCAGTGCATGCCTACTATGTGCTAAAGATTCCTACTGTCAACAGCAAACTTCAGAGGGTTAAAGTCAAGGGCACGTTGGTTGGAAAGGCAAGAGATTGGCAGACAGTCCAGCCCTGGGGCTGTTCAGTTGCTCGCTCTGGTAAAGCGTTGGGAGCCATGGGCAGGCACACAGCAAGCAAGGTCATCAAAGCACTTCTGCAAGTACCTGATAGGCAGACTTGACCTTGGAATAGCCAAGAGGATGACAAATTCAGAAATGTGTCATGGAATAAAAGGGAGGGAAGCAATTAAGCTCGTGTAGTTGAAATCAGGCAAAAAGAAGTGCTGTGCATCCAATGAGCAGAGGTAGCGAATGGCTCATTTAAGTGCAGTTATCTAAATTTGAATTTGTACATATTTGCAAGTGAATGCCCATGGTATTCTGGACTCTACAGATAGGACCATCCATCATGGGAATAGCTGTAACCATGAGGGGTAAAAGAAGATAAAAAGGGGAAGAAAAAGAAAGAGAAACCAAATAGAAGCCTAGATGATTTTTCTTCTCAAAAGACTCTATTTCTAATATTCACAGTCTAAAAAAGGACACAATGACATAGATAACCTGTTAATGAGCTAGCTGTGGGTTGTCTATTCCCCAGAGCAGGACTTCCAACTGACAACGCTTGAGTGTCTAAAAAGAATGAATGGGAAATTGAATGAGCAATGTACAGCTTAATCTTTCTACAAACATGGATGTGCTGAGGCTGATGGCTGCTCCTCTAGATACAAAGCTGATGATGAGCTCTGGTCCCTGGAAGCCTTTGTGGCATGGGGATGAAAGCCTGACAGAGATTTGAGTGCAGTATATACTCCAGGAAATCAGTTTGTTGAGTTTGTTTGGCTAGTTGCGGTAACCAGTCAAAGGAATGACCTCAAACACTGAGCCTGGGCTCACCTATCTCAGGCGGATGTGAGGTCACTGCTTAGTGCCTCAGTCTAGAGCAAAACAAAACATTCACACGAGAGTAATGACTAGGCTCCCACATCGCTGCCTCTGCAATACCACATCTCTGCTTTTCACAGTATCTGTGGATGGCAAGCTGGGTTCTTCTTTAAAAGGCTACCTTTAAAGAACCTTCTTGAGTACCTGTATTCCCCCAAGCCTTTCATGCTTCCCTGTCAGTCATCAACCGGAAGCTGGTGTGCTTAAAGTCCAAGATGGCCACTGGTGTGCTGTGTCTCTTTAACCTTGTTTCCCATCCTCCCTCCACTGCTGAACTCCATTCAGTGTGTCCTTTCACATCACTGAGGCTCTGCGTCCTGTGTTTGGGGCACTTTCTCCTCCATGCTCTCTATATTTGTGTATCCAGCAACACTACAGGCTCCTTCTTAGCCAAGGTTTCTCTTGATTCCTAGAGCTCCAGTGCCTCTCTTACGCCGTACAGCACCTGGCTTCTGGATACTGCAGTTGGTATCCATTACAAATCGTCCTCTGCTCTTCCTAAATTTGTGAATGTGACAGATTCAGATTCCATAACTAATAGACTCCCTCCTAAAGTCTTCAGAAGAGGAAGTCTAGCTCTACACTTATATCCTCTACTCATTTTGTTACATGACATTCAGGGATTAGACCATAAGTTTGGCACAGAGCAAGGGTTTAATAAACAGCATCATTTAATTTCAATAGCACTGTAACACAAGAGATTTATTCAATTGAACCCTGTCATTCTTGTCACAGGCAGTGTACCATTTTCCCCCAGCCCTGTGTAGATGCTTACACCAAGATTAACTGCAGAAAAGTTGAACATTGCAGGAGCCTTGAAAAGCATGAAGAAAAACAACTGCTTTCTGTGAGTGGTTAATCTTTAAAGGGTCATTTAACTTCTGAGCTGAGATAGCCTTGCTTCTTTCTCTTCACTTTCTCCCTAGAACATCTCTTAAGCCAGAGTGGCAACACACAGACAGGGCAAAAATTACTTAGGATAAGAACCTCGAAAATTCTCTAAGTACAGCAGTTCTCTGTCTATACTCATCTGGCTTCTACCAGTAATCTGGCTGGATCAGCAATTCCCGCCTAAGAATGATAACTATCATTTGCTTGGGCTGTCGAGCCAGCCTTTCTCTCTTCTTGGTGTCTTTCCGTGAGATACTCTTTCCCTTCTCTAACATTTAAGGAAAAGAAATAAATCTGAAGATGCCTTTGTTAGCACATAAAGCCAAATATATTTCAGGCAAAGGCAGCCCTCTAAAGATCTGAGTGACAGAGCGTTAATGTAGCTCCATCCCTGTCAGCACATCTGTCATAAGTCATTACCTTCTCTCCTGCTCATCCACCAGGGAGTGGGCCGAGGGAAGATCAGAATGGACAGCAGCCACTCAATGTTTCAAAATATTTATCTCAAATGTGGCCTGATGCATGGAACAGTCTAGGTGACAAACTAAGCTGGCCATCAGCACACTACCGTTACTCATGATAGAAAGTTAATTCAGAGTCCCAACTTAAAGCCCAGGGCTTAGCCCTGTACTAATGTCATTTTAAGCAGCCCTGTGCTCAGCAAGAAAAGGAGGTAAACAAGTTCACTAGCTGCAATTACTTCCTATTCAGACTCCCTCATGACAAAACCTTCTAGCTTTCTGTTGTTAGCTTTTATTTTTAAATGACCCTATAACCTATGAAACTGGTCTCAAAAAATGAGATAATTGAGGATCCCTATGGAATGCATATAGCAATAACTATACTTTTTTGCAGTAAATAAAAGCAAAAAATAACACTAATGTTTATTTCTAGCCCCCTTGTATTACTATCTATATTCTATAGAAGACCTATTAATCAAAAACTTCACTAAGAAGTCCAGACAAAAATCTATTCTTTTATCCTTCAGAGATGAGACCAAACCTTCAAGACTTTTATAAATATTGAAGTTGCTTATATAGTGTGTTTGGTTTGCCTGTATATAAAAACTATTTCTCATTCATGTCACAGACCTTCTTCATTAATGCTGACAAAAACACGTTCCTTTATCATATAATATTGATAAAGGCTCTACTGGCAAATTAATCTGAGCTGCTCAAGTTCATGTTCCATGTTAACACTTAAAAGGAAATTTTCGATCAGTCCTTCTAACAACTGAGTACTCCAAAGAAAGCAACGACGCTCTCACTCACTGTGTCGCCTACGCATTCCCATTAAAAAACCCTGCGAGTGGCACCATGTCAACAGTGAATGGCTGATGATGTCTTTCTAGAATAGGTGAAGAGAAATTAGAATGAGAAGGCTCACCTATGCTACGAAACCCATATGGAAGAACTGTAATGGCAGAATTGTGGCTCGGGAGAACGTGGGTGTCCAGAGGACGTGTTTCTAGCTTTTTGGTGTTTAAAACATGTTCATGAATTATTCAAGAAATAGTTTCTTAATTATCAAGTACTCATGTTGATAGTTTAATCATGTATGAGAAAACAAAACAAAACAAAACAAAACAAAACAACCCACTGGGAAGGGCTAGTTTGCACCGAAACGCCCCCAGCTGGAGGTGGGGTTCTATGAGGCTGTGGGACCTTTGTGACTTGGAGCCCTGCTGATAGGCATGGGGTGCAGGGGCAAACTTTGAGGGTGAGAGGTGGGCCTGGTGTCTAGTGCTGCTTTTTTCTGACTGCCAAACTAAATGGCCAGCTCCTCACTGTGCCTTCATGACCATGATGGACTCTCAAGTCATGAGCCAAATTACATCCTTCCCCCTCAAGGTGCTTCCTTCCGGCATGTAGTATTTAGAACTAAGCCAGCAATAGGACCATCAGTCTAGAGAAAGCACAAGTGAATTAAACAATGAAACCAGAACACAAGTCTCCATTAGTAACAAAAGGTTTGAGTACACTGGCAGAGAACAGGTGACTGTTTGAAGCTTTGCTGACAATCCAAAGACAAGAAGATAAAAAAGTACTTCCTGGTACTCTGACTCCGAGGATAAAGTCTAAAATACCTACAAAGAGCTGCATAACTGTGGGTCCTCCTTGTGGAAAGGCCAATCAGCACTGCTAGTGAATAAATAAAATATTAGGAACAAAATTAAAAGAAAACAAAAACTGTAAGAGGTTAGTGTTTAAGTACACTAAAGATTAAGATTGGATTCCAAAATGCTTTTTTTTTTCTTTACAGTGTGGGCATTTGAACTTTCTCTAAGAGCTTGGGGGTGGGGGAACAATTGATCAGGTCTCTTTTCAACTTAATGATTTTCATGATGACTTCCAGCAGCCCTCAAATGGAACTAATCTATTTACACTAATAAAGCTGAATCTATTCTGTACCAGAGAGTGGAACAGTAGAACAGCAACAACTGGCTGGGACGCAAATGCCACTCAAAGGCAACATTCTTCATTTTACTTAATTTGATCTGACAAAAACAATATGCTGTTGCTGCTATTCACATATCCTTGGGAAAACATAAAAAAGTTACTGGAAGCACTTTGGCCTAGCTGGGAAGATAATAAGTTTGGGCATCAGTGTAATTATCTCCAGCAAATAATTATACTGTGAGCAGCTGTGTCCAGTATGGCTTGACTGGGATTCCTGCAATCACACACCTATCAATAACTTTCATTTGCAACCCTGTTGACTCCTACAGTTCAGACCATCCCAGGCAGTTGCTTTACCAGCAATACCTGCATGCTGATTCCCATGGCGAGGTAGAGGAGTGAGCTGTGTGCCTCCCAGCCCACATCTTCTCCATAGAACTTCAGAATGTGACCTAACTTAGAAGAAGGTTCCTGACAGATGAAATTAAAGCTTGGGATAAAAACATACAAGATTAGTATGGGCTGTAAGCCTACTGAAAGTGTCCTTATGGGAGCCAGACAAATGACAAACAGAGGCATGGAAAAGCCTATATTAAGGAGGCAGAGACTAGAGTTATGCTTCTAGAGCAAGAACGGCAGTAACCTCCAGAAAGAGTCACCTCTAGAGCACTGGAAGAGTTGCAGCTTCTGGCCTCTAGAACAGTGACAGAGTAAACTAAAGTTTTACAATATGTGCAGTGGCCAGAGGCCTGAGGACAGCTTGCAGGAGTCACTTTGCTCATTAGGGTTCTAGAGATTGAACTCTGGCTTTCAGGCCTGGGAGCAAACACCCTTACCTACCAAGCCATTTTGCTAGCCCCACAGAATTGATTTCTTTTGTTTTAAATCAGTGACATTGTGTTAGCTTGCTTTGGCACCCCTAAGAAACAAACCCACTGGCTCTGATAGTCATGGACAGCACATGCTGTCAGTGATTTCCTCTAACCAGCAGAGGGGCCCCAGGAACAGGTAACCGGGGGAGCTACAGCAGCTGTTCTTGTGTGCTAACAGGCTATTGTATAAGGGAGATACCCTAGCTTGGGTGGGTGCTAAGAGTGAATGCAAGTTGGTTGGGAGAGGAAAGCAGCACAAAAATCCAGATGGAGATGGCAGGACGTGGAAGAGCCAGTGATAGAGGTCAGAGAGCCATAGAAGTGAGGGCTAAGGAGCAGGCAGGTATTGATTTAGCACGTTCTATGCTGAGACCCAGTCACATGTGGTATGAGGAAGGAGGTGGGGTATGCTCTACAGTCATTGACCTTAGCCATTATCAAGTTCCTAGGCCAAAATAGAATTTCTATATTGCTTGAAAAGAAATAGGTATAGAGAGGCTAAATAATTTGGTCATTGAAAAAAAGCTATCAAATGATATGGCTGAAATTCATTTGCATGTGATTCCAAAGCTTATGTATAAAGCTTGGTTCTCAATATAAAGCTGAACACCCTGTTAAAAACTAGATTAATGCCTCTGCAATGACTTTAGGTTCTCCCTCTCAGGGAAATAACTGATTCTAAGCAGCAGCAATCTTCAGAGAAGTGGTACCAATTCTGGCTAAATGCTGAGATCATGCAGGCATCTTTCAGGGAGTCCCTCGCTCCTGGCCAACTGATGGAGTGTGGGCAGTGGTGCTTTTAGGAAGCTTCCTGGGTGACATTAATGGGTCACGTTCCTGAGAATCACTTCTCGAGGCTGGCAGGTGGGCGTGGGAAGTGTGGCTGGCTGAGGAGGAGGTGAGAGTTTGCTGTTTGCAGGCAGACTGTAGCTATTTCACTTCTCAGAAGTGACTCTGGCAAACGCTGGGGCACTGAGGAACATGTAATATGCTTTTAACATTTCAAGACAGTGAGTGTATGCTGTTACTCACACAGCTTATGTTTGCTCCGTCAGTGACAGAGAATCTGAGCCTGAGGCTGAGCAGGAGTAGCTGCCTCTGTCTCATATTGTCCTTCCTGAGCCAGAAAACGTGGGCTCCTATCTTGGGAAAGCACTCTGTAAAATTCTGAAATGTGCTAGACTAGGAAACAGCTCCCCCCACTGTGGCAAATATTGTTTTTTTTTTTTTTTCAATGTCTGGATCAGTAAGAAACAATGTAGATTACTTCCTTACTGAGACTACAGTTGCTCACCACAAAGCTAAGCACACATAGCTTTAGGTCCTGGAACTCCTTACCCTCAAGCTGGGCCTGATGGCATTACAAGAGTGCTTCTTCCACTTTAGATTACATTGAAATCATGTGCAGGGCTATTTCAACAAAGGTATGAGGCTCAGGAATCTAATTCTCACAAGTTCCCTGGTGATGACAACACTCCAAGCTATGGGTCATATTTTGAGCTGCACTAGACTCGGGCATTGCTTTAAACACAAATACACAGTCATGCCAGATGGTGATACCACACTAGTGCAGGCTTAGCCAGAGGTCTGATGCTCTTGTCTAGAGATAGCTCTCCAGCTAGCAATAATGAAGAAACTTTATATGGACCACTGATTAGATGGCTGCCCATTCAGCAGTTTCATAGGCAAGGAATAAAAAACACGAAATACTGGTACTATCAGCTAAAACAGATGAATATAGAAACATCAAAGAATATGTTGATTACCAAACAACAGTATATAAGAGAATCAAAATTAAACCAGAGTTTAATCTCTTTATTCATGTCTACAAGCTGAACATCTCTGGACCACTTTAACGTTCACCTCAAATGAATGAGCTCCTAAGTCCATGTCCAGAATGTCAAGCATGAAGCCTCAAAACCATAATTCATAACATGGCTTAGGGCATCCTCAGATACCTCCTTAGTTTAACTTGATTCAACAAACTTAGAGTTGCAAGAGTTGAGGCCATTTTTGCAGAAAAAAATAGTGGCAACTTCTCAGACAGCTGGATAGTCAAACTGAGCCTGCCCTTACCTTGGAATATCAGAGGTCAAAGAACTGTAACATTCTAGTTTAGTAATGTGTAGGTTTTGAAATCTAAGATCAGGAATTCTGTACCATGAAGGGAAAAAATAGCCACATAAGCCCTTGTAGTGAGGAAAGCATCATTTGCACGCACTCATTCACTCATCCACGTATTAAATGTTGAATACTGGGCCAGCAGATGACTTGGGTTTGGGCTTGAGGACTCGCATGGTGGGAGGGGAGAACCAACTTTGGCAAGCTGTCCTCTGACCTCCACACATGCACCACGTGGCCCACGTGTGTGCAGACATCCACACTAATGACTAAAAATGTAAGAATACTTGTAAATATTACTAAATATTCTAGTTATTCTAGGTCTATTCTGGAACTAGAGATTCAGGAGAGAACCAATGGTAACAAGCATCCAAGCTCTCTGTCTATTGCAAATGCTTTATGGCTGAGGCAGATGTTCTTTTCCTTTGCTCTCTGGGAGGCAGTACCAGACAGTAACAACCTGGAGCAATGCTTCTCTAACGACGCTGACAGCCCAGCATCCCACAATCTGTTGTGAATGTATACTTTCATGAATACAATAAAAGTGAGTTACTAGAGAAAGAAATTCAATACCCAGAAATACAGAAGATGTAAGTCCCAATTTAGTAGATTCACAGACTGTCAAAGTGTTAAGCTGTCTAGATGTCCACTCTCAGATCTGTGTGTGGGGGCACAGAGGTAGCTGGGTAACTTGTAGACAACCATAATCCTCAGGCTGTGGTCTGCAAACTGTTGTGGAACACAGGGCTCAGAACTAGACTTCCTGGCTGTGAACTCGTCTTCCCTTTGCTAGCCAGAAGACTCAGGATAGATACTTTAGTTCCACTGTTTTCAGTTTCTTTGGCATGAGACCATCAAAGAAGTTCCTGTCGTACAATCAAAGCAATATAAGGCAGTACACAGGAAGCACCTGCTAGAGTGCCTGGCTCCTAGGCACTGCTAACATGCTGTTACCGTTACTGATACTTCTCCTTCTGCTGTGCTATGTCATTTGAGTGTCACCACTCACACAGCACTTCACCCATAAAGTGGAGCTTGTTCTTACCCGAGAGCAGCACAGCAGAGGGACCATGCCATGCTTCCTATAACTGAGAACTGTCCCCACCTGCGTCTCTCACATATTGCTCCCTTGCTAATATGTCTTATGTTCTCAGTTAATATGTCTAAGACCTACTTACTGTATTTTCTCAGATTAGCCACCTACAATAAGCTGGAAATAAAAATATCAAGTAGACATGGTGCTATCTTTAAAAAACAGAAAGTTTAGCATGAGAAATCATATTAAAGGATAATTTATAATTGTTATAAAGAAAGAGAAATTTTCAGGATAGAAAACTCCTATCTCAGAGAACAGCAGACAGGCTTAATAACCATACCCTTTAGTACTTCGCATCTTCAAAACCACACAATTCTGATGTATGCAGAAGGTAAGGCTATGACCATAGAACAAAGCAGGTATTTTAGCTGTGAGCAGACTTGGAAGCTAACAGTTGGAATGCCTTTGGTCTTAAGATTTACTCACTTATGTGCAATTATGTCTTGATGAGGTGAAAAAGAGAACAGGTAAAGTGGCGTTCATACCTGGCTCAGGCTGCAGTAACTGACTTAAAGGACAAAGGACACAGCTACTAATAAAAAATGGTGAGTGGCATGTTTGAGAGTGATCTGACAGGTGCATCATGGACTTCCTAGAAGTGACATTATGCTGGCAGTGTGCCTTGCCCAATATGGGCCAGATATGGCCATGGAGTTATGGGTTTCAATGTGTGCTTGTGACTTAGGCTCAATGATCATGTTCACAGATTGACTTGTAGCATAGTGTGCTCTCCCCCATCCTGTCCTTATTACATAGCGGGGCATTTCAGGATAACAGACACTGGGTGAGTTCCTGATAGAAAAGAGACTCATGGTCAGACAAAATCATAAAGCTTAACGAGCTTCTGTCACTGTTTCTCATTTTTCCCCATTTTGGGTTTAGTGACTATGTTCATCTAGCGACCCATCTATCCATGTGTGCAGTTGGTAACATATGTGAGTACTTCCGCTGCCAACATGTGCTAGGTTCTTGGAAACTTCCCTCCTAGTAGGAAATGGTAGAAGACAAGTTTGCAAAAGTGGGATCTGTGATAACTTCCAAGTTATCTGTGGTAACCTTTAAGATATCCGGGAGAAATGTTAAGAAAGAACTCCTACCCCTTGTACCTGCAGCACTCTAGAAAGCAGGCCCAAGGGCATGAGAATGGGTGAGCTGGCCCTGCCCCTCATCTGGGCAGTGGGAAAGCTGGCCCTGAGAGTGTAAAAGTGGGAAAGTTGGCCTCGCCCCTCTCCTGGCCAGTAGGAGAGATGGCCTTAAGGGAATGAGAGTGGGTGAGGTGGCGCTGTGCCTTGTTTGGGCAGCACAGTAGAGCTGGCCCGGGTGGCATAGGTGTGACCATTGGAGAGCTGGCCCAGCCCCGAGCTGGGACAGTGTTAGAGATATGGCCCTGGTGGCATGGGTGCAGGAGCACTGACCAATATTATGATTTCTAGAGAACCTATCCAGCCTCTTCCTGGTTGCCACAAGCAGGAGAGCTAGTCCCACCCCTCTCCTGGGCAAAGAGGGAGAACTTGGCCCTAGTGGCATGGAGGAAGGAGAGTTGGTGGGATAAACAATACAGTCATTATCCAGGCCCAGACTTGGGCTCTGAGTTGGCCCACCCCAACATTTACTCCACCTATGAACTTCTGGAGCACATGAAGGGGCTCGACCTACAGCCCCAATGTTGTATCATCTCCTTGACACCAGACAACAACAGGGTATCTGAGAGGAGCCCTGGTCAGGATCCAGTATTGATAGTGTAGCAGAAGCCAGAGGCCTAGAACCACACCAATAACTTATCGCAATGAACATTTACAAGTAAAGCTGTTTGGCTAAAAGGGTATACTGTGTGACACACCCCAGCTTCCACAGTGAGATTTTTCTCTTTTTTGTTGTTTTTCTTTTTCTTTGGGGGGGGGTTTGCAAGGGAAGAAGGCAGATGTGGAGGGACAGGGAGATGAGTGGGATTGGAATGCATTATGTGAAATTCACAAAGAATAAACCAGAAGTTTAAAAAAAAGGGAAGGAAAAATCCAGTGTTGGGCTTGGGAGTACAGCTCAGTGGTGGATTGTTGGCCTTGCAAATGCAAAGTCTGGAGTTCAATTTGAGGTAGAAACAAACTAGCAAGCAAGCAAACAGCAAATACTGAAGTAATGGTCAAAGGAAAAGTTTTTGGTATTATTATTATTATTGTTGTTGTTGTTGTTGTTGTTATTATTGTAACTTTCTTGATCCTGATATAAAGTGCTCCATTCAGGAAATTCAAATAAAGACAGATTAATGAAGAGATAACTTACAGAAGTATGGTCAGTGTTGACAGAAGAAAGTAGGGATGTTGCGGAAACAGAGACTAGGAATAGCAGAAAGCTGAAGTCAAGGAGTGAGGAGAAGAAACTGTTGTCAGGGCCCAGAGAGTGCTAGAGCTACAGCTACTGAGGAAGCGTCATCATCCAAAAGAGGGGAAGGAAAAATCCAGCCTTTCTTCTCTAACCTCCTGGCTCCTGCTGGTAATTGCTCCCAGTAGAGCCCACTTGGCAAGATGGCCTAGATGGCCTTAGTGGCCATCCTTAGTCCATAGGGGTTGGCCTCGGCATTGAAAATACATGGGGAAGGAGAAGGGAAGAAAGGGAAAAATCAGGACAAGGGACCTGGATAGGTAGAACTCTGAAATAGCATCCAGTTGACAGGAGACTTTCATTAAAATACAGGCAGGTCTCATCAGAGGAACAGCAATCCAGAAGGGACAGTGAACACTGAACGCACAGCTGCGGCACCCCGTCACTGCACTCCTCACTGCATGTCTAACA
>OU015744.1:87071563-87100242 GCA_907169655.1 Acomys percivali
TGCACTCCTCACTGCATGTCTAACACAGCATGAACACACAGCTGTGGCACCCCGTCACTGCACGCATCACTACATGACAGTACACATGAACTTCTCCTCATGATGCTTCCAGTTCATCTTTCTGATATCACAGAGTTTGCTCACAGACACCCCCCTGAGAAAGTTCTAGCATGTCTCTTAATTCCAATGCACACTTTCCTTAGTCAGGTAGCACAGCCAACGAAACTACTGAAGCAAGTATTACCTCTCCATGTGGAAGAATTCAAGCCTTTTACACCCTGAGTCCCTCATACTGTGGGACTTAGACTTACGGAACAGTGTGTTGTGTTCACTGTTCTTTTCCTGAGACAACAACACAACAGGCTGGTCTCAAAGTCACATAGAGTCACCTGCCTCTGGTGTGAATCTATCACACCTCAAGGTGTGAGCTGCCACACCTACTTACTGTTCTTTTTGAATCAAAACTAATGTAATTGTCAAAGTATATACTCATAACTCGAACTCATGATTTTTCCCCTTTCCTATTCATTATCTCGTCATAAGCAAAAATGTATAGCACAGGCCTATGAAATGAAAGTATCTACTGTCAGATAATTTCCACTGCCCAGGAATCATATGTTCAAGTAAAATGTTTGATATTAACAAGATCGTAACTTGAATTAAATAATCTGACTTTTAACACCAGTTTACTGGTTTAAATTCTCTGAGCTAGTCTAGTTATTTATAACTAGAAATGGCTCAGAGAACTGTCTTCCCGCTGGTAACTGAGGTTATATAAGCTACCTAATTTCCTTTCTGCTAATCCTTCCTACTCTGGGATGTATTCACCAGTAGAAAAACAATTCTTTCAAGGACAAACTCTAGCCAAACAGTAAAGAGTTGCCTGAATGACAATGAGACTCACCATCTCCCACAGTCAAACTTTTTTTTTATTCCCTTCACGATCTTCGGAATTTCCATTATCCAAACTATATCAGACCTAAATTTCCCTAGTGTCTATTTAATTTATTTCTTTTTGTTTTGTCCCTGTTGAATATGAAACCAGATGGTAATTCTTCTTCTTTCTAAAGTTATGACTCTTGCCAAGTCATAAATGGTGATTAAAAACAGTACTTTAGGGGCTTGGAGAGATAGTTCACTGGTTAAGTTCACTGGCTGGTCTTCGGGAGGACCTCTGTTTGATGCTCGACACCCATATCATATGGCTTGCGTTTGTTTTAAGAGATCCAACATCCTCTCCTGGCTTCTGCAGGCACCAGGCACACAAGTGATACACAGATGTGCACATATGCAAAATACACTTTAAAAAGTTAGGAAAGGATGTTGGTACTCCTTCTTACCTGGAGAAGAGGCCTCTGCACCCCCAGAACCTTCATGGTGTCGGCGTTAGCAAGGATCTTCAAAGGGTCAGATGTGTTAGTGACTCCTTCAATCTCCTTGTTGATCTCAGCCAAGACCTGATTGAGGAAGATGTTTTTGATATAAATGGTGAGGAACTCTCGAAGAGAGCACTGTTTGGCAGGGCCAAGTCCAAGGGCATGTTCAATCTCCTGAATAAATCTGGAAGACAAACAGGGTAAAAAAGGTGGTTAAATAGATCAGAAAAACATAAATATGACACCACACACATCAGTATCTGTGGGTTCAGGCTGTTTCCATGGAGATAGCAAGGTCATCATTTCATCTCAATACAAGTCTTAATTTTTTAAAGCATAAGTTATTTCACTAATTAAATGAAATAGAATGGAACAGAAAAGCATGGCTTCTTCTGTGTGGGGTGTAACAAAATACTTTGGTTAATTCTCAAAAGAAGTAAGACTATAGGAGTCAAAGGAAAAGTATGATAAACAGAAAACAAAATTATAGGACAAATTAAAGAATGTACCCACAAGTACCACACACTTCTCATTGGAATTGCTTCTATCTAGTGTGGGGGCATGAGAGTATCTTTCATTTACAATGATTCTGAGTGTGCTGGCTAAGAAAAGGGAAGAATAGGGATGGAAGACAAAAGAGATTTTCACCTTTATTTTTAATGTTTTATTTCCCTTATTCAAGCATTTAAAGTATATGTGCCAGAATGTTAACAGCTGTCCTAACTCACAGATGAATATATATTATTGTTTGCACTATTCTATAGCGGCAGCCTTGCTTTCAATGGTTTAATACATACAAATTTAATTTACTATAGTTCACTTAAATAACATCAGCCCCCAACCACACAGCTTACATCTTAGAGAATCACAGTACAGTTAGCACCATGCATTCGGTGTAACCACATAAAGCCAAACTATGATGCTGCCCCTTCAGAAGCAGAGTATGAACAACTGCTGTGCGCTGCAGTCACGGAACAATCACTTCTTTCCAGTCTATTGCAAATGGTTATTGTTCGCCATCTATTCAGTTCTTGTACAGATGATGTGGTTGTTTTCTCCTTGTCACCAAGTGAAAAGGCCGTGTGGCATTTTATAAAAAACAGATAGCCCAAATAGTTGGCTAATACAGATAAAATACAGGAACAAAACCACATGAGATGATACCGGAAGTGGAATAGAACAGAATATAAATCATGTTATAGAAGAAACACATGACCATGACAATTTTGACACTGCCATTTCAGAAACACAAGCAACCAAAATAAAACTTCTCAGTATAAACTCAGAAATTGGTTGTGATAGGAGGGAGGGCAAGGATAAAGAGTGATGGGTCATCATAGCAAGCCATGCTGGGAACTCCTGGAGGTGTTTTATAGCCATGGGAAAAATAAAGATAAACTGCTCACAATTGACTAAAGTGTAGAAGCACAAAAGTTTGCCAAGCACAGAAAAGATACACATACGGATCCACAAAGTACTCGGTATGACGCCAGAAGCACCATTCAAGTACAGTTTGATATTTTTAAATCACTTTATCCGTATTTCCAAGGTTCCAGTTACTAAATACATTTTAGACTGTAGTTTCCTTGCTTTTCATTTCTACATATGTTTAAAACTGGCAGTAAGAGCTTTTAATGTTTTGACAGAACTCTCTAGAAGACACAAACTAATTAAGAATAGCTTGCATTGTTTTCCTACATGGTCATTTTTACAGTTCCACAATGTTATGCAAAGCAAGGGCTGCTTGTAATGTTTGCTAAGAAGAGAGGGGGAAAAGAGTCAAGACAAAAGAAGAAGAGATAGCTAGAAAAGCACATTTTTAACTTGTATCACAAATGCTGTCTAGAAACAATATGAAAAACCCAGTCCTTAGTAGAAAAGTGGTCAAAGCCAGGAGTAATTTAGAGTAAAAAAAAAAAAAAAAAAAAAAAAGCAATGTTCAGTAAACACAGAAAAAAAATCTCAAGTTCATCATAAGATAAAGGCAAAATAAAGTACCTTGGTATTCCAATCTTTGAACCTATGTGACTGGCTAAATTCTAAAGGTTTGAGAGCATAGTGTGTTAGTGTGAGTGTGGGAAAGGAGACAGACTAACATGAGGAAAGGCAGCACAGTGTGTAGAAAGCAGGTTGTAGTATTATCCAAAACTACACATGGATTTCCTTTTCACCCAGAAACGCCACTATTGGGAAATATTTCCAAAAGCTAAGGACAGGAAATAACCTTAAAGTTGATCAATTAGGTAAATGAGGGAACTGTGGCGCACCACATGCTGGAATGTTGTGTACCACTCTCTGCCCTCCAAATAAGCAAGTTTTGGATACACAGATATGAAAAGTTCCCCACTCACAAGGGTGAGTTAAAGGAAGTGACAATGTGTACTTAGTAGCATGTAAGAATTATATATTCCCATTGTATACTTTAGCATGGAGTCTCACAAAATCCCAATAGATACCTGGAGGAGATGGGATGGAGCTGAAGTTTGGGACTAGGAATGAGAATTTTCAATGGTTACTTAAAAAAACCTTTTTTTGATTCTTCCCCCTGGCAGGGTGCCTTATCAGGCTACAGAGGAAGAGGTCGTCCTGATGAGACTTAGTAGGCTGGGGTCAGTTGGTAGGGGAGAAGAGTTTCTCTCTCTCTGTCTCTCTGTCTCTCTGTCTCTCTGTCTCTCTCTCTGTCTCTGTCTCTGTCTCTGTCTCTCTCTCTCTCTCTCTCTCTCTCTCTCTCTCTCTCTCTGGAATAGGGGAGAGGAATAGGAGGGAAGAGGGAGGGAAGGTAGGATCTGGAGGAGAGGAGGGATGGAGATGAGGGTGGGGCTACAACTGATGTGTAAAGTGAATAAATTTTAAAAAATAAATTTTAAATTTTAAATGTTTATTACAAACTGAAGGGTTAGCTACCTAGATTAAAATTAAATTGGAAAATTTAAAAATTGCCTACATATATCACAGACTAAACTTTGAAAATTAGTTTCTAATTAGACCACATTTAATTTTTAATTGTTTAAATTTTTTGCTTAACCTATAATTTACTCAATAAATGATCACACTAAAGATAATCCTAAATATTATGCTACTCCATTGATTGTGCTCCACCCTCCCAGCTCTCTTTCTCCACCCACCTATGTGTATATGTGTGTGCATGTTATAATGCTAGGAAGTAAATAATGGAAATAGTGACCCAAAGAGATGGTGAGTGGTAAAGGCTGGTAAAGTGAGAGAAAAAAATAGTTAACTATAGCTATAATTTTAAGACCTCACAATTCCGTATTGTCCCTCTAACTCCTTCTGACTCTGTGGGACTTGTAGAGGAACCCTACCAGGGCATTCTGGTCCTCTCAGGCAGCCTCCAGAGGAAACTGTTGCTGCTCATCTGCAAAGGAGCAGACGAGAAAAGCTCCTTTTATCAGAATCCCATTCATTTTCTCTGGAGGGACTAGAAAAATGTTTCTTGCCTTTTCTTTTCAAAATCTTATTAACTGTACAAACAATCTTTTTACTAGTCAGCCTGTTCTCAGAAATCTTAAATTATCCACGTTTTCTTTCTCTCGTAATCTAATTGTCCTTGGTGTCCCTAAACCATGAGATGGCTTCAAGCAGCTCTGGCAGGGGCCCCCATCACTTTCAGGGAGCCATCACGCTTGAGCACAACCACTCCTTCCCTACAGCACACACATCCGTCTCCAATGCCACATCCAGGTGGATGCTGCCATTCTTAACTCTGGGGAACCCAATCAACATGTTTCCAATCTGCTCTCAGAGCTTTAGGGCAGAAAGCATGAAACATGGGAGAATGAAAGAAAAACATGGGAGAATGAAAGAAAAATTAAGACTACTTCAGACCCTTCTTTCTATTAAAGATGAGTCTGGGAGGAATGGTGGCTACCAGGGTTGGGGGTGGCAGTGGGGACATTTTCATCAGAGAATACCATGTTCAGTCAGACATGAGAAATAAACTCAGGAGATCTACCATATAAGCTGGAGAACAAAGTTAATACTTGGTATACAATGAAGCACACAATAAGATTTTAAGTATTTTTTACACAAAATAAACAGGTGAAGGGTAATAGCATGTGTTTAATTTGGGTTGGCCATTCTATATCATGTTATATATCTTAATATTCATACATTTAAGAAATTAAAAATATGCAAAGACATGGGCAAGCTGTGCTTGTTTTGGCAAGACTGACGTGGAGAGGCACTGCTTCTACATGCGGTGAGTGCTGGCTAAGTGTGGCAGCTGCTCTAACAGTAATGTTCCTGCTGTGTGAGTGTGAGTGAGCACGGAGATTCTCTAGCAGGACACACAACTAATTATGTCAATATTCTGAATGCATCAGAAACAAACAAACAAACAAACAAGTACAGGGATGCCCAAAAGCCTCCATGCAGCTGGAAGTGTGAAATGCTCCCTATGTACCTACATGGACACGGAGTAGACTCTTGGGAGAAATACACTGAACAAGATACAGAAAAAGGAACATATTTTTTGATCTAAACCCATGGTTTTTGAAACTAGGACTCAATTTGCTTGATAAACAGTGTTCTCCCATCCAAAAGTTTGGATTAGAGGTCCCAATGAACAATTAAAAATCAGAAGAAAGTTCATCTCTCATCCCCACCACTCCAGTGTCAACTGGTTCCTCTTTGTGAAAGGGCATTCAGTAAGTCAGTTCTTGCTCTGCCTTCCTTTTGGGCAATATGGCAATTCACACAAGCTTCCTCTTCCCTCTCACAGAGAATCATAAATTCATCCTGTCATGCTAATAAACACATTATTAAATCAAATATATGTTAAGGAACATTAATCTAGGTTTTATTATAGATACCCCACAGTGAACATCTTCTTTCTACTGCTGGTGAGCTACTCCAACAAGTACAAATATTTTTAAATTTTTAAAAGATTTATTCATTTATTTATTTATTACGTATACAGTGCTCTGTCTGCACATACACCTACAGGCCAGAAGAGGGCATCAGATCACATTATGGATGGTTGTGAGCGACCATGTGGTTTTTGGGACTTGAGCTCAGGACCTCTGGAGGAACAGTCAGCACCCTTAACCTCTGAGTCATCTCTCCAGCCCCAAGTACAAATATTTTAAGTAGCTTCTGATATTTTTTTGTGGGCAAGTTTGTATTTTATTTCCTGTTCCCTTTTGCCCCCAAATTCCCATAACACATTGCCTGTTTTGCTTGTTTGTTTTTCCTACCCATAATCATTTTTAAAATGGTCTGTTGAATGTGAGGCAAGAGGGAGAGAGAGGTATAGAGGAGAATCATCAAAAAGCCCCGTCTTTGCGACAAGGCTCCTCCTCAGCGCTATGGGAGTAAGAAAACACCGAGTATTGGATATTGTCAAGAAAATTCCAGGAGGAATGAAACCACTTTACTTCAGAGTTAAGCCAGAACAGATGGGACCCTGCGGAAGGGCTGTTAGCTAATCTCTGGATGTGCTGTCACATCGGGGGTTGCCCAGACCTTCCAGTGATGAGCAGGCAAACACAAGCAACACGTGCATCTGTGCATGGGAAAGGAGACAGTGAGAATCAAAGGAAAGTATCTACATAATGCTGTGTGTGTGGAGTATCTAATTACAGGGTTTTGAAGACTGTTCTCCAAATAAGCCTCCTCAACAGAGGGTGTAAAGCAGTGTAAACCATAAAGCAAAGGATGAGCCACATGACTAATTTTTACTGCAAGTTTAAAACATGAGTCTTATCCCCTAAGTCTAGTGTTGATAGTTGTGCATTTATAAATATTAAACTGGATATTTTCATTTCATATTATTATTGAGGGGGACTTGAAAAATCTCTGTATTCATACATTTTAACATATTTTTTAAACGAGGGTTTTTTGTAGCAAGTTATTTGTTCTCTGGAATGTACAAATGAGCATTCACTACCTACATTTCAACCATCATTTTTGAATTTTTTTATCTTGATGTGGTTCCTATCCAGGGACTTTGTAAACTAGCTAAAATTTTAATCAATCATCCCAAGCCCCTTGCTAAGCCTAGACTCCTTGTCACAAATTGTATTTTATTGAAAAGCATCATTGTTTTCATCTAAACCAAAGAACTGTGGCTGGTACCAGCTAGACATACCATCAAACACACAGCGTCTATACCTACTGCAGGCATGCAACGGGAACAGCAAACTTTATCTGAATGAAAAATAGCTGCTTGACATAGATGTTTATTAGGATAAGGTCTATTCAAAATCCTTACTGTGCTTCATTTGTATGGGAAAAAGAAATCAACCTAGAACCCAAATAGAGTCAAGGACTCTATTCCCAGACACGAGCTCGTCCTTGTACAAAGAGCTGAGAGCAGTTAGTTATACGACACAGCCACATGGGACTGTGGAATCTAATCCAACTAAGGCCGTGAGAAGTGCTGGAAACAATTTGGTCTGCACAAAAAGGGCACACAGCACACACGGCCTCCTTAAGACATGTTTGTATGCACTTGATATCTCTCACATTGACATTTAAGGCAAAGCAAAGTGCAAGACAACGGAGTGATGAAGGCTCAGCAGAACTGGTATGAGATACCGCCAACTTACTTGTATTATCTAAGTCAAAAAAGATCGTTTAGAAATGATTTACAAGGGACTCATTCAGAAACAGCAGCAACAGGCATATTTAAGGCCATAAATCAGTGGAACATGAAAACTGAAGAAAAATCCATAAAGGTTAATGCACACTGGAGCACATTTGCCTCTTAATTCATGGGAGTGAGCCACTGGCACACTGGGGAGAGGCTCTCCCTCAATAGTCCGTAATTGCTCATGCTGAGGCTAACTACGAGCTGTGCCTTTTGTATATAAAGATTTTCTGGGGGAAAAGTACAAAATAAGCTCATCATCGCAGAGACCAATCGTGTCCTCGGCTTGTGCCCCTAGGAGACAATTTGCTGAGCTAATGAAATCAGAAGGGGTTTGGGTGCTCTTATTTGTGATGAGTGAGAGTCAAGCCTGAGACTTGAGGAGAAGCGAGGCAACAATCACCATGGAACAAGAGAAAAGAGTGTTACCTGTGAAATTTGGACTCTGCAGGCTTACAAACAAATTTAACTTTCAAAAGTCTTGCCATGAGTGTATTGCAAATGATTTGAGACTGTTTAAGTGCTCCCTCCAGACTGAAAAGCACTCTAGGAAAAATGAAGTAAGCCTCTTTAAAATGACAGCTGTTAAAACTTTTAAGCATATAATTTAGAAATTGAAGAGAGACTTAAACTCTAGCCCTTAAAATAAAACAATCTTTCTTTAACCCCTCAAGATGCAAATAAATAAGTCAATAATATGGGCTATTGAACCAAGCTCAAAGGCAAGATGGTAATCTCTCTATTCTGATAGGGTTGAATTTTGTTTTATTGCTTCAACATACTTTACTTAAGTTAAATACCTTCTTATGTTATTATATAAAAGATAAAGCTGTCAAAAATTTCCACAAAGAATCTAGCAGAAGCAGCCGACCACGTGGCCTGGAAATGTGAGTGCATCAGAGCTAATGCACTCTTTTCTGGTGCTGGAACTCAGTGGCCTTCAGACACAGTAACACAAAACACAGGGGAACATGGCCAACATTGTACCTGTTGCTACATCTGTAGGAGCAGTATTAATAACTGTTTGTAGGGCAGAGCTCTTACCATATCTGGCTCAAAGAGCTCTATAAGGACTCTTCAATGTAAATGTCAAAGGCATCCTAGGAAGACTGAACTATTATTATTTTTTTTTAAATTTATTTATTTATTATTATGTATCCAGTGTTCTGCCTGCGTGTACACCTGTAGGCCAGAAGAGGGCATCATATCACATTACAGATGGCTCTGAACCACACCATGTGGTTGCTGGGAACTGAACTCAGGATCTTTGGAAGAGCAGGCAGCACTCTTAACCACTGAGCCATCTCTCTAGCTAACTGAACTGTTATTGTCTCCATTTTCATCGGATGGCATTGAGGTACCACACACAGGTAGTGATATGTGTAATCACTGTGCTTTGGGTCACAGTGTCCTTGGGATGCTGCAGAGAAGAACAGTGGGATGGCATCACACACTTAGGTACTTTCTCAAGATCAAACAGGGGGTAAGTGATAGGGCTAGAACTGGCCCTAGACAGTGCGGCTTTAGAGACCACGTTGGACTTAAGTCTCTTCTAACACTCCTGTAATTCTCAGACACTCAGCCCTAGGGTCAGGATACCTGAGGTGGGCTATCTGTAGTTACAGGCACACACTGAAGTCTAAAGTGTGTGATAAGAAGTGGAGAGAAAAGATTATATGATTACATATAGTGTCCCAGTAAGAATATTTTAATAAACCAAGAATAAATATTTATGTTAAAATATAGTAAATCTTATCTTCAGCTTAAACTGTTGGTCCCTGACCACCTGTTAGGTTCTTTCGGCTGGATCTCCTCCTGATAACTCAAATTGTGCCTCACCTAGAAGAACTCTTTACCGCTGAGTTCCCACTGCTTTTGCAGTTCTCTCCCACGATCTCCATATTGATACCTTTATTAACACAATCACCCTGGTCGAGCTTAAAAATCATCTATCACTTTCTCCTAGCCTTCCTATTTATGCAAGAAACTTTCTGTTCAGTGTTCACATATGTTTGTTTGCTCACCATTTTGTTTATTTGGGCAATATATGTGGAATGTGTATATTAAGCTACCCCTGGCTCTAGATGCTAAAGTAAGCACAGTGATAAAGCAGGCTCCCTGTGCCTCACTCACATAGCGTTTAGCACGGATGGTACCAGCTCAACTAGTTCAAGGGTGGAGCTCAGGCAGACATTCCTGTTCCTCCATTACTAAGACTCATAACTTAATTCCGCTCCTTGTTAAATGAGACGATGCAGATAAATGGTAAGAAGTTGGTATAATCTCACTTATTTCCCTGGCTTCCCTGATACAATCTCCTAAGTGATTTTTCTATTTTTCTGAACATTGCTTTCTTCAGTTTGTCATCCTAATTTCATGAAAGGACAGAATATAAAGGCACTTACAAGTTTGTAATGTGCCCTGCTCTCCCTTGTCCCCAGGTCACTGCACAGGCGTGCCTGTTTACCTGAGCACTGTCCCTCGGCCATTTCATGACGCTGCGTGCCCACAGCTAAAAGCTTCGGTGTCACTTCTCCATGTGCCTGTGCTGACTGTCCTGTTCCTATGCTACCACACGCTGCACTCCACCTACTCGCACTCTGGGTGAGGAGACCTCACCCTGCTGGTCAGGTGACATTCTGTATTTGCTGTAGGGAGTTTGGTACTTATAGGTAAGTATACCCACACAAGAGTAAGCCTAGCGCTTTTTCGCACGTCATCCACGCAGTATTATCAGTGTGCTCTAAATCTTCCAAGTTTTGACAGAGCAGCTAGACTGGAGGTTTACAAACTTGTCTGTCTTTCTTTCTTCTTTCTTTCTTTCTTTCTTTCTTTCTTTCTTTCTTTCTTTCTTTCTTTCTTTCTTTCTTTCTTTCTTTCTTTCTTTCTTTCCTGCAGCCTTTAGTTAAGGAGTGATTCAAAATATGGAATGTCCCCTGGCCTCTAAGTTACTTGACCTCAGTGGTACAATACCTAATTCGTTACTTCACAGTACTCCACATTTTTCTACCTGTTATCTTCTCTCTGCTAACACAATAAGCTCCTTCTGAGCATAAAAACTGTATTTTATGTATCTCTGAATCATGTCTGAAACATAAATTAATTAAGCAGTGCACGGTTAATAAATATTCTAATAAATAATACTACTGAATTATTATTATAGCTTATTTAGTCTTAGTTATTAAGGGCTGTGACTTTTTAAAGTGGTCACTATGCTTGGGTTATTTTAATGTTTTCTTTTACAGATTACAATGGTTAGATAAACAAGATGAAAAGAGAATTGAGGTGGTGTAAGAAAGTAAAATAGATGACATATGCATTATGTTAAATGTATCAAAATGAGGCACTTAGAGACAAATTATCAGTATATTAAAATCGAGTCTTGCTTGCTCATGTGAAGCTCAGTGAATTTGGCCTGACCTAAGCACCACTCAGGTATCAGTAATAGAAATCAATATTGGAAATAATACTGGAAATTTATCATGTATTTAAAAAAAGATGTGTGTGCCTGCTGCAACAAAGCTGTTGCACATATGAACTCATAGCTGTAACTGAATGCGCAAGACGTGCATAAGATCAAACCATCCAAAATTCTATCATGGATGGGGCACGAGTAAATGAAGTACTACCCTGAGTTCCTCAAGGAGCTGCCAGTAATTGATGGGTGACGGTGGGGGAGAGGCAGCTTTCATCAAGGATGTGTCCCCTGAAAGAGTGCCTATCCCAGTGGCTGGCTCTACACGCATGTGCACACTGGCAGCACTAAGTGTCTACAGCCGGTAAAGAAAGATGCACACGAGGTTCCCAGCAATGGGAACAGTTGAAGGGAGGGAATAGGGACTGGATGTGGTCAAAGGACATTACCTGTATGCTTGAAATTCTCAAACAATTTAAAATTAAAAAAGAAAACCATTTTCTGGATGAGACTGACAGTCTACTTGGTTCTCTTTCAGTGTTTCTTAACAGGATGGGTTTTATTGTGCATCGTAAATGAATGCCTAGGAAGGCTCAGCTTGAATTATCTCTAATGAGCCTATTTGGCAGCTAGCCTTGTTCCATGATCTTAGCTTAGATCATGTTTTCCCATTCTACGTTTACTATTACTTGATTAACTGCCAACCTTAATGCGCAGCAATCTAAGAAAAAAGTACCCGCAAAATAATGTGTTATCCTCAGCAAACAATTATGAGATGAGCCCAGACATACAGCATTGATTGGATCCTGAGTCTTAAGCTCTTCTACCTTTCTTTGTCTTGTTTTATTTGAATATTTGGTTATTTCAACTCACCCATGATCATCCTTTCATCCCACTGTCCCATGTGCACTTTTCCAGGGCGATATGCTTTTAATGAGGCATCATGCAAAAATTCTCACAAACCCGTCATTCTACAGTGTATAAAGTCCTTCTCATACTTATTTCAGGTAGTCCCGTTCTATTTGGAAAAAAAGCATTTTCCAGGATCACTTTTAACCATGCATTATTCTCTCAGAGTTTCAACACAACACAAGGAGCCTGTACAGCACTTATCTAGGATTAAAAGTGAAGTAACCTGAGTATTTAAGGTGTCTTATCCAGTGTTCCATCCTTTCCCCTTCTAGAGGCATTAGCAAGCCCTTGATTTTTTAAAAAACTTAATTTATTCAGATTACAATTAAATTGTTATCCCATCACTTGTATCCACCCGTTCCTCCCACCATCCCACCCCCACCCTACTCCCCCCCAAAGGTCTATGTCCGAGGGGGACCTCCTCCCCCATTACATGGTCATAGGCTATGAAGTCTCATCCTCGCAAGCCCTTGCTTTACAGTTTCATGAATGTGTCTATTACTAGTCAGGAACCAAGAACTTTTACTATTCCTTTAGGCCCATTTCCTTCAAGTTCTCCTTAGTAAGTCAGATTTTAAAATTCGGCTCACAAAACCAAGGTGTAGAAAAGAGCAAATTATCACGCCTGTATATCGTCAGAAAGAAGAGGGTCCCCTGCCTGCCTGAGGATCTGCAGGTAGATATGTACCTATAAACCGCATTTCCAAAAAACCAAACAAAAATAAAAACAAAACACCCACAAGATCTTATAAAAGAATATTGATGGCCATATTATCAATTCCCACAGAATCAACAATGTCCCATATTATATGGCGATAGCTACTAAAGCACAGAACAGATGACACAGCTGTGCAACAGTTATTGTCTATAATCAAATGACTCTGCTCAGTGTCTTACACTTTTGGGCTGAGTGTTGCTACTAACTGGAACTGAATATATACGAGATAGCAAGTCTATAAAGATTGCTTTGACCAAAAACAAACAAACAAACAAAAAACCAAAGTCACTTGATTTCATCTGTTTTCAAAGGAATGAGGAAAATTTAAGCAATATAAACATTTATCTTGATTTAAAAAGTTACTTGGTCTCATGTGAAATTTGTGAAATAATTTCTAGTAATTAAATGGGCAATGAGTCTGCCTTTGATACAGTTTACTTATAAGCATAATAATAAACATAAAACTTCACTTTTTCAGGTGAACAATGAAAAATTATGGCCACAGGCATGATAGACATAAGCTTGAAACAGTTCTGCATTTACTATCCATGCAGTCAGCTCCACAAAGTGTTTTTATGCCAGTGCTCACAAACATGCTTTTTTTAAAAGAAAAAACTGATACAATAAACTGGTTTGTGCAAGAAGTAGTTGATATATCTTCTTTATTTTTAAAATATATGCAGTGGTATCCATTTTACTAATTTAGAACAATTCTTGGCAATAACCACTCACAGGAGATTCTGGTAGTATAAATAACTGCAATCTTGATGGCAAATTTCCCTAAGACATAACTAAGTAACTGAACTATTACTTGCTGATTATGACTACACTGTATTCCAGGGGATAGAGATGCCAGGTCCTGCAAGGCACGCAGAAATGATTATCTTCCATACACACAGTGTACACCAGTGCTTATTGTAGACTTTTACATAATTCAATTCATTCTGCTTTGGGGCTATTTTGACATTGAAAATTATTACCATTTTACACAATACAACCTGCAGTTCAAATAAGCAACTTGTTGGAGTTCACATGGCTATCCATCTTTAAGATTCTTGTCTTGAACCCAGTTTAGCTTCTAAGTAGCCTATCATTCTTTTTTCCTTACCACACCCTAAAAATGCAGAAATACAGAGAAATGTAATGCTTGGTCTCTGATACAGACATTCTAGAAAAATCCTCCAACAGTAGGAGACATGAAATGTTATTTTTTTACAACCAAGTTACAGATATTTGATCATATTAGATATTTTTGTTTGCACTACTAAATTTTTGGTGATCAGTGCATACATTTTGTTGGGACAGAGGGCAAGATATGTACATAAAAGGCACAGTGTGTCAAGATTGGGAAGTCCTGGAATCAAGTTTTATAGCAAAGCTTCAGGAACATGCACAGCATGACATGAGTGACATACACAGGCCCAGAAGGTGTGAGAGCTGTGGCCAACACTGAGAATGGATAGTCCAGCTTCTTTAGGCCAAGCACGGAAGTCCAGTGTTACGTTTTCCAATGGCAAAAGTGAAAGAGTAATTAGTATGTGGCTATCTCTTTATCCTAGCCAAGCATTTCCCCTAATAGCACAATTACCCTGCTAATGAGATTAAATTTGGTTTAACTAGAGGATTAGTTTACTGCAGAGCCCCCATGGACTCTGGTTCCCACAGGATCCATAGCTCTGTTGATGCACCCACCTCGCATGCATTTAGTATTGAAAGCCAGACGTAAGAACTGGGCCTGCACAGTAGTGGAGAAACACAAGGGCTTTTGTTTATATTGAAAAAGAGCCTCATTTAGTCAATCTGAATCTTCCTAATACCCAGTGAAATATTTATTAATGAGCATCAGCACAGCAAGCCAGGGAGTCTTATTTGCATTAATTTCAACCATAAATAATTGAAGGTAGATTTCATTCCTTAAGTCGGAGCTTCAGGAAAGTCTTCAGCATGCTGAATGAAAGAGGCCATTAGTGAGATGAAATGTATTAGAAGCTGGGGGTGGCAGATGATTTCACTCAGTCTTAGACTATGTGCAGCATTTCTCAATTATACATAATTCATTACCCTGCTCTGTTCACCTCAGTAGAGGAGGCAGAATGAGACACTGGCAGTTTTTCCTCATTTCTCCAGGTCAGGGTTGTAAGGAGCCTGTGGCAGGCAATGCCATTCATCAGGTGGGGCCAAAAATTGGTTGTGAGATTAGAGTACACTGTTACCCATGTGTTCACTGTGCTTACTGTGAGGCATGACCAGATACCACAATGCAGACAGGAAACCTGCTCCCCGAGAGCTCAGGCTACAAGCGTGCTGAACTAAAACAGTTAAAATAAAATCAAATAGAAGGGTTATAGACAAATTGGGGGTGAAAGAGAACAGGGGCATCAGAACAAGGAGACTTGGATGTGAAAGGAAATAGTAGAGTGCATTACAGCTATCAAGGACAAATTGCCATGTACTAATTATGCATGATATAATTTTAATAATCATATACTTTTATTTCACACACGTATGGCAGTGTGCTGGAGTCTGAAACTTTTTTTTTTTTAACCATAGGATGTAATGAAGGGAAAATGTCCCCACCTCACTGACCACAGAGAAAAGAACTAAGAATCACACAGGGGAGGTGCAGTGGTGAGGCCTGCTCTGTAATTCATGTGCGCAGGTCACGGCCATTCTGAACACCAGGTTCTTTGAGGGAAGGATGTGGGTGCGATTCACTACTCTGTTCCCCACTGGGCCTAGCACCGTGCATCAGCAGATGCTCACTGCAAGTCTTCTGCATAAAGGGAAAAGTTATGCCAGCTCTGAAAATGGCCATGGTGAAAGCAACTAAATAGAGTTAGGCTTAGATAGACATATGAGGAGAAAAAAATATTTTTATTTGTTGCTGGGTGGTGCTTTTGATCATGATAATGAGATCTAACTTCATTTGTGCAGGCTCTAATTAATTCAGATTTCTAACTTTATATGTTCTGAATGCATTCAGAAATTAAAAACAATAGTGCTGCTGAAATAGATTTGTGCCTCTTATTAGCTGGTTTGTAGTAATGTAGAAGTGGTATAGGCTTATTGATTATTCATAAAGAGTAACTATAATGTGCCCACCCAACAAGAGAACAGTAGTGGGGGAGGGAGTGAATAACAGCTTAGTCACAGCCAATAAGAAGAGAATCATTTCCCCAACATTCTCATGCTTCTTAGGAGCTCATCACTCCCCTTGGGCATCTCAGGAATAAACAACATTGTTAAGAAGGCGGTGATGAGTGGGAGGAGGAGGCCTGGCTGCCTCCATGCCCTCAAACCACCTTAGCCACCATGCCATGTGCCCTTCATTTGCCCCCGCCACGCTAAAGTGTCCGCTATGTGTCATGTAGGCTGTGATTCCTGGCCAGTTGCCATGCAACAATCCTTTTACTCAGCTAGAAAAAGATAGGCTTAATCAACTTCAATAGTATGCCTGAGCCATTCTCTTCCCATGATAATTTATAGACAGTAAAATGCTGGAAGGGAACAAAAGCAGAAGATGATCTTAACATTTTTATATGTTGCTCTTAGATGTGTGAAGTTACACATGGCTGGTGCTTTGTACTATTGTTATTAGAGAACAGAAGATGCTTGCCTACAATGTCCTAATGCTGGGAGAAGTTATAATTAGGTGTTACACTCCTAGTTACTTGAGTCAGCTAAACTTTGAAAGCAATGACCATGGGACTTTTACAAAATGTTTCCATGAATGAACTTCCTTTTGGTTACTAAAAGATTGTTACCTAAGATTGTTTGGATTTTGGAAACAACAGAAAGAAAACTTTATTTTCAGAGGCCTGAAAAGTCAGTGCAAGGTAGCTGGGAGTGGTGGCGCACACCTGTAATCCCAGCACTTGGGAGGCAGAGGTAGGCAGATTACTGTGAGTTCTGGTCAGCCTGGTCTACACACTGAGACCAGGACAGCCAAGGGCCACACAAAGAAAACCTGTCTCGAAAAACAAAAATCAAAGCAAAACAAAACAAAAAAAGGTTCGTGCAGGAACGCAGTGACAATGTGATGGCAACAGAAGGGCTATCACTAAAATAAAACAGGAACAGGAACACCTGTACTCCTGTGACTGCAAATCTTCCATTAAGAGCATCATAACAAACAAATAATCAAAAACTATCGACAACTATTCTAGGTCTTGGTACAGAGAAGAGGCTCTTTCCTTTTGGCCAATTAATTTTTTGGAAGCTATAGTCATAAATATGCAAAAGGAAACAGGATCATGAGGAATAAGAGCATGGAGGAATGTTTGTTAGACAACACTTGTCCTCAAATAAACTGACCACATGCAAATGTAACTAATTTAAGTATGATTTGAGAGAATCCAAAAGGGATGACACCTAGGTCATACAAATAATATTAATATTTCAAAATTTTAAAAAAATCTTTGAATCCTTTTCACTACCTAAATTAATGCTGCCAACAGCCTACAATGTTACTTCAGGATTTTTATTTGGCAGGAATGGGTTCAATAGTAAATGTAAACTTAAAGAGGCAGCAAGGAAAATTGGATGGGTGGGTAAAAAAGTACAGTGTAAAACATTACCACTAGTTGATTTGGGAAGTTATTGGTAAGTAATTTGTATTTTGATCTGTTGTTTTGAACTCAAGTTTCATTTCAGTGGTCTCTTTATCATCAGGCCAGTGAAGAGACAACACAGTCGCCTCCACACAAGTGCTGCCTCTTGAACTATCTACAGTTCCTTTATGTACGTTATTTATTTATTTATTTATTTATTTATTTTTACCAGATCTCCACCAATGTCACTGCACAGGGGCTTCTATTTCTAGTACACATCGCTTTCAAAATCTCTCCTCCCCCACTCTACCTCTGGTTTTAATGGCTTCCACCTATGATCTGGACCCAATATTTCCCCACATTTCAGTAGTTGTCCCTTTGCTTGATTTTTTCATGAGTATCTGCAACTTTTTTTCTTCACCCTGGACCTTTTCTTAATGGTTCTGCTGATTCAGAGCATATTTCATTTCAGTGACATATGAGAACACCTATATGTTATCTATATGAAACCAGTGATATAGGAACTGACCAGGGTCAAGGTAAATACAGTGAGACATTCAGCCTGTGATTTACCCATGAGAATATGTCCCAGGAAACACAAACACAGCTTCCCCCGTCAGAATCGGTGCCTGGCTGCCTTTTGTGATGCCACTATTTAGCTATTCTGTGTGTAACTATATGACCTAGTCTTTTAAAATATGTATTTATTTTACATAGCATAATGCTATTTTCACAAGGCAGACACTGTCTGGGGCTTCAACAAAAGAGAGGAAAGCTAGAGGGAGTTCTAGCTGCACTGTGCTTACCATTTCTAGCAATTTTCATGGGTTCGGACACCAGCACCTGATGTTCACCCTATGTACAAGAGTGGATCTTAACATCCATAAATGACTATACCTGTCTCTCAAATGCTCAGCTTCAAGCTTATTGTCCGCAGTCTGCATTAATCTCTGTCTTTCCCTAGCTTTCACAGACCAAGGAATGCAATTATGTGTTTATACCTCATCTTTCACTGTCCTCTGCTATTTCTCATGTAATCATCTCTTTCCAGCGTATTTTTCATTTCTTTGGATACAGGAATTACATTTTTATTTTATTTTATTTTTTTATTTCCCATGGCTCTTAACACAATTTACCCCTCATATTAAGAAGTACAAGGCAAGATCTTTTGGGTGATGTGGTATACAAAAGACAGCATAGGGCTTAGGGTCAGACAGGCCCAGGGGCTTCAGACCTACAGATAGTTAACTATGGAACTTTCCTGACCTGGCACCAGATCTACAAATGGGGAAATAATACGTGCCTTGAGGGATTATTATAAGGTTGTCATTGATGTATGTGTGGTGACACTGCCTTATATTCATGAAATTCATACATGTGTCCCACCGCAGTAATTGTTACATTATGTAATACTTATAAAAAATTAATTTCGTTCATTTGTAAATCTGCCAATTCAGTTAATAGTAGTCTATCTATAATGGAAAAGTAATGGCTATAAGTAGTTTGTCTCCCCAGGAAAGAACTCCTTCAAGAACAAGCAGTGGCTTAGCTTACAATGGTGGAGCTCTGGAGTGCTCTGTTTATGGGTTATTTGTGGCTTACAACAGTTTTTCGTGCTTACTATCACTTGTGATCACAGGGCACTGGGGAGTATTACCAGGCTGAGGAAGCTGCTGGAACATGGACAAGGCAGGGTACTCGAGTCTGCTGGTTGTTTTACCCAGACAATCTCAAGACTCACTCTCAGCAGCTTCTTAAGACCCTCAGAGAAGGGCTGGCATGAACAATACCTCCTAATTACCTGTCTGCTCCAGCTGCTCTCTTGCTCTCCACCGCAGCTGTCACAATCTGACACCACCTATACGAGCTAGCTAGGTTACTTTCTATTTGCCTCAGTGGAAAGTAAACCCCAAGAGGGCAGCTGTTCGGCCAATTTCCAGTTATATATCTAGAACCTAGGAAAATGCCTGGCATACTGCAGGGGCACTGTAGAGTCTCTCTAGTTCTCTCCGTGAGCTCCGGGGGCAAGAAACTCCAGGAACAATAGAATGGTCCCTGAGCCCATTACTGAATCCATAGGCACTACGTGTCTCTACTAGTTGGACACAGCTGTTTGAAGGAGAAAGCCCATAACCAGCTACACTTCCAAAACTTTATATTTGGTTACCCATGTGACCCCAGATCTTTAGTGATATCTGGAAATAAAGCAGAATATGTTAAAGGAAAGAAGAGGTAGCTATGCAGCATGACCTTGTCACCGTTCCTTAATTCCTTAACTGTCTCACAGTTATGCTAGAGAAGAGACACTTCTTGCGCAAAATAGCTTTAGTTTCCCCCCTGAGTTATCAGCAGTAGCACATTCTAGCATGTTCAAATCCTTCAGCTCTCAATCTGTCCCTCTGCAAAAAGTAACATATGCTCACAATAAATCTTTAGAATGGCTCTATTAATAGAGTGGCTGGGGTGACAGCTTTATAAATGGGTCCCATCATTATGCAAACTGTGTTTTATTAGATTGCATTATAATGATTTGTAATAAGAATACAGAAATGAGTTCTGAGAGCAGGAACTCCAAACGTTCCTAAGCTGGTCTGAGGATTCAAAGCCCATGTAGTCTCAGTGAAGGGTGATGGCAACATCATATGAGTTTGTTATACTGTATGCCTCTTTGCCTGTTTTTCCCCCAATAAGATAATAACATTCTAATAACTGGCTTTGTGTCTGTCAATCCAATTATATCCTATTTGGGATATGGTGACACTCTATTAAACCAGCAGACAGATGGCAGGGTCTCATTATCCTTTGACTGAATAATTAGCTTCCTAGGCACATAACTAGGGAAAGAGTCTGTGTATAAAGTCAGGTTACTTCCACAAGAAACCAAAGTCCAAGATCACTAAACATAATCTTGTTAACCCAGTGTTGGGGCAGCGCCATGCCTCCACAGAGGCATGCAGTTCATCCTTCACTCTACAGAGAATATGGCCCCGTCCGCTGTCCCTCCAGCAGCCTTGGGTGGTAGGTAGCTTTCTGGCCATGGTTCACTACTGTCCTTTTCTCCACTGGTCTGATTGCTATGCATTCTAGGAAAACCACAAAATTAACTAGAGATTCAAGTGATGTTACTTTGTGAAACTAAAACAATTCTCTCTTTAGATATAATCTCATTAAGAAATGAAACTAGCCGGGCGTGGTGGCGCACGCCTTTAATCCCAGCACTTGGGAGGCAGAGGCGGGTGGATCTCTGTGAGTTCGAAGCCAGCCTGGTCTACAAAGGGAGACCAGGACAGCCAAGGCTACACAGAGAAACCCTGTCTCAAAAAACCAACCCCCCCCAAAAAGAAATGAAACTAATAAAATATTCACTAAAATAAGCTACCTATAGAGAAAGCTGAAATGGAATTTAACTAAAATCTCTTAAAGCTAGATACTTGGATATCTATAGTAAATTAAAACATAATCATTATAATTTTCAGTAATAAAGTTATCATGTTATACTTATAATTAGGAAAAGAAGCAACAGATGTCATCCATAGTTGCCAATCTGTCTACTGTAACCATCAGCACAAAGCAGGTGTGTTTAAAAAGTTGTTTATGATGGTAAGAGTTGAAAATGGAATATATGATGTAGTTGGGAAGATTACTTGTAAAAGCCAAGACGGTTAACAGAGCCACATTTCTACTCCTACATTCTCCTTCTTTAGCTGTCACTGAGAGTTCATTATCGTGGGCATATTCTAGCTAAATATTTGGCATTTCATACAGGCTATAACTTCTACACTGAGGCAAACAATTTAATATGGAGAATGTATAATGTCATAGAGTACGGCTTGGCAATTGGAAGACATATGCCAATGTGAGTGCACTACTTATAATGGCAGCCTGTGCCTCAGTTTACTTGTAGAATACTTTTGAACATAGCTTCACATACCATGGTTCAATATGGGATGCTGGTGTAATTTGAACTTTTTCCCATCAGCTTTCCTAGTTGGTAAGAATAATTCCCTTGAGGCTGTAAAGGGGAGCTGAATCACCACTGTTATCTTATTATGAATATTCATTCCCAAAGGCCAGAATGACTAATAAATTCCCAGCTGCAGGGAACAGGGGGTCAACATACTAAAAGAGCACTAAAAGCAGAGAGCCATTAGTGTGCTGAACCACTAAAGCAGACAACTTTATAGCCCTTTAATGACGATTACATTTTCATGGCTGTGGTTAGAGGGAAAAGCACACCCATTAACCATTGTTCTCTGTCTAAGTATCTTTATTCCGTATTCATTGAAGATAACAGTTTATTCAACAATGGTTATATATGGGCTTGTGTGTGAAATACCTAATTTTTTAAAAATGGAGTTCTTTGAAAATGGTCTTTTCGGTCTGACATTTAAGAAAGCATATGCAGTGAATAGCTGAGCCACTGAAACACAGTGATTATGTAGGGAGGTGTCCACTCTGGGATCAAAGAGTGCAGCTACAAAGAGAAAGTGAGTGGGAGCCCTAGGCTGAGACGCTGGGGCTCATATCAGCAGCCTGGATAGTTTCCAAGAAACTGACAGAAAGGAGGAAAGGGTGCCAGGGCTGGAAGAATTGTGGTCTAAAATAACTGAGCTGAAGAAACCACCTTTCAGGTACTGATTGTAAAATGGCATGTCTTAGTAAGTTCAAAATCAAGAAAAGGTGATTTTGGGATTTCAGCTAATGTGTCAAAGCGGCAGGCTTTGCTCCAGGCTCAGAGGGAGCAGGTAGTTTCACTGCTACTGTGAGTACCGTCCGTGGAAGTGGAGCTGGACCACACACAGGCATGCTGAAATATTCACCATTTACACTGGGAAAGAGACGCCGAAGTTGTGACTGGATTTGGACAGCAAAGATGGAAAGACTACCTTAATTACTTAAGTCTCCTCAATGCATATGTTATGATTTCTCTAAAGACATATATTTTTCCATCTAGGGGTCAAAATGTTAAAAAACTCATGGAGAATTAAAAGTTGACCGTTGAAATAAAAAAAAAAAGATTAGATACATGAGGAGGCTTGGTTCTACTTCATATTTCTTTTTTCTTTTTTTTTACAGTTGGAAAAAATCTACATAATTTTATTGAACTTTCATAAGATCTCTTATGTTTAAGATTTACTTTTTTTCTTTTTTAAAATTAATTTATTCTTGCTATTTCTTTTTTTTTAATTTTATTAATTTATTCTTGTTACATCTCAATGGTTATCCCATCCCTTGTATCCTCCCATTCTTCCCTCCCTCCCATTTTCCCTTTATTCCCCTCCCCTATGACTGTTCCTGAGCGGGATTACCTCCCCCTGTATATGCTCATAGGGTATCAAGTCTCTTCTCGGTGACCTGCTGTCATTCCTATTTCTTAAGGTCTCTGCATCAGCTCCTCACCACAAAGGGAGAGCACGTGATGGGAATCTTTCTGAATGCATGTGGACCTGTCATTGTTATAAGGCTGAAAATTCTTGTGGAGTCACATCTGTGAGACCCATAGTTTAAGTTACATGAAACACCAGATAAATATAGTCAAGAATAACAGAGTACCCGATTGCCTCTCTTCTCCTTACTTCACTAGGATTAAAGGCATCATGAAGAGAAAAAAACGAGGTGAAAAAACTCCAAGGGCATCCTACACAGGCCATTCTTTGAAGATTTTAAGGGCCATCTTCACTACGTGTTTTCTTTGCTAACGACCTTTCCTTGTAACTGCAGTGAAGAACAGCCCACTGATGGTCTGAAGGCAAGAAGGACACCTTGGGATGATACCACAGCATCTGGTCCTCTACACTAGAGCGCCTCCAAATCCTCTCCAACAACCTACACTTGACTGACTGACTGCTCTTTGCTACTATTTGATATCTCCTTTTGAAAAACTCTAAATGCACACTACTTTTATAGACTTTTTCCAGAACATTAAAATCATCTCGGTTGTTACAGTTCCATTTTCATTTGGGGATAAAAATGCATATTTTACAATAGCTCCACTTACAGCTTCATCATAGCATGGTAATTTCGATTTTTGCTCTTTGTGAACAATTTTCTTCCACAGCAGCATTTTTATTTTCCATATTTTTGAAAAAATAAAATGTCTCAGTTGTAAATAAGAATCAGCTTCTACGGACAATCGGAAAGCCCCTTCTGGGACACTATAAGGGATGAAACACCATGGGCTGTTTAACTCGGATGGCAAAGAAAGCAGATGTAAAAGCCCTTTAGTTCTGGCAGCTAAAACCATGAAAGAAGCAAAGACAAGGGTGACAGGGCCCTTCGACCGGGCCTTTATCTATTGGTCTGCAGTCCGCCTGGTGCTGTGGGTGAAACTGCTGGAGCCCACAAGTGCTTTCTAGGGTCCACAGCTATTATCTGACCTGAGGGGTATTTGCAGCTCTCACTTATGATTTTCTCTAAAGCATAAAACTCCCTTAGAGTCTTATCCTCACATGAAAAGTAACACTGAATTATGCTTTATACCGACAGACAAAAAAGTAAGATGAACTGTACAAGGAAGTTTAATTTAGAGCTATGAATGCTTCATTTTTCAATCTTAGGTTAACTTTTTATGTTATAAATATTACATATCTTAGAAGCTGGGAAGATGGGTATATTGCAAGTGTGAAGATCAGAGTTGAGACTCCCAGTTCCATGTTAAAAAAAAAAAGGCATCATTTCCAAAGGAGAAATGACCCTACCCAAGCCCTCCCATCCTACCCCAGCTATAGACCATGCCCTGTACAGTGATGGCCTGCCTGAGCTGCTTCATCCATTCTTTGGTTGAAGGGCATCTAGGTTGTTTCCAGATTCTGGCTATTACAAATAAAGCTGACATGGATATAGTTGAGCAAATGTCCTTGTGATATGGTGGAGCACCTTTCGGGTATATGATCAGGAGTGCTGTCGCTATGTCTTGAGGTAGCCCTATTCCCAATTTTCTGAGAAAGTGCCAGATTGATTTCCAAAGTGGCTGTACAAGTTTGCATTCCCACCAGCATGTGCTATCATTTGAGCTTTTGATCTTAGCCATCGTGATCGGTGTAAGATGGAATCTCAGTCATTTCTCTGCCATTTGATATTCCTTTGATGAGAATTCTCTGGTTAGTTCTGTACTCCATTTTTAATTGGATTATTTGGTTTGCTGGTGTTTAGTTTCTTGAGTTCTTTATATATTTTGTATATTAGCCATCAGTCAAATGTAGGATTGGTGAAATCTTTTCCCAGTCTGTAGATTGTCATTTTTGTTCTATTGACAATGTCCTTTGACTTTCAGAAGCTTTTCAGTTCCATAAAGTCACATTTATTGATTGTTGACTTTAGAGCTTGAGCTATTGGTATTCTGTTCAGAAAGCTGTCTCCTGTGCCACTAAATTCAAGGCTCTTCCCCAGTTTTTATTCTAACAGATCATGTCTATCTGGTTTTATAGTGAGGTCTTTAATCTACTTGAACTTTAGTTTTGTGCAGAATAAGAGTCTATTTGTATTTTTTCTACAAGTAGACATCCCGTTAGACCAGCACCATTTGTTGAAGATGCTATCTTTTTTTTTTCCATTATATAGTTTTGGCTTCTTTGTCAAAAATCAAGTATCCTCTGGCCTTTATGTACTCACAAAGCTGACTGTACCTGCACACACATGGATCTCCTGCTCTCTATCTGTCTGTCTGTCTCTGCCACACACACACACACACACACACACACTTATTTAGTGGCGAGCAACTGAGGAAGACATCCAACATTTACCTGTGACCTCTCCATGTATAGTTTTAATGTACATGTTCTCTCTCTCTCTCTCTCTCTCTCTGGCTGACAGACAGACAGACAGACAGACAGACAGACACACACACACGCGCACGCACTTAGTGGAGAATAACTGACAAAGACATCCAACATTTACCTCTGACCTCTTCATGCATACTTAAAATGCACATGGCCTCCCCCCTCTCCTCTCTCTCTCTCTCTCTCTCTCTCTCTCTCACACACACACACACACACACACACACACACACACACACACACACACTTAAAGGTTTAAAGAACTAGATGCACTTTAAAGACTATAGTTTTGGTGAGAAGACTATGGACCTAGTAGCGCTGGCGTCAATGTTGGTTTGGCATTATCCCACCATCTTACTGAAGCAAGGTAAGTACTTATCTGGCATAGCTTGCAAGTTCCCAAAGTAGTTGTCAAACTAATCATTTATTTATCTAATTCACTCCAATAGAGATTTAGTTTCAAAATATTTTATGTCTACTAATAAGTACCTACTAGAGAATATTAATTCATTTATATAACAGCCAATAGAAATTCTAACTGATTTATCCAGTACCCACTTATACAACCAACCAACCAACAAATATTAAATTTCCAATCACATGTGACAGTGTACTCATGAGACTTATGTACATTAATGTAAACTGGACCGATACAGTGTATATTAGGGACCATAGAGTAAATGCTAGATTATGAACAATACAAATTCAGCTCTTGATATTTTACAGCAACATGCTCAGAGCATTTATTTTTAACAATATATTGAAAATAATCTGTGAAATTTATCATAAACTTGGCAGACTTGTAGGAATTGGGCATTCATGGTGGGCAGCTGCTGAACAAGGTCAGCTGCTGGATTCCCACTAGTCAAACAGTGTGACACAGCACAGGTCCACTGGAGAAAAGAAGATCCATAGGTCAACACAGTTTCTAGTTCTCAGCTCTAATAAAAATGGTACTTCAATGATTAAAACAGCCCACATTTGTCAATCTACATACATGTCTTCTTTCACTAAAACTTAATTATGTCTACAACCAATCAGATATTTAAACTGATAGTTCAACTGATGTTATGCACATCTCCCTCTATGCTTCAGAGAGTTGAGTTTAAACACCTTTCTGATTACTAATTATTTTCTAAGTGAGTTTAATGCTTGTGAAAGCTATTGAGACTACATGCCTGAGAAAGAATGTTTTCTGTTTATTTGACAAGCAAGTTCCCCAGTGTCCCTGGCAGCCTGCAGCTGAAAACTCTACCTGCAAACCATAACATGCATTTTTTTTTTTTGTAGAACTGAAGAACAATTCTGACATGACATACTCCCTTTAGTTATTAGCTTGCTGTAAACCTCAGAGAGGAAGATGACCTCGCTTTGGGAATGGTGGGTGAATTACAGCAAGAAATTACTTAATGATGTAGTTCCAACTTAATTCATGTGGCCATTCACAAAGCACAAACTGCACAGGACTAACACTGAACTACGGTAGAGGCAGACAGGTCTGTTTCTACCAGCTGTCTAAGTTCTACCATTTTGGAGCAATTTAGGATGTTACAGGAATCACCTCCACAATGCGAGGGAATTGAATCCTGTTTTTGTATCATTTGCTCCATCCTTCTCAGTGCTTAGCAGCATGCAAGTGTTCCCAAAGGGATGGGCAGAGACTCTCATTAGCAGCTTAAAGCTTTCGGACTTTCAGGCAACCTCAGGTGAAAGTACCTCAGACTTCTCCAGTGAAAATCAATTCATCAAATTTACTTCTTGTCTACAATCTAATGCATGCTCTACTACTCTTAAAAGCCTGCCTCTCCTGTAGCCATGGGAAGAGCAGAGTGTTCACTCAGCACCCTCTGGCTCACTGCGCACTTCAAAGTGAGCCAAGTCTTATTCAGCCGCGAATATGAGGCCGTGTTGGTCATAAGTTGACTGTTTACAGGGCTGGAGGCAGATTCTGATTCCCTCAGGAGCTGCCCAACACTAATGATGTCAGGTTTGTTACATAGGAATATATGTTTCAGCTAATTATATGGTTCACTGGATGGAGATTGCACCATCCAAAGTAGCGAGCCCTTGAACACTTAAACAAGATGATCACTATGTCAGCCACATCAAGATCTCTGTAGAGTTAGAAGTGAAATTTCTGCATAAAATGTCTGTGATGGTTAAAACTCCCAACTTACCCATAAAATCTATCACTATTTTTAGCAAGACATACCTTGAAACAACACCACTGATACCAAAATAACACATTTTTGGAATAGACATTGAGACTGCCTAGCAGACCTGCAATTATCACAGTTATTGTGATGATATCACTTCTAAACAAATACAGAGGTTGGGGTAGAGCCTGCTAGCTTGATCCACTACACCTAAGTGACCAATGGACCTAGAACTTTTAAATCTGCTGGTTTGACTGTCCAATATCGTATTATCATGCCTGGATAACTCTTATCTTGACAGTATTAGGTCCATAAAGATGGGATAAGTATCTTAAAAAGAAGGGACCCCAAGAGGATGCCACTGCTGTCTCCCATAGTCCCCATAGGAAGATACACCAAAGGCAGCTATCTTTATGCCAGGAGGAACATTCATCAGAATCATGTGACACTCTCATCTCAGACTTCAAACTCCAGAAATGCAGGGCAAGCCATGCAATACGTGGTATTTTGCTTTAATAGTCCAGGATGACTAAGACAATAGTCTTAAGCCTTTATCTAAAAATCCGCACCATCTATATGGTGAGTGATTAAATGACATAACCCCTTAAAAGTACCATATATATTATAGTACCTGACCCCAAATGCTCAATAAGTATTATTTATAATTATTGCTGTTATTCATACTTCTTCTTTTATACATAAAGTTCTTTGTATTTATATTAGGAACATCTTGAATTTATTTACAATCTTGAAGTTCAACTATGTAATAACTCATCTAGTGCTTGTCTATACTATTAACTGAAGTACAGAAATGCAGGGACTGGTTCAACATCTTTAGGTTTCACAATTTTCTCTCAATACTCTAAAGCAGAGTGGGTTCTGAATATATATTAGTTAAGTAGTAGTTTCGGATGGGACAAAAAAAACCCCGCATCAGTCTCTCTTCTTTTTGATTTTCTTCTTTGACTCTATGCAAATGTAGGGGATACTTTCCCTTTTATTGTAATTAAAATATAATTACATCATCTATCTTCTTCCTTTTCCTTTCTTCAACCCTTGTCCTGAACCTGCCCCACTCCCTGTGAAATTTATAGTTTGTTTCTTTAACTGTTCTCTCTCTCACACACACACACACACACACACACACACACACACACACACACACAC
>OU015744.1:87100252-87170103 GCA_907169655.1 Acomys percivali
ACACACACACACACACACACACACACACACACACACACACACACACAGAATATATAAGAATATATATTCTTTAACATACACACAAAATTTAATGAGCTATTAAATCACACATTCCATGGGCTGATAGCATCATCACTGTTGGATGCAGTGTGGCCTTTTCTTGACTATGGAAGAAGTGACAAATAGTGAATGAAAGTTACCAAAATGCAACCTGGAAGATTTCAGACCTTGTGAGTGGTCATTGGCTTTTTTGTCCAGTATTCCACACTGATCAGGTTTGAAAGATGCTATGAGAACTGTTGTGACATTTCTAGGACTTCTGCTGTGCTAATAGAGCCCAGTCCATACTGTACTAAATTCTTGATGGGTCCTTATCCAAGTCTAGCTCCAAAACACACATGCTTTTGAGGTGACATCCTGAGTCCTACTCTCAAAGGAGGACCATAACCCCAGAAGAGTAGACTCTTTAAAGCCATTTATTGCGATGTGTGGCTTTACTGTTGCTCTGTTGATTTGTACAGTGTCATAGAGAACTGGCCAAGGGGAGACCTGGAACTTAGCAGTTGATGATAACTAGGACTCTTAAAGTCACAGACTCTTCTTGTGAGGCACCTGGAGCTGCTGTGGGTTTTGTTTTTCTAAACAGTTAGCTTCTGTGAGATATTAGAGTATCCTTCCCAGACTACTTTTCTCCTTGGTAATGTTTCTTTTCTTTTCTATTTTCTTCTTCCATCCTTTCCTTCCCTCTGTTCTGAGGACTGACCCTAGGGCCTCATATGTAGCAGCACAAGTCTACCTCTTGGCTGCACACCAGCTCACCATTTCCTTCATCTGCAATGAAAACAACCCTTAAAGCTATATCTGGTACATAACAGAAGAAGCTGGGGTATAAAGGAAGACTCAGAAGTTCTACTGAAGGATGCTGGAAGGTTGACACAGGTTCCTATTTCCTCTTCCCACCTCTTCTTTTAAACCCACCTTTTAAACTAGAAATAATGGCATTTCAAGTGCTACAGATGCAAGAATCCAGGTAGTTTAAAGACCATGACCAAGGGCTTTGGGAGGAAAGGGAATATGGAGCCATCTATATACAAGTAAATATGGCCCTTCCATACTCCATGCCTCTAACAGTCACGGCAGATTAACTATGAGAAAGTGTAATAAGCAGTCACACAAAGAAAGAAATTAAAAATATTTCTCAATTCTATGGAGGTATAAGGAAATTAGTTACCAAGGCAGCTAAGACTTGATCTAACAATTAATTGCATTATTATTATTACTATTTTTATATTTTAAGGAAGTTTTTACAAATGGCATCTAAAAAATGTATAAGCAATGACATTAATTCTAAATATTACTCGTATAGCCTCTTACGTATTGGGGATACAATCTGAAGCCATCATTCTGAGAGAGGTGCCAGTTTGGGGATAGTCAATGAAGATCTTTGTTTCCAGATCACCATTTGCCATGAATCATGAATCCAAGAGATGCAGATGGATGTGCTGAGGACCTGTGACTAAGTGAAATTAGTCAGCTGATGGAGACTGACTGCGTGGTCTTGTTCTCACGTAAGTGGTGCTGTACTTAACAGCAATAAATTATTGTGAGGTCATAAGCTGCAGATATTTTCTGGAAAGCCTAGAATATCACAGCTGAGAGCCTAAAAACCAGCAGTCAAGCAGTTACTTTCATTTGAAAAAAAGCAGAAGATTAAAAAAAAAACCCAGCTCCTTAAAAAGAAAAAGGTTAGCACAATTGCAGCTGTGGCTCTTAAACAGCTTGTTCTGAACTGCATGGCCTTCCAGCCTCCCAGTCTTCCCACCATGCTCACATTCAAGTGGCTCATAGCAGCTTTCCTGAGGCAAAACTGTAGCATGCTAAACTTGGGATCTTTTAACACCCAGCGACACTCTTCTCTCTTTAATGGGATAATTTAGCCTTCCGACTTTCAGAGCAGATGCATTGAAGACTCGGTGATGTCATTTAATTACAGACTCAGAACAAATCTGAAAGCATCATTATAAGTAGACTCTGCTGTCGGCTCCCTGGGGGAGCCCACCAGCAACTCCACACACAAGAACGGACTGCACGGACAAAGGAGGAGGAAAAAGACCCAGGTCAAACCCACTGCTCTATTGCCTGAATTATGATGTTTGGAGTTCTCTATATGTCATCCCATTAAGTAGAGATAAAACTCAGATAGGCAAAGACTAAGGATCCAAATTAGAAAGCAAATAAATGATCAGGCTAGTATACACACTAAGTAATTATTAAGGTGTATTTCCCCAATTAGAGTGATCAAATTAAGATATTAAAGGTGCATTTTTCTGTCCCTTTAAGTGTCCCTCGAAGTCTTAGCCACTCGAGTTCAGTACCTGCTATGCATTATTACCGGTACTTACACTGGCCTTTACTTGATGATGAAGGGGAAAAGGGAGCAAGTGGAGGCTATGTGTTAATCAAATAAGAAAGTAGTTTAAGAAAAAAACCTAAGTGGCATAATTAAACATTTTATTGATTGAAATTATTAATATGAAATTACTAATAATATCATAGAAAATGGAATAGAATGCTTTTAAATGATTGGCTTCTAATATGTAGATATGAATTTGGAGGCATGAAGAATTTTATCACTTCATAGGTTGTTCAAAGGAAGCAAACCAAGTAATATGACAAATAACCGGTATTTCACGTACTACATAAAATTTCTTTTCATGTCACCGACCTGAGAACTTAAACTACATAAAATAATCTATCAAAACCTGAAAGCATCTTAGCCCCAAATCTACTAACTGACTTTGAATACATGCACTTCTAGTGTATAGTAACAAGGGAAGAAATAACAAAGCCAGAGTTTTAAGTTTTTAAAGCCTGAACCTTCCTTCTTTCCAAATTATTTATAGTTTTTAAAACAATCTACAATCAATCACCCCTTCGCTGAGCTCTTCACAATTCACTATATGTATATTTTATTATGCTCCCTCAATGTATCAAGAGGTCAAGAACATCAAGATTAATGAACAATGTGACATGATGAGTGAGATGAACATTTTGGCCTTCTGCCACTAAGAATCATGTAAATTCACTACCCCCTACAGGAATAAAAAATAGTTTGATGGCCAGGACCATGTCTTGCGATGATGATGCCACACACAGCAGTGTTTTCAAATAAAAGTGTGATGCCCTATATGTGTGTTCATGACATAATGCTCTTCCAGAAATCAATTATAGATGTGTCCAGTCATAGTAGGTCCTGGTAGTCAATCAGCAATTAGACTAAAAAAAAACCAAAACAAAACAAAACAAAACAAAAAAACAATGAAGGTATATACATTCTGAAATTTCCAACTATTTGGAAAGCAGCTAAAAAGTAAAGTTGACCCCTACCCAGATCTAGGCAATGGTCAGAACACTCTCCACACTTGAGTGGAGAGTGGGATATGACTTTCTCACGTACTCTGGTGCCTCACATTTGACCATGTCCCCTGGAGGGGGAGACCTGGTGGCACTCAGAGGAAGGAAGGTAAAGTTACCAAGAAGAGACTTGATACCCTATGAGCATATAGAGGGGGAGGTAATCCCCCTTAGGAACAGTCATAGGGGAGGGGAAAATGGAAGGGAGGGAAGAATGGGAGGATACAAGGGATGGGATAACCATTGAGATGTAACAAGAATAAATTAATAAAAAAAATAAAAATAAAAAGTAAAGTTGTATATATACATATACGTATATGTACACATATACATACATACATATATATATATATATTCATGTTCATGGTAAAAGATATGTCACAGGAGGTCTTTTTGTAAAAATATCAGGACAGAGTTATGAAGAATTTATCACATTCATAGCATGTCCAAAGAAAGCACATCAAATAATATATAAAAACCAAACAAACAGATATTTCCTGATTCCTAGGACCTACATGATGCTCACAACTGTCTATAATTCCAGTCCTAAAGGACCAAACCCTCTTCTGGCATCCATAGGCACTGTACATATGTGTGCACAGACATGCAAGCAGGCAAAACACCCATACATGTAAAATAAATAAATGAATAGGTAAGTAGACAGACAGACAGGTAGGTAAAAATCATTTACTGAATGCTATGTTATAAAGTACCTTAAGAATGTTTATTTGTATTTCATTTCTAATCTTAACAGAAGCCTGATGACACAGGTATTATCAGTTTTCTACGTATGTGTATTTGCGTGTTTATTTGTATATAGTTCAGGGTTCTTTTAAACTTACATTCCTCCTGTTCTAGCCTCTTGAGTGTTGGGATTATAGGAATCTATCACAAGGCCCAGCCACATTATTATCATTTTAAAGATGAAGTACAGTAATTTATTGAAAGCCACTAGGGAACTGAAGGCTACAACTTGAATTTAAACTCTGGTCTGTCTTGATATTTGAGTCTTTCCACTTTGGTATGATTCTTTCTCATGCCTCAGGCTGGTGACCAGGGTGGAATCCATTAGTGCTATGCCCTTTAAGCCAGGAAATGGCTCTCCAGAATCTTATTTTGTTCTGTATATTCCACACAATACAATCAGCCTTTGATATCACCCTCATCTCCCTGCATGTTCAATTACAGTTATTTACTCTAGTTCTAAAAAAGTTTAGTCTAAGGTAGCAGTCATCCTTGGTATTCATTTAAAATATTTTAGGTCTATTATAATGTGACTTGCCCTAGGCTCCACTTCTGCTAAAGGTAATGCTGTGAAGAGGGCTCCCATGTTGGGATCATTTTTTTTTTCTGCCTTTATTTGAAACTTCTCCTCTGACAGCTTTCTCCCTGCCTGAGCTGAGTCTCATCTGTTCAGGCAGATTACTGCAGAAGAGGCTCCTTGCATAGCGGAATCAACATGCAGGGAGCATCAGATAATTTCTAATTGAATTTTGCATCACTTTGATTAATGTTAATGCCCTCAAGGCCCCAAGGATGGGTGCATATGTGTGATCTGAAATAATCCAACAGTTTTATAAAACCAATGGAGGATATTTGCTTATTTGTAAGCCCAGGGGCCCAAGCATCTAACTAGTATAAATTCTGGAATGCTTGCATGCCCTCAGAGGTTACATTTATTTTAGGAAACCTTAGATATGCAGAAACATTTTATTTCCTAATGTAGCATTTTGACAAATAACTAGCAGCCAGGATTGATGAATTCCTCTGAGCTATGGAAGTTAACATGGCTTTAACAAAAGCATATGAGACAGTGGTTGCAGTAAACACTACAACTCAGTTGTGACACTTGGCAGCCTCCTGTTACTAAGATAACTTGGCTGTCTTCATCCCTAAAACACATAGGTAGAAAAACACCTCAAAAGCTAGGAACACAAAAGCACAGGCTTAATAGGAAAACAGAAACCACAAGGTCATAATTAAAATCAGAATCGGTTGCTGCTGACACAACAAGACTTTCTGTGCTGTCATTCATCACACAGCCTGTCTGGAAGAAGCGTTCTTTGTGTTTTGCAGCTGGTGGAACTAAAGATAAGTCAGACAACACGCCCAAAGGCGTAAAGGCCCGTGAGCAAGCCAAGAACACAGTTGGGAATTTCAGCTCAGAGGTTCCCACCTTTCCAATCCAAGGACCATGATGAATCAGGGATGAGCCTTAGGGAAATTCAGAGGTAAAGAAGGTAAATTCTCTGCAGATATAGTTAAGTTCTCCAAAAGATATGAATATATGCATTTTGAAAGCTGCTACCAAAAAGATTTAGCCTGGACACTGAATGAATCAGTGAAGTTTTGACAGGAAAAGATTCTCCAGTCATTTCAGTTCTTGCATCCTGCAGACAAAGAAACTAACATGGAGAGAGGAAGTGCTATCCTCAAGGAAAACAGAGGTTGTATGTGACAAAAACAGACCCTAAGCTCAAGTGTAGCAATTCCTACTGCATTGTGCTAAAGTGCATTCATATTATGATGACTATCTTTACAGTACGGAATCTCAAGAAGGTCAGTGTGAACTTATGAGGAATCTAGAAATTTCATTAGATCTGGTCTGATCTTGAGTTTAATGGATTACCAGGACACCACCACAAGACAACCTAGAAGATATCATAAGAGTTTCCAGAACCTTCACCTTGGATTTTCAATTTACCTTCAGTCAAATCTCATCTTCTCCTGATAAAAACTTTTTTGGTTCATATGTGTATCGCATGCATGTGCATGGTCTCTGTGTGGAAGTCACACAGAAGGCTGCCCTAGCCTTCTACCTTGATTTCAGACAATGTCTGTCCGTCTGATTGCTTGTCTTTCTCTCTCCACAACCCTATCCCCATACGCCAGGCAAGTTGGATGTCCTAGTTAGAGCTAATATGGCTGTGATGAAACACCATGACCAAAAGCAACTTGGGGAGAAAGAATTTATTTGGCTTGCATTTCTATATCATAGTTCATCACTGAAGGAAGTCAGGGCAAGAACTCAACCGGGAAGAATCCTGGAGGCAGAAGCTTGCACCCCCATAGCTTTCTCACAGAACCCAGGACACCCAGCTCAGGGATGATTCTACCTTGTAACTGGCTGTGCTTTACAGACTTGCCTACAGCCCAGGCTTAAGGAGGCATTTTCTTGATTAGGGTTCCCTCCTCTCAGATGACTCTAGTCTGTGTGAAGTTGACAGAAAACTAGCCATCACCATGAGCCACCAACTTCCAGGGACTCTCATGCCTCCATGTCTTACCACTCAGAGGACTGCTGAGATTAGAGACATGTGTTATCATGTCTGCCTTCTGTGTGGGTTCTGCAGATCTGAATTTGGTCCCTATGCCTTTGTGACAAAGCACTTTATCCACTAAAGCATAAATATCCTCAGCCCCCTGTGCTTCTTGATGATACATGTTTCTACTACAGAAAAGGTCATCCTATTAAAAAAAATCGACATTTTTAGAATCAAAGCATAGAGGGATCATAGGAAGTGTCATCTACTGTTGTCAGAGTGGCTCACTCACTGGCTATGACCTCACGCATCCAGAGTAATAAAAGGTTACCTGCCCAGATTTGTGAGCAGTCAACATGAACCTCAGCGTAGAACAAGAGCTCTCTTTAGACCCTTCAATACCCACTCTGCATTTCAGCTAACCAGCATTAACTCTCAGTTTAAAAATGTGTCACATGCTAATGTTAGTTGTCATTGTACATGTTCCCCATAGATCTTCCAATAAGACAATATGCTGTGGGGTGCAGGAATTACTGCCTCTGGCTACAGATCATTAGAGGCATGTGACAGACCATGATTTCCTTAGATGCTCCTCACCAAGGACTGTGCATTGCAAGTATACAGAAACTGAGCCATTACCACCCAATCTGGGATTTCTTATGATACTAGTATGCTGGGGTAATAGGCAATTTGTACAAAAATTATTTTTGATAGACTTCCATTGAGTCAGTGAGTGCTCTGAAGCCTTAGCAAAGAGGCTGTCTCTATTAATATTAAAAGTCAGCCTGTTTAGTGACAAGTTCTCACTGTAATGCATAGCCAGGGCTGCTCATATGGTTGGTGTTTCCCTTTCTAGATTTAGAAAAACAAAACAAAGTCTTATTGATGTGATAATATTGTCAAATTATAAGATCCAAGTGCAATTAAAAAGATTCTTAGAAAGCAATTAAAGAAAGACTGATTTCAGATATGAAGAGCATGGGATTTTAGAATGCATATTAGCCATAAATGCTAAGGTATTAGGATATCCCTTGATCAGTGGAAATGAGCATACAGCCAGATGTTAAGCAGTCAGTGACTATTAGTCTTAATGTTATCCTATCATTAAAGTAACTGCTTTTCCTATTCCCCCTAAACACATCAAGGTTTCTCCAGCAAACTATGGGGTACAGTTCTCTGACCTAAACACTTACAAGTCAGTACTTAGACTTTCCTAAAAGATCCAAGGGCAGAACTGGGTTCTGGGAAGTTTCTAGGAGCCATGCTTCCCATGTATATAACTGCTCCTTCTGTCTCTTGTTTTCCTACTCTTTGCATTTTATAGTACTATAAATCTGTATTTTTTTTTTTTACATAGCACTGAAGGATAAATAAGAGTTGGTATTGAGAAAGTCATTAAAAAGAAAACATTAGGCTCATTTTTATGAAGAGCCTAAAATACCTAGTATATATTTAATTTAGCCATTCTTCCTTCCTTCCTTCCTTCCTTCCTTTCCTTCCTTCCTTCCTTCCTTTCTTTCTTTTCCAGATTCTACTACATTTTATTTTATTTTAAACTCACACAATAAAGAGGGCAAGTAGGCATAACTTTCAGTGTTAGAAAGCTAGCCCTGTGGCCTACCTAAAGAAGATTACCTTTCGATGTGCTCCACAGGGAAAAAAAATAAAGTCTGATGGTCATTTTGCATCCAAGGTACTCAGGGGTGGGTGAACTAGACTCAGAGACAAATCAATAGACTTCAGCATCCCTCCAGTGTATCAGATATTCTCAGTAGTAGAGATCATAGGATGTTTGAAGGTTGCTTACTTGAAGATACAGAGGAAGCCAAATCCTATCATACCTACTAAAGGATAGAGCCACACCACAAAATCTTAATTAACACTGTAACAACTTATTTAAGGATCTCTGATGCAGCCTGTATGAGGCCAAATCAGAAGGGAAAGAAACCCTGTTAGCTCTTTAGTAATGTAGGATTACATTAAAGGAGAGATGGATCTCAACCTAGCAGAGGACATATTGCAGACTAATAAGGAATTAAACAACCCAGTTATTGCTTGAGTATTGTTTCTGCTTTATGACACAACAAAGGAGAAAACAGCCTGAAACGCTGGTTATGCTCTGATAACCTGAATGAACAAGAGTGAGAAATGCTAAGTGGTTACAGCATGCTGACTTCGGTTGTCTGGAACAATGTGAGGCCCATAATAAGCCTATATTTCTGGCCAAATCCCACTTAGCATTAATAGGGAGTTCATGAGCGACTTGGTTTCCTTTTGGGTTTCTTTATTAGTTAGACCCTAAGATCAAAGCCAAATTAAAGTGACATAGATGGAAACTTGGGTCAAAATTCTTGTTTTCAATATTTGGATCTTTCTTTTGTTTTAATCAAATTACAATCCTGACTAAAATATAAATATTGGAGAGGCAGTTTGTCAACCTTTCATAGTGACTTTTAATTATTAAGATAGAGATAGAAGGTAAAAGGTAGAGATATAGAAGACAGAGGGTAAAAACTATTAGAGACCCAGCCGGCAAATAACACTGAGTGATAGAGATGGTGTAATTCAGAAGGAACACAGAACTACTTGTGCTGGGTATAATGCTAAGACAAACAATATATCACATAGCCATTATGTATGGTGCATTTGTACTATATACATACAAGAGACTATTCTAACAATATCGTATGTATTAACAAGATTAATCTTTACAAAAGGCAGCCCTACTGTTATCGAGCCATATACTATATAAAGAAACCAAAGCCACAGCATGATGAGACAATTGATGAGACAGATAGATGACTATCCATGATCTGAACTCACAACCTGGTTTGATGTCTGCATTCCCAACCCTTACTATCATACCTTATTTACACTGATCACTGGCTTCTGACTTCAATCCCAAGTAAAGCATCCTTGATTCTATCAGCATTTTTTTGTTTTTGTTTTTGTTTTCTTGAGACAGGATCTCACTGTGTAACCCTGGCTGCCCTGGAACATACTACATAGACCAGGTGTACCTCAGACTCACAAATCTGCCTGCCTCTGTGTCCCTAGTAATGGGATTAAATGTGTGAGGTACCATGCCTGGCCTCAGCTAGCAATCTTAATACGCCTTGCCTCTTCATTTATAAGAAAAACACTCGGAGGGTAATATCACTTCTCAGTCTTTGAGAAAGGACTTCTCACAAAACTGTCAGCAGAAAGTATCTTACTGAGCACAATAGCTCGCTATCAGATCCAAATAGAGCAATCAGCAATCAGGTTTCTTGGAAATATCTTCTTCATATTTATCTAATAAAATAAAATTCAAATGGCCCTGTTATTCTCATACATCACAAGCAGAAAGAATGACACATACATGGATTTTAATTTCGATAGTGAAAGAATCTTCCTTGATAGGGACAAGAAATATTGAAGATCCTAGTAAAACTCACCATGTAGAACCTACAATGCTATCTTTCTAAATACTAAACTACAGCAAAAGATACTTAAAAATACCTCCTGTAAATATAAATTAAATTATTTTCTTGCTCATGGAGGTAGTCTTGTATTTAGAGAGATTTAAGCTCTTTTTCTTGTTGTTGTTTCTATTGTAGTTATTGCCTAGAAAGCTGCAGGAGTCTTTGTTATAGGACACTTTTGTTTCATGTTCTTACTATGATAGAGAATCAGAGGGAAGCATTCTTAGATACAAAACAGCCAGCAGGGCGTGAGTGAAGTCGGGGACAAGATCATGGCACCCAGCCTGCAATCAAGAAACACAGAAAGCCAGAGTTTTTAAAGGACTTCATTGAACACCCAAATCAATAGTTTTCTGAACTTGATCCAAATTATTTGGCATATGAATAGGCTTGCTCCAAGCCAAATGGTAGCTCTTGAACATTTGATGACTCTTAAAAAATAATGTTGATGATTTAAAAGGACACAAATTAAGCATGAGTTGACTTTTTCATACATTAAAAACTAGTGAGAGGAATAAATGAATCATGTCCACATTCATAAGAGACCCGGATTCGTTAGTCACATTTTGAAGTCCTTAATTCACAAAAAGGTCAATTAGCCTTCTTTGATGGACCTTTTTCCCACATAAAGGAATTGGGCTTGGGGCAACATGTGTCAGATCTCCAAAACAAGAGACAAGATGTTCAATTACCTCCTGGAAGAAAACTGAATAGTGAATGAATACAGAACTGAAACTCATGTACAAATCACGTCACTAAAACCAGCAAGTGTGAGAAAAGGAGAGGAGGGGCAGCCTTTGAAACACAGACTGCCCTGCTGTTTAATTGAGCAACAGCATAGAGACATCACATGTACTCTTCTTGCCAAAGGCCAGGTGTAGGAAACAGACTTCGTTTACAGCTATAGAGATGGTAGAAAAAAGAAACCTAAAAACTCAATTTCCTCGAATGGCTAACCCATTCTTAAAGCAAATACTGGAACTTGAATTATTTTCTTCCTTTGCCTCTTAAGTTCACTAGGGATACACAGGTACTTTGTTTTGCCTGTTTCTATGACGTGAGAAAGTTCTCTCTAAAGAATAAATACCCAAGGATGTTCAAAGATAGTAAGTACACTGAGAGAGTAAGAACCAAAATAATATAGATATAAGTCAGAACTGATGATGCCTTTATTTTCCCTTAACACTAAGCCTAACTATGTCCTAGAAGTACTTGTCTGAAATTTCAAAAACATAAATCATTAGTTGTTTTGTAGATGCCAGAATTCTGAAAATGGTCAAAAACAATGCTTAGAGGCACTATGGTATCATATCCATTGTGCCATGTAAGCACACAAGGAGGATCCAGAACGGACAACAATAGGAAGAAGTCTGTGGGATCAAGGGTACCTTGAAGGAGACATGAAAAGGAAAGCAAGATTTCATATATATGTGTAGTCATGTTGATGCTTTAGCCATGTGTTATGGTCTGGGTGACAATCTCCTGGGTGGGTATTAATGGCACAGACTCCAGAATGGTGCTAATAGGAGCTTTAGGAGGTAGGGCTAGCCTGGGAGGTGGTTCCCTGGGTCATGAGCTCAAGGTGGAGTCTAGAATTCAGTTTTTTCCTTATTTCTTTGTTCCCTGGCTTATAATGTAAGCAGCTTGCTCCATTGAGTACCCCCACCATGCTAGAAGCCCAAAGGAAACGAGGCAGCAAGAACTTTGAATGACACCTCTGAAATAGAAAGCCCAAACAACTTCATTCTCTTTATCTGCCTTGGATATTTTGTTATACTAGGACATGGCTAACATACCATATTAATCTGCTTGACTATTATGATAAAGATGATGGCCAAAGGAAACTTGAGTAGAAAAGGGTTTGTTTATGAAGGCAGGAACTAAAGCAGAGGTCATATTGGAATGTTGCTTACTGGCTTGCTCTCCATGGTTTCCATGGGTCATAGAGCTTGCATTTTAAAAATTATCACTATGTTCCACATGTACAAGGGAAGTACTACCCAGGGTCTGGGATCTCTCACATTAATCATTGATCAAGAAAATACCTATAGATTTGCTTACAGGACAATCTGATACGGGCATCTTCTTAATTGATGTTCCCTCTTCCTAGATGACTCTAGCTCATGTCAAGTCACCAACAATAAGAGCTGACAAGCACACATACTATGCTATACCCCCCTACTGTACAAAGCCTACAGCCATGCTATAAGGAACATGAGATTCAGATAACATCAGTGTAATTTATATATTCTGTTGGATGCACCTACTGCATGTCTGGCACATAAAATTAATTTAACCTCCTGTCTAACTTTATTAAAGATAATTAGCTACAAGATAAGAATGTAAGGATGAGAGTACATTGTGTATCTAAATTAAAAACACAAACTATGTTTGTTTGCATATCACCCTCTGGGGATTACCAAACTGACAGCTATACTGAATGGCCTTACATGTGGCTTAAAATCTTTCTTCATGCTAGAACCTAAAAATGATCAACTCTTATAATTGGTTTGAAAAACTAACACATGTATTTTATCTATGTTAGTTTCTATTCCTCTAACGTGAAAGACAAGGACAAGCATACTGCAGAGCAAAGACGGAAGAACCCTTGGCATACGGCACTGTATAGTAAAGTATTTTAGAGAGATACAATTCCTCATTTCTGACGAGAAAACCAAGAAAATCATGAAAAATATTACTTATCTTAGAGACTTCAAGGAGTGCCTATGTCCATTGGGTTTAGATATTTTTAGGTAAATAACTGAGCTGTAAGAAGCTCATCCTAGGACCAGTTTCAGAGACCACTGGGCTTATGGAAAATTCACAATATCAATTCAGTCTGTGATGATTTTTTCCCTAAGGACTCTCATCTTCCCCTCAGCTTTCCCCTTATTAGTTCAGTAAATAAAGATAACAATATTGGTTTACCTGAATGAAGCCAATTGCCTCTACCAGTGACCCAGATCACAGCAGTTGATGGAGCAGTGCCTTTATCCTTCAGCTCCAGATCCATGGGTTTTATAGCTAGGAAGGGACTATCTATTGGTCTCCCTGGGCAGCTTGCATAATAACACCATGGGAAACTACTAGAGCTAATCTTCAGTGGCTTCTACGTCAGTTTCAGATATCTTTGTTAAATACAGTTCTCTTTCTACTGGTGTATCTTTAAGCCTTTACAAATATGTTACATCCACAACTGGTATGGAGACTCCAAGTGAACCACTGTAGCGACACAGGGACTTAGCCATGTGTATTCTCTGCCATGCTTGAGAATTACTCAAGATACCAGCCTGGATTTTCAAGGATCCTAATATCCTTCCCAGGTAAGCCCTGCTTGGTTAGTTCACTGGGCAATGAACTCATATTCATTGTACACATTGCCGTGTACTTTGCCGTGACTTAATTTGCTTTGTAATGGCAGTCTACTTGTGATTACTCACTTGATTCCATATATTGTATCTTTAACCCTCGCTACATGTTTGAAAGTATGTACTTTTGATCACCAGGCATAAGGGAAGTTCCTCAATATAACGGCCTAATTATTAGGTAGGTGGTAAGTATGAGAAGATGAAGATTATGTCTTAGTGATTTCCATGGCTGTGATAAAGCACCATGACCAAGGCCTCTTATAGAAGAAAGTATTTAATGGGACTTATAGTTTCAGAAGGTGAGTCCATAAACTAGCAGCAGGCAGGCAAGCACTGGAGTGGTTCCACAAGCATCAGACAGAAAGTTAAATGGTAATGGTATGGGCTTTTGAAACTTAAAGCAGACCCCCAATGACACACCTCTTCAAGCAGGGCCACTCCTAATCCATCCCAAACAGTTTCAACAACTGAGAACCAATTATTCAAGCATTCAATGAGCATGGGAGTCATGCTCATTCAAGCCACTACAGAGTGCCATCATAAAATAATAATAATAATGATGATGATGATGATGATGATGATGATAATAGTAAAATTCAAATTGTTTAAAAGGAAGCCAAGCAAACACAGATTAACAGATATTGAAATAGTTCTGCTATATTAGATCTTTTTACTTTTTAAAAAACTATTATTTTAATATTTGGTATAGAGTCACAGGCAGAAGTGAGTGGGGATAGAAAAATATTCTCTGGGCAATTCTTTGCTATATTTGGAAGTCACTGCTCCAGAGACAGTATTTATGGCATCTGATGTTGAAAAAGCTTGCAATTCTGCATATATCTTGAGTGAGCATGTCTCGAAATGAAGAAATTGAGGGCTACAGGGAATCCTGTAAAGAGTGAGGTTTCCAGCCAGAAAGGGAATAGGAGCCTCTGTATGTACTGTAGGCGTGCACTCAGCAATGCTGATGGAGTGATAAAGGCAATGAGGACAGCATGGCTTTCCTTGAAATCCTGGAGAAGTCTGTGGGTAACCTCTCCTTATACTCACTGCAGCTCCATGGGGTATTATTGCTATGTCCATTTTACGTACTGACACAAGCTCAGAAACTCCTTATGATTGGTTCACAGTCATCAGAATAATAAATCAGGAGCCAATGCTTCTCAGGGGAAAGAGTAGCAGTCTACAACTTGAGACAATAGATTAAGCTCACGTTAGGACCTTAGCCAATTATTTTTTTGGGTCTCAAATGTCTTTGTAAAAGAAAGAACTGAACTAGATAATCTCTATGAAGCCTTAATATTGTGACTACCTAAGATTTTAAACTGCCACAAGCAAAGGTTTCAATCTCAGGGTTTAGTTTCCTTAAAATTATACTTTAATGTCTTGTTGTAATGATGTTTGGAACAGAAGGCATAAACAGCCTAGGATAACAGCTACCACAGGGGCTACCCTAGTTTAAGACTGCTCTAAATACAAAAAGGAGTAACTGCAATTAATGCACTGAAAATTCTATTTCAGTATGGAGAGGGACCTGGTGGCTTGATTTAATACCGAAGTCTATGCTCTACTGCCTAAGGTGGCACAGTGGCATCTTCCAGAAGACCAGGTGTTAGAGATTCCTGTGAGAGATGTTCATAAACATTTCCAAGGCTGCAGTTCCATCTTGGACTGCAAAATGCATGGCTGGCATAGCCTGGGATGCAGGGCACATACTAAATAGAATACATAAATGTGCACAACGGCTGTATAATTGTTGAACTTGTGCCTCATATATTCATAGTTAATTTTGGCAACCATTTTTAGTTGCAGGAAGGGGGAAGAAGGGGAGGGTGGGTGACTTCTTCTGTCCTTCAACTTACCAGAAATGTATTAGAAATGACAGCCTATGATTGCTGCAGACAGTATCTAATTAACTGTCATTATAAAACACATGTCAGAGCCTGGGGCCTATGAGGGATCTGATGTCTAATTTCTTTCCAGAATAATAAGAGTCTCCTTTGAAACAAGCTGGTGAATGAATTTGTTGTCTTATTAATCAAGTGATTTCCATCTGACCCTCTCTTTTCCTCCTATTCCTCATTCCTTCCCAGTGTATCCCCTCCCCTAACTATTTGGGAACTCATTTTTTTATACAAGTGATGGATTTAAAACAACTTCTTGTCATCATCTGCCTTGGCAATCTCAATAAAGAGTGACTGCAGAAATATGATATGGAAATGGAAGCTGTTTGTAAAAACTATTAACTCAATAATGAAACAATTATTCCTAAACAACCATGAAAATTACTTACAAGCCTTATTTTCTCTCATTTTGCCACACCACAAGATTGCAATTCTATTTTCATTCCTATTAATTAGAACAAAGAACTTAATCCTTTTCTCCTTCTATTATGCAAAAACAAGCATGGTTATTAGGACGCTATCTAGTTTCCAATTAATTTTATTTAGGAATGAGCTGCAGCGTCAGAATCGTTACTGATGTACTCTAACTAGGGGGTTAAGATGAAATGGGGCCTGAATCAACAGAGAAAATAAGCAATTTCCCCGGTTCATTCTTTCCATTCACAAGATTACTCATCGACTTCTCACATGCATCCACAGAATTCTGCAGCCACGCAAGCAACATTAGCAAATGGGGCTGAATGAAGCAAGACCAAAGAGTGCCAGTTGACAGAAGTTATATGAGATGCAACAAACAGCACATTCATGGGAACTCTTAAGCACACCACTCTAGGTTGGGCACAACATACATCTATAACCATTTGTGTATTCTAGGATTAGGAATCAAATTATCGATCTAATTAGTGTTACTGCTAAAAAGACCAAAGTGATGCTTTCAGATTGTGGGCTACAATCAACATGGAAGGATGGAATCAAACAGAAAAGAAAAGTCATGGTGCTTTTACATAGTTAGATATATATCCACTGTTGGTTATGAGTCTCTTTTTCTAACGGAAAGTAATTAATCAGTAAATATTCATTAACTAAGCAGAAGGCCCTAGTGTAAACAGCAAGTATAAAACTGTCAGGCACTTAATTTTAGAATCTCTTCAAAAGACATATCTGTTCTCACCTTTTTCCACAGGAAAAGTAAGATGGGTATGGAACCATCCCAGCACCAAGGGTCTAAAGATAAACCTTCATCTTGTGGAAAAGTCGGTTTTGATGACTACTGAAGACTTAGCTTCATTAGGCATACTGGGAGATGTTAAAAGGTAGACCTACTGTGTGGTTATTAGAAAGCAAATCAAGCTGTTAAACTTTATCCAGATGATGAAAAAAGATAATTATACTATTTAAAGGTCATGATCTTCAGTTCACAGTCAAAAGCACTCACTTGCTTCCACAGCCAATACAACCAGTGACTATTTATATCCATTCTTCAGAGTACTAGTAAGTGACTTCCATATTGAAAATCAGAATCTGGGTTGTATATCAAATCTACCATAATATTTATCTAGTGTCTTAAATGGTACAGAGAGGTGACCTGAGGTTTAACAAAACTAGCAGCTTTATGAATGGAACTGCTAAATGAAGAATAACATTGAAAACTTGTTCCTTTGCCCTCATATTTATATACCTCTAAGCAGCATTTAGTCAGCAGTAATTATACATCAAGGCATAGCCTAAATAGGCTGATGAGGATGTTGATTACTCAGTAAGAGGAAAAAAGTATCAACAGAGGACTACACTAAAATATTGAAGTTGTAACTAACACTAGAAAACCTGAAGCTGACTTTGTAGACTTTTAAAAAAAACTTTATTTAGACTGTGTGTGTGTGTGTGTGTGTGTGTGTGTGTGTGTGCGCGCGCGCGCGCGTGTGTGTCTGCATGTGTGCACATGCACACATTTACAAGTGCTAATATGGATGCTAGGAGCTGAAGGGTAGTCCTCTGGAAGAGCAGCAGGTACTCTGAAGCACTGAGCAACCTCTCTACTCCTTGTATACTTTTCTTTATTGTGAAACTTTTCCTCCTCTCTCCTTCCTTATTGCAACTGCCCTGGTCTGGGTCATCATTTCTAACCATACTTATACAATTATGGCTCCATACAGTAAGATGAAATGGATCTTTAAAGCACAAATGGGATGGGGTGAGTACTCTGCTGAAGGCCTTCCCAGTCTTCCTCAGAACGAGGCTATAGAAAAACCTGATCAGATGCATGTGGAGATGTCCAATGGCTTGCCAACTGACCTTGTAGAGAGGCCTTTGTGGCCATAGAAGTCAGTTTTGCAAAGTCATCTGTCCTGACCCTTGACCTTACTTCAGCCTAGATACTCAGTGCCACTGAGGGAAGGTGTATCATTTTCATTTCTTTCTCCAGGTAACTACATCTGCTCATTCTGCAATTTCTTTTATAAAACTCTAAGGATCATACATAGTTCAGAATTCAAAGTTCAAGCTTCAAAAGATCATGCAAGGCATCTGCTGTATATTCTGTAACAGCTTGAGATGAATTTGGAGTAGTCCCTTATAATCAAATTCATACATGAATATTTAAAGAGGTGAAATAGATGCCTTGTGTAGCTTCTTATCAGCTGGGTCAGACATTAGTTCTGGTCTTGCAAATGGTAAAAATGCAGCTTTTTAGAGTTGGAAATTGTGGGCAAGAGATCACATATAATGGTTTTATCCCCCTCCCTCACCCAGCTCTGGGTTCAAACCCAGAGCATTGCATCGGCTGTACATATGTTCTACCCTTCAGTTATACCTCAGGGCCTTTGATTAATTTTCTGAGGTTTAGCAACTAGATGTAAGGTTTAAAAACAAAAACAAACAAACAAACCATATCTCAGTGCCTGGAATAATGTGCAGCTCCTATGAACAAAAACACACTTGCTGGCTAAATGTGTATTAACTTTGCATTGTGTATAGCTTACTTCCTATCTTTACCACAACATTTAGCAGTAAGTCAACGACTACTGTCCCTAGTGGTCAGGTATGGTTTACTGAGAACTACCTTCCAGAAAGTCAACTGTCCAAGGCCAGAAGGAGATCAAAGTGATGTGCTTTAGCCTGGTGGTAAAGAGCATGTGCTCTGGAATCAGCCAGACTTGGGTGGGAATCTCTGCCCTGTCAGTTCAAGGCAGTAAGCACTGTATGATTTCTCAACCCTGCATTTCCTCATAGATAAAACTGAGTTAGCCTATGGCATTAGCATGAGCTAACTGAGAAAAATAATAGTGAACAAATATGATGACTATAAAATGATTACAGAAACATTTATGACCTGACAGAAACAGCTAAAGGAGCAATGAAGATGGTATCCCCCACACAGAATGAGACACTTTGATTTCACTCTTTGTCAAAGCAATGACTTATTCTTCCCTGATATATAATTTGGTTGTTTTCTTAATGTTTCATCTTGGCAAAGGTGAGCATGTTTAAAGTGCAGAAGATGAGTCCAGCAAAAACAAAGGCCCTTATAGCAACCACAAGAAGAATGATGAGGTGCTGGGAAAAAAAAGTGGAAAGTAAAATTGAAGTGTGAGGCTCCCTGTAGTGACTGCTAACAGTTCTTCAAATATGGAATCAAACATCAAATCCTGTGTAATTTCTCCTAGAGTGGTCATCAGATTCACCAGAGACTGGGATGGCCGTCCTCAAGGCTGTGTGAATGCTCACGAGCTAGTTGGACTTCGGAACATCACCTTCCATTTCTACATTTAGTGATTACCACAGCAGATGCTGAGACCTCAGTGTGAAAATGCACACCCAAAGGCTTGATTAATTGGTGGTTTATAATATGTTGGTTCCCATCCTCTGAGAGGCCCCACCCAGCAGCTGACTGAATCCGACGCTCAGACTCACCCATGTGTTAGGCGGAGCTCAGGGAGTCCTGTGGAAGAGTGGGGCGGGGGGAAGATAGAAGGACCTGAGGGGACAAGAACGCTGCAACAAGGCTGGAGAGATGGCTCAGAGGCTAAGAGCACTGACTGCTCTTCTGAAGGTCCTGAGTTCAATTCCCAGCAACTACATGATGGCTCACAACCATCTATAATGAGATCTGGTGCCCTCTTCTGGCGTGCGGGCTGAAAACTGTATACATAATAAATAAACCTCCAAAATAAAACAGTTAAAAAAAAAAAAAAAAGAATGCTGCAACAAGAGCAACAGAGTCAACTAACCTAGACCCATGGGGGCTCACAGAGATTGAAGCACCAACCAAGAGCATGCATGGACTGGGGCTAGGCCCCCTACACACGTGTATCTGATGCACAATTATCCCCTAGTGAGCTGAGCAGGTGCTGTCTATGACATGGACTCTGTGGCCTGCTTCCCATCACTTCCCCTAACAGGGTTGTCCTGCTTGGCCTCAGCAGATGAGGAGGAGCTCAGTCGCTTATGCAACATTATGCACTGGGGTGAGTTAGTGGGGGCAGCTCACTTTTTCTGAGGACAAGGGGAGGGGGGAGGCAGGAGGGGGGAGGGAGTAAGAGGGTGGGAGGGAGGTACCAGCAGAAGAGGAGGGAGAGTGCTATGATTGGGATGTAAAATGAATATATGTATTAAAAACAAATTTTTAAAAAGAACAAAAAATATGTATTGGTTTCTTTTGAATGTTGACAAGGATCAAAAATTGGTTCATTTGGATAGAAAACCTCCATGATAAAAAGAATTAAAAAAAATTAAAAACCACTTCAATCCTGTTATCATTGGTCTTTGTTTAGGAAATAAACATGACTACATGGATTGTGTTTAGAGATTTTCTTCCTCATTAGGAAATAATCAAAAGTTTCTCTCCAGTAAGATTTTTATTCCTTAAATGATACTTCTTCACAGTTGCTAATAAAGGGGATTATCAGAATAAATCATGTATCCCTCCATGAACTACATAGCTTAAGGCATAAATTTTGTGCAGACCTAAAAACTGGAATAAAATCCAGACACAACCTGAGGACAAAGAAATTTGATTGATTAAATGCATGTCCTCCATAATGTTGTGAAGAAAATGGTATATTAATAGGGAGTGAAACCTTTCCTTTTATATGGCTGACAAGCTCAGCAGCTAACAAACACCAAAATATGACCATTTTTATAAGGCTAGTCGAGCAGGTGTCAGCATTCCAAAGAAACCAACGTATTACAAACCTTTGGGTTTGTAAATCAAGCCTTTGGGTGTGCATTTTCACACTGAGGTCTCAGCATCTGCTGTGGTAATCACTAAATGTAGAAATGGAAGGTGATGTTCCGAAGTCCAACTAGCTCGTGTGCATTCACACAGCCCTGAGGATGGTCATCCCAGTCTCTGGTGAATGTGATGACCACTCTAGGAGAAAATACACTGGATTTGCCCAATTCCCAGGTTATCCTTATAGGTGCAGACTCAGTGTCATGATATTTATTATGACATCCTCTTCTCTGGTTCCATAATCTCTTAATATATTTTCTGTTGCTTCACTTGCAGCAATACTGTCAGACTTTCTCCTTACCAACTCTTTCCCTTGACCATGGGTCTCTGAGAAGGGCCATGCTCTTTTTTTCTTGCATCTTGGACAGCTAGTTGTCAATCAAGAAGCATTTATTACATTGAATTGGACATTTGTTCCAACTCAGCCTCAAATTTTAGAAATTTAATAAATATGTGATTATTTAACTATAGAGATTACTTTCCTATGAAGTAGGTATAATTTTTGGTTTCTAAGAGGGAATTTCTTCGAGGACACACTGTAGAACTTCATTTTGCTAATTAAGGTTTGTTATTTGCATTTGGGGAAAGCAAGGACAGAACTGTGTTTAGGTACCAAGAAGTAGCTGCTGTTGTAGATCAATAGATTCAGCAGTGTTTTATAAACCTGGGGACTCGTCCTTGAAGCATGTAGCTCGGCTTTACAGTTCACACGGGTAGTATGCATTTCACATGTACAACAGTGTTTCCTTATAGCATTTTTCTTGATTAAAAGCTATAGTACTTCATCTTACCACTACATTTTCACACTGTCTGCTAACTGACTCCTTTTCATCCTATCTCATTTTCAGCTCCTTAGTTCTGTCTGTCCCATTGAACAGGATCAATATATTGAGCAAGGCCTGTTGTGTCCTACCCGGTCTCTATGTCTTCTTCCTTCATCCTTGATGGGCCCACCAGGAGTTCAATTACACAGAGAATCCCTCCTATTCTCAGCAACCAAGACGCACATGGTTGAACTCATCATTAAAGAAATTCTTCCCAGATTGGTCTATGGATCAACACAATTGTATGTCCTTATGCAGTTGTATCTTCTACCCAGCCAAACATATTCTTTTACAACTATTGATACCTTTATTTTAATCCACAGTTCTCAAGTCTCAGATCTGGAAGAGCCTGTTTATTTGACTATGAACTGTTTGAGATTCAGGGCTACTCCAGAATTTATTATTATCGTAAGCACTAGCACAATACCTGGCATATCATAGCCACTCACTGTGAATAAACTTAAAACTATTTCAGTAGCTTTTAAATTATGGATCTCAGACTACATGCTTTTTTTAGATATGATGTGGAAGGGCATAAATGGCTCTTATGTTTCAAGGACAAAAATTATATCTCTCTGTTTCATATAAATCTCATATGGATTTATGTAATATTTCAATAGAAAATATCTTCTACTACTCTACAAGCTTGAAAGGCACGGATTTTGGCATCTCCTGTCTTGTCTGTTAACATATTTGTCTCTTGAAACAGTCGGGATGATATGACAACAGAAATTCAGCTGTGTGTGCACACAGTAAGTTTAGCACATGACAAATGTCCTAACATCATAAATACAATGGATGACTATTGTGAGCTAGAAGCTTTGTATGTGTTGTCCCATTGGCCATTTCTCTGGACTTATGACAGATGTACCTCATAAACAAGGATTCAGAAGCTAATCAATTAGCAATTTACCTCAAGAGGCATATCTGAAACTCAGTTCTCTCTGGACCAAAGATCAAGATCTTCAGATAGCAAAAAAAATTTCTTGTACAAATTACTGACAGTAAGTAGGAAGAATGACTTACAAAAAAAAATTCAGTTCTTTTTAGAAAGACAAAATTACTTTTAATTTAACAGAAAACAAACAAACCAAGATGACAAGCAGGACTTCTCACAAAATGATGTTAGGTGTGGTGGTACGTCTAACACTCCAGGGGATAAGCCAGGATGATCTTAAGTTGGAGCCAACCTGGGCTACATACAGAGGTTCTATCTCAAAAGCAAGATGGAAGGCAGCTATGTGGGTAAGTGTTCCCAACTTCCCAGTATGTGTGGGACGATTTGTTGATGTTGATGATGTTGTTGTTCTTCTTCCATACTTACTGTGTGACAACGGATGGAGGAAGGGGGATTCTACAGAATTATAAGAACTTCCAATCAGATAAAGGAAAGAGACCATGTAAATGGAAAAGACTCAATTCCACTGGGAATTTACTTTTAAATTTAATGAAGAATTTACAACCATGAGATCATCTATACTCACTAAGGATATGGGTGATTATAACCATGCTATGGGGGCATCTGAGTGTATTGGGATGTATGAACGATACTTGCTACTCTAGAGAATCATTGTCAAGTGCTAACACTCTTCCTTTTCTACAGCAGGCAAGAACATTTATTTGAAAGGATGAGTAGGTTCTCCTTGAAGGTGCAAATGTATCTTTCAGTAGATGAACCATGTGCAGCAAAAGCTGAGGAGGTTATAAGACTTTACTCTAACTGTTAAGAATCCCCACTACTACTTGATGTTAAAACATCTCTGCTGAATTTTAACCAGTCCAAACTTCATTGAGGTAGATAAATACTTTTCAACTACTGTTCTAATGAAATGTCACTATTATTTTAGGAAGCATATTAAATTAGAATTTAATTTAAATAGAAAGTGAGTTGCTTTCTTTTGAAGAATTACGCTATTGCCTGTGTTAAGCAAATAATAATTAACACAAGTGCATACAGTTATAATTAGAAGGGAATTTAATTAAACAAATATGCCAACATAACCAGATGCATGACAAAGTAATTGTAATATGCCTTGCCAATGTTTCTTTCCCACTTTATACTTCTAACATAGTAATTGTAAAGCTATCTCTCCTATTGGGGATGGTGCCAATCTTTTGAAATTTCAAAGCCCACTCCTGTGACACACCACACTTTCTCATCCTTCCCAAACACTTCCACAAGCCTAGGGCCACCCTTATTCAAAGCACAAGTGTGAATGCTTCCTAAGCAACAAGATGTGTTTATTTTGCAGAAAAGAAAACTCATTATTGCAAACAGTGTAACCAATATAGGAACAAAGTTCACCTTCTAGTTTTCCCTCACATTTCTACTTCAGCTGATGGCTAGACCTGTACCTGCTGCGGGATGCATATTTATATCCAGCTATGGGGAAGCTGAGCATTGGTTTAATGACCTGCTTATTTTGGGTGACTTAGCTAATGAGGGACCAGACCACAGTTTAGAAACTAGTCTTTGATTTTGAAGTTTTTGACTCCTTGCCGCTTTCCTAATGTCACACAAAGGACACACGCGTGTATAAATGAGTAAGAGGCGTCATTATGCTCTAGATTAGCATCAGCTTGATCAGCACTTAAATGTCCAGCTACATTAGGTAATGCTAGAAACTTTAACTGAAAAATCACTCTGTAATTGAAACTACACATCTCACCTGAGTTGAAAATTAAATGGTCACAGTGAATACAAGAGGTTTAAAGTGTATTTCCTGACTATTTCAAAGGAAATCAGTAATGCCATGAAAAGGAAAAGGAAGTTTTAAAATGAGCTTTAAATCTAACAGTTTTAAATGGCACATTTACCACAGAAAAATATTACAGTTCTAGGCCAATCCCTGTTATCTTTCACCAACTAGAACCTTTATTAAGGGTCAAAATGGACTTTCCCTGGCTTAGAGATGCTTCGGTGAAACATCCTTTACACTTCCTGTAATGTAAGAGTGGGGCTTCACATTCTGACCAGACAGATAGGCATATTAGGTATCAGAAATACTATATATTGTGAAATTGTATGGTACTTAATGGAGTACTTTACTAACCCCAGTCAATAGCTTATTCTCACTTCTGTCCAATATTAGCAAATTACATAAAGATGTAAGAAAGGGAAGAGAAAATGAATATTACGCTAAGTTGGCTCCTTTAACATCTCATTTGGTCATCCCTGTAATTCCTCAGTTAATCTATATGAGTCAAGACTTCCATACACTCATATCAAATACTGAATGAAAAGTCATAGGAGAAGAAACTCTACAGAGACAGAGAATCTCTTCTATGTTCTTAAGTATTAGCACTACTCGGGAACATAAATATAGACACGTCCGTGTTTCTATGTGAACATGCTAAAGTTTACCAAGGGGGAATAATGACTTTGTAGTTCAATAAACAATGATTTAAGATATCCTACCACATGATAAAGAATGTATTTTAAGAAGTCTTAATATATAAATACTATAAAGTAATATATGTTTAAATATACTAATTAAATAACAAATGAGAAATACAAATTTTTTTGTCAAAAATCAAGAGTGTCAATGTTTTTGATATATTTTCTTATATTTTTCTATGATTATAGATAGCTTTATATTACAATTATGCAACTGTTCAGGTTTTTCATTATAGATATTTTACAGCATTATGAAAAATGTAGGTAAGTATAATTATAACATAATGTCACACAGTATATACCTGATAATCTCCCTTCTGTTACATATTTAGTTTGTTTCCAATTTTTCTACTGTTATAAACAAACTGTGATGAACATATTTTTGTACAAAATATTTATGCAAGTATCACTGCATTACCTTGGTATAAATATCTATATATGAAAACCACTGAGTTTAAATATTTTCATGTTCAATGGTTGTATTAACAAATGTTGCTACCAACAGAGTACAAAGACTAGCTATGGGCTTAGAATCTGATAAAGGTAAGAACATGATTTCTTATTTAAATTTCAGTTCTTAGTAATTCCTTTAGTTCCTGAACTTCTTATATATTTATTAGTCCTGATGACACAAACGTATTTAGTCTCATGTTAATTTTACTCAAATTTACATGCTTTACAGGTAAAATATACTTGTAAACTAGTAATTTTGTATTATTTAAACCTAAAAGCATAAATTGAGTTTGAGAATTCAGAAAGTATGTCAATTATGTGATCAATGTCTGAAGGTAGGTTACACAATAGAACTCAATTTATTTGAGACATTTTATATACATGTATGGAAAAAGGGCAAAACACACATAAATATTCTCTGTAGCACCTCTGGCCACAACCAGAGCTCAACCTCTTGTACAACTAAGTAACCCTGGGTTTATAACAATAAGTATGTGTGCAATAGGAAAGATTAAAGAGCTAAGCTGAGCGAAGCAGCAGGGAACATCCGCAAATCTCATTTTCTGTTCTTATTCATTTTTGGAATACCAGTTCAGTGTCGGCTCTTGTGAGGAAACAAAAGAAATACTTTAAATGGGGGCTGGAGAGATGGCTCAGAGGTTAAGAGCACTGACTGCTCTTCCAGAGGTTCTGAGTTCAATTCCCAGCAACCACATGGTGGTTTACAATAATCTATAATGTGATCTGATGCCCTCTTCTGGCCTTCAGGGGTACAAGTAGGCAGAGCACTGTATACATAATAAATGAATATTTAAAAAAAAAAAGAAATACTTTAAATGCACAACCCTGTCCAAATTGACTATTTGGTCAAGATGAAGGCAGTGGTGGTGGTGATTGTGGGTGGGCAGGTAAATGGTATGCTTACTTATAATTAGTTTTGTTAGTAAGTTACCTGGGGACATGGTTAAAATGAACAAAACCATCAAGGTAAATCACTTTTATTAGCTATTAGGACAACCAACAAAGCCCAGTACACATTAAAAACAAAACAAACCAACCAACCAACCAACCAAACAAACAAAAAACCAACACTGGCCACACAGCCAGAAGTAATGAAAAGATAATAGAAACAGTGCATCTCTCCATCTTTTCAGGCAACCTCAGTCTAGCATGATTACTTTCACGTACACTAGCCAGAAACTGGCCCATGAATCCGTACCCTCTTTCCTAACAAGGGATGCTCTATGGTCTCTCCCCCGCTCTAAATTCTACAGAGACAATGACAATGAGAGAACAGTATTGACATTCTCCTTTCCTTGCCACTCTAACAATAGTGTAATGTTGTCAAGGGAGACTCAGCAAATCTTCCAAAGTAGGCTCTTAAGCACCCTTAAACTCCCACATATCAAGGAAACACAGAGCTCTTTATGAGTTTCACGAGTCTGCTTCATATGCTTTAGAAGAATAGTGTTATCCCAGCTAATTAAATCATTTCATCTGTGTGGCTGTATGCAATTGTTGGGATTTCTCCAAAAATGTTCCTTGGGGTATCTTCTGCTTACATGGTTTTGTTCTAAATTTCAGAAGTAAACATCAATAGAGGACGATAATCTCCCTTTAAGACTTCTTAATTAGAGAGGTTTGGAGCCCCAATAGGTTTACTGTTAATACTAAATTCTTAGTGTATTTATTTGCTCACTTATCATCAATAGACTGAATCCACACTTGGTCTGGTGCAGGGTAGTGAATCCGGCAGTCTATTTTTTGTACATATAGTTGTAAGGCTGTGTATTATAGGCCAGATAATGGAGGTAGAATAACCCAATCAATGGTGTGCATTTGCTTCTTTGGTTGGAAGTTTGTTGAATCAGATATTTCTTGAAGACTGTTTTCCTTGATGTTTTTGTTATACAGAATTTCCTGCTATCTCAATATAAAAAGCCTCCCTTAAATCAGCCTGAGGATATTTAATATGTTGATATTTACCCTCTTAGCTTTTAGGCAAAAATATTTTGTAAGTTGGGGAAAAGTATTGTGAAGATCTTGGTCTTGGTTTTGTTGAACAATGCACTTCCTAAGTGCAGCTCAGAACAAAGCATGGCTGAGCTAGGTAGAAGTGAAGTAGGGCCCTGTAGCCAGAGATGAATGGTGCCGTCAGCCCAAGGATGCTCTGACTCTGAGACACACACCCCACAGCCCTCCACTGACTGGCCTAGTGAAAACAGACTCTTTGTTAGACAGGCATGTTTGATGTCCAGATGTGACCACCTCATGATTAACCATGGGATTCATGGACATGTCTTTTCCCCAGAACTAAGTGTGCTGAAAGCAAGCTTTATCTCCCTTTAGCTTTACATGTAAAGCATTTTAACTGGCCCTGCTAGTCATTCTGTGCTGACTTGGAGAAATAAGATTCTAACCTGCATGGCGGTCCCTCTTTTACTTTTCTGTATCCGTATGCCTTTTGTTCTTGTGCTAAAGACTGATCAACCAAACAGATCAGTCTACACTCCCCTCATTTATTCCTCCTCTATATTCCTTCTTTTCTCTTATTTCTTTCTTTTTTTTTTCAGACAAGGTTTCTCTGTGTATCCTTGGCTGTTCTGAACTCGCTTTGTAGACCAGGCTGGCCTTGAACTAACAGTGATCCACCTGCCTCTGCCTCCCAAGTGCTGGGATTAAAGGTGTGCACCACCACACCTGGCTTTATTATTTCTTAAAACACGCATGCACGCATGCACGCACGCACGCACACGCACACACACACACACACACACACACATACACACACAAGTTCCTGGCATTCAAGGTCAGACCAGCCAGTCTGCTTTTTCCTTTCCTGCAGTTCCATCTGAGCATCAGCCAACTAGGACTCCTCCTGCAGTTGCAGTAACAGAGATAAAGAAGGGTTTCACTGTACATATGTGATGACAGCTTCATATTCAGTGGCGGCACATACAAGAGTGAGTGGCTATTGAGTCATATTACTGAGGTTTGAGTTCTGCTTCTGACACTTACTAAATATGTAACTTGAAAAGTTAGGAATTCAGGGCTGGAGAGATGGCTCAGAGGTTAAGAGAACTGGCTGCTTTCCCAAAGGTCCTGAGTTCAATTCCCAGCAACCACATGGTGACTCATGACAATCTATAATGAGATCTAGTATGATCTTCTGGTGGGCAGGCACACATAGAGGCAGAACATTGTATATATAGTAAATAAATAAATCTAAAAAAAAAAAAGTTAGGAATAGTCTGCAGCCCAGATCAGTTTATTTGTAAAACAAGAGTTCCTAAGTGTCTGGCACTTCAATTACAGCATGATGCCAAACTCTGTCGGGTATGTCCCTGAGACATAGGAGACACTAGTACAGATGCTGATGCCGTTATCAAATGTCATCACAGTCTCCTCTTTTATTAGCTTCCCTGATACGTTTGAGTTTAAATGATTTTTCAGAGAAAAGTATCTTAGTCTATTAGGTTTGTTTGTTTGTTTTAAGATGGGTTCAGAGAAACCTGGGATTACTGCCTTTAAAGAAACAAATCAAATCAAAACAAAACCAAAACTAGTTACAATGGGATCTTTTATAATCTTATCCTAAGAAGCCATGAGCTGCAAGAAAGCAATTAGTTACACTATTAACCATGGTTAATGTATTAATTTGTTTTTTGAACTGTTTTCTTTTTGGGACATCTGTAATGTCTCACACAAAACAATACAGTTCTACAAAACAAAATTTGACTTTAGGACTAGGGGAGTAGTTGGGTGAATATCCCACTCAGTGCCATACCCTTGGTCATCTAATTTCTTTCCACTAATCTTCACCTCAGTAAAGGTTTCTTAATCTCCCAACAGCAGCAGCCACAGGGCACTCTACCCTTGATTCATGTGCACAGCCACATACACTTCTTTAAGTGGAGCTTTTGTTTCTGTGGTCATTTTTACCAAGCAGAATTCTTTTTAGGGGCTGAAGGCTTGCTAGAGAGTCATTTTTGTACCCTTTATGCCTAGTATATCACAGGCATTAAAAAAACACATTAGGTCAATGAATAGACTATATATTGATTTAATTATTCTAATATCATGACTTTCTGATGAGGTCACAGTCACTAAGAATTTGATATAAAAATATCAAAAAAGATGTCTGTTATGTCTGTTTTAAAACTTATAGTTTATCAATGCAGAGTTCTCTTGATGGAGCAAAAAATAAAAGTAGCTACGAATATATTCCCTCTTTCATCTCTGGATGAGTAAGCAGGTCCCAGAGCTCAGTTTAAGTCCCACCAAGCCATTTACTTACAGTGACAATTTAGGCAAGATAAATACTAATTTTATGATGGATTCTCCCCATTTATTTTCAAAATGAAAGGGGATAATAACAGTAGCTACCTGATGGGGCTATTGGAAGGACTGCATGAGTTCAACTTAAAGACACATAGAACCTTATTAGTAACTATATTGTATTCAGGACTTAGGGCAGTCAGTGAAAATCAAACCCAGAGTTGTCACAGAATAAACAAACATTTGTCGAGACCCAGATCCATGACTGTACTATCTTAATCAAATTCCAAGTATTACAAGACTGTAAAAAGAAGTTTCCATAAACAAACAGACAAAATGGCATTTGTCATTTTATGCTATTACTACTGATTTTTAATCATAATATAATCAAAGTTAAGCCTTTATGACATTTATATATCTCTCTGAGACACCTCCACCAAGGAAGTCTCTCTCAATAATGCCCCAGAGAAAAGATCTGTCTGATTGCCTTCTCCTACATAATCCTGCACTTTTCCAAAGCCAAAACCTCCCACAAAACTTTAAACATCATAATCCCCTGGGACAACACAGCCTACATCTCTAAAAATGAAATTCCTTTTTATCTTTTCCAAAGCTAACCCAATCCCACCTCTTTCTACCTCAGTAGAAAAATCCTAAGCACGTTAACTAGAACCATAAATTCAATTTACATATAACCATCTATCATTGCCCTCACTACCTTTACATGTAAATACAGGGCTCTTGACAGGTAGTGATAGCATAAGAACCAAGCAGCACATTCGCACTTGTCTATCTATTTTATCTATGTATTACATATAGATAGTGCAATATGAAAAAGTAAATTTCACCTGGGCAAGGTGACACACTCCTGTTGTAATCCCAGCACTCAGAAGGCAGAGGCAAGAGGATCTATATGAGTTCATGACCAGCCTGGTCTACAAAGTGAGTCCAGGACAGACAAGGCTACACAGAGAAGCCCTGTCTCGGAAAAAAAAGTTTCACAGACAAATTTTTATAAAAGATACAGTGACGCAATGGGCATGTTTGTCTTTTAACACATGTTTTATGAGTGATCCAGCACCAGTATGAGCTTGTCCATTTTCTCCTGATTCTAGAAGCCCTAGGTTAGCATTTCTGCTTGGCTGCAAGAAACATTATCTTTGGTGACATAGATCTAAGGAGAATGAGCAAGTGAGACTCAAATATTTTAGAATGTACATTTAAGTCAGTATATAATAAAGTGTATTCCTAGTGTGTTTTACATATACTTTTCAAACTGTCTCATTTCCTACTTTCTTGATGTTCCAATACTAGAGCAAAGCCCACATCACCCCTCATCTAAGACATTCCTGTATCTTGATCTGTATCTTGATTTCCATGTCATTTCCATAATTTTTCTTTCCTATGCTTAGGGCAGGACTTATGGCCCCAAGATGGTTGTGAATTTGCTATTTTGTGTGCTTATGCACAAGGGTAGTTTTAAATGGAGAGGCTCTAAAGCTCTTCCCACATTCTTAATGGTATGTATGAAACCAAAAGGTGAGGAGCTATCAATACTTTAGAAACACATTACATGCAGAAGGTCATGGTCACATTCTTGTTAGAGCTTAAAAGGCCTTGAGAGATGATCATAATCAGCCTCGATGCCCTCTCTCCACAGGTCAGGAAATGGAAGTTCAGAATGGCTAAATGAATCCGAAAGAAGTTTTGTGAAATGCGTAACCTTTATCTTAATAAAAAGTAGCAGTCTAGGTCTCCTTAAGCCATTTAAACACTCCCTCCCTCGGCCTTAAACTATTCACAGGTGAAAATACTTGAGAGTCATCAAGATAATGATTAGAGTCTGTTGCCTATAATTAGCAGTATTTTAAGTGAAAAATATAATTACAAAATTATATAAGAATATGAAAACAATGATAATAAGGGAAATAAGGTTTAAAATAGTATAGAAGCATTATTAGAGTATGTTTGAGAAAAAGATCGGGATGAAAATAATGAAAGAAGTTTTCCAATTAGGATAAAATGTTTTGTTTTGTTTTAGCCAAATTTCACTGGTGTTGCACTATTTTACCAATGATTTAACAGGGAAGGAAGCCACCATGTAGACTCCAGTACAATACGTTAAATGGTAAAGATTGAAGAGGAGAAAATATTCCTGCTGAAGTCAAGAACTCCTGCCCCATATGAGTCCATGATTTGACTCATGCCCATAGAAACAGTGTGGAATGTAAGATGCCCCAGATCTTAGCACAAATGACACCAGGATGGAAGTACCATGCAGGCCATGAAACTCAGCTCACAGGCAACAGTGCTCACCAACATAGGAACAAAGACCCAGTCTACCTGCCAAAACAGGAACAAACATCAAGTTGAGGGTCCCAGGATGTCTGAAAAGCCCTGAAATGCACTAACTTCGCTCTTTTGGCTTCTGTGGTTCTGCTTGTTGTTTTTGTTAACTAAAATGTGTCAACTCGGGATGTTGTTTTTGTGCTTTAAAAGCCAAAAATGGTAAGACCCGGGCTGCATGATCTGGTGAATTCCTTGTGTAGCCACTGGCTGACTACAGACTCTTGGTCCTGCTTTAAGAGTCCATGTGCTTTCTAAGGAGGTACGCCACATGCTGTCAGAGTTTCAGCTGGCACCCAGATACCTGTAACTCTCACTGCCACAGCTCTAAGCCTGAGAGCTATTCCTAATCAGCTCATGCACTCCTTCTGGAACTTTCTTCAGCATTTCAAAGGCCAGAAGTTCAAACCTAAGCTTAATGCCTTCTTTGGAAACTCACCTCTGCTCTCACTGTGTTTATTCCAAAGAGAGACTCTGCTCAGGGCAAAACTGGGCCTTTTCCATCTCCTTCATCTCTGAAAGCTAGCACAAGACCTGTGAATTGTGCTGACAAGAACTCTAACCTCTGACTTATTGAAAGGCTCTTGCTTCAAGACCTCATCATTCCTCAGACTATTATAGTAAACTGTTCTCTGCATCACTGGTTTTTTTTTTTTTTTAAATCTCATCTAAAATAAGCCTCTGCACCACTAACACGTTACTGTAGGAAGACAAGACATGAAGCTGAAATGGGTACTCTGTGTAAGTGCCATAGGTACGGCTCTATTGCTGTGAAGAGACACCATGACTAAGGCAACTCTTACAAAAGAGAGCATTTAATTGGGGGCTTATTTAGACTTTCAGAGGGTTATGGTGGGGAGCATGGCGGCAGGCAGATGTGATGGTGGAGCAGTAGCTGAGAGCTACATCCTGATCCCAAGTCAGAGAGGGGGAGAGACACTGGGCCTGATGTGGGCTACCTCCAGTGACACACTTCCTTTAACACCTTCTAACCCTTCTAAAAGCGTGTCATCTGGGGAGTGAACATGCAAATCTATGAGCCTGTGTGAGCCATTCTTACTCCAGTCACCACAGGAAGCACCATGAGCTTCTGTCTGGCACACTGTAACAGTCAGAGTCTCTGCTTCCCTCTACCCCTGTCAAATTCAAATCACATCAAATTCTTCTGAGTTAAACCATGCAGTGCTCCCCAACTTACAAAGCCCAAGGATGCCCCTATAGAAAATAGACCTACAGGCTTAAACATTGACCTCCTGCCCCAGCACAATGTTCACGCCTCTCAATATGCTAAAGAATCAGTAGGTGCCCTAAGCAACTTGTAATTCTGCAAACATGTGTTAGAAGTGGTAGCGCAGGCCTTTAATCCCAGCACTCAGGAGGCAGAGGCAGGCAGATTGCTGTGAGTTCCAGGCCAGCCTGGTCTAAAGAGTGAGCCCAGGACAGCCAAGGCTACACAGAGAAGCCCTATCTCAAAAACAAAAAACAAAAAACAAAAAACAAACCAAAACCAAAAAACCACCACAAAGAAACAAAGAAACAAACAAACAACTTCCCAAAACCCAACAACAGAAACCAAAACATGTGATAGACTATCCCATCAGTTTGCTTTCTGCGTCCTGAATCCTCAGGCTGGAATGTACTTCCTTCCTATTTATCTGGATAAATTCTTGCCATTCTTTCAGACTTAGCATCTGTGGGATACTATTCACGGAGTCTTTCTTGGCTGTGCCCAGCTGGAGGTCAGTGAATGCCTGAACTATATTTCTGTAGCATTAACTCTAACAGGCTGTATGGATTAGGTACCTACATGGCTCACTTGCAGAGGTTTTGCTTGTTGCTTAGATATAGCATAAGCTTAATCCTGAAGGTCTTTATGTGCATTTCTTCCCTTAAATAGCATCGTATCAACTATTGATCATGAATCGTTTTTATATGCTAGTGATATAGAAGCCAACTCATTTCGTTCTCCACCTCAGGGACCACAGTAGGCTGGCAGAATCAAAGAACAAACAACTACAATGAGAACTGTAGTGTTGGTCCTAAAGAAGCATGGTTATTTCAGCTTCTTGGTGCTCATATTCCCAACAGATGAAAGTACTCTATAGTTATACAGAGACTGAATTCATTCACTTGATAAATAAAGCTCATTCTATAGAGATTAAGTTATTTGATTTTTGAAAGAAGTGGATAAAACGGTAGAAAAAACCAGCCAGACTATTCTACAGCCTACGGATGAGAAGAACAGTGTTGGACAACTGGCTAGACCAAATCTCAGAGAAATTATGACAAACTATCTGACTCCACCACAGTAGGTGGAACAAACAAAACTTGGCATGGGATATGGGCATCTATACTGGTAAAGGGTGATGAAGCCAACTTGTTTTTAAAGGTTGAAAAGAACTGAGACTCTGGTAAAAGTATCTCTAAGATTTGCTAAAGGGAGCCAAACAAGTCCTGTCTGTCCACATCCTCTGTGAAGGCATCCAGTGTGCCAGCGTTTATTTATCTGCTAGGCCAAACTGCTGCTGACCACCTGAGCACTCACTTAGGAGGAGCTGTGTGGTGGTCTTTCCTTGTTTCCTACTTGTGTTGCTCCTATGGTATGCCCTTCTATTTTATACAGAGTCATTTTGTAATTACTTATTACTTTGCTGTCTCCTTAACGGACTGTGGGCTTTATGATGGCACAGGCTATGCTTCTTATCATATCCTGGTGGTGGCTTAACACTGAGTAACACACGAAGGGAAGATGAGAAAATGAAGAAAACAAAGTAAAAAATTAGTTCCTTCATCTCACTTTATGTTGAGAACACCAAATCTCTGAAGTTAGCAGCAAAAACAGTAGTGAGTGAAACTGTTAGTACTTTACCACATGTATTCTTTCCTTTAGACCACACAACTTCTCTTATGAAGCAACTAAAAATTAAATGCATAAGTCTTGAAGAAACACAAATGTTCCTATAAGAAAAGGAAGACTTATTGGTAAAAAATTTTAGATGTTGGTCTTCAAATAAAGTGGAAACTTCCCAGGGTGCAATAGTCACTTTAAGTGAAAGGAGTAGCGTGTAAGAGGATAACTACAAGGGCGGTTGAAACACATGGCGAGTAACAAGTAAGTATATTACAGACTTGCTTTAAAAGACACGTAAACGCACATATGGCAAGGTCTGTATGTGAAGCTGTGGTTTGGATGGAAGTAGAAGAAAAGAGACAAGTCACAAACACCCAGGTCACAACACTGTGCTACATGGATGGCTGCCCACTTACATCCTCCATCCAGCTTCTACATCCCTGGTTAAATTCAGGCAGAGAAACTCAGTTAAGCGTGGATGAAAAGGAAACTAAACAGTATGTAGGAGATGTGATACCTCATACATACTGATGAGTCAAGTCTGGGGGGCGGGCAATGCAGCAAGGAGATAGCAAACTATTTTGGTGTTTTCTCAGGTCCTTCTTGCTAACCCACTCCACCCGATATTTTACTAATTGGAACTTTACATTTCAAGCAGAAGTCCTAAGCTGTAATTTGGTACATCTGCTTAGAAATGTGACTGGAATCTCAAATGATTTCATTGTAACATTGGAAATGGTGAACATTAGTGTAATTACAAGTAACTACAAGAGAAATGCTAATAAATGTCACTTTGTCAGGAAAGAAGACAGACAAGCCATAGTTGCATGGGAGAAATTAAAGGTGCCTTTGTGATCATGAAATATACTGGACCTCAAAATATTTTGAGGGCCTTTTATAAAATAAGATAATTCAAAATATTCCATAAACCAATTCAGGAAATAAGTACTTTCTGCTGAAACAGACCTGGAGCCGAGTTACTACATCTGTCCAAAGATTCTGATTATTTATTTTAGCAACACCTGTGTTCCATCACAGTGGGTCCTCGTAAATGTGGTCATTGGTAGCGTTCACGCAGCATCAGCACTTGCCCTTCGGGTGCTATCCTGACCCTGATTTTAAGGCTGGATCCCTGACTATTTGGCTTTATACACACACATTAAATATCTTTAATTCAAAACTCCCCAATACTAAACAGTCTCTACCATTTTGATGTTCCAAGTGGAAAACTCAGAAGGAAACACTAGGTTTAAATGTTCAGTGACAGCCAGGCGTGGTGGCACAGGCCTCTAATCCCAGCACTTGGGGAGGCAGAAGAAGGCAGATCTCTGTGAGTTCCAGGCCAGCCTGGTTTACAAAGCGAATTCAGGACAGCCAAGGCTACACAGAGAAACCCTGCCTCAAAAAAGACAATAGCTAGCAAACAAACAAACAAACAAACAAACAAACCAATAAATGTGCAGTGGCCTCTTCCCCAAGTTCATGTGGCGCTCCTCAGGGTGGCAGAGACATCATGGTGTGATCTTTTAACAGGTAGTAATAAGTAGCCCATAGGCAAGCAGCTGGGGGGGGGGTCAGAGGGTCCTCCAGAGGGATCATAATGGATCTTACATGGTGCCATGGTAGTTCTCTCAAGAGACTGGTTATAAAACAAAACAAGATTAACCCTCTCACCTCTCTGGCTTCTTGTTTGAGATGAGATCCTCTATTCCTACAAGAGTCCCTGCTTTTGGAATCTACCATGATTTCAAAGAGCCAACAAGACTCTTGCCATATTAGGATACAAGTATCACATCCTAATATTTCCTGAATTGTGAATTCTTTATAATTGTGCTACTTTATAAAAGTAGCAACCTCAGATGTTTTGTTATAGTGATAAATGCTGAATTACATAAAGTTTCTTGCATAAAATTACCTAAAACCTTGCATAAAATTAACCCTAAAGGTATATATGAAATGCTCATTAATTCTGTACTTAGACTTGTATTCCATCTCTACGATGTGCCAGTTTATCTAAAAGCTCTGAATCAAAAGAATTCTGGTCTTAAGCATTTTGGATAAAAGATACCACAGCTACATAGTCATTACTGAATACAGGCAACAAGGAAGATTTGCTAAATAGTTATCCAGGAAAAACTTATAAATCCAAAAGCGGTCGACCACCTCTAAAGACTGTGGGTTCCAAGGACACTTTCGAAAAGTTTATTAGGCCATCAACTCTTAAATATACTAGGGTCTGAATATGTTGAAATATAAAATTTCAACAATAATGCCTTACAATTAGTGCAAAAGAAATCCATAATCTTGGTCGCTGGGAAGAAGACACAGGAAGCAGGTATCATAGAAAATAAGAAGGTGTGGGACCAAGATCCTCAAGTAATTCTAATAGGCAATGTTCCTCTATTAATCAGTAGGCAATCACGTTAGTTCTGTAGCTCTCCATCAGTTCACATGTATTCTCGTCACTTAGCCCCCAGTGCTTGTCTGTTTATTACTTATGGCATCACGTCCACTGATGAAGGAAAGAACAATCATCTTTAGGAAGGCCAACAACGAAAGGAGTGTAGCTTTGAAAAGGTATCAAACATGATTTCATGTCAAAATAGTAGCTTGTATTTAATCGTGCTTAGTATTTGACCAGGGCACAGTTACTTAAACCACAGAATGAGACAATTAAATCATAGTTCCAGAGCCTGCCTGATTATTTACAAAGTTTTTAATCATAAGTCACCATCCATCAGGGTCTGCAAATCCTTTTACAACTACAAAGCAGCCCACTAGGGAGAACTGCCCCTTTCTATCATCCCTCTGGTCTCCACTGGAACAGGGAATCTCAACAAAAACCAAAGCATGCCAGGGTCCCTTGAGTGTGCTTTCCAGCTAGTGACAGTAAGCCGCTGCCTCAGGGAACCATGCACACTGATGCAAAGATTGGAGTGCTTATCTGAGGAGACCAAATGCTGGAATCCAAGCCTTCAGCCTGGCTCCAGGGCTGTCCTATCATGCTGCTTTTCAGATGTCAGGCACATGACTGAGCCAAGAAGTCTCATGTGGAAAAGGGATCACAGGCTGGAGGAGGGATCTAAGAAGAGCCTCTTTAGGGATTTGGCATCTTGGGTTTTAGAAGTGATTTACTCTTTTCCTATGCTCCATAGTGTGTAAGCTGTGTGTGCAGGGTGGTTTAAGCGAACACTTGGTTATCTTCTGGGAGACTGGAGTTCAGTAAATGCTAGTCAGAGGGTGTTTATGACTGAGTAACAAGATGCTGACCTTGGACCGTGAATCTCTCATACATATCATTCAGTATTTGTCCCTGGAAGAAATGTATGATCTGGTGGCCCCATCAAGGGAAAGAAGGCACGCAAGGAAGACTGCACACGGGCTTCTCTAGATGCAACCTATTCCCATGTCATTCAGCTGTGCAACCTTATTACTGTCCCTTACAACATTTATTACTGTAATAAATCTTAGCCACGGACCTAACACCATGTTGGGTTCCATACGTGCTTCCACTGAAAACCCAATGCAACTCTCAGGTGCCTCCTATGATGGCTATTCTTAGCTGTCAGCTTCATTACATCTGAAATTAATTAAAATGCAACTGGCTAGGCACACCTGTGAGAAATTTTTTCTTAATTAAATAATTGTATATGTGAAGACCCACTTCTACTGTAGATCTTCAAGGTGAAAAGATTCACTTCTAGTCCCGGTATTTTGTGGTGGGAAGATCTACCTTTAATCTGGGCCATGACTTCTGCCGGCAGCCTTATAAAGGACATGGAGGCATGCTCTCTTTGCCTGCTTGCTCTTGCTGGTGAGTCTATTCCTTCAGTGGCATTCGAGCCTACTCCTTTGAGATTCCAGTGTATACTGAAGATCAGATGAGACATCCATCCCCAAGGGCTGAACAATTAACTGATTCTTGTACATTTCATTGCTAGACAGCCACTGTTAGACTCGCTTGACCATGGCCTGTAAGCCACACTGTGTGTGTGTGTGTGTGTGTGTTCATATTGTAAGTTTTGTCCCTCTAGAGAGTGCTCATATACCTCCTGATCTGCAACTTTATGCAGTCCCTCAGCATTGACAGGGTTAACTTCCCCAGCCTGAAATTTGTCTTACCTCTTCATATCTTCCTAGACTATTCATAAGTGTTAATAAAAAGCAGTTATAATTTCTATGATAGGGAATCTTCCTTTAAACCTATATAATTTTCATTAATAGAGTTTTTGTAAAAATACCATCAGTTTCATATATGACCCAAAGTGTTTACACTTTTAGTGGAAACTCAAAGCCAGGACAACGCTGAGAGTTCAGTACCAGATCAGAGTAAGAAGCTTTGGGAGTAATATAGGATTGCAGTGCTTCCAACAACACACGGCAGCACTCCTCAGATCTGTAAAGGGAGCTGGACTACATGAGGGAGGAACTCAGGCACAAAGCCACAGGAAGGGACATCTACTGGCCTCCTTGTCTCAGACTCTAGAGCCTTTTCTGTAGGCGAAAAAGGAGTAAACAGCCAATGAGGCATTCTAAATCAGAAAGAGGCAATTTCTTTTTTTTCTTAATGTAACTTTTTTTTATTAACTTATTCATATTACATCTCAATTGTTAGCCCATCCCTTGTATCCTCCCTTTCTTTCCTCTCTTCCGCTTGCCCCCTCTACTCCCTTCCCCTATGTCTGTGACTGAGGGGGACCTCCTCCCCCTGTATATGCTCCTAGGGTATCGAGTCTCTTCTTGGTGACTTATTATCTTTCCTCTGAGTGCCACCAGGCCTCCCCATCCAAGGGACATGGTCCAATATGGGGCACCAGAGTTTGTGTGAAAGTCAGATCTCCCTCTCCACTTAACGGTGGAGAATGTCCTGTCCATCGGCTAGACTGGGTAAGGGTTCGAAGTTTACTGCCTATATTTTCCTTGGCTGGTGCCATAGTTTGAGGAGGACCCCAGGGCCCAGACCAGCCTGTAGTTTTCCAGGACCCTCTGGATCCTTCTATTTCGAAAGAGGCAATTTTCAATCAGAGTGTAGACACTGCAATTATGTGGTAGTAGCTGGTAGGCAAGGAAATAATTAATATTTTCCCTTACTGTTGATTTTTCTTGCTGAATCATATAAATGTAAAACACTGCCTTAGAGTAGGAACAGTTAAATTAAGGATGAGGGTAAAAGAGCAGGGAGCTATAGGGGAGACAGGTTTATGCTCTGTTGACCCTAAACAGATCAAATCACCCTTACTTTCGACCATAGTACCCCGTCCATAAGAATATTACCAGCATACACTACAATGTATGTGAATTTCAGAGCCAATTAAAAAATTATTCCATTTGACCTTCACAAACGCCAACCCCTAAGCATACCTCTGGTGTTTTTGAAATGAAATGATGAAGCCACTAATCCTGCTGGAGTTCTTATACATTAAATGTGCTAGATGTGATTCCTGTGTGAAAAATAAAGCAGTTCTGTTCCTCTCCACCATGCCCACCGTGCACCATTTCCTCCAATAGGCATGCAGTCGTCCTTCAGGACACTACTTACGGAAGCGACCGTGTTCAGTGTGTTAACTGCAGTACATTCTCATCATAGATAAAAATAAATCCATAGGCCTTAATATAAAGTAACAACAGTGTTTCACATAACAGAACCACCAGTAACTTGGAACAAACCTGACATAAAGGCTCAAAGAGAAGTTTCAGGCCTTTCGAGCAACAAGATGGCACTCGGAGACCCTGGTGCGTGCTTGTCACTGGCACATTCTTTTTGAGTGTTGCACAAGGCACTCTGTTATGGCGCCCCTCAATCATGATGTCCCCAGAGTAAGCCTGCCCTTTCTCTGAATCTTTATCTTGTCCTAATTTACCTTCTTTTTCTCATCCTCCTTGCTTTTGCTTTCTTCAAAGGGCTTCAGGAAGAATCTCTCCAGAAAAGAGAAACCTCTGTGCTGACTTGTAAGCATATGATAAAATTTCCTGCTGCCAGTGTGGCAACTGAATGAAGGGCCGTGTGGAATGAAGGGTTCATCGCGGTGACTTTGAAACTTTCTGGCAGCGGATGAAAAGGCTCCTGCATTCTGTTTGAGTCCTCCCGGTGCGGGCTCGTGTGGGTCCTTATGACGCTGTTGCACTGAGGCTCCTTCTTAAGAATGAGCACTGAGTGGCAGAGCTACTAGAGGACTGTGTGCACCCAAAGAGAGTGCCCAGGCCAAGTGTGTCCCTTCATGGCTGAAGGGCAGATAACTGAGACTCTGATGAGATACTTTGTTGCTTAGTAAGCTGAAAACATCCTAGTGTGGAACCCGGAGTTGGGGAAACTGACGCTAGATTTCAATCACTAACCTCACTCTTAGGTTTCTTAGCCAGGCTGTATGTTTTGGAATTAAATGCCAGAATAATACATTGTTCCGTACAATGATGCCTGAAGGTAAATTTTAACTAAATAATATCTAAAACTTTATATGTCCCTTGGAACTTAGAATTCCCATAACTAAAAGGGAAGGCCTTTCATATGTTAAACTGTGAGAAATTAACATACCTATTTTACTAAATAAATTACACACAGACACACACACACACACACACACACACACACACACACTTTGTGTTGGAAGGGTCACATTAAGCAAAAATACAATGCGAAGAGCCCTTCATTTTTGATGCCTGACCTTGAACTAAACAGCAGTAAGGCTAACACAGTGCTTACAAGACAGCACTCTCCATTCCAATGTGACTGGAAAATATAAAAAGGAAAGAAGTAAACATATTCACTCAACAAATATTTACTAAAAGGATACCTAATGCTACTAGCATTTGGCATTAGACACAAGATATACAATATAGAAAAGGCCAACATGAGGCCTTCCCATAAAAATGTGTTCCCTACAACAGATCTCCATAAAGAAAGTAAAAAGACCAATAATGTAACTGTACATTTAAGTAAACAGCTCATATTAAGAAATGACAGTGAGAGGAGGGGATGATCCACAATATTACAGTCACCTTATTCTGGGCCTTTAATGGCATTTTCACTGTTTGTATACTGTAATCGTATGCCATATATACATCTCTTTTTCATATAAAGCCCTGTCATGTATATTTCTGTATCATTAAGCATGCCTCATGGACATACAGAATGCAGCACACCTGCAAGCCAAAGCAGGCAGTTAAGCCCGAGTCAAAGTTACTACTATAGAAAACATCACTAATGAGCGGCATACAATTCCAGTCTGTATTGAGTGCCCAGAGTTGTGTAGGAACGTTAAAGACAAAGAATATGGAGCTATGATGGAAGAAGAGACACAAGAGGAAAAGGGTGGTGGTGGTATGGAGCCTTCCTGTGGAATAGCTAAATGAAATGAGTCAAAGAGGACCGGAAAAATAGCTTTCAAGAGGTTTCCATAGGGGTCAGGGAGACAGCTCACATGTAAAGCACTTCTTATGCATGCCCGAGTTCCATTCCATGTAAGAAGCCAGATGTTGTGGCTCACATGTGTAATCCTAATCCTCAAACTGGAGATGAATGGTAGAGGCAGAGTTGGCCAGACACCCACAGGCCAGGAGTCCACAGCAGACAGACCCTGGAATATCAAACTACAAGACGAGATCCAACTCCCAAAATTTTTCTTCTGACTTCCATATGTACACTCCAAAGCCCAGACAAATACATTACACTGTCCCCTGGAGCTTGGCATGGTGGCACACAGCAGAGATAAGGAGGCTGAAGAGGGAGGATTGTAAATTAACAGACACAGCGTAGGTGAGAGAGGAAGTCTCTGCTTAAAAACAGCAGTAGTAACTACAGAAGAAGAGGTCGTACGGAACGAGAAAGTGAGGGTAACAGAATGTGCGCGTTGTGACTGGGGACTCCTGGAGCGATGAGAAGGACCAACAGGTGGGGCCAGGGGGCCTAAGGAGGGTGAATACGATGTATGATTTGTAAAGCCCTGGCCTTAACCAAAGGCTGGGTAAGAAGCAGTTTTGTAAAAGCCCTGGTATGACGCTATACAGATGTCAAACTCATGTCACCCACCATGACAGGTGTCCTTTGCTAAAAGTTCTAAATGCAACAGACTCAGAGACACAAGCTCAAATAGTGCCGGAATGACAGAGGGTGAATGCGTACATCAGCTCTCACAAGCCTGGTTCTAGCTGTGCCTCTGACCTTTCCACCCACACCTTAGCATCTCTGTCAGCAATTACATTGGAATTCACTGCCCGAAGAGCAGTTTTATACATTACAGCAAGCCCTAGAGTTCTTAAAGTTTAAGTTAAGAAAAGAAATGATGTAATAAAAGGCTTAGGAGCTTTAAAACCAGACTGTCCTGGACCGAAGTCAGACATCACTCACTTCTGATCGACAAACTTTGGAGGAGGGCGGGGAGGGGAAGCTGAGAAAGGTGATAAGATTTCATTATTCTCTTTGCCAGTGGACTCTTCTATAATGCTTTAGACATAGCAGGTGCTCAGGAAATACATCTATATCATATTCTTTTCACCTCAATTTTTACTGTGTATTTACCAAGATCTAGTTCTCGTCTACATTTTTTTCTCCAAGAAATATGTATCTGGCAGATGTTTAACAGCTATATATCAACAGTGAATGAAATGATGTAAGTACATAATTTGGTTGTAAAGTTTATAAAGTGCTCTAAGCTGACAGATATAGTGCATATGCATACTGCAAATGGACATAAAACATGAAATATCTCTCTAACCAAAATATCCCCCATTTCATTAGATTTATCACTCTCAAAGGAGGGGCTCCTTTGGTACTTCTTTCCCCTACAAGGTAGATGCCAACCTAACATGCAACAGTAAGACACAGGGTGCCTCCGTTTAGAATATGTCTTTCAAGACCGATGCCACACAGATGCCAGTGCAGGTCAAAATCAAGACTAGGCTCTCTGTCCTGGCAAAAGGTCCCTTTATAACATATTCACAAGGGGGCTGGCTTCCATGTCAGTTGTGCCCAGAGGATAGTGCTCAACTATGGCACATGATGGCTAGCAACCAGGAGATTTTTACTTAGTTCAGAGTTTTGTAAAAGGTAGATTTAAGTATCCAGAGAGATCCAGATGCTTCTGTGAGAAATTCGTCTCCTATCTCCCTCTGGAATACACGACATGTCAGGGTGCTTTAGAGCGGGCTTCTGCCAGCAGTGCAGAAGCTGATGACATGAAACAGGTACCGACAATGGCACAGCTGCTAATGGGAACATTTAAATCAACGCCTATTCTTCCCCTGCCATCACGCAAAGCCCCCTTTACTGCTCTAAAACAAATACAGCTTAATTTTATTTCCTGCCTGCCTTTGTATAATTTTGACATGTCCTCAGTCAAACATGACCCAGTCCTTCAATCAGGCCCTATTTTTCTAGAGATGAGGAAACAAGAGGAAGCTAAAGCAATTATTGAAAACTCATAAGCAGCAGCTTTAGCCTAATTACCTTGACTTTCCTTTTTAATTTTTTTATCGATTGTCTCCTGCTAATATGTGAGTATTGACTGAGCCAGTACAGCCTGGAGCTGCTATGATAAGAACAGATGCCACAGGGAAGCAGAACGTAATTAGGAGGCCCGATACTCTGTGTCTCCTTTTTGGACTCTCTCACACACACAGCCAAGGCTCCTGTAGGCCTCTCTTAAGCAGCAAGCAGCTTCTTTCAGTATGGCTGCTGTCTGCTGCCACCAGAGGGCAGCTGGGAAAAGGAAAAAGTACTCCATGTTCTTTGTTCCTTTTTTTGATTTTAAAATAATGTGTTTTCCAGCATATTATGTATCAGAACTCTCAGGTCTACAACTCCAGGAGGATGCAGTGCCAATGGTTTGAGTGGAAAATTCCTTTTCAAATGCCACTGGATTTAAAGCCTCAACTTAAACAACTGAGTAATACTGGAAGGTTTATCTGAATATTCATGCACCACTGACAACTGTTGCTCTAACAGCTCTTCTCTCTTAACTTTTCTTTTCTTTTTCTTTTTCCTTTTGTGTCAGAGAAAAATAAAAGTTTCTTTAGGGTATGAAACCTGAAATTTGTTTTAAAATCATATCTCTAAGGTATTGCAAACTCTTATTTTTAAAAAATAAATCTTAGTTTTCTCTAACAGTAGTGTTAACTTGTTTGTCAGTCATCTTAAATTGCTAGCACAGTGTATGTGGCTCACTATGAGCAAACACAATTTAGCGAAGTCATATGCTAATCGGTTTTTTAGGAGTCAAGATGACCCCAGTAAACCAAGGTGTCTTGTTGTGTTCTGTTTTACTTTATCTTCTCAGAAGCCCTGGGAAGAAATCAAGTTGGAACAATTAGCAGTGCTTAATGAGCTTCCAATACAGCCGCAACAACTGTTAATTAAGCAAAATGTAAGCATGGAGGGTGCTCTAAAAGAAGGGATGGAAAAATATGAGTGAAAAAATTATTAGGCAAAAACATAAAGAAAATTGGAAGGCTAAAGACAGACACAGCAGAGATGGAGCTGCACAGCAAGCACCCTAAAATAGCAACAAATCTACATTAATAACAAAGGTACACACATTATGAAGTGACAGTTCTACAGACAGTGGAAATATTTAATGAATAATAAACTGATTTATATTAAAATAACTTCATCAACACCTATGGGAATCAGTGTAATCTCCTAGTCACAGGTGTAAGGATAGCACCTATCAGATCAGCAACCGTAATTCACTAGAAGGTGTGAGAAACAGACTCATACTACAGTATGAACAACTGAGTAGAACAGGGTCAAATAATGCCATAGGTGTTCATGATGTGGATTTCAAATAGGATCCAGTGAAATAATGTTTGAAGTACCTGGTATAATACTTGGTTCAGAAATGAAGGCTGAAAAACATTCGAGGACTTTACATGACCAGATCTGAAAGTGTAATATTGTGTTCTGCACATGGCTTGGTTTGCGCAAATAATATTCCTTCCAGGTAGTTCGGAAAAGTATCCAGAATGCCACAATGTCCCAGACGGTGGGTACAAAGGCAGGTATAATCTGGGAGGTCTGTCTGTCTTTCCTTCTTTCTTTCTTTTTCTCCTTCCTTCCTTCCTTCCTTCCTTCCTTCCTTCCTTCCTTCCTTTCTTTTTCTTTCGAGACAGGGTTTCTTTGTATAGCCTTGGCTGTCCTAGACTTGCATTGTAGACCGGGCTGGCCTTGTACCCACAAAGATCCACCTGCCTCTGTCTTCCTGAGTACTAGGATTATAGGCATGTGCCACCATGCTTTTACGTTTAATATATAAGGCAGTAAGATAAGGTAATAAGGTAATCATCTATAATAAGGTAATAAAGGTACCAGATGCTAACACATGTACAGTTCCTGGGTGGTCCTTCTACAAAGGTCTAATGTAGAAAAACAAGTAACCATGATATGATCCATAATTATATAAGAACAAGATGTTAAGTCAGCTAAAGAAAGAAAAAGAAATTTCACTTTTCAGTCATGTTGGAGCTATGTCTTAATGAATAATTGAAAAGGCTGTCAGGAGAGCAGAGAAGTTGTAGCAGTGGATTAAGACAGGCCCTGGGAAGTTTAGGTCAACTGAGACCTCAGGAAGGTAAAGAGAGACAAGCCAGTACTGATAAGAGTAGACATGTCATGGTTCCCAGGCAGGTAGACTATGGATTGCTTTCTTGCCTTGGCAGCTTATATATAGCAACCCCGGGTACTATGAGTGCCAGTCCTCAGGATGGGGGACTGCAGGTCAGTTCCAGCTCAATCCTTCCAGTCCCGTATCAACAGTGTGTGGTGTCTACAGCAATAGGATCTTACTTTCAAGTCCTTGGAAGCAAACAAGGGCAATAGCAACAGTCTATATTACTTGAGGATTCTCTTGAACTTTGCTGACCAGCAGCTGGCACTCATGCTTTTGTTGGAGAGTCTATTGCTCTTGAGGGAGAAGTATCATACTGTATGGTATGACTTCATTAAGAAATACGTATGTGAGCTGGGCATGGTGATGCACGCCTTTAATCCTAGCACTAAGGGAGGCAGAGGCAGGCGGATCACTGTCAGTTTGAGCCCAGCCTGGTATACAAAGCAAGTCCAGGACAGTCAAGGCTACAAAGAGTAACCCTGTATTGAAAAAGCAAAAGAAAATATGTATATGTGTGTGTATTTTTTTTTTAACCCTACGGATTTTTTCCAAACAAATACTTAATAATATTCATCCCTCCTTACTTCCTCTATATTACCTTCCCTCTGCCTACCCTAGTTTAGAGTACTACCCTCCTCATTTTCCCCATTGCCTCCCCTATAGCATTGGCATGATACCCCCAATGATACTTTGTCTTGGAGGTAACCAAAAGCTGTCTGAATGGACTTAGAATCCACTCAAGAGGAGTACATTTATTCCTTGTGCTAGAAACCTGGTCAGTTACTCGTGGCTAAAGAGGTCAAAGACCATAGAGGTGAATCTAACCACAGTCCTTTTCCTAAATCAATAGACCTTGTACTTGTATTCTAAATATTTAAAACAACGGGCGAGTGTTGTTTTCATCAAACAAGCTTCTTGTTGCAGGATATGGAAGCTACATTTGGTCAAAATGCAGACAATAAGTGGATATGGAGAAAGGGTACTCAGCCCTAATAGATAACATTTTCATTGCAACACCCCCACCTAAGACTCAGGGCATATTACAGAATACAAGGTGGAAAAACTGTAAGACCCACAGGCCCATGGCACTTGCTGCTAGATAATTTTCTAGACATGACAGAAAAGCTACCTTCATGAAATCTCAACAATATGGCTGCCTAAACAGGACTTGAATACTGCCACTTCTAGTTGACAACATACCAGCAAAGCTTTCACAGGGCCATGCCCCTAAATGAACAGTAACAGGCAATCAATGGCTGGCTGCCAAGAGAGTGCGAAGCAGTCTTCTCTAGGGACAAGACCCAAACGGTCATCACTAAACACATGTACATACAAGCAACACTGAACTTGAGTGGGAGTTGAAGGTCATGTGAGGCTTTGAAGGGGTCCAATGGAGGAGGACAGTACTCACGCATGAAATTCTTATGAAATATAGACATTAAAAAAAATAGATTTGTGTTCAGAAAGACAAGGGAAGCCAGGCACAGTGGTGCATGTCTGTAATTGCAGCATTCGGGAGGCAGAGGCAGGTGGATCTCTGAGTTTTGGAGGCCAGCCTGGTCTACAGAGCGAGCAGGACAGCCAAAGCTACACAGAGAAACATAAATAAATAAAATTAAGACAAGGGACTGATTGGTTGGGGTCAGAGATACCAGAATAATTTAGGTAAAGAAATGAAATAAAGGGTTGGAGAGATAGCTCAGAGGTTAAGAGCACTGTGTTTTTCCAAAGGTCCTGAGTTCAATTCCTGACAACCACATGGTGGCGTACAACCATCTATAATGAGATCGGGTGCCCTCTTGTGGAGTGTAGGCACACATGTGGGCAGAACACTGTATAAATAATAAATAAATCTTAAAAAAGAAAAGAAAAGAAATAAAAAGTAGAAAGCTACCTTTCAGAAATAAAAATACAATAGTTCTTATTGACTTTCTAGTCGTAGTGTCATAGGGAGAGGTTTGGATTTTTGTCAAATGCCTTCAAGTACTAACTATTCTTTAGCATGTACTGTGACTGCCTTAACTAGGATTATTTCTGTCACTAGTATCATAAAATTCACTGGGAGTGGTAAGTAGGTAACAGAAACACTTTGGCTGTTTTATTTAGGGGTGATTTAATACAGGAAATATGCTACTCATAATAATATGGGAAGCACTGGTGGAACAGGGAGGAAGCTGGGGGCTTCTAAGAAGTAATTCCTAAATAGCATGTGAAGTGCCCCATCACTGGTACAAATATTACCCCATCACAGTTAGCAAAGTGAGGCGTTAGGAGGTTGCCACGACTGTAATGGTTTCTTTTTAAAGGTTAACGAGCGGCTTGCAATACTATGGGAAACCCTGCACCCTGACACTTACCAGTGAATCAACTGAAGCACAAAGACGGTCCTCACCCCACTCCCTTCTTCGAACATCTCAAGAGCGTATCTGCTAGGAGCAACCTGACTTCTTAAACACTGTAGGAAGAAGATCTGGGGACATGTTCTACAAAGACACCCGAAAAGGATGTAGAAAGCTGCATTAGTACCAAGTCAAGGTATGGACCACAGGCTGAACATGGATGATGCCAAAGGTAGGGCCACTTCAGCATTACTTGCCTCATGGCTGAATATACTAGTCTTTCCACGTTGCTGTTATAACCAGAGGTATGTCCCTTTTGGACTGCAAAATGAATGCGACAGTTCTACTCAGCCAGCCCATGTAGAAATAACACCATCGATGTGAACAAACTGGACTAGTTCTTCGTGCTATCTTATGATTAGACTAAAACACTTCCTTCTAAGGTCCTTAGCATACTTTTTTTACACTTACTGACCAGAGCTGTACATTTTTACATGTTCTTCACCATGACTGGCATTAGCTTAAGTACCAACACAACTGTAAGAAAAATCATGAAGAACCCTGAGGGGTGAAAGAAAACGAAGACCCTTCCTCCAGCACGTTACCACACAGGGCGTGTAACCCTAACCATATTACAATCTGAAAGCTAGGAGGAGGGATGAGGATGGATGCAGGTAGGAAGACGGTAGATTCAGACAAGTTGTGCACCTTCACTTCAGTGTCTTCAATCCGTCAATTCTAATACAATAGTGATATGTGCTTTATTCAGCTAACACGGTCATCAGTGCTGTTGAAGAGCCAGGCTTGCTATTAACTGCAGACTATCCTTTATGTGTGGAAAACTGAAGATTTCATGGTCTTAGGGTTTTCAAAGGTTCATATGCCTAGTTACCGCCTGCAGTGTAAAGAAAATGCATATTAATCCCCCACATCAGGGTCTAAAGTTCTATCCTCAGAAGCACTCATTTCATACAATTATGAGGGTAGCGAGGCTTACTACCTAATAATACACTGATAGTGTTTCTCTGCTTCCCAGAGATAATTCACTGGATCAGACTACATCATAATATAAATTATTACTATAGAACCAATGTCATACATTGATTATGAAACTTTTAAAGGAATTTCCCCTAGCATCTTCATGTATTTATTATCACTATGCTTATTAGAATTCTTTATCCTTAAATACAATGAGCCATGATGAAGGACCCTCAGCTGCACTGTGGCAGTATTGATACTGTAAATATCACACATAGTTGCAACTTTGCTGTTTCTGTATTGTGAGAATGCTGAGAAAGCTCAGCCTATAGAATATTAGATTTTGAACAGAGAATAAATGATATAGAAGGCTTTGTTGCTATAGTAGCTTGTGATGTGCAACTGGGTCAGGCTGAGGTGCTTTTCCTCCCTCCCCATGTGTTAAAAGTTAGAATGGGATAGAAGGAATACTGTCTGGTATGACAAAGGTGGCAGTGGGGCAGCCTGATTTTGTCACTAACTGCTGTCTTAGCATCTTGGTGGCAGATGTCACTCTTGTACCTGCTCTGACTTTCCCAGAATGACTCCTCAGCCATATGTATGCCTAGCTCTCTGATGGGGTTATCAGTTTCTGCTGCACTCGTATTGTCAAAGGGGGAGACAGTGAGAACAGACACAAATTCTTGCTCAGCATCCCAGACCATCTTGTTCTCCCTAACCTTCTATCATGTCCTCCTTCCTGCTGGGCTCACCTGCAGAGTCCAGGCTTGCCATGCTTTGTGGTGAACAAGCTACAGAAACTGTTGGACCTGAGTCTATAGCTGACTACAGTGAAGCTACCATATTAAACCTTATATTGTGTACACACATGTGTAACGCATGAGTCTAGCTTTCACACACTAGGTAACATTATCTAGCATCTACTAACAGGCTCAAATACATTAACACCACTGCTTAGAACTGCTGAGAAATACAATTTCTTTTAAGAGAGCAGTAGAATACTTTACATTTTATATTCAAGGAACACAGAAAGAAAGCAAAGTTGAAGAATTGAGAAAGCACAATCTTGGCCTCTTAGCAGAAATCTTTGTTGCCCTGGAAGGAAAAGTACAGTCTTTTCCTATAGTAGGTATGAAGGGAAGGCAGCAGAGGTGGGAGTGTCACGTCTTAGACCATGGAAGGAATTTGCATTTATATTACACTTCACAGCTCATTTTACACTTTTGGATCTCAGTTCTCCTTCAATCTCCCTTAGACCACTTAGTTTCTTTTTCTACCATTGCTACAAACTATCAAAACAAGCCAACTATTCTATTAAATGCATTCTGCATAAAAAACATAATGCATTTATTGCATATTCATTTCAGTTACCCCAAAACAGAACAATTCCAATGGATGGAGATGACACTGGGATTTTGGTACTTTCCAGATACACTGGCTCACATGGCACACAGGCTCCTAAACCCAAAAACCCTGTAGCTGTTAGTAACATCATCTTCAAATGTAAGGCAGGGAATAGCTCTGAGAATTCCTAGTAATGCTTACTTTAATGAGCATTTTAGATCACGTTCTCTAAAAATGAGGTTTATATAACTGAAAACAAAACCAAAATCTATAATTATATTTGCAAAAGACATCACAGTGAGAGGTACAACAGAGTCTCTGTCTAACTGGATTGACGGTGAACTAACTTCAAAGAATGCACCATGGAAGGCAGCACAGACAGTAAAAGGTTATCTATTATCCAGACTCTCATACAGAGCTCATTCTCCTAAAGGGATTTTCCTCATCTCTGAAAATATTGTATTAAGTACTATGCCATTTCCAGCAATGCCTACCAGAGAGGTAATGATGCTGTACATTTAATTTCTCCAGCCTCCTTGTGTCTGCTGGCATTATAAGTGAATCATTAACAGTCTCAAATAGACTGGCACTGTTGTTTGCTACTGATGAGGAATTTCATTTCTTTCAGTATAGAAGGAAAACACTTTGGAATTGATAAGTGAGGGAAAGTGAAAGCAAGCAAAACTTAAAAAAAAAAAAGAACAAATGGATTCAACTTTCTAGGACATTTATTTTGTCATTAAATTCAAAGATGAGATGGCATTTTTCACAGAAGGTCCAAGCTAGAAAGATAAACTCGGGCCTACAAGAACATGGAAGCTGTCCCAGACCAGACAAGAATAGAGCAGAACAACAGAGCAGCACACACGCACGCACGCACGCACGCACGCACATGCACACACGCACACGCATGCACAACAAGAAAACATTACCTAGACTTTCAGTATTTTCAAGAAAAGCTTGTGACACTAAGTGTCAGAATAACAATCAGCTGTAACCATCTTCTAATACGCACACACACAAGAGTTAAGTGAGACACAGCCTCAAGCTCGTAGTTCCATGCTGAAGTTAGAAATGAGAAACACAAGAGGTGTCTATATAACTAAGACATGAATGGTAAAGCCTCCCTGCCTATGTCCATGAGAAGATGGGCCCGTAGCTCTGCTTAGGTGAAACATGGAGTCTCTGGGAAAGAAGGATGGGTTTAAAGTGGAAATGCTGGCAGGAATCTTGAATTCATTGCTTAGAGTCTATATTTGGTTATGGTCAATAAGGAGCCTTGGAAGGTTTTAAAGGATAGTGAAAAGAGTGGAGCTGTGTCTGAAAACCAACACAACAGCATTGTGTAGGATCCAGTAAGGACCAGCATACATGGCCAGAAAAGGGTTAATGACTGTGGAAATAGGAAAAGAACAGCAAACTAAGAAATGATTTCTAAGATAGAATATACAGGATTTAGGTAGTAACTGGTAGTGAGAAAAAGGAAGATGAAGGTGAACATAAGTAAGAGGGATACAGTGTAGACTGCTGGAAAAGCAGAAGCTATCAGGGACAATTCTGACAAGATAGCATGCTCTTCTTGATGTGAGTGCCAACGGCATATGAAGGAGGAGTGGCCACAGGGCAGGTTGCAGAGGCAATACTGATGTGGGACAGAAAGGAGACTAATAGAATCTAAACAAAAAGCTAAGGTCAGCAGTCTACATTATACAAACGTGATGGTCTACTGTTGTTTGGGCAGACAGTAACTCAGGAATAGGAAAGAGGCTAAGAGGGGACAGAGAAAACGGGATTGAGAATGGAGGGGAAAACTAAAAAGAGTTCAGCTGTTAACACATATGAGGAGTAGGCTTCTACATTTCATAAGAACTAATAGGACAGAAGGACACACAGCTGTTGGAATTAACAACGAAGAGGTTGCTGTAGTGATGTTACAATGGTTCTCTGACTGAGCTGCACATCATAATTCTCTGAAAGAGTTTGAAAATGATCAACAAAGATGCTCATAGCTGAACAATTAAATAAAAACCTACCACGATGGTTTCCTGGCATAGGTAGATTTCACAGCAATTTCTATTCAAATGTAGCCAGGGATAAAATTTATACAGAATGGCAAAGCAGACATGTTCCAAAAAAGATTGGAGTCAGTGAACAATCAAAAGTCAGGAAGGAGCCCAGTCTACTTTTCAGATAAACTTGGTATAGAAAAGAAGGCAATGTTCTGACAGATTGCAGGCGAAGAAAAAGTTTCTTTAGGGGATGCAGAGACCAAGCAAGTGGATGGATAGGAAAAAGTATGATAGGTATAGAAAATATGATAATATAGAAAACCTTCTATATTGAAAAAAGAAAATAATAGACCAGGGGGCTGAAGGTTTTGGGGGAGCATACAATCAAAAAGAAAAATGAAAGCTTAGCTTCACATGGAAAAATAACTAAATCCTTCAACAAAAGGAGAGAAGAGGGATTGACGGACAGAATTCCAAGCATACAGCAGCAATATATTAATCTCAAATAGTGGATTAATTGGTAAAAACAAAATGGGAGAATACGGTGATATCACCTTCCCCTGTTGGGGATAAAAAGATAGAAGAGTATTACCTCCATATAATGGCAAAGCAAGCTCATTAATCTAGAGCCCATAGGTTAGATTCTGGAATACAGTAGGATATATGGATGACTACAGCAGGGGCTGTGAATGCAACACAGAGGAGAACACTTGTCTTCTAATGACAGAACTCTACAGAAGACCAGAAGAGATGAAAAGGACTGCAGTATCTCAGAACTAGGGCCCAGGCTCCTTCTCTTTTTCATTTTTTTTTTTTTTTTTTTTTAGTTCAACATGTGAGCTCTTGGCTTCTCATGCAGCCATGATGCCTGCTGCTTGCTTCCATGTAGTCTCTGACATTATGGACTCTAACCCCACATAGGTAAGCAAAATCACCACTACCACCACCACCACCACCAACACCACCAACACCACCACCATCATCATCCCAAACCAGAAAACAAACCAATGCAATCCAGCCCCTGAGGCTCCCATCTCACTTAAGCAGGTTAATCAGTCTAATTACCCGGGCAGATTTCTTTATGAGAAGAGACCAGAAGGATGATACATATGCATGGAAAGGACTTGGAAAAGCTTTTAAGTCTCCTGGAGGAGGGTTATAAAACATGGCTCAGAGTCAGATGCCAACTGTTGAACAGAAAAGGATATGGACTGCTTGGAGCAAAGTTTTTAGCAACTACACTGACTGAAAAACACACAAAAAATTGATCAAAAGTTTGAGGTGGGAATGGTGTTGAATGAGTTGTTCAGTACAAAGCTAGACCCTTTAAGAAATACTGACAGTGAAGCATGAATCAAGGTTTGTTAAATCTCTAAAATTTCAAAGAGTTGCATGAAAACATTATAGGAAAATGAGAATGTCAAAGAATCCCTGGGTTTCTAGGAGACACACCAAAATGAAGAGAAACTGGAGAACACCCTCTAAAAGTAATTTTCCAATAAATAGTCTAACAAAAATAACCAGAGATCATCAACGATTTCAACCTCACAATCATATTGAAAAAAATGAAGAATTATCATGAGATAAGTGAACTTCAAGGATTCCATTTATATTCTGCCAGATCCTGTTTAAAGAAAATGGAAAACCAATTTATGACCTATCACCATCTCCTGCTTAATGTGATAATGACTGCATGGGCTTAAAAGGCTTAATTTTAAAGTCTTTTTAGTACTTGGGATGTTCTCATAAAAAATTTGAGGTTTTTAAGAGTCACCAACTCTCATGCTAGCGGTTACTGGAAGCTGTCCTGGTGATACAATAAAACTGTCCAGTGGACAACAAGCAACTTACCTGTCTAAGTTTGATCTGCCAACAGCACTATTGTCTAGTGCTTGGAAAATGGTTGGTATAAAAATCCATATATTGAGTTGAGCAGAAATGAAATAAAGTCTGAGCAGTGACAGAATGTCAATTATGGAGCTGGTAAAATAGTCCATGTTAAAAGTTGTTAACTTGGTCATTTTTTTTGATTCTAAGAATTATATTAAATATCATAACAAGTAAAATCATTAAACGGAAAATATTCAAGTAGATTACATTAGTAAATGTATATATAGTATATACACATATATATTAAAAACTCATCTTCAGCTACAGAATACATTGACATATTTAATTCCTGGATTTCCTAAAACATGTCTTGAGGTAAAACAAAACCAAACCTTTTGACACACCTCTTCTCCAGCAAACAGAACAATAGCTTACAGAAACTTACCTAAGTAACAGGGGTCAGTGATTGAGGAAGGAACTGAACCAAGGGTCTGTGCTAAATTCCAATGCAACTATCTGAACCAGGAAACTTTACATGTTGTGAGACCATTCTATGTATCTTTTTATTCTTTTTTCTGTTATACTTCAAGTTTTATGACTGTAGAAGTCAGCATGACAGTTTCTCATCATATCCCAATAATATACAGGGTTTATTCAATTAATAAAGATTACAAGAAGCCAAGAGCACTGGCATCTTTTAATCTATGTCCTCCATAAAAGACATAAAAGCTTTCAAGTGGGAGATGGAGAATTACTGTTTAGTGGTTGAAGTGTTTCAAACTCCTGGATATGCATAATGTTGATGATAGCAAATGATGTGACTATACCTCCTGTCATTGAATCATAACCACAGCTAGATGGATAAGTTAATAGGTTTGGTATTGTTCAATTTTATCACAATAAAAAATCATTCAATGTTTTAAACCTTAGCAAGCTCTAATTAACACATTGTTGAGCAAATGGTAAATTCCTATAAAAGGTACTTAATGGACTTGAGGAACTATGTTAAATATGCTGCTTTTCTGTTAATATAACTCATAATCTGAAAACCATGAATTGTTTTTTCCCAATCACACAACTAGATCCTGTTTCTAAGGAGCATGTGTCCTTTGAAGTGATCTTATGAAGTCAAATGAAGTCTAATTAGATGGCGGTAGAGTATCTGAATATCTCTCATATTAGTTCATAAAATGAGCAAAGCTCTTCATACTACCATCTGTGAGCAAATCCACACAAAACTGAAGAGAATATGACTCTACAAGACGTCCATCTCTAAGGAGCACAGTGTGCAACTGCTGGGTCTTTTACACTGGCAGGTAGAGCTGGAAAGGGGAGGGGACTCAGCCCTCCATTTCCTCTCCCTGGGGGCTGAGCGGGATGGTGAGTGTTGACGACCCAGCCTCCTCCCATGATGCTCGGAGGAAAGATACACGGAGTCAGGTTGGAGCAAGGTCTCAATTTTATTATGGCAGGTTTTTCTTATATAGAATATAGGGAGTGGGCAGAGTATAAGGTCTCAGAAGATATGACGTCTCCCAGGACATAAAGTGGTCTGATACTGTGGGACCAATTGGTTAGTGTTATGTGGCTGTTGGTAGGCATGGCTCACACTAGGATGTGCCCGGATGGACCATGCTGAGTCATTTTTATGTGGCAGTATCTACCAGAGACTGTTGCTGAAAACCAGGCCAGGCTCAGGTCTGTCCTCAAGGCTTCAGAGAGCTGACAGATTTGGCCATGAGGTCCAATATGCAACAGTGGCACTTGTAGATACTGCTTCCAAAACATGACACACCACCATGCGTCCATGAGAACAGGGCTTGTATTCTTTTTTGCTACACAATAAAACTTTAACAAATATCAGATGAAGGGAAACAGATGGAAGGTAAATGCCTTTATAAACATATCCAAACAAGAACCCAAGGAAAAAAAATTGGGATTTGCTCAATCTGAAGTAACAGCTGTGCACTAAGTTGACTGATTATACCAAAATACTATCTTTTTCTGCTCCCTTGTTCAGTCACTAAAGTCACCCTACCAGTCCATCATCATTTGAAATGATAGCAGCAACACAAGACATGTCACTAAGGGATAATCATAGACATTTCACTCCAGTCCTCCTTACTTGAGGATCCTCCAAGATGCTTCTATGACTTTCCAGAAAATGCCCTATTCAAGTACAAAATATAATTTCACTTCACCCAATGAGATTCTGATGCTGTCACTATCGATTATTACCCATGTGACCTATGTCACTAAGGAAGCAGTCTTCAAGAGGCTGCCATAGCTACAAGGTGTTTTTGTTTGCCTGTGTTTTAAAACCTTGCTCTATGATTGTTAAAATTGTGCAAATATTAGAATAAAAGAAGATTAGGCCCATGCTATCATTTGCTCCAAAGCCTACAGCTTTCCTTCTTCACCTCCACCTAAAAGAGGCAATCACAGCAGCCAAGGCTTCTATCTCCATACTGTAATGTTTCATTTGTAAAGGTCAATTACTTTATATATTGCATTGGGAAGCATCCAAATTAACATTTAATTAATCCTTCTTGGATCAAGAGACCTAGAAGTTTGGATTTAGCAAAGGAGGCTTTCTTAGTATACTACGGTGAGCAAGGAAGCTGCGCACATTCAGAAAAGGCGCACAGCCTTGACTATGACTGCTATTCTTTTTTTATAGTGGCATCTAAAACATGAGTGTGGAGATTATAAAAAGTCTCATTAAAATAGACTGCCAAGAAAAAAATCTGTATCTAATTAAAACTAAAATATCAAAAACGTTTCAGAAGGTCTTATGATCTTTCCCAGGACCTAAGAAGGCATCTGATTCCAGGAAACAGTCCCTTCCAGCTGTGGCAGTCTCCAGCCACAGGTACACACTCTGCACTGCTCCTCAGCAGTGTGAACCCACAGTCCTGTCTGCTTCATGCTACAGAAGCATTTGCCTGGCAAGTATCTTCCAAGCAATTCTTTTTTCTCAATCTTACTACACACGGTACCTTGAAGGATTTGAATATTAGGCCAGCATGATAAAACCAGGCCCATTGATTAGAGACAAATATGAACAGAGTTCTTCTTTAATCACTATGCAATACCCTAGTATGGTTCCTGTCTTCTCAAAAGTAGTATTGTTTAATAAAATGGTATAATTTTAATATCTACTCAACAGAAAATAAGGGATAATCATAGACAATTCATTTCAAGACATTGGTCACTCATTCTCACATTTCTTCTTACAGCCTTCCCCAAGTTTTTAGTTCATTATTAACTTTTTATTTGTTCATCTTCTAATATTTGTACATTTTCTTTGCTTTCCTTAGAACTAATTCTAAGGAAAAAAGGATGAAGGGAGAAAAATCATCAATATCAAAATTATCTCTTATCATTCAGATGCCTTAGGCTGTTTTGGCCGAGATGGTTCAAATTACCCGCATGTGGCCTGGAACTGGAGAGGCTGAGAGAAACCAACAGGAGACAAACCACTTTGCAATTAACCAGTGTTCTGATGGGAGTTCAGCTGGAAGGTGCACAAGACGACAGTTATGTGGAGTTACAGGTCAAATGTGAGGCTGGGCCAAATGAAGGCAGAGGGAGGCTAGGGAGTCACTGTGTCCTGGATGACTAGAAGACTTCCGTATAGGCATTAAGTACAATGCCTGTATGGAAAAGCAACCTTTTCAGCTCACTGATAAAGAAATGGGATGAGAGCCACAAAGTAGTTTATACATGAGATCAACTGTACCCCATGTCCCTGGGGGGACATAATGTAAATTACAAATAGTGAGAAGGCAATAAAATAAGGAAGGTTTGTACTAAATAGCAAGATAAAGTACCAACGAAGACAATAATTTCCCAAGTGAAGCACAGAAGATCCAGCATAAACCTAACAAAGAAAGGTATTCTTTGATTGATTCTGTATGTTTTAGAAGGTCTGAGACAGCTCATAGTTCTGCCTACAGTTCTGAAATAAAAGGCTGTCTTCAGTAAACACCATGTGACAACATCAATGGAAGGACTCAATAAAAATCTTCCCAGTACATATTGTCACAGAAATATTCTTCTCAAGGCAACTTCCCAGCAGTTACTTTCAGCAAGAACAACTGCGTCTTCCTGCCTGAGCATCATGAAGCCATTATCAGATGTTTAGCACCCCATGTAACTTTTCCCATCCAGGCTTCACAAAGCCAGTAACAGGAGACTCAGCTCCCTATGTAACTTTCCCACCTGATGCACTGCTATAAATTTTTCACATGATGTTTTAAGAGCTAATGAAAAAGTTACAAATATTGACTTTAGCTACAGCCCCTCCTCATTCTGTGATTTTCAGTTGATCCAGAATAGCGCAGCATTTGGGGATAAAGAAAGAATCAGACGATAATATGCTGTTACCACGTGGCAATGATTTAAAGGGACTTCAGCAGGAAATGTTGAGTGCAAACAGACAAATTCAATTGTAGGTAAGGCATAAGGCCAAGAACTTAAATGTTTCACTGCACATAATTTAATAAAAAGTGCATGAAAAGACAAGTAAGCACCATTATCATACATAAAAACATGGGGAAAAGCAATAATCTTTACGAGTCTATATTGTACATATTTGCTTGTTAAATTATTTACATTGAAAAAATTTGCTTTCACATGATCCACAGTATTCTCAATAAATGAATAAACTCATTACAACTCTCTTATCAATTTTTCACAAAAACGTCTTTATCTGAAGTTGAAGGTAAAGAAGTAAGGCCTTCAAAAAATTTTAGTTACTTAGCAAAATCACAAGCAATTAATAGTATATTGAAGAATAGGTATTAAAATCAAGTTTGTTTTGTATCATCCTCTGTGTTCAGAATCACTATTCTAATAATATGCCACATAAATGTTCCTAGGGGTCTCAAATGATATGTGTCCATTAAATTAGCTACTGAGATCAAATGCTAAATGGCATCCATGACACTGGAGCCATGCTAACGCTACAAGGGTGGTTTAAAAGAGACTTTCAGAAAGATGACAATGTACCAGAATAAGAAGATATTTGAATAGGCCCTGGCCATGATTTTAAGAGAGAGTATTAGACATAGAACAAAACCAGAGAAATTCAGTTGCAGGACTATTGAATTCCTATATGACTGCTGAGTCCCTATATGAACTGCAAATACAATAGCCCTATTAAAATATACATGCCTGGTCAAAAAGTTGGCCATGGGAAGGAGTCAGTACCTACTTCTGAACAAAGTTGAGGGTATGTCTTACAACTTAACAAGGTCAGAAGAAATTAGTGTATGCTCAGTGACACAGTGAGCACTCACTGCATTCCATGCAGCATGTGCTAAGTACCAATGAATCCCTGTTCGGTGTGCTCTCTCCATCACTGCTCGGTGTGCTCTCTCCATCCCTGCTCAGTGTGCTCTCTCAATCCCTGCTCGGTGTGTGCTCTCAATCCCCGCTCGGTGTGTTCTCTCAATCCCTGCTTGGTGTGCACTCTCAATCCCTGCTCGGTGTGCTCTCTCCATCCCTGCTCGGTGTGCTCTCTCCATCCCTGCTCAGTGTACTCTCTCAATGCCTGCTCGGTGTTCTCTCAATCCCTGCTCGGTGTGCACTCTCAATCCCTGCTCGGTGTGCTCTCTCCATCCCTGCTCGGTGTGCTCTCTCAATCCCTGCTCAGTGTGCTCTCAGTCTCTGCTCGGTGTGCTCTCATTTGGTGCCCAGAAGAGCACCTTCTGCTGCTGTTCACCATTCCTTACAGTCTTCCTCGCTGCCTTTCCCTTATTTCAGACAGAGGCCGGCCATAGATCAGTCCTCAGAACCCTTCTTTTCAAACTGTAACTCTATGAAACCTTATTATCATTCACAAATACTATAATTTTTGCCAACTGCCAAATATGTACTATAGCCCAGATGCTTTTCAACCTCAAACTTCTTTTGGCTGGCTGGGAGATGTCTTAAACAGACAAGGCCAAATTAAACTCTGTTACTGCTCCAAAATCTGCTCCTGAGTCTTTTCTCTCTTTGTAAACGGCAATTTCACCTTACCAAATACACAGGCCACAGGCTACAAGTTGTGAGAACCCACCTTTTCTCTTACACTGTACTTGTAATCTGCCATTGAGTCCTGTCAACTCTACTCGCAAGGATAGCCTATTCAGCACCATCTCAACTATACCAGGAGTCTGCAAACTACAGCCTACAGACCCATAAATACTGTTCTATTGGAAAGCAAGTACTCTAGCTCATTTACATACTGTCAGCACGCACATCAGTAGCTTTAACTGAGGCTACACAACAAGCAGAAGCTAAAATAACTTAATTCCTAACCCTTTGCTAAAATAGTGTTTGCTAAGTTTTAGTGTGGGTGACTACACAATAATTATCATTACCCTGACTTTGTCTCTGCCTCCTTCCTTGCATGTGTTCCTCACAAAGCAGCCACTGATAATGTGGCTATTGCTCAATATACTAGCCATTTCCTAAAATATGTTATTTAAATTTAAATTGTACTGAGTTAAGGTCTTAAGTTATTTAGGTTCATTAATTACATCTCGAGTGCTCTATAAAGGTGCCAGTGGCTGCCTCATTGGGCATGCTGATTTTAGAATATATCTGTCATTACACAAAATTCTGTCATCTAGCACTGTCTTAAAACCTGGTAGTCTGGGGCTGAGGAGCCAGCTCAGTGGTGAAGAGCACTGGCAGCTCTTTCAGAGGGCCTGGGTTCAATTCCCAGTACCAACACAGCAACTCACAACTGTCTGGTGGTCTGTCACCCTCACACAAATATGCATGCATATGAAATAAAAATAAATAAGTAATTTTTAAAATCTCAGCAGGTCATATCCCTCTACTTCTCTAAACCCTCTAAAGTTTTTTGTGTGTGTTTGTTTGTTTGTTTGTTTTTGTTTTTATTCAATGGCAAATTCTTTGTTGTGGCCTACTATATGGCCATCTTCCATGCCTACTTTCAACTACTGCTCTGACTTACGTCCTTCCTTCCTCTTCACTTAGTGGTCTGTTTTCAGGAGTTCCTCACAGGTTCTCAAAATACCAAGCATGAGGTTCCTTAGGGCACGTCACACTTGTTGCCTTTCTAGATATCAGTCACCAATACTTTCTTCAACCTTCTTTTTTTTTTTTTCCTTTGAATTCTGTTTGTTTCCACCTCCACAGACCCTTTTATTAATTCACTGGGGCACTTCATCTATACAAATGACTCTTTCTATAATATCTGTATTTTGTTATGTATTAGTAAAATGACATATAATGGTATTGTTATTATGTATGTTTTCCATAGACTATAAGTTTTAAAAATGCAGGGGTTTTGTGTGTGTTGTTCAGTGGCCAAACCTCCAAGCCCACAGCACTATCATGTACTCTAGAGGTACTTCATGAACAAATAAGAAAATTAATGAGTGGATGGATAACAAGTGTCCACAAAGAAAAATCTCCAGAAGAATTGAGATGTAAGTTTCCCCTTGAAGTGTCCCTCACTGGCTGCCACACATGGGTTGTAAACTTGATCATCTCCTCCCACCAAGCTTGGATTGATCAAGATCTCTTTTTATTAACTTTGGAGGTGAGAAGGTAAGGGGCAGCCTTTCATAGTCTACCTGTGTCATCTCTGCCCTGAGCTATCTGAAAGAAACAGGAGTGGGGTTGTTTTGAAATACCTGCATGAGAAAATGAGACCTGATTAGCAACTCAACACTTAAACCTAATGGCAGAAGAGGAAACTCAAAACTCAATCCATTAGCTCAGTTATTACTCTATCAACACTGAAAATTTTAACACTTATTTGTGACACATAATTTACATGGCCATGGCTATCAATCTTACCTAAAATTATTTCTCACTATGCAGCTCAGGGGTTCACTCAGTCTGAAGATGGTCATCACGGGGACGTTATTTAGAACATGAAGGCGATAGCTCTGTGGAGAATGGGGTGCAGTTCTACTCTCTCATCTCTTCTAGAGGAGGAAGCACTAGCACTGCTGTTTGCACAGATTTTACCTGGCTTCTCTAATCAGTTCTCCCTAAGAATGAATAAAGCAAAGACAGAAAGAGGAGTGTTTTCAATGTACAGGGTGCAACAGTTCAAGGGCTACTTACTGGCCCAGTGCCGGCCTGATGCAGAACCCACTTCAAGGTGGACCACAGGAGCACTTCTTCCTTCTTTTCTATCCTCCCATGAGCCTCAAAACAGGTAATTTAGTAAGCAATCACTTTAAAGTTTTTCATCTTGCAAATCTGTGACATATGTCTTGGGAAGCAGATAAATAACTTATGGCTAGTAATATCATAGAAATGACATTTAACCTAAAAACAGAACTCAAATAAAATAATTGTAATTTTCTAAAACACATGAATAAAAGCAAATCTGTGAGATGCCTATTAACCTAGAAAAGATTAAGAACACTTGAAATAAAAAAAAAATGCAGATTTCTGACTCATACAAATTTTCTTTTGCTCGTCCCTGCTACTATCTATAACCACATGACAACAAACCAGTCTGAAATTAAATTTATGTATTAAGGGCATAACTCAAAGGCCTGTTCATTTAAAACCACAACATTTTTGGGCAGTTTGGAGTGATGGTACTATGTACCACTTTGCATTTTGAATGGTGGTAAAATTTTACATTGCTTTCCACAGAAGACACTTAAATATTTGAGTAAAAATGAATGGTGCCTATTAAAATGCCTGGACTCTAAGCTGAAGTGCTGAGCAGTTCTCTCCTCCACTGCCCCATCAGGTGCAGAACAGCAGAGACCTGTGGGATCCAGTTTCCAGGCTGGTTACAGAGAAGCAGCACGGCCATCAGCACAGCCTGGCAGCATCCAGTTCCTTCCCTGTGGAAGGAGCCATTGCTCTGCCCACAGTTTGCAGAATCTTCATTTTTCCTAATGAAGAAACCAAACTGCTCTCTCCTTTTAAAGAGTCCCCAGCATCTCTCCAGAAGTCCAAGTGAAGGTAAAGATGACAAGAGTGCACGCTTGGACAAAGAGCGGAATGCGCACGAGGGGCTGGCTCACTCCACCTGTATGCCACAAACTCTCATCATCAATGGATTTCCAGTATTTCCCTGCAGTGAAAGGACAGTTCTGACATATTCTAGCCTCAAATTGGATAAGTCTTAACAAGAAACACATTTTGTGTCTTCAGTTTTAACCTCCTCTTCTATGTCTCAGAACTTACATGCAACTACAAATTGTATCCCATATATAAATTGCTGTGTCATAATTTAAACTCACAGTGTGTTAAAACTCCACTGACTTGGGAGATGGGAGAGTCTGGAGTTTAACTCTATCTGCAAGCGATTAGTAAAAGCTCACACACCACAGATTCACATACGGTGGCAGAACTAAAGCATCAAACAAAGGAACCAAAAAGAAACTCCTGGTTGGAGACTAGGGACATTTTACCACCCTTGGCAGTAGTTGTATCCAGAATTATTGTTCCTGCTGAAGTCCCCCATAGCTGCTAGATTAGCTTCTGGTTGTGTACATCCTGCCTGCTATTGAAAAAGAGGAACACACTCAGAACAGGAAATCAAATAGACATCTGAAGTAGATGGGGGGAGGAAGTGCACAGAAGAGGGGGTGGGAAGGGTGACAAGGGTGCGCATCAGGTGTGCAGAGAGCTGTGGGTGGAGGTGCAGGGTGAGGACCAGGAGAGAGAATGGCGATCAGTGTTGGGGGCATCTCTGGGACAGAGGAGGCTCCACGGAGCCCATGGGGGTGACCCTAGCTGAGACTCCTTAGCAGTGGGAGTTAAGGAGTCTGAAAAGTTGTCTCCTCCCGTAGGCAGGCATGACTTCCAGTGGATGGAGAGGAACACCAACCCACCCATAAAACCTTAAACCCAAAATGTGTCTTGCCTACAAGAAGTGTAGGGCTAAAGATGGAGCAGAGATTGACAGAATGGCAAACCAATGACTGGTCCAACTTGAGACCCTATCGTAACTGTTTTCTGAGAGGCTTCTTCTAGTACCCGATGAAAAGAGATGCAGAGACCCACAGCTAAACAATAGGCTGAACTAGTGGAGTCCTAAGGAAGAATAGGAGGAAGGATTGAGGGAACCGGAGGGGTCAGGGACACCACAAGAAGACCTATAGTTGGGGCTCACAGAGACCGAACCACTAGCCAAAAAGCATGCAGGGGGCTGATACTGGCTCCTAACATACTGGTTGCTAGGATTCTGCCCCAGTCTTCCTAGCAACCTGTGATGTCATTGCCCACTTGCCAGTAGGTTTGGCCCTACCTAGGATTATAAAAGGACAACTCCCTCCCTCTCTTTTTCTCTTGCTCTCTCTTTCCTCTCTTGCTGTCTCTCTCTCCCTATCTCTGTTTCTCTTTGGCGTGCCCCTCTCACTGCTCTGGTCTCTCATGTTCATTTAATAAAATTCTCCATATAATATCTGTGGTGTGGCACATGTTTCGTACCTCATATCTCATATTTATTGGTATTTAAAACTGGTCATCATGTGTGTCCCCTAACAGTGTGAGTAGGGGCTGTCTCTGACTCTGTTACCAGCCTTTGGATCCCTTTCTGCTAGCTGGGCTGCCTTGTCTGGGCTCAGTGGGTGAGGCTGCGCTTAGCACTTGAGGTGCCAGGGTGAGGAGAAGGACGGGGGGGGGGGGGGGAAGACATGGGGGGAGGACGGGGAGGGAGGGGGTGCTAGGATTGGGCTATAAAGAGACCAATAAATAAATAAATGAAAAAAGAAAACGAGGAGACTGAGATTTGGAAACGGCCATTCTTATCTCACACCAAAAGCAAACCAGCTCTATGTCTGCAGTAGTGGGAAAATAATTAAAAAGAAAATGGTGGACAGTATGTGATTTTTTAAAAAAATAGAATTCTCCTTGTAAAAAATAGTCAATATGAGCATATTAATGAGTCAAGAAAAAAAATCAGGAGACACATAGAGACTTTTCTCTGAACTCCCAATCCTGTAAACCCACCAGTTTACTTACTAGGAGGTCATGGAAATTCCTAATGCCTTTGATTGACTGCAAAAGTCCATACTTCATCTATGTTTTACATTTTAAATCCTCACAATTTGATCACATGTGATCAAATCTGTCTTCTGGCATGCTTAGAAACACTATTATGACGAGAAATGTGACCCCTTGGTTCCCCAACTTCCTTTTCTCTGTCCTATCACAGATTAGAGGTTCACAGAGAGAGGTTCTCTATCATATTAATAGTTCCAATTATCAGTTTTGATTCTTGGTTCTTCCCCAAGGATCCTATGTAAGCTCAAAATAGATAATACTGCAAAAGCGTGTTTGATGATGTTTCAAGGTATTTTTCTTCATAATAAGCTCCTATGAGTATGGAAAGACTATATTGCCAAGAGATACTATTGCTGATAAATGTGCAAATCACAGATTTTTTTAGTCTTAATGAAAAAATGGAAATGAAGCTCTATGCTTTCCCATCTTTACTGAAAAGCCACTAATTTAGTGACAGAGAGAATGAGTTTTCTGAATTTCAAGTTATCTTCCCCCCTTAATTAGGCAGAGATAGTAAATGCAAGAGCAGGTCCACCAGAAGCAGAGAACCTACTATTAATCATCGGCCTACACAACTTCAGGAAAATGCTAAGAAGCCCAGCATGACAGTACATTACTTTCATGTGGGCTGGCTAAGACCAACAGACAAGCCAGTCTGAAGTCCTGTATTATCCCTCTGCCAGGATGTTCTTTTTCTGCACTAACAAGTTGTCTTGTGTTTTGTTTACCAACAATGAGAATATTAGTATTTGCAAAGCACAACAATGAACTGCTGCTATATGTTTCATCAACAACGTAAGCGAAGTATCATCCTGGTTCTGACAGTTCTTTTACTCAGACGTTTACACAAAGAGCAGGTAGAAGAGGAGCAGGAAACCTAGTATATTCCTATCAATACTGGTGAACTATCATCATAAAACCCAGCGTTTAATTTTATTGTGGGAGTAGATTCCCTCAAATCTCTTAAGGAAAAACTCTTCTAGGTAGTGAATGAGGGACTAAAGACACAAAAAGTCAAACAAAACAACAAAAAATCAGGTCTCGCTCCAAGAGGCCCTCTGCCCACTGTGATAATGGTGAGAGACACAGTAGACAATCATACCTAATTAGTCACAATACCGAGGCTAAAAAACAAACAAACAAACAAACCCAATTCTCACCTCCTTTGCATGCTATCAATCCACCCACCCACCCATTCATCCATGTAGCCATCCGCCCACCATCCGCTGACCCTCCCTGCCATCTATGCTCTTACCCATCCCCCATCCACCCAGTCACCCATGCATCCATTTCTGGGCAGTAATTGGTTTCTAGGGTTGGAAAACGGAATCCTAAACACAACATTTCTAATGTGTATGGAACGTTGGCCCCCTACATTTATAGCAATCATTACATCTTAAAAAGGAGATGTGCTGTTCTAATTCAATTAATTCAGAATTCATCACCACCACTTAAGAGAAATCTTGTTACACCTGTTGCTTGTACTTGTCAATATGTCTTATTAAGAATAATTCATATTGATTTCTTTGTTCTTGTAGTGCTAAGCCTCAAACCATTCCTACAATGACAGAAAGATGAAGAAGTTCTGATGAATATTGCAGCTGAGCCTGTAAATGAAGAGCTAAAGGCTGAAGACAGATTGAAGGACATCCAAGGTCAGACAATCAAGTCTACAGCTTCCTGGAAGGTAACTACTTTTAGCCTAGAAGGCCTTGCTTTTAGTTTCTTTACTGTTAAATCTATATTGATTGCCTCCCAACACATTGTTCTTAAAATGTCCAATAGTTATCATAGTTTGTCATGAAAAATCTTATATAGTGCTATAGCCAGGGTCTCATATAGTGATATACGTAGTGCTACAGTTAGGGTTTCATACAGTAATATTAAATCTGATTCCCCCGGAATGCACATTCTCTGATGGGACTAGTCTACTCACAGATACAGATATACATGTACCTACACAAGTTTTCTCACCATCAGCTTTCTTGGAGGATCTTTTCTTTTTAGCTAATATTTACTAAATATTAGTGATACGTTAAATGCCTACATAGCATTACAATCCCCAAGAGGAAAATCAATGTTAATTCAATTTTACATTTCAGAAAAGTTAGGGGCCTAAGGTGACATAACTAATGATGAGAAAACCAGTAACTGAATTGGGATATATACTTCTAGGTTCCAAGCTCTTACCCATGTTAGCAAAAGAGAAAAGGCTATCTGGTAGTGACTTCAGAGCTAACTCAGTGCTTCCTAGACATATTGGCTAGGCAAAGAGAGCAAGTTCCTTCTCAACCAACTATCATCAGAAGCGATGACTTGTTAGCAAAGGGGGAAACAACTTTCCACTGTCAGGAGGTGTCTAGATACTTGGCAGTTGACATTCTCAGACACTTTCTGTAGGCAGCTGGGACCCAGAAACAGTGGTTCCTTCTCATTCTTGCCCCATGGCAGGTTACAACAGCAAAGGCATTTGTGTCTACATGGTAGGTTCAACAGAATCCAAGGCAAGGACATCTCTACATGTGATGACATGAGAATTAGGGAAACTATTTAGGCTATGTTTTTCCTCTCACTAGAATAACCTTTTTCTAAATTCCTCCTGGGTAAGATGGTACACTTGGTTTTATTGCTAGTATTTGGTGATTGGAAACCTTGATGAATACCAATAAATACAATCACTATCACTGCCTATATACTCCAGTGGCCTTTGGCATTAGTCTTACCTTCTAATATAAAATCAAGCTAAAGTTCCATTCTTTTAGTAAAGAAAGATTCTCTTTAGTGAAAGGGTCCCTGGTCTGTGAAAAAAGTAAACAACTAAGATATATTCTATGCTTTTATTAAAATATTGCTTTTCAGAAAGACTCAAATGGTATATACTCACTTATATCTGCATACTAGCACAAGGGCCATGTCCAATGAAAGCCTTCCCTTACCAGGAAACTGGGACAGAGGGGAGGACATCCTATTGGGACTCTAGATGAGAGAAGCATGGGAGAATAGCAAAGTAGAAGGATCCAGAGGGTCCTAGAAACCTACAAGTAGAACATTATGATAGGTAGATTTGGGCCAAGGGGTCCCGCTCAAACTAAGGCACCAGCCAAGGACAATACAGGCGGTAAACTTTAAAGCCCTACCCAGATCTAGCCAATGGTCAGAACAGTCTCCACACTTGAGTGGTGAAAATGTATTACTTTCACACGAACTCTGGTGCCTCATATTTGACCATGTCCCCTGTAGGGGGAGACTTGGTGGCACTCAGAGGAAGGATAACAGGTTACCAAGAAGAGACTTGATACCCTATGAGCATATACAGGGGGAGGAAATCCCTCTCAGGAACAGTCATAGGGGAGGGGAATAAGGGGGAAATGGGAGGGAGGGAAGAATGGGAGGATACAAGGGATGGAATAACCATTGAGATGTAACAAGAATAAATTAATAAAAAATTAAAAACAAAAAATATTGCTTTTACATTCATATATTCCAATTCCATTGAAATTGTAATTTCCTCAACCCTGTAGTAAGTAGAAGTCACCATATACAAAATAGGCACTTAAGTCTCCACACCCATGTGCTTATAAATCTACTCATAATAAATTTATAAATATTTCATATAGCAAGAACTTTCTTGGGCCCAAAATTCACAAAATGCTCCCAAACTCTCAAAGGGATGACTATATAAACAATGTATTCTAATAAAATTATGCAAAAACACAGTGAAATGGGGTAAAAATGATAGGAGACCTCATAAGTAGGTGAGACATACTCAGGCACACATAAATACACATAAAGACAGACAGAAGGATGCACAGAGATAGACACAGAGAGACGTGGGGAGAAGGAAGAGGAGAAGGGGGAAGGAAGGGAGGGTGTGTGTGTGTGTGTGTGTGTGTGTGTGTGTGTGTAGAGAGAGAGAGAGAGACAGAGAGAGAGAGAGAGAGAGAGGAGAGAG
>OU015744.1:87184368-87199706 GCA_907169655.1 Acomys percivali
GTGTGTGTGTGTGTGTGTGTGTGTGTGTGTGTGTGTGTGTGTGTGTATAATATATTTTAGTATCTTAGGAATCATTGAAAATGGCCTCTGAGCCCTAAGTGGGACTTGCTCATTCTCCTTAGATCTATGTCACCAAAGATAATGTTTCTTGCAGCCAAGCAGAAATGCTAACCTAGGGCTTCTAGAATGAGGAGAAAATGGACAAGCTCATACTGGTGCTGGATCACTCATAAAACATGTGTTAAAAGACAAACATGCCCATTGCGTCACTGTATCTTTTATAAAAATTTGTCTGTGAAACTTTTTTTCCGAGACAGGGTTTCTCTGTGTAGCCTTGTCTGTCCTAGACTCGCTTTGTAGACCAGGCTGGCCATGAACTCATATAGATCTTCTTGCCTCTGCCTCCTGAGTGCTGGGATTACAGGAGTGTGTCACCTTGCCCAGGTGAAATTTACTTTTTCATATTGCACTATCTATATGTAATACATAGATAAAATAGATAGACAGTGCTAATGTGCTGCTTGGTTCTTATGCTATCACTACCTGTCAAGAGCCCTGTATTTACATGTAAAGGTAGTGAGGGCAATGATAGATGGTTATATGTAAATTGAATTTATGGTTCTAGTTAACGTGCTTAGGATTTTTCTACTGAGGTAGAAAGAGGTGGGATTGGGTTAGCTTTGGAAAAGATAAAAAGGAATTTCATTTTTAGAGATGTAGGCTGTGTTGTCCCAGGGGATTACGATGTTTAAAGTTTTGTGGGAGGCTTTGGCTTTGGAAAAGTGCAGGATTATGTAGGAGAAGGTAATCAGACAGATCTTTTCTCTGGGGCATTATTAAGAGAGACTTCCTTGGTGGAGGTGTCTCAGAGAGACATATAAATGTCATAAAGGCATAACTTTGATTATATTATGATTAAAAATCAGTAGTAATAGCATAAAATGACAAATGCCATTTTGTCTGTTTGTTTATGGAAACTTCTTTTTACAGTCTTGTAATACTTGGAATTTGATTAAGATAGTACAGTCATGGATCTGGGTCTTGCCAAATGTTTGTTTATTCTGTGACAACTCTGGGTTTGATTTTCACTGACTGCCCTAAGTCCTGAATACAATATGGTTACTAATAAGGTTCTATGTGTCTTTAAGTTGATTAACTCCTTCAGTCCTTCCAATAGCCCCATTAGGTAGCTACTGTTATTATCCCCTTTCATTTTGAAAATAAAAGGGGAGAATGCATCATTGAAAATGGCCTCTGAGCCCTAAGTGGGACATCTATATTAAACCCATCACACCAAGAGTCATTGAACATTTCAGAAAAAGAGGTGGAAAGAATACAAGAGTGACAGAGGGAGGAGCCGTGCTATAAAACAGACATGACATGCTTTTGCATACATCAATTTACAGTAGCTTTGGTTACCAGCACACAACCTAGATCAAGCCAGACAAAGTCCTTGCACAAATAGGCAGATAATCTCCAGGCCACACTCTTTTATTGAGTAGCTATTGAGAATGGATAGTTACTGGGTGAGAATAGTTATTAGGAGAATCATTCTTTGTTGATAATGTGGCCACTGGTAGGTTTCCTATACTCCAGTAAATGGCCCCTATGCATGCTCATGCCTCTGAGCATGTGTGTATTGCACATGCACAAACACACACACACACACACACACACACACACACACACAGTTCCATGCATCAACACACACAGTTCCATGCATCATGAAATTGGGAGAGAGTCTATTAGCAGGGAGATGGTCTCTGAAATCTGGAGAAACAGAACAGTATTATTTTACACAGTGACTGAGAAGAGCCATATCACATACAATAAATGAATATAGATTTTTTTGCTATTACTGGATTTGATTCATGCAATATCACTGTTAAGAGGAGCATAACATAGAAGTCTCTAGAACTCCATTTCCAACTTTTAATGTCGAGAGCACAACAGACATCACTTAATAATGCTTACTAGCAAAGTTGCTACCACTGCCACAATTATCAACACAGACTGATTCAAGCTATTAATGGCTTAGTTTCACCAACTTGTTGGCAAACAGCTCATGATTTTATTATGACAACTTATCATTGAGAGATACCAAGCTTCTCCAAACTGAGAGGCTAATTGGAAGAAATTCAACTCCTAAGAGCTAAACAGAGAAGGAAAATGATGAGTCAGTACCCTGGAAGCCTACTCTCTTCCTAACAATCAAGGGCTAGGAACAATGCACAGTGGTAAAGCACTTGGCTAGTGTGCATAAGACCCTTGAATCCATTGCAGCGCTGCCAAAATGAGTGTCAAAAGCACATAGTCTTTAGATGCTCCCTTTGCAAAAATGGCTAGGTCATAGGTAGACAGCCTAGATATGATAAATAAGCATGTTCCTGTGGGAGGAAGGGAAAGGAATTGACATAATATCATAATATTCTGATTCTTGAAATAAATCTGTTGTTCCCCACCCTTGGAGCATTTATAATGGCTGATTTGAATACATCTAGGATCAAATGAGAATGACACTCTGGAAGCTCCACCTTCAGTTTTGTGCTCCCACAGGTCCAGGTGATGTGTTTACTTATATTTCTATGAGTTCTCAGGAGGCTAGTCCAGGGTCATACTACACACTCCCTGGCAAACATCATCTTTTCAGCCTTGAAAAGTCTGCACACACTTGGTATTTTCATTGATCCTAGCTCAAAGACAACCTTCGCTCTGAGTCTTCCCTGAGGCCCTACCAGTTTCTTTCTAAACACATTCCTTTTCTGTTTACAGAAAAACCCCTTCTTTGTACTCCTCTATAAAGGAAAAAGATGGATTTGAGACTACAATGAATGGCTCTTTTCTATCCTCAGTACATAGGACAAACAGCATCTTATCCACACTTTTTCATGATTAAAATTCATTTGGCAATTAGGGGAATGAGTGAACTCTGGAATCAGATTGCCCTACTTCCTTTAAACCTGGCCATGAAAGTTTCTGTGTATTAAGAGCTGCTAACCAAGTCCCTCAAATGATCATTTTCCTACTTACAATAACCAGGGCATCAGCAAGGCTGGATCACAGAAGCGTGGTGCAAACTGAATACAGTAATGTGTTTAAAGCACTTAGCCTAGCACTATAATGTGGCACAGGCCTGCCTGATTTTCATTCACAGCAGTGATAAGTGATCCTACTGAACCTAGCAAGGAGAGGGAGGGCACGATGTGAAGACAACACAAGAACACACACACACAATGCTTGCTACGCTGGGACTGACTCAGAGTTCCCAACACAGACTGACAAACTTAGGACGCATTTTAAAGGCATCTGAACAGAATATTAACGAAGGTGCTTACTGAGTATCTGCTGTATATAGAATATCCTAGGTGTGTGGGACATAGAATAGTGAACTACGCAGACATAACCATGACTAAAGGTCCTGATTAGATATAAGGAAGATGAGCAGGTAATGAACATATAAAGAAAGAATTAGAGAATTAGAAAACACAATAAAGGTCTTGACATCACCAGGGACTCAAGATGAATAGGACAAAAAGTGAGGGCATTCAGGAGGGTGGTCAGACAGGGTCTCCACAACATAGATGAGATAAGGTTAAATTAGGGAAATGATACCTTTAAAATGGTTATGAATAAGTTTACCTTATTTGTCTTAAGTTTAGCAGTCTGTGTTCAGAGCACTGAGTCCACCACAACATGGCAACAAGTATGTGCTCTTGTGCTGTCTTTATCAACATCATCTAACCCTCCCTCTCCGTGCTAGAATCAGTAGTGTACCTCTCAATGGCTGAATAAAGTTCTCCTATACTTTAATAAATGTCAAGGCTAGTCTTCGCTTTAAAATTCCTTCAATTTTCTCATTGTTATACTGGTAGATGAGGGTAGGCCACAAGATGGCTAGAGTTCTGTATCTATATGTGTAGAGAGGAAAGGTGGAGGAGAAACTGGATGAATACTAAAGCAGGAGACTGAAAGTGGTCCAGCAAAATGCTTCACCATGGTCAAGAACAATCACCTTGACAAATGTGATCCAAGAAATACTGACTGTCTTGGCTGTTTGCTTAGAGACTGAAACATAAGACTGTCTTCCCCTAAATTACTTGACTTGTAGTAGTAATTTTTTGGAAAGAGTAACAGAAAACAAGGAAAACTGGGTTGCAGATGGAAGGGGATGACATAAAATAGAAATATAATAAAACACCACTAAGGAAATATAAGATTAGCATAATTTCAGGGCATCTATGGATGTGACTGCTTCCCCGGTAAATAAGATTTGCTGACTAAGTCCAAACAGAATCTTTTGGTCTCTTCTCCAGTAGTTAGAGTGAATATAAATATGAAAACTTTCACAGAGGAGGTGAGTAAGTAAACACCTCTTGTCAAAGAAAACAGGGCTTAGGCCATAGACAACAAGCATTTACCCCTTGCCTGTAGAAGTCTAAGGACCCAGTCATGTGTCAGTAGGTCATAGTAGAAGAAAGGGAAGTGACACTTTGCTAACTAGACATACTAGGCCCAGGAAATCCAATGGCTACATCATAAGAACACTTATGCAAGTGTTCAACTGTAAGACTGTGTTCCAACAGCACAGCTCCATCCCAGCAAGCTGCTGCCAGGTGAGTAAGAGGAGGCACCAATGTCAGTCAAACCAAATGGCCACCAAGGTCTTATTTATACTCTTAGAAAGCTGGAAATGAAATGAAGTGCCTGCTTTTTAAAGGCAACAATCAAAAGATCATGACATAAGGAAAAGCTAAAAATATCATGATAAGTATGTTGAATTTTAAAAGGAAACAGTTACTTGAGAGAGGGGCGAACGACATGTTGCCAGGAGGAAGAGGACAGCACACATGAAAGCTACTGGGATCGTTGTGGATGGAGCGTGAGCATGCTGCCGCTCTCTCTGCTGTCTCTTTTGGCTGGTGTTGACACCACTATTGTTTTGTTTCTCTGCATTTTTCTTATGTCACAGATAGACCACAGCACTTTATAGACTCTGAATACATTTTTACTCTTTGAAAAGATCCAAGAAAAGATTGAATGAAAGCCTCAACAAAAAGATTTCAAAACCCAGGTAAGTCTCCAAAACTCCATTTACATACAAACAAATTTCCATTGGAGATCAGAAAACATAGCAATTCTCTGCTTCATATTTACAAACAGCAGTTCTTTCATTCCTTACCTTCCTTTATCAAATCTCCACTCACTCACCATGGCTCCCTTTCTATTTCACTTGGTTAACAGTAAGGTTAACTTGGTAGGATCTTAAAATCACCTAGGAGACAGGCATCTATGCATATCTATGAGGGAGTTTCTAGATTACTCAATTGAGAAAGGAAGACCTGCCCTAAATGTGGGGGTACCAACTGAACTGAATAAAAAGGACAAATCAAGGTGAGCATCAGCACTCATGTCTCTCTGCTTCCTGACTGGGGACATAAGTGACCATCTGACTGATGCTAAAGCCCCTGAGTCTGTGACTTCTCTGTCATAATGCAGTGTACCCTTAAGCTATGTGCCAAAATAAATGGCTCCTTCCTTTCATTGCTTTTGTCAAAGCAAAAATAAAAATCAACTAGTATAACTTACAAGGACTTCATTTCTTTTTGACAAATCCAAATTATTTCCCTGTATCTGACAAATAAAAAATAACCCTTTGCCAGAATGTAGCAGAATATTTATTGCTATATTCCAGCAATGAAAAGATTTTAAGACTATAAATATTTTTAATAGTATCACACATGATATAAAGGCTGAGATCCATTTTCTTTATTATTGAGCAACATATCACATTCATAACAATCCTTACACTTCAATTTTTAGGCACAATATAAAGCTATGGGATGTAGTGCAGTGGCAGAATGCTGGCCTAGAGTTCAGCAGGCTCTAGGTTGGGTACCCTCCATGACAAGTACAGCCCCTGCCTATCGCAACAACAAAAGCAAGGTTTGTATCTTATGCCATGTCCTTCCCTCTCAGCTTCTGTGCGCTCCTATCTGCCCTCATTTAAAAATTTCCACCCAAAACGGTTTGCTTTCACAACTGACTTTTTCTGTTTCCTGTGTATGAAACTACTTACCTAATCCGAGTGAGTAGGACCAACTGAATCTCTCCACTCCAAATCCTTTAGAGTTAATGGGCATCCCACCCAAGAAGTACGGCTTCATGCAACCTGCCTATCCTGCTATTTCTCTGCCGGCTATGCAAAGGTATTTGGTCCCAGGATCCTCTACACATTCCAAAGTCTGTGGAAGCTCAAGTTCCACCTTAAAAATGATATGATGTATGCATATAAACTGTGTACATCCTTTTCATACTTTAAATAATCATTAGATTACTTGTAATAGTTAAACTAATGTAAATGCAGGCTACAGGAATAATTTAAGGACTAATGGCACAAAAAGCCCTGCACATAACTAGCACAGATGCACATTTGTGAATATTTACACACTAAAGTTGGCTGAACCCTTGGATCCAGAACCTACAGGTGGAAAGTGTCAACTGTATTTACCCATATAAGTACAGTTTACCCATGTAAACTATGGTGTTAGATGTGTGCATCATTAAAGCATACATACAGACACACACCTCATACCTGAAAATTTCAAACTTTGTACAAATGCCATCATGTTATACTTATTACAAATATTATATTTAGAAGACTGATCCATACTGGTAACCATAGCTTCTAGTCAATCATTTTTATTGCTGGATATTAAGCATAGCCTCTTATTACAGCAAGCCACGGTATATTGATAAAACCTTCTGTTGATAACAGTTAAGGATGTTTCCACTGTTTAGCTATACTAGCTCAGGAAGCGTGGTGCTTTACTAGTGCTTTTCTTTCTGCTTTCAATATATGTATTATCTTTGACCTGGCCATTGTATAGCTGTATATGGGTGCTTTAAAGCACGTTTTTATTCTCCATTTCCTAGTTGGAATCCATTATGCTTCCAGGATCTAAAACTTTATGTCATTCAATTCTTGACATTTCTTAACTTCTATTTCTTTAAGTGCTGTTTTCCCTCCATTATTTCCTCATCTTTCTTCTTAAGTCCTTTTGTATGTATGCCAGAACTTGTCATCCAATATGCTCCATTTACTTCTTGCTGCATAAAACATCACCCAAAAATTGCCTGATACAAAATAACAATCATTCTGTGCTAAGAATTCAGGCATAATGGCTGGAGAGATGGCTTAGCAGTTAAGAACACCTCTGTTCTCGCAGAGGACCATAGTTCTTAGCACCCTTACTAGGCAGCTCACAAATGCAAGAGATACTACATCTTCTATTGGCCATGGTGGGCACACCCATACAAACACACATACATACATAAACACACAAACTTATATAATAAGAATTATTATTATTTATATCATATATCAATATTTATATGTTAATATTTATATAACATTATATATTATTATTATCATTATCAAGGAGTAGACATTCTGCTCCATTGTGAATGTAATGTCAGTTATGAATATTCAAATTACCATGGCACATATTCAAATAACCAAGACAATCAAATAACCAAAGTGCATGTGCTTGGGGATTTCTCAAAGTACTGTGGCCTCAGAAGAGCCAAGTTTCTTTCCTAATAAATGTAGGAATCCAAAAGCTAATATTCCAACAAAACAAAGTGAAGCTCTATATCCTTTAATAACAACAGCTTGGAACTCACGGATATACAGTACAAGGCTGTTGAGATTTTAATGCATGAACTTTAAAACACTTTAAAAGGACTTGGGGTGTTTTCTGCTGGATGTTTGTTTTTTTCATGGTGGAGATTCAACCTTCCTCATAATAAACATAGGCCCTGCTACTGAAATTTTACCCTGCAGCAAAGGAATTCTACATTTTAAATTTCTTTTACATTTTCTAAATTTTTTATATTCACAAACTGCATCTGAAGTATTTCCTTCAAAAATTTGCAGTATTTGATCTTGTGTGTTCAATTTGTTATTTAATCTATAAGTTATTTCAAAATAAAAAATAAACCTCATTTTTCCTTCTGGAAGCCTGTTCAATTTCTTTTCACTCTTGTCTGGTCTTTTGTGACAACAATCTTTCCTTTTTCATGGCTTCACTGAAAATTTGTTTTGTAATTGTTAAAATACATTCATTTTATACTCTTCAATGAGTAATTTTTCTCCTAAAGTTGCCAAAAATAAATAAAAATGCTTCTGTTTTCTTCTGTCTCCAGCAATGTTATTTATTACTTGTGTACTTTTCTAGTTTATAAATTAATGTTTTAGAATATTTAATCCATAGGAAAAGCCAATGCCTAAACTGAAGGAGTACACCACAATATTAATTGGTTTTCTCAGAACAGATTTCACTGTCGTGTAGCCCCTCCTCGCCCCCTCTTCCCCCTTCATTTCTTAAAGAAGTGGAAAGAGAATCTTTTTTTTTTTTTTTTTTCTGTTGTAGCCTCTCATGGAAAGTAATTTTTCTGCCGTATGTAAACCTAAGCCCTGCCTCGCAGGGGCCGTGGTGCTGCCTCCACTCGTCTGCTGCTGCTAAAGCTCAAACCATAGGTTACTGAGACTGAATAAGGCCCCAAGGCAACTGCTGGGTCAGTGTCTGCTGACTGCACTGGTTTGTAGTGTTTTCTGTTTTCATCCTTGGGAGACTTCTCACTCTCTAACTAGGTCAGCAATACATTTAAAAGGAAGTTTATTGTGTTTTATCCAGGGTCCCACCTGCTTTGTATCACAAACCTTTCTAGACATTTTATGTCTCAACTTTATGGGAAAAAAAAAAGGTTTTTTATTTTATTTTAATTTTTAAAATTTTTATGCGATTCTTCTATTTTCTCTTCATGTTCTTGGTCCCAGAATCCACAAATTTGACAGATTATTAGTATAGGAAAAAAATTTACAGTAGCAAACTAAGTAACAAAAATTGAAGGTGACGTGACCAGATTGGCTGCCTGTGGCCCTTCCCTACTTTGTTACATGGACCCAATGCACAGGAGTGTCTTCAATATAGCAATGCAACATAATACCAGCTGCAGCGTCCCCTCCCCACTGCCCGAGCCTCCTGTGTATCCCACATACCCCAACCTCTGCCCTTCCGGTTCTGACTCCTTGCTGCGTCCCAGCCCCCAACTCAAGTGGACAACCACAGGCCAAAGATCAACCACACGCATGGTTGCCAGAAGATCAGGTAGGCTGCCCATGGACCCCAGAGGCACAGGGGCAGCGCCCACCCCACGCCTCCTGCAGACCCCTCAGATCACCTCCTCTTGGCCTGCCCTTCCCCTAGCCTCCAACAGCAGTAAGCATTCCCCGTAAACACACCAGCCAAGAAGGCCAGTAAAACAGGTGACAGACACTCAGCGAACACACTCTGAAAATCCAGAGAGGAAATAGAAACCAAGGAACAAAACTCCCACTCAACCAAGACAAACCCAGAATTGAGCACCTAGATCTATAATCAACTCAAAACCCAGATGCCTAGATGCCAGCATAAGAACACAATCAATAGCATCGAGGGTAGTATGTCTTCATGAGTATTCAGTTATCCTACTGCAGCAGGTCCTGATGTTCCAACATAGCTGAAGCACAAGAAAAAGACCTTTAAACCAACCACATGAAGATGACAGAGGTCCATAAAGAGAAAATAGTTGTTTCTATAGTTGTTGTTTTGTTTTGCTTTCCTTTCTTTTTTCTTTTTCTTTTTCTTTTCTTTCTTTTTTTTTACTCTGACTTCTATATGTTTGCCACAGGTATGCACTATAGAAAACAGCGGAAGGAAACAAAACTGTTCAAGACTTGAAAATAAAATAGAAACAATAAATTACAAAATGAGGAAATCCTCATTTTGAAAAAGGTTAGGAATGTAAACAGGGCAAACATGAACTACAGAAGTAAGTGTTGCCAACAGAATCCTAGAGATAAAAGAGAGTATCTCAGGCATTGAATATACAAGAGAAGTAATGGATACATTAGTCAAAGAAAATGTTAAGTCTAAAAGACATGAAACATCCAGGAAACCTGGGATACCACGAAAAGACAAAACCAAAGAATAGTAGGAATAAAGGAAGAATAATAATACCACCTCAAAGGCCTAGAAAATATTTTCAACAAAATCATAGAAGAATAATTTCCTAGCCTACAGAAGGACATGCCTATAAAGGTATAAAAAACTGATAGAACACAAAATACACAGGACCAATAATAATCATCAAAACACTAAACATACAGAACAAAGAATATTAAAAACTGCAAGAGAAAAAGGCCAAGTAACATAAAATCAGATCTATTAGAATTATAATCCACTTTTCTTTTTTTTTAAATTTATTTATTATTATGTATACAGTGCTCTGTCTGCATGTACATTTGCAGGCTAGAAGAGGGCATCAGACTACATTATAGATGGTAGTGAGCCACCATGTGGTTGCTGGGATTTGAACTCAGGACCTCTGAAAGAGCAATCAGTGAGCTTAAGGTCTGAGCCATCTTTGCAGCCCCATAATTCACTTTTCAATGAAGACTCTAAAAGCCAGAAGGGCTTGGACAGATGTGCACAAATTCTAAGAAACCACAGATGCCAGCCCAGTTTACTGTAAAAACCAGAAAAACTTTCAATCACCATAAATGGAGAAACTAAGATATTCCATAATATAATCAAATTGCTTCAAATCATAGCAATTTATAAAAACTTGATGAGTAAGGTTTTTTAGTACTCTAAATACTATTTCAATCATGAAGGATAGATAGTGTATATTTCATTTGTAAAACAGGCATGGTATAGTAGTCAGAGACACCTGGAGTATGACCAGTAACCTCAGAGGTGTCCTCAGCAACCCTGTTAGCATGTTACAACTAACTGGATAACACCACACGTTATTCTGGCAGCACAATGCATCTTTAGGTAGTAAATGGCATTCTGCGGCTTTCTAAACTATGCAGGATAAACTGCTAACCATATATAACTAATGTGTGAACATGTGCCATTTACACAATCTGCTAGCCCTTTTTAAATGAAATTTTCTATTTCCTAGCAATTTTGTTTCTATATAATCTTGTGTATTTAAAAGTAATGAGAAACATTTCCCAACTTTTCATATTTTATATATTATCATATATATATATAACATAATTTATGGCAATGACAATTTCAATAGAATCGCCAACCCTTTTTTCTTGCACTTTTTGAGTGTGTCAATATTAGAAAGAAGAGATCATATGTTACTTGGAGACCATCAGGTATACCAGAGTAGGGCTTTTAAATGTAAATTTTGCTGAAATCATTTTCATAAATTTTAAACTTAAAAATGACACATGATCACAACATATTTTCATCATTCAAAAGCTACAGATATTAGTTATAATAGCTAAGATAATTACATTGTAAGCCATTCATTCTATACCCAGACTCTTGAAGTTATGTTATATAGATATACACACACATACACACATGCACATACACACATCACATTACATCGCACTGGGGCCTCAAGATATGACCTAACCCTGCATATGAAATCAGTAAACAGTGAGTTAAATTAACAAGTCCAATGTAGAATAAACCACAAATGTGATATTGATCAATTCTGCCTCAAGCACAGCAATCAAGGATTTCTCTCTTTGAAAGCAAGCTTGCTGACCTGGAAGAATGAGAAACAACAGTCATAGTGATTTTACTCCCTCTAATCTGTCTGGTAACACTAACAGAATGTGTCAGCTGGAATGAGCCATGTAATGTAAGCGCGCAGGGAAGGACGGAGAAGCCAGGGCCCACAAAGAAAGGCAGGAGCACTGACAAGCAAGGAGAGATGACACTCAAAAGACTCAGTGCTCACAACACTCAGATGGGAAATGAGGTCTTTTAATGAAGCCCCAGAATACACACCAACTGCTTAAAGAAAACCATTGCATGATGTTCTGCACAAGACAGGAAGTTCATGTATCCTTCTGCGATGTTGGTACGAATTCTTTTCCCTCCACAGCCTGAAAAATAACAATGTGCTCTGGGACGCTGGTGGGAACCTGAAACCCTACGTGGTTGTAACACGGTCTTAATAACTACTGACAACTTATATGTACCTCTCCAGAAGTGACTTTACTGTATATGTAGGAGGTATATGCTTTAGGAAAGTGCTCAGCGTCTGTCCTTCTCATACAATATACCACAAACCATCTGAGTGTACTATGGTTAGCAACTTGGTAAAGACAGTATTCGCAATTAAGGTAAAATGGTTGGCTTCTATACCGTAAGAATTAATACTTTCTACCCTGACTCAGTGCCTAAAAGGCTGCAAAGATCCAATAAATTAATATATATAATATTCTTAGGAAGTATTCAAAATACATCAGTCCCCAACCATTACATGGTTCCATATTGTGGACAATTTCATATATGCTACTAGCATTTGTCTTTATCACTTTAAGCATATTTAATTGATTTTCTTACTTCAATACTACTATTTGTCAAATTTACATATTTATGTATTTTAATAATCTCCTGTTTCAACCATTTTGATATGATATCCTCAGGGTGAATGGAAACATGTTTTGAAAGAGGTAATATATAATACATCTGTCAGAAGAAAAAAAATCTCTAAAATAGTGATAAAGTAAACCAAAAGTATTCAGACTATTCAGACTCTGTGTGTGTTTGTGCACATGATGGTGAGACTCAAACTCAAGGCCTTCGGCATAACTGTGCCCATTCTCTACTGCTGAGCTACAGCCCCATTTAGATTAGTGATGATACAAGATAACATAATGCTCACAATTATATAAAATTGAATATAATACACAGCATACTATTTCCTTTGAAGGTTACTGTAATATACCTGTATGACAGAGAGCATTCTTTTTTAAAAAGTTCACTTGGCATAATGGCAAACTTAGTAATATTGTGCAGAAATCCTTGTAGATGCTTCCTTCACTCAATCATAATACGATTACCAGGGCTCAAGTTAACACAGGCATATCATTGTTAACTACATTTCTACTACAGTTCCACAGCTGTTTTCTTTCTGTTGCAGGACACTGTGCTTGGTGCCACATTGAACTCAGATGTCACATCTCCTTAGTCTCCTCCAGTATAGTTCTACTCCAAAGTCCTTCACCTTCCACGGTTAAGAAGCTTTTGAAGAGTATGAGTGAACGACTTGGTTTATCTTATGTTTCTCTAGGCTAAGTTGTTATGAAATTTTGGAAAGACTCTCACACGTGTGAACTGCTCTCATCTTCCTCACATGAGAGTACCAATGGATGGCATAGACAGACGTTACTCCTGGGGGCATGAGCCCTGAGCACTTGCAAAGTGGTGTCTCTTGTGCTTCTTTGTAATAAATCCTATGGAGACCGCTCAATTATATTTTCTATGTGCAGCTGCTTGGTCTGCCGGTATGATTGTGGATCACCTGCATGCAGTACCTGCAGACACCAGAAGAGGGTGGTAAATACCCTGGACCTGGAGTCACAGGTGGTTGTGACCCACCATGAACTGAAACTCCTATGTGCTACTTACACTCCTGGTGGGAGTAACTCTTCTGGAGCTAGGAGGAGTGGTGCACGCCTTTAATCCCAGCACTAAGGGTGACAGAGGAAAGCTGTGAGTTGGAGGACAGCTTGGTCTACAAATGGAGTCCAGGACAGCCAAGGCTACACAGAGAAACCTTGTCTCAATGAGCAAGCAAACAAGCAATTCTTTCCTTCCCAGTGCATGTGTGAGAAGTGAGTCACTAGGCTAAGGAAGAGAAGATAATTCTCATCTGTCACGAGGCTGGAGGCTGAGGCCTTGATAACAAAAGATTTTTAACAAATGAAACATAAACAAATTAGGTTTTAGATGGCATGGCAACCATCAGAAGGGAGAACACAGGAATAGCACAACCTGTCTGTTTCTGCTCTTTGATGGAGAAAAGGCTGGGTGCAGGGAGCACCTACTGCACAAAGCCAGTGTGACCTCAGAGTCAACCAGGGTGAGGAGACAGGGCAAGGCCTGTTTGCTCCAGTGCTTCTGTGGCTGCATCTTGGGGGAATAAAGGCACTGATGGTGCACGCCTTTAATCCCAGCACTCAGGAGGCAGAGGCAGGCGGGTTTTCATGAGTTGGAGGCCAGTCTTTACTATAAGGCAAGTTCCAGGACAGGCAGGGCCACATAGAGAAATCCTGTCTTGAAAAAGAAAAAAAAAAACAAAAACCAAAAACAAAGAAAAAGTCCCCTTCTTTTATGTGCTGACAGGGCACACCTCACATCATAGTTTGATGTGATATTTCATGAAGTCAGAAAATGTGAGGGTTTAAGCTGCTTCAGTGGAGGAGAGTTATAGAAGAAAACCTTCCTGATTCTGCAAACCTAAGATACTATACTGGGCTGAAGATCTGGAATGCCATCAGTGTCCAGTCCTACTCTAGAGCAAGGGATTAAGTTTTGTTTCCTAGGGGAAGAAGTCATAGCAAAAACACTTGTGCTAAAAACCATCTTAGTAATAGGTAACTTTACAGAGACACTTCAAGCCTTAACAAGTGTCTTGGCAAATCTTATGTCATTGTGACAGAGGGTAGAGTTATCTGAAAGGAGGGAACCTCAGTTGAGAAAGTGCCTCCATAAGAACTTCCTGTAAAGCATTATGGGTGGTGGGCTCTCTGGGCTGGTGGTCCTGGGTTCTATAAAGCAGGCTGAGTAAGTAATGGAGAACAAGCCAGTAAGCAGCACTGCTCCACCGTCTGCATCAGCTCCTGCCTCCAGTGCCAGCCCTGCTTGACTTCCTGCCTTCCATGCTTCTGTTACATGGAACCTTGAGGGAAACAAAGCTGTTTCTCCCCAGCCTTCTTTGGACATGATGTATAATCCCTGCAACAGGAACTCTAACTATGACAAGTTTTATTTTGCTTCTCCAACTTAGGTTTAATTTAAAACTATTAAATATATAACATTTCATTTGACCATCACATTACTTCAGTTGTTTTTGTTTGTTTGTTTGCTTTTTCTTGTTTTGGGAGATTTCACTGAAGGCACAACTACAGACCAAATGCAGACCACAGAGACTATGGAAGGGCTAGGCTAGAAGACAGTGAAGTGTTTGCTGAAGGCATTCCCTCTCCAAATCAAAGGGACTGCTGTTGTGTCTTAGACTAGGCCTTTGGCTCTCCTCCTATGAAATCTACAGATGCGGGGTGCTCTAATCAGTACTGCAAAGGTGCTGAACACTGCAAGGGCAATTAGCCTCAAGCTTGCAGTCTCAATGAATCAAGCCATACTTCAACCAATGGTAAACTTTTACAACTGTACTTCTCAGACCATAAGACATACTTTACCCCCAAAAGTGTGTGTGTGTGTGTGTGTGTGTGTGTGTGTGTGTGTGTGTGTGTG
>OU015744.1:87210875-87238346 GCA_907169655.1 Acomys percivali
GAAAGAAAGAAAGAAAGAAAGAAAGAAAGAAAGAAAGAAAGAAAGAAGTCGGAATGAGACATTCCTTTGAAATGTTCAAGCCCCTCAAAAAGCTTTCTAATTCAGGATAAAAGGCAAAGTCTACCGCCGTCTAAGGGATGTTACACATTCCTGCCCCTAACATCTCTTTGATGTCTTCTTCCATACACGCTTCCTTCTCATTGATCTCAATCTGGTCCCACAGCTTTAGGACTTCCCACCTCCCCCTCCTGGAAAGCTTCCGCCTGCAACTTCTTTCCTACTTTCATTCTCATGTTTTCTTGAACAGAAGCCTGCTCTCTGCAACCTGCCCAAGTCAGCACTGGCTCTGCCCCTCCCTACCCTGTCTTCTTTATAGTAGGAAGAACCCAAGGTATACGGCGTCTGTTCATTATCTGCTTTTCTATTAGGAAAAGATTCTGTTCAGGAAAACCACAGATTTTATGCTTTTCATTGCTTATTCATGATAATACCTATATAAGTATCTATTAAATGAAACAAAAAATAATATCACTGTGGTAAATGCCTGGCCAGAGAACTATATGGGAATGTTCTCCAGACCTACAAACTCAGAACACCTTCTGGAATTACCTTATCAGGCATATCTTGAGAACAAACAGAGAGATAAAAGTAGACTCAAACATTCAGAATTTCCCATCATGCAATGTTGTACAGTGAAGAAGGAAGGTAAAATAGGAGAATTTAAATAACTGAATATAGAGGAAAGTAGGTTTTCAGGGTGTCCTTCATAGCTATGCAGCACCACAAATACACCCAGGCAGATTACTGCTATGATGCAGTTACCTGCTTGTTATCCACAGGCAAAGAAAGCATTGTCACAAATGGAATCAAACTGAAACTAAGCAAACACTGATTGGGCAGCTAGCAAATGCTAGGACCTTATACCTGTGCCACATGACTGGATGCTGAGAACACTGCAGTTAGTTGGTCCACAATACAGCTGAGGAAAGAAACTGGCATGATTAAAGCACTTGCCCGGAGTCAGAAAGCTGTGAAGGCTAAAGTTTAGCTAAAGTGGGAGTCCAAAGACTTTGTAATATAGACCACCCAGATGACAGGAGTAGCCTCACAGCTATCAGACGCTGAACCAAGTCCGTTAAGTGCACAAGGAAAGCAAGCACCACACATGTTACTTACAAGTACACTAACTGTGAATTTTTACTACCAAAGGGTAAAAAACTAATCCTTAGAAATCAAGAAAATTATCACCAGAAACTTGAGTCTTAAAACAAAACAAAACAAAAAAGCTTCCCATGCAATCACATAGTGCAAAGCTAAATTAGGAGCCTGTGAACAGGAATACACACACATACACACACACACACACACACACACACACACACACACACACACACTGAAAAGTTTAAAGTGAAAATAAAATATGTAGATACTAAAAACATAAAAGAAAAAGAAACGAAATTCTTAGTGTTCTTTGAAGTTCCCCTGAGAAATGAGTATATTTTCATGATGCCGTTCAGGAAGCAATAAGTGAACAGGGCCCTCCAGGCATTCTTTCTAGTCTCTGAAGGCTCTTGCTTTAAGCTATCTACCTTCCTCATTAGAACCACCCTCTCTTATTCCAAATAAACATGAATGCATTCCACTGACAATAGCGCATAAAGACTCAGTATAAGTGAGGTCTCTTCTTGTGCATAGACACAGCACCTCTCAAGCACATCATTCAGTGCGGGGTTTGCATGTTGTTTGACTGGTGTCTCGAGTCCAGTTTCCACAAAACTTTCCCAAATTGTCAAAGTTACAAATTCTGATTCATTAGAAAAGTGGTTTCTCTTCTACCTTTGACTCAAATGCAGGCAGGCACCCAACCAAACCCTGTCATTAGCACTGTTCACTGCACACCCCCCCCACACACACATACACCATGCTTTACCAGGCACTGCTATGCCCCCCGTGTGCACCCTACATTCAGACAGCCTCATTACCTGCATACACTCCCCAGACAGACCCCTCAGAGGCTCTTCTTCACGCACTGAGAGCAACAACCCATCACCCCTGCTTACAGCAATACACTCTGCTGCCATACAGTTGGAGGGAGATGGGTGAGGCTGAAAAGGAGAAACAGTGTTGACGTTTTGTCCAGAAGAATGTCCATGAACATTCACTCTCATCCTCAGACTGCTACCACTATCTACTCTTGCCAAGTCACTCTAAAAGCATCCATCAAATGCAGGCCACAGCTCTAGTTCCATCTCCAGTGACCCTGGAGATTCTGTAGCACATCCCCTCGCTCCATGAGAAAGAATTGTATGCAATCATGTTGATAACATTGCTGCGCAGGTGGAAGGCTGGACTAGATGATCTCTCTCTGCCATATTCTGACACTGCATGGTCTTCTGACCGCATGTTTCACTAAGGAGAAAAGTGTTGGTAGAATCTTAAGTCAAATTATTCATCCATTCCTGGAACATAGGCTTTCATTAGAACTGATCAGGAAGTTACAGTGAGAAACACTATAGGTACCCTAAGGCGGTTTGCACCAAATTTGATAAAATCACTTTCATGACTTACAGATGATCCAGGTGCATGAACTATCATCTATCTACATTAAAAAGCCACATTGTAAGGATGAAACAGAGTATTACTGGTACAAAAAAAGCTTCCCGAATTAGGTTATCCATTAGACAAATGACATTTAACATGGTATAAAGCTGTCCCCAAATAATCTACAATATAAGTACATATTTTTTATTTGACTTGCATATGTTTTTGGAGAAACAATTAAGAGAAAATAAGGCCTTCTTATACTTAAAAAATAGATTTATTTATTTTATGTCTATGAGAGCTCTGTCTTCATGTATACCTGCAGGCCAGAAGAGAGCATCAGATCTCTATAGAGATAGCTGTGAGCCACGTGTGGTGGCTGGGAATTGAACTCAGGACTTCTGAAGGAGCAGACTGTGCTCTTAACCCATGAGTCATTGCTCCAGCCTCTCTTATGACTTCTTTTAAACAGTATTTACTGTACTGTACTTCCTTGGACATTAAAAAAAAAAAAAAAAAAAACTACTGAGAAAACCCTACACAGGGCTCCTACAATGTAATAGATCTTAACCTAGGGTCACCTTGTATGTGTCAGGGCCTCAAACACAAAATGGCTATTGTGAAAACATCCTATACCTTTTGAGGATAAGAGACCAGATGAACAACTACAAAGAAAGAAAAGGAAAGCTGGCTGGCTCTGATATTATTGGGAGTGATCTCAAAGGGCATTAGACCATATGGGCTACTTCTGTCCTATTTGATTGTAAAGACCATTTATATAAGACTTGTTGCAATCATACTACTTGTATGGTTGTCTGAAGTAACAAACTTCTAAGCAGGTATCAACTGAGGAAGACTATGGTATAAAGGAGGAATCAAGAGACTTGGGTTTTGTCAGGCCCTCAGAACTGGTTCTAGCATACTAAGTCAATCACAATATTTTTCTCTTGGCCTCATGCATAGAAATACATGCCAGACACTGGCACTGAAAGGGAACAGTGGCGATCTAGTCTGTCTCTTCACAGGCTGCTGCTCAAAGCATCTTCAAAGAGTGACTTGATGGAAATTTCAACAGCTGTTCCGAGAAATTTGTATTGTCCATCTTCTCCAGGGCTGTGTGGCAAGTGAATGGCGAAAGCGCTGTGTCTTCAGTTCTCTAAGTGTACGCTGAAAAGCAACAGCCCAGAGGCTGTTATATATATATAAGCTCAGGAAACCTGGAACACCGCACTTCACTACAGACATTATAACACACCTGGTGTATTAAAGGTCCCCCAAAGTTCTGCAACACTATAAATGCTTGTTTCCTGTTCTCACTGAAAAGAACCAATAAAGAGAGTTTCCTAGGTATGAGAACCACGTCTTAATTCATCTTTTTTGGTAATGACACAACAATTGATACATGACAATATTTATGATTTGTTAGTGCTGTTTAAATGGAGTAGCTGAACCTGGAAATGTGACCAATGTTTATACCATTAAGTTTTGCATAGTAAATTCAAAAGGTGTAATATGTGAAGAAAATGTAAAAGTATAAGAAATGTACAAAAACAGAACAATAGTTTCCCATGGGAACAAAGAGTAAATTCATGGCATTAAGTTCCATGGACTACTTCATCAACAGGAAAACCAGAAACAAAATTTATTGCACAGGACTCATGAAAATATGCTCTCCTGGGGTTCAATAAACATTAGTTAATATTTTCCAGTAGTGCCTGTAAGTTATTTATCTAGCCACTTAAGATCTCAGTGCCTCAATTTCCCTGTCTATAAAATAAACAAATATTTACTGTAAAATAAAACAGCAATCTACACTCACTGAGGAATTGCTTAATTTAAGTTTCAGAAGCATCTGGAAAAAGGCAAATGATGGATGGGAGTGTCAATCACCATCACTGCTCGCAACACTTATTGTGAGAACAAGGTTAGAGAGGCAGCCAAGCCCTGGCTCTAATGTGCTGCCAGCGGAGAGGTGCCCTTGTAGAAACCTGCAGACTTCTCCACCTCCTGAGTAGGACAGAAAGATGAAAACTGCTAAGACAACAAAACCGTATCCGGTTAAGTTCAACTGATTTGCATTGATAAAGATTTTTTAATTAATCTCTGACAAATAGTTTCTGTTTTCAAGGTTATATAAATCATTCTGTTCTAAGTGCCAAAAACAGATCATGGTTCAAAAATAAAATAAGGAAGAAAAGGGAGAGTCAGGAAGGGAGGGAAGGGAAACAGAGTGATGGAAAGTTTCTGGGCTTCAAACCTAGAGTTAGGGACAGGGCTGTCTTTGGTTAGGATCTTAATTGTCTATCACAGGTTCCTGATCCATCCTTTAACAAGTTACACTCAGCTAGGATGGGGACAATCACCTTTACAGTCCTTGTGACTGCCATGGCTCCTGGAAAGCATTAGGCGCAGAGAGAAGAAACAAAGAAGGAATGCCTATGTCCCAGTGTTTACCAAGCAGCAGGCCGACCTAGCCAAACAAAGGCTGACTCTAATGCCACCAGCTGTTTCAAAACTGATGTAAATGAAATGTTTGCCTCCCTATTACCATAGGCCTTAAAAACAGGAGGACAGGAAAGAGAAGAAGCCAGCATATATACAGGCTACAAAGTATCCACCACCTTAATCTATGACAGTGTCAATCTGTACACGAGGCACCCCAATCCATCCTGAAAAAAAAATCATTGCTTCCAACATAATACATTAAAACAAATTTATAAATGTTAATAAAATTTTTAAAAGGTCAGGCCACTGCTTCATGTAGCAGACGTCAGTGGAACCTAATACATCTCAGGATCAGGTCACTGGCAGGACAGCTCTGACATTAAAAGATGGGGAAAATGGAATTTTTCTTTTTAAAAATTAGATAACCAGCACATCTGTCTGTTTCCCCTTTGGCTGCCTGGTACAGAGCAAGCACTGTAACAGGGGGAATTTATTGAAACATACCATTAAATCAATATGGCAGAGCATTCTACTTTATACTAGGCTATAAAAGTCATGCATGTGGGAAACTGAAGGAAATGCACTAGTACTGGAAATAGGAATAAAAATGTTTTGCAAAAGTAAATGAATTCCTAGAATATAAAATTTAAAGAGATTATCAAGCAAGGCTTGGGACTTAAGCTTGACCATGTAACCCTTTGTTCTTGGGTGGATATTAGAGAAAGACATCTTACTCAAGGGTAGAGCTGGGACATGACAAACAAATAGGAGAGTTCTGACAGGATTATCAGAAATTACTTTGGAAAAGGGTAATAAAATCAGATTTATAGAATCCTATCACAGTAGGGCTTTATATTCTCATAGAAGGAGAGGCCATATTTCTGTATGTAATCCAGGGAGAGTCAGAGAGCAGGAAGGAAATGTGTTCCCAAATAATGTTGCTGAGGAATACAGTATGTTGTGACTACCTGAGGAACAGACAGTGTGTGCAGGTCACCATAGAGCTCATAAATGAGTTTTTAAAGTCCTTGCCACTTCTGATCATTTACTATTGTACAGTCAGCTCTTGAAAAGCACATGGTTTAGACATGCATACACAAACGCACACACAGTGTATCAATGTATAGAATCTAGCAAAGTATTTCTCAAGACCTTAAAAATAATTCAGGTTATAGGTGAAAGACATTTTAGAAATCAGCTAGTCTGGTAGTAATGCTGGCATTGGCACTGATAATTTAATTGTTATGGCAGTTTATAAAGTGCATCTGTGTGTATTTGAGCCTCAGAAGACGATTTGTAACTTTAAAAAGTTAACAAACAAAGATCATCTAGCTAACAATGTAAAGTGAAGTAGGAATGTGAAAGACTCCCCACTGAAGAATAAGGAAGACTGGGTTGGGAAGATGGCGAGGTGGGTCAAGTGTGGCCTGCCCGAGTACAAGGGCTGGAGTGTAGGTCGCCAACAATCATGTAAAAGTTAGCAGTGAGAAATGAGGTCTGAAAGAGTGTGGATAGTCTCTGAAACTTGATGGGCAGTCAATATAGTCAAATAGTATGCTAAACAAATAGACAGATAAGCAAATAAATAAATGGTACATACATATACACATACATACACACACAGACATAAAGTGGGGAGCAACAGAAAAAGACACTAAAACACTGGATGTCAACCTCTTGCTTGTACATACGCAACCCTGGCCAAAATGAAGAAAATATAGAAGAAAAAGAAACCTGGACCACTGAGATAATGGGGCCAGTAAGAAAATCCTTGGGGAAAGAAGTGCCATCAAGTGTGTTGAACTGAGTTAGATCCCGGACATCACATGATAGACAAACAGAGCCAACTCTCTTAAGTTGTCTTCTGATTTTCCACATGTGCCATGGCAGCCACTCGCCCAAACACAAATAAATAAATATTAAAAACTGAGAATGCTAACTATCACTAGTATGAAAGTTAAGACAGCAAGCAAATGGAAACACCATTTAATAATTTGAATAACAGTAGGTTACTACTAAGAACAAAGCCACATTCCACTTGCAATTAGTATAGCAGAAGCCCACCCACTACTGATGTATACTCGTATCCATGCAGTACTTTCAACAAAGAACCTTGTATTTGTACAAAGAGATACCATAAAACCCACCTTGACCCAAGAAACACTGGCGACGGTTTCTTCATACTTTTTGAGATAGTTTTACTTTTATCTTTTTTTTCTTTATCATTTTCATAAATAGGAAAATCTCTACCTTGCATGGTGGCCCAGCCTATAAATATCCATCTGTCACAGGACATTAGTTTTATCATTACAAGGTTCAACGTAGTTGCCTGTTCCTTTTTGTGAGTGAGGCATAGATCTCTCTTTAGGTAATGCAGCAGGGGCCGAGGGAAACTGTAAGGTCTTCAGATTTCTTTGACTTTGTGGGATAACATCGTCAAGCCATTCTGGGCCAAAGTGATGGTAATATATACTTCTTTCTCTTGTCCAGCTCTGACTGGCAATGCTTGCTCATGGACAAGAAGAGCTGGGTACCAGAACTATCTGTATTTTGAGGTAGAAAAACTTCCCTTAGGATCGCAGCAGACACACCAGCAGAAAAACTCCATTCACAGACTAAAGGGGCAATGCCTGTGCAGTGCGACTCAACAACTTGGGTGTGAAAGTTCATTCCTTAAACAAAAATAAACGGCGTATGGCATGTCAGTCATGATGCTGAGTTTTATATAACAACAGTGAACAAAGTCCTTAAAAATTCCTACTTTTATGGGGAGAAATCACAGGCCACAGAAAAGATACAGAGTGTAGATAGTAACAAGCACAGTGGTGGGTGGGCAGAGCATTTTGAAGGGATATCAATGGCAAAGCCAGGATAACTAGCAAAGTGACATTAGAGAAAATATCGGAAGACAAAAGAATAGCAAGTTAGGCGAAGGCCTGGTAGGACACATGCAGGGAACTTACAAGCAACAGCTAGGACATTACTGACTGGAGGGGAGTGATCTACAGAGAGAAAGCTTTAGAAAACACACTGGCAGAACAGGAAGCCACTTAAAAATTTTACCATGGATGATCTGCTGGAGCAGAGTGTTTAGCATAAACGACATGTCTAACATGAGCGGAGCTGCTCTGCTATGTCATCCCCGCCACTATGGTCTAAGACTGTAAAACGAAACAAGGCTTTATTTTCACAATGACACAAACATAGCCAACACAACGGGAAAGCTTTAAGAAGAGTAACCTCAGGTTATTGCACATGAAGAAACATACTCTTTGTCCTTGTTGTTTTATTGTTCTTGTTTGGTTTTTTTTGAGACGGGGTTTCCTTGTGCACCCTTGGCTGTCCTAGACTTTGTAGACCAGGCTGGCCTCGAACTCGTAGGGATCTACCTGCCTCTGCCTCCCAAGTGCTGGGATTAGAGGTGTGCGTCACCATGCCTGGCTAGGAGTATGTTCTTAAAGAAATAGTGGAATCTTGGTCCCTCTCTTCCCTCATTTGCTTCCTGGCTGTCATGAGGCGAGCAGCTTCCTCTTCCACTTGCGTGCCTGAGACTGGGAACTACCTTGCCATGGGCACAGAGTAACCAGGCTTTCATGAACCAAAACCTACAAAACTATGAGCCAAAGTAATTGTTCTTTCTTTTTAAGTTGACTAAAAGGAATTAAGAATATGATAAAAACTAAGAGTAGGGTGTGTGTGGGTGTGTGTGTGTGTGTGTGTGTGTGTGTGTGTGTATCTGTATGTGTGTGTGTGTGTGTGTGTGTGGTTTTAATTTCCTTCCAAGAGTAGCTTCTCAGGTAGTCTTTTATAGAGCCTTGTTCTGCAGATGCATGCCTGTTCTGCTGGCCAGAAGCAAGGGATTCATGGTACCATGCAAGCTCACTTCCCTTCTCCTCCTTGGGTCAATGCTACAATGCCTAGCTACTTCCAAGAGGCCAACTATCCTTGATGATGCCCTGAGTGAACTGACTGACATTCTGAAAAACAAACAAAACCTAAGGTGAGGTTAAAATGAACTCAAATCTCAATTCCACTACAAAGTCCTGGCATGTCCAACTTTGAGCAAGTTGTATTATGTCTGTCTTAAGTGATTTTTTGAAAATTGAAATAGGATAGTTCATGATAAGGAGTTAGCACAAAGTGGGGATTGTGGGGTGGCAACACAGGCTGCTGTGTCTATCCTTTCATCCTATTCTACATTCAAGTTAGGTAAAACCTGTTCTATAGTCTTATAATCCAAGGGATTATCTGCAATCAAAGGATATCAGCAAAGTGAAGGGCAGACAAGTATGAAATGGCCATAATATAACATTATTTTTTTAAAGTTTTTTTAAAAGCTGAGAAAAGCCCAAAGCACAAACACACAAGTTTAGTATTTTTACAAGTAGATGCATGTTTACACTTGTAAGGTTCCACTCGCAAGCATGTCCAAACTTATGGTGCTGCAACAAGACACTGTTATTTATGAAGTCCAAGCTTAAGAAGCATGCAACTGAGTGACAGAAAATATATAATGAAAAATTCCTAATATCTTAACTGTGTTTACAAACTCATATTGGGCCACATTTATAGCAACCTTTGACCACATGAAGCCTGTGTAGGTTGGACATGTATGTGGCCCAGGTGGTAGAAAATATACCAATTTCAATGCCTTATAGATGTCACAAAACAAAAGCAAGATCTGTCAAGGATTAGTCCCCATAATGGGCATCAGCCCCAGCATCCTCATCTCCTGCTCCGCATTTTTGCTCACGTATTGCAGCACACAGGCAGGCAGCTGCCTAACTGCACCTTGACATTCCAGTCAGCCAGCATCAGAGATGGCTGGTTCTCCCTATTCAAATTTGCTTGGAAAATACTCAGTAAAGAAATGAGTGGAAACAAATTAGTCACTCTGTAGTCTATTGATTAAGCCACTCCAAGTCAGGGTCACACTGGTATGCTTTGGGGGAAGGGAAGTAATCAATTCAACGTTGTACAATATTAGTGAAAACATTCAGGGACTTTTCAGTCCTTTTTTTACCTTGTTATTAACATTCAAGCAAGGAACCCTGAATATACTGCTTAAGGGCAGTAACAAACCCTGAGAAGGGGAAAGGAACTTGAATTAGTAACCACACCATAGTTAAGTCAGTGGCAGACAGGTGACAGCTCCTGTTTTTTGAGTTCCAGAGAAATAAATGCTAGTGAGAAAGAAGTATGTAAAGAGGGAAAATTTTCATATACATGAGGGACCCTAAACTAGTAAATCACTCATTTTCTTAGTAAACAAAACAGTTTTTCTGGATTCATAATAGTAGAACAGTAACTGGAGAAGAGGAAGTAACGCTTTCCTTGTGGCGCACCAACATGGATGTGGTGAAAAGACCAATATTAAGAGGCTGCTGACATCAAGTGCACAGGAATCCCCTAAGAGTCTGTTCAAATGCTAATTTCCCCACCACTGCCCACAAATTCTCCTGTCATAAAAGACCAATGCACAAACAAAAAGGGCAATAATTTACTTTATAAATAGTATCTCATATTGATTTTGATATAGAGATTCTTGGGAAACCCTTTGATAAGTGCTATAGAGTTAAACTAAATCACTTGTTTTTGTTAAAAATAAATTAAAAATTCTAATAACAGCACAAAGTTAGTTATTCCCAACCAGGAGCAAAAGTAGATGGCAAGAGCCTTTGAGCAACTATCAAATGAGTCTCCTTAGCGAAAAAAAGTGTGCCTTTATTCTTAGTGGACAAAGGCAGGCAGCTGTGAGCAGAGGTACCATTTCCTACTTTTGCAGTCAACAGCTCCATGAAAATTGCCTCTTCTACTGCCACTACTATTATTACAGTGAGAATAGAACCATGACCCTCATTAGAGAGATGAAGAAACTAAGGTCAGACAAGAGGACATGTCAGGAACGCAGCCAGGAACATGTGCAGTTCAGTTGTACATCACAGAGCATCACAGGCCATGGCCCTAGGAACTTGGGCTAGTTGGTACCTAATGAACTGAGCGTTTTCACTATGACAGGACACACAGAGCTGTCCTAGAGACAGCAGCCCTGTCAGTGTCCCCTTCTTTTCATTTACACTAACCCTAAAAATGGCTGATTTGCATTCTCACTGAATCAAAGATGGCTACTCATTTTGTTCTATTTCATTTTAGGTGAAAGCAGGCTGAACTATCATTCTTTTCTAAGTTTTTTGGTATTAATTTCACCAAATTTTTATTGTTCTAATCTCTACACATATCCTACATTTGAGGATAATTACATAACCTCTATCTTCATGCTTCCTCATCTTGAGTAGAGAGGTGCCTTTTGGACAGACCAACCTGTACTCTACTTCTAGTTTGAGTTCTGGCTCTTTCAGGAAAACTCTGATGACCATGCATGCAGCTCTCATTGCTATACTTCTGTGATGTCTAATAGTTCCAAAATGCTTGTAGTATATCTTATTGACATAATAAATTTGTAAAAATGTACAAAATTAGCTCAAAGTAATAATCTCAAGATTTTCGTTCAACCAGCATATAGGTGAATAGCACCCCACAGGCTAAGGGCAGTCCCACTTTCTAGGGTTGGGGAATATAAGCCAGAAAGCACCACATAAGACAGAGGAAGCTCAGTAGTAGCAGTTACAGACAGTGGATCTGAATTCCTTATCTGGGTACAGCACACTAAAGTTTTTAATCTGGTGGGATTCTCAAGGCCCTACAAACTCATGGGCCAAAAAGTGATTCATGATTATGAATCCCTTTGCTTGCTCCCACCTCCCAAGCATAGGGGAGAAAACAAGAAAACAAAAAAGATACACAAACAAACAAGCAAGCAAGCAAACAAACAAACAACAACAATAACAACAAAAACCTAATGGCAAGTGTGCCCACACCTGCAAAGCTAGCTGGTGCACCTCAGATTCTCAGAGCCTCCAGATAAACATGGATTTGCCTCTCTTCCTCTGGCTCTTTTTTCTAATGTATACTCATTTAGCCTAGGCAATTTCAGCTATAGAAGGCTTCTCTAAAGGGTTGAGTTAGGTCACTATATTCTCCCATTCGTTGTGTGTTACTGCCATCTTCACAATGGCTTTGCCCCCACCACTCTGTTAGCACTGTGAGAGCTTGATGTGCAACTTGTGTCTGTTTAATTCCCTTTGGATAACATAGAGTCTAGTATTTGGCGGGTGCTCAGTAAATATTTGCTGTGTAAGCCAACAAGAAAATAAGCAAGCAAACTAAGACTTTCCAAAGCACGAGGTCCCAAGGCAGGTGACAGGAGAGCCATTCTGCATGGTTCTTATTCTGTATCAGTTTTACTGCAGCTGTGAAATTTCCTAAGAGCAAAATCTATTATTGAATTTATGCTAAAAGCCAAAATTAATGTAGAGTATTAAAATATGCAAAAAGAGACAGGTGTGGTAGCACATGTCTATAATCCCAGCAATCTGGAAGATAAGGCAGGAGCCACATAAATTCCAGGTTAGCCTCAAATTAAAGCAAAACTAATATATGGAGACAGAGAATCCACACCTTTAGGTTCTATTTTTTTTTTCACATATCCTCAATAACACAGGTGATTATCTCCCAGTACTGAGAACACATGTAGTTAAAGCCAAATACACAATAACATCTAAAATATTAGTGTAACCCTTACTAGATGAAACTTCAAGCAAACTTCCAAAAATGATGGAAATCATGTCTGCTCATTACTGCATTTATTCTGAGAGCTAAATGATCCCCTTCAGTAAAATATGTGTATCATGGAGACTCAATTACATGTGTCAAGGGAACTGGGTTAGATTTACTAATACTGAACCTCTGACCGTTTTTAACTGCCATGTCTAAAACAATGTTCTCTCTTAAGATGTTGTTCTGTTTTTCAATTTTCTGTGCCAGCAGCAGACTCTAGGGTTTTATTGAGGTTTTGAGATTTTTATTATTCTCAGTAGTAGAGAATGCTAGTTTCTGCTTGGCCTATGCATTAATTATAACCAGGGGAAATGGTACACACAAATTTCCTTCATAACTCATTATCATTAAACTAATAAAAAACCACAAGGGATCAATAAATACCTCTAGGCACTTAAAATAACTTTCTCACTCAGTAGAAAAAAAATCCCATTTTACCATAGGGGAGTGAGAACAAAAAGGCAGGAAATCCCATTTGCCACTTCACCTGCTCTCCTTGGTTGCCTGCACATCTTCCCAGCATGTGTCAAATTACATGAATGAGCTCCGCCCCAAGTGTCTTTTGTTATCAGAAAGACTTCTAATCCTTATTTCAAGTCAAGACTTATTTCTTAAACCTGGCCACCAAGAATAAAATTCAGACATCCATATAAAACTTTAAAGAAATTACTGGGAACTATAGTATATTATTTAACAAATTGTTTGTGTTGTAGTAACGTGTACACATTAGTGTGTGTGCAGATGCATGCAAAGACCAACGGTCATGACTGGGTGTGTTCTATCATTTTCCAAGGAAATTTTGTGCCAGAATTTTCCCAGAACATAGAGCTCACTAATTCGGCTGCACTGACTGGCCAGTGAGGGGCAGGACACTGCCTGCCTCAGCTCCCCAGCATTATTAGGATTAGGAGCATCCTGCCATGACAGGCTTTTGTGTGTACAGGAACAAGCTCTTATCTGACCAAGCTACATGCTAAGCCTTTATTTTACTTTTTAAAAACACTGGTGATCATTTGCTGGCACAAATCACATAGATCACGTCGGGCTTCGCTCAATAAGCTCAGCTGTCTTATTTTGGAGAGTGTGAACAAGTGGCTGTTTTCTTGTTTTGTTTCCTATTTTAATGCCCTAGGGCTTGGCTGTAGTTCTCACTTACAAGTAACTTGTTTAATAATATAAATGAGTCTATAGTGGTACTGTCATCAGGAACCTGCTGCCATTTCATAACACTAGTAGTTAACTAACGAAGGTCATTTATCATTCTACTACAACTTTCTCTTTACTTGAGAGGGTTACTGTATGTTGTTAGCATTTTAGAACTCAAAATAATAATTCACTCCAATTAAATATTAGAGATAATCTAAAGGTGTGATTCATTATGTTTCCCACAGTATCTGATTTTCCTAATTCCTTCCCATAAAGAAAAGAAAATAATATGCTCTGTGCTTATTATGGGAAGTCCCCAGTTATTTCCTAGTAACACACCTCTGAAATTCCATTCCCTTCTCCTCCCCTTCCCTTCCCTCCCCTCCCCTCCCCTCCCCTCCCTTCCCTTCCCCTCCCCTCCCCTCCCCTCCCTTCCCTTCCCTTCCTTTCCCCTCCCCTCCCCTCCCTTTATCCATAAGCAAAAGCCTAAGTACTCACTAAGGCCCTACAAATCTCTCTCAATCTCTCTCTCTCTCCTCTCTCTCTCTCTCTCTCTCTCTCTCTCTCTCTCTCTCTCTCTCTCTCTCTCTGTCTCTCTCTCTCTCTCTCTCACACACACACACACACACAACTTTTAACTATGTACTTTCACTTTCCAGAACCTCTGATCTCAAGACAACTATAATTAGTGTAGGTATGTTGGCTCAGATTTTCCAGCCACACTGCAAACATGGACATTATTCCTATTGTGTGGATGAAGAAACCTAGGCTTGGAGAAGCCCAGTGAACAAAACTGGAATAAAAGCTAAGACTGGTGATACTCCTAAATCTGAAAGCTCATAGAATGCTAGACATTTAGGACAATTTAGAGGATTTGAAGTGCCCCTTTAAAAGTTCTAACACATCTCTCTTGTATAATATTTTCATAAATTTTATTCACTTATTTATTCATAAATGTCAAGAACCAGTGCTTTAATGGCAGTGACCATGCAGTGCACCTCTACATTTAGCCTTCCTAAGGGAAACTGCTCATTAGAAACTATTCTTATTAAAGCCAAAGAACAGAAAACATATGATATCTGGGGGAAACACATTTCTCTCCATAATTATCTCTATTTCCCCCAACTTTTGCTGTAATTTTAATGCTTGTGGTCTGAGACAGGGTCTCATGCATCCTAGGCTGACCTTGGCATCACCACGTGAGAAGGACTTGGCATCCTCATCCTTCTGCCTCCACCCCTAAGTACGGGATTACACTGAGCACTGCCATTCCAGGCTTCCCATTTGCACTTAATTCTTAAGACTTTCTTGGGTCTAATCAGCCTGGACTAAAAAAACTTGACTCCTCCAGCTCTGACTTCTACTGTCCAGAGCTTGACAAATAGCTGTGGACAAATATTTCTCTTGTTCACATCGCTTTCACTGAGCAGCTCAAAAGCAAGCATTGTTTGAAAAGTGTCAACACAGAAAAGGGTTTTAAAGCCTGGCTTACCTTCTCTCATCTGTCAAAAAGGAAAGAAATTCAGCAATATAGTGGAGACAATTCAGCTATAAAGGCAAAGGTATTTACTGAGCTTTGGAGAATTTACAAGAAGTGAGGTGATGTTTGCAGAGCTGAAGATTCAGAGAGAAAAGATTAGAGAAGGTGTTTACAATGTTAACCTGCCTGAGAGCATCAAAAGTTCTAGAAGTAAATATGATACTGCTACAGAAATGTATCATGGTGCAAATAATGCACAGAACTCTATTATCCTTTAAAAAAAAAGCACCTCTGAAACATACGTTCACAAATAAAGAGCTATCTGGATTAAGAGGCATTTTCATCAAAGGCAAGAAAACATACAGAGAACTATTTTTATTATGGTAATTGATATTTGGAAAAAAAAGTCCCTGATTGATAAACCAGTAGACTTAACAGGGAATGTAAAAATATAGTATCTACTTTTAAAAATGTAAATATCAAAGCCCTGCCCAGACCTCACTGCTGCCAAGGGCAGGCAGAAGACATTACGATAAACAATTATGTGATGGAGAGGTGGAAAATGGAGTAGTGTGTGTGTTATGGAGAGAGGCAGAACTGGAGATAAAATAGTGTAATGTTGGTGACAAATAGAGAAAAGGCTGAGGTCAACAAGCTGTCATTGCCCAGTAGGGCTGGCGGGTTGGTATACAGCAGCCTGGAGCTTAGGCAGGCACAGACTCAGCCCCTGAACCTGCTGCCAGGCCACAACATCCCCCTGGCTCTGGGCAAAAATAGAGGTCCAAAAATAAAGAAAGGTTCACTTTCTGGATCAGAACTCCTTAAAGGATCACCATGGTCCACAATGCCGCTAGAGGCCACGTTGGTGTCTGTGGTTCATGCTGCTGCTCCAGGCTGAGATAAAGCCTGAGCTCTATGTAGACTATGCAGCCTGTGCCTCTGCCCGGTGCCTAGTGATGCCCTCAGGCTTTGCTGCTCTGGAAGACATCTTGATATAAGTGGCATGTGTAGCCACTTGAGAACATGTTGTGGCCTGCTAAGGGGCATTCGTGGGCCACGGTATTGATATGGCCAAGGGCCATTTGATGTCTCTGGCCTGTGCTACCACCAAAGTCCTGTGGAAGCCCATGATCTGTACAGCTGCCTAAGGCCATGCTAATGTCCATGACCATGGGAGAGCTGGCCCTGGCCCTTGTCTCTGGCCACAGGCGATGGCATATGGCCTGGATGCAGGAAGAAAAACTCATCCTTCACTGATGGGTTAGCCACTATGAATGTGACAATGCTCCAGTGAGTATACAGATACAAAATTTGGACTTTTTTTCTTATCTTTTATTTTTTTTTTAACCTCTTTTCTTTTCTTTTGGAGAGGTCATGGGGGACTTGGGGTAGACATAGGAAGACTGGAAGGTGAGCACAATTAGGGTGTATAAGATGAGATTCCCATATAATCAATAAAAAATTTAAAAGTGTAAACATCATTACAGGCACTAAGAACAGTGTTCTTCCTCCCTCAAGTTGCATTAGAAGTTGCCTTCAGGTCTACCATGTAGTACATTGTTGAACTTATGTTCACCTTTATCTCTACCAGGGAACAGGAAAGGAGTCAAAACTTCATCAAAAATGGAAAATAACTGATTACTGTATAGCTGAGAGACTGAAGAGGCCGATGAAGGCCCTTTTGTTCAAGCCTGCTCCTTCCTCCTTGGTCACCAGGGTGACTGAACCTGTCTCATCACAGATGCCTGCTCCCTCTCTTCCCTTTGGACTTTGCCTTCCCCTTTCATGCAGGTTACCTTTCTACACTCCTCTATTTCTTCCATTTGTTTCAACATTTCTGCTAATAACTAACATGGAACTGAACTTTTTTACTCTTTAAAACTATTTTCATGTTTAGTATATAAAAACTATAAACTCTTTATTAGGGTAAAGAAAAATAACTTGTATTTCTCAGGACACACTGTAATTAACAAACTGTTGCATCAATATGCAACGTATAATTTTTTGGTAATACAAAGGAAGAAAGCAATTCTCTTATCTTCCACTTGTCTGTAAAATGACATTGCTCTTCTAGCTTTGTAAGTAATTACAATTCATATTTTTCACATGCAAATTAAAGAGCATGCCTTCATGTCCCAAATACTTGGTCGGATTGGATAACTACATCTAAACCAAGAAGATTTAAGTGACTGTGACGGGGAGAACACAGTAACAAAACATCAGCACCAGAGTCCAGCACCTGGGAAAAGAAGTCAACTGGCTTCTCAGTTTACCCTAAGCTAATACATAACAGGATGTGGATTTTCTTCTGAGTTTTGGGGTTACAAAGTGTTTTCCTTTTGGGCAGTCCCACTATTACATAGATGTCCTTGGAATAATTTTTGAAATATTTCCTATGCAGTGAACACACAAATCATAGTTTTGTACTAAGAGGCCAATCCAAACAATAGATTTCACATACACATTTCACCATGACTATTTTAGACTAAGACACTGTGGTTTTGTTTTGGTTTTTTGTTTGTTTGTTTTAATTTAAAAACCAATACAGACAATAAATGTTAAGAAGGCATAGGTGTTGGTTTCTTCTCATTTGGTCTGCCTTTACAATTTTTGGATATTTAACATCCTTTTAATCTATGTTTAACTTGAAGGAAAAGTCCCTGCTTCAGTTCCAGTTCTGAGCATTTTAGCTAGAAAGTCTTCTTTTTCATAGACTCTAGTGACACTAAGTCACTAGACAAGCTGCCAGGCATGCTCATCAGAGGTGGTCACTAGAGTGACTCTAATGTCTCAATTCTGACGTCCTCATCAGGGAGAAAAGGGAAGGAGGAAAGAGGTATAAGACTTCTTCAATTCCTCCTCCCCCTCCCCTTCTTCCTCCTCCTCCTCTTCTTCTTCTTTTCTCTCCTCTTCTTTTCTCTTCTTCTTCTTCTTCTTCTTCTTCTTCTTCTTCTTCTTCTTCTTTCTTCTTCTTCTGCACTCAATGAAGTTTTCAGACTCTCTTGCATAGTCATAATAATTAAATCAGTAAAGAGACCACCACTCCTTTTTCTTCTTTGTTTATGGAAGTACAGTAAAGTGCCAATTTTGAAATTTCTCCAAAATCATTTTTCTACATTTGGGCTTCAATACCATAGAAAGAGTCAGGAGTTTTGCTATAATCTATTAATATTTTAAATAAGATTCACTTACCTATTTCAAAGGCTCACACCATGTCATTGGGAAACAGCATTCCACGAGTTGTTGTTGTTTTTTAAGATTTATGTATTTATTTTATATACAATACTCTACCTGCATGTACACCTGCATGCCAGAAGAGGGTACCAGATGTGGTTGCTGGGAATTGAACTGAGGACCTCTGGAAGAGCAGACAATGCTCCTAACTGCTGAGCCATCTCTCCAGCCCCCCATTCCACTAGTTTTAAGAAGGCTTTGTAATTTAGGTCCGATATAACACAGAGAGCAGTGTTTCTCAAGCTGGAGGTCTCAACCAGTGGTCTCAAAGTGGGCTGTGACTCATGTGGGGGTTATATATCAGACATCCTGCATACCACATATTTATCCTATTATTCATAACAGTAGTAAAATTACACTTATGATGTAGCAACAAATAATTTGGGCGTCATTCCAAAATGAGTAACTGTATTAAATGGCCATAGCATTAGGAAGGTTGAGAACCACTGACATAGAAACAAACACATACCATATTAAATGTTGGCTATTATGATAGAAAAACAGCTTGAAGGTTAAAAACCATGACTAACTCTGTACATAGGACACAGTTTCCACCCCAGAAAATTAAGTAGTTCAAGTGGCTACGTGGTGGTGGGTGGTAGAGTTGGAGGTGGGACATGGAGATGGTCAACTGAGTTGAAAGCTCCATTTAACCAATTAATTATGGTTGCATTTAACACTCCCCCAAAACAGTGCCAGAAAGGTGTTTCACAGCCAGTGTTTCCAAGGGAAAACAGCATTTTGACAAGCTATAATTTGCTGGTGATGTTACTACACAGGCATTCTACACACCATTACTGATCAAGTCATGTGAAGAAATCACTAACTTAGGGAATGTATACAAATAGTCATCAATTGCCAAAAGAGTAAATATAGGGGAAGTGTGCAAATAAAAAAGGGACTTAGGTAAGCTAATTTGGAGCATGAATAAACTTTGGGTAGTTTGGCATACTTACAAAAGAGCAGAAACTTATAAAAATAACCACATTTTAGGACTATAACCTCTTATTATTTAAATACTTTGGTTAAAAATCACCTTTTTCAAGCAATCAGTGATATGATGTTAAAACTGGTCCCCACTCACTTCTCAAAGAGGGAAGTGTAGAAAGATAGTCCTAACAATAGGTACAGACATAAGTTACTTTTCCATCATATCTTCTAAGATCTAAGCTCTTAAAAAGTTACTTCTTGCTTTGATTAGCCATCACCAGAGAATCCCCTCCTAGAGCAAATGGGAACAAATACAGAGACCCACAAACAAACAATATGCAAAGAGTGAGAGGTATTGGGACACTTAGCCCTAAACAGGGCATCTCCATCAAGTCCCTGCTCTCAGGGCTCAGCAGAACCCTGTAGAAGAGAACCCGAGGGGTGGAGGACACCAGGAAAACAAGGTCTTCTATACCCAGCGGAACTGAAACTAATATAATCTCACAGACTGTGGCAGCACGCACAGGACCTGCAAGGCTCTACCCAAAGGGGGATCCTAGAGCTGAAAGGAGAATTGGACACATGGCCCCATCCCTAACCCAGAGGCTGTCTCCAATTGACAACGACCTGCAAATGAGCATTTAGTTTTCTCCAAGGGGTCTTACTAGGGAAACACTCTACTCTTAAGGGGTGGGTGGCTGCATGGCCAGCAGTAGGTGGCCAAAGGAAATGAACTCAGTGGCATCTCTGAAGATTCCTTGTCTTATAGTGTTGTACCAGGGATTTTTCCTCTTAAATGTATTCTTTATTTTTATATTTATTTATATGTATGACTTTATTTATTTTGCCCTATAGGTTTTGTGCATATATTATGGCTTCCAGTTTTGTGTTTCTAATGGGATTCCTGAGTGTGTAAATGAGTATGTTTCTGTATCTATATTACTTCCTTGTGCCTTTTCTTGGGCTCTTTTCTTTCTTTTTGTATGCTTTGTTCTATTACGATCGGTTTGATTTTCTTTTTATTATCGTTCCGTAGATACTCCTTTGTCTTCTAACGAGAGACAGAAAGGGAGTGGCTGAGATGGAGAGGGAGGTCAGGAGAAGCAGGGAGGAGCGGAGCAAGGAAAACCTGTTATCAGCTTCACTAAAAGAAGAAAATTACCAGGAAAGAATATTTCTTTAGGCCAAATCCAGTAATTAAGAATGTAGTATGATGTATAATCATAAAAAAACATATCCCCCCCCCATACCCTTGGACCACGAAAAGCAGCCACAGAGATTGGCCAGTGCACTGTCTTGCTACATAACTAAAGTATGACTTTCAGACCACAGTGCTCAAAAGGAGAGCGCGAGGTTGATGACTCCATGAAGTCCTCACACAGGGATGCCAAGACAGCAATTCCAAACAGGAAAACTGTTCTCTTCCAGTTTTCTCCAGAAACACAAATGAAGGATTAGAAGACCAGATTACAGTCTTCAGTGGTAGAAAAGGAACAGGATTGGACAAATGGCAGGGCTTGAAGGAGGCTGCAGAGCGGGCAGGAGAACACACACTACTCACTGATTCCACTTTGTCTAGGCTGTGAACTCTGCCACCTATACTTTAAAGTGAATGAATTACCACTGAAGAAATGATAATGGCGAGGAAAGTGGTGCGTGAAAAGCTTCTGTTTTGACTAATGGTTGTGTCAATACCTGGAGAAAGGAAATCCCATAAAAGCAGAAGATCCTCAGCATAGCTTACAAATATCAGGAAGAATCAACACAGAGTCTGAAATTCTAGTACTCTAAAATGGAGGGAAATATTATTTCAAAATGAAAAGAACAATAAAATAAAAAAGATTAAAATTTTAAGTTTAAATTAAATATTAAAAAAGATTAAAGATTAAAAAGAAAAATGATTATAAACTGAGAGTCCTCATTATAAATGAAATATGAGGCACACCTACTATGTGTGATACAGAAAGAACAATTATACTTTCACCTTTCTCTTGTGCTAGTGTAAAGGCACTAGGTGGGAAACCACATGTAGATTAAGAGAAAGAAGTACAGAAAAGAAACACCTCTGCCTTCTCTCTGGTCAGTCAGTCCTAGCACGGCTTCACACATGCTCAGTTTCCAGCTGCTCCTCATGCAAAGCATTAGTCAGCTGTCTCACCATCACTTTGGAAAAGCATAAATGAAAGGAGCAATTAGATGAATCAAAACTAAGTTATATTGCTAAATTAAACTGCTTATCTTTATTGATATGCTTCCAAATAAATACATTGGTGTGTCCATTCTCCACAAAGACTACAGTGTGGTAAGATGGTACTAACATTGTCGGGACAGAAGTCACGATGGTCTTCTTTCCCTATAGGATATTAGTACAACGACTATTGAGACGCTGAGATGTGCATGTGCTTAAATCCAGTCTCTAATAAATATTTGGGAATAATATCATACTGGCTATGTTGTAAGAAAAGAAGAAAGGCTCACAAAACCAGAAGTCCATTCACAAAATAAAATAATGCCATAACACATAGGATCTTATGTTCACTTGAGAACAAGGCTGAAGTCGGAGACAGGTCAGTTGTCAACATAGGAGATTCATTTCACTTTATCCTAAGAAACAAAGTGAAGGAGAATATCATTATGCTGTACCTTTCTTAACTTTTGAAAAATATTTTATTATATTTAACTATATTTATCATTTTTCAGTGTGTGTGTGTGTGTAGGTATGTGCACATGATCACATGTGCCACAGAGGCCAGATGTGAACCACATGGCCTGTGTGCCAGGAATCAAAGCAGAGTACTTGGGAAAAGCAACTCATGGTCTTAATCACTGAGCATTCTCTCCAAACCAATGCAATACTCTAAAATATTCAGAAGTCCCTTTTCTAAGATAGAGATTTCTGTAATTGGTGTCGAGAAATTTCTTTTAAGTAAATTTTATTTTTAATTGGCTAGAAATTTTATCATGGTTAAGTTTATATAGTAAACATCCTCAAGGTATAGAAACTATTATACTCAAATTAGCCAGTTAAGACTATAATGCTTCCTTCTAAAATGGCTCAAAACATTGTAGATTTCCTTTTCTTCTAGAGAACAATTGAAGAGGCAGGCACAAGGACCACACTGGAGTGCCATGAACACAACTTCTGCAGATAGCGCCTTGACCTGTTCTCTGAGATGGATTATATACATTCTTATCCTAGTTGTTTAATACACATATCATTTATTATAACCCAACAGAAGAACTGTATTTATGAACCATTTCAAAAATTTCATAATATGCTGATATTCTAGAGTAGAGGAGACCAGTCTGCACTATCGTCAGCGAGTACAGGTGTTGAGATTCCTCCTCATTTGGGGTGTGGAATGGAAGAATACGCTTGTACTGCAACAAAAGTAGTAGGACTCAGGGCTCTGGCTCCTTCATCCCAGGGCTGCATCTCAGCTGCTACATTTACAAAAAGCATAACTATGGCCAATCTATGTCATCTCTTGGACTCAGGCTCTTCAAATGCAGGGTGGGAGTGATAATAGCACAGAACATAGAGAGCTCCTAGAAAGATGAGGTGAGGTGATGATTCTAACATATTTACTACATCGCTGGGTACAACACTAGGATTCAAGGATTTTACCTACCCTTTTTCATTGAGGGGACTTATATGTGAAGAATACAAAAGCAAATTATAAAAGTGAGACCCAAGACATGCATATTTAGGTAAGGAAGCTCACACTATATTACTGTAATATCCTAGGTCCACAATGTTTGAGGATCCCCAGTTATTTCATGTTCAGCACAAAATACAAAGTGTTATTTATTTTCTTCTATACAATATAACAAGGAATCAAAATGTATACTCATTACTATCTACAGCTGCAAGTGGGAAACAATATTAACGCTGAAGAGATTTAATGTTTGCTTGGTTTCAAACATGGGATGATAAATTGCACATGAGCAATGCAAGCAGAATGACCAGAATTGCATCACTAGCCTGAGTCCTTGTGGTTTCAGTGATAGTTTTTCTAGAATTTGCTGTGATAATGAGTATGTGCATTGTTGGTCGATTAAGGACCATGCCTGCTGTCTTAATGTGCTCCCTCAAGTAATTCCATCATGTTTGTTTGTGAGAGACTTCGTGCTAGCTCAAAGACATTCAACTATCTGGGTCTCTTAGGATATGCTAATATACATAAATTATAGAGGAGTGTACTGATTGCATTATAAATGCACTTATTTTTCCTTTCTTCTCTCTTCAGAGGACACACCACTGGCTATGTTCTAACCAAATGCAAACTTCTTCAGAGCTGTGATTATTAATTGCATATTAAAGTACCACTGATCTCACTCTTGGTGGGTATTCATCATCCATCACATGAAACGGTATGTGAAATATGAATGGCATGCAAAAATATATCTCACTCAAGTTCCACTGAGCACAAAGTGGGCATGACTTGGTAAAAAGAATCTAGAAGACTGGTAGGACACAGGAGAAAAAGACTACTTGGAAAATAAAGAGAAGTGAAAAAAAAGGCTACTTGGAAAAGATTATACTTTACTTTTTCAAAGAAAGCAAGAAACACAGACAAACAAACAAACAAAAGAATGCAGATAACTAATATTGCAAAGACTGTTATACTGCAGCAGACTACAGAATCCACACAAGTTACTTGGAAGATTTCAAAGTGGTCAGGCAAGCATTCTTCCAAATTTAAATTATACCAAACACCCTGCAGAAGCTCTAAAGGCTGTGACAAAATCCCATTGTCATTAACGTCTATAAGAGTTTCATCTCTAGTACAAGAACATATAGAGAAATGAAATTTTTGACAGCCTTTGCAATGTTCAGTAAGGTGGAAGTATGTTTGCAAACGTGAATCCTGACTGACTTGCTGTGGCACTTTTTCTGACAGACAATGTTAAACATGTCGCACACAGGAGTTCCTCTGACATGTGTGTGGTGAGAGAAGGGGAGGGGAAGCTTCATGAGCTGTCATGGGAAATTAACAATCTACTTTAAAAAGTTTACACACTATCATCTTAAATCAAAGGCAGCAGCCTGTCAGCAAACATAAGGCAGTAAGACAGCAGAAGCGGTGACTCGCTGCCTCTGTCTCGCCCTCATGGTTACTTCCAAGACCTGAGTAAGAATTGGTCTTCTTCCAATAACTCCACTGGAAAGTACAATCGGAACTGTATTCCTGCAGTTTCTCTAGGGAGCATCAAAAGCTACCATAAGAAGAGAGCTAGAAGAATGTATGTTTCAGAAGGCAATGACCAGAGTTGCATAGGATGACCCATGAGCCATGGGTACCATGACCTGTATTACATCATCTAAACAGATGTCTGCAGCCATCTTACTATGGTTCTCCGAAGGAAAAAATTCATGTGGTTAAATTCACCAAAATTCATTCTCCACATATTTATTGAGAAACTAGTATTGTTCCACATTATCAAAGACCCAGCTATGGCCGAAACTATTAAAACAACTGGCTGCGCGAACTGCTTCATGAGTGAGGAACACGAGAATGCTGCACAAACTGTTGGGTTAGGCCTTTCTAGAGCACGGAGGGCAGGGAAAAGCAAGCAATGAGAGAGGAAAAGAAGGATTGGAAAGTTCTCCTGAGAAGATGCTGGTAAAGGGCATATACAACTTTAGCAGGTAGAAGAGGAAGAGAGAAACATGGAGAGAAAACATGCACAGTGCAACAGAGGGTGGCACAGACGGCCGCTTAGGAGCTCCAGTGACGAAGGGTGATTCCATGAGCTATACAAAGTACAATGAAAAACGACTTTAAAAACAATCCTCATGGTTTCTTGCCTTTGATATGATTATTGGTTTACTAAGTAAAAAGACAGCAAGGATTTAGATATAACATGAACCACAAGATGTAAGATGCCTGAAGACCCGAACAAAATCCTGAGGCCTGAGACTGTCAACGCCACATGATAGAAAACAGTTCTTAAAACTGGATGCACTGACTGGTGTCCATCCAAAACTGCCACCTTGGTACAGAGCTGGATGTTGAAACTGCCTCCATGAAATCAGGCCTCATTATACAAACTTTTCAAACTGCATCTTAGGATAGGTATGATCACCAAAGATGGTATTGCCTTTGGACATAATCTGTTAACTGTTATTTAAATATTAGCTAGTCTTTGTTACTATAGATATTTTAAAGTATCATAATGCTGCTGGTAGGTTATTGTTTTTCAAGGGCTAGAAAATTATGGCCTTGGAAGCAAGCTTCTCCCTTTTGTCTTCATTAATTCTAAGTAAACATGTGTTAATTGTAATATGGTATATGTAATATGGTAAAAATATGGAAAGGTACATCAGAGAGGGGTGAGCTGCAGCTCGGTGTAGACAGCTTGCCTGCCATGTGTAAGTCCTAGCACTTGATCCTACAACCCCAGGAAAAGGAGAGGTAGAAGGAAAGACAGAATAACGTGAAGTGCAGACTACCATCCCACATTATCACCAAGTCTACATGGTATGTATGAATATATGAATTTCAACATGGTATAAGATTTACTGTAGAAGTGTGAGGAGTGAAGGAGGGGGAGCAGAGAGAGAAAGAGAGACAGACAGACAAATTAGGAATAAGAGCGAATTTATGCATTCTATACCTTTATAAAGTTATATATTTTAAGCAAAACTTGACCTGCTGTACATTCTGCCTTTGAACCAACATTTAATAAATACGTTAATGCATACCTTTATGTTGATAAAGATGTACCTACCTACTTCTGAAGGTTAACAGTGACAGACAATGAACAGAATAGAGACTCACATAAGACAAGACTCGGGGCGCTTCTGGGAGATACCATCTAGATTGGATCAACCCCTCTGCACTCCTGCGAGGGACCATCTGGATTAGTTCACTTGAAGTGGGAAAACTCATTTTACTTGGGGTCCATATATTGAACAATAATATTATTATTAATAACAAAACTCTAAGAAAGAAGTTCCATAAAGCTTCAGGGATAGTATCTGAGAAACACTAAGTTCTAGATAAATATTTGCTATTTGCAGGAGGTTTAAGAAATAATAAACTAATAAAACTCTCTCTCTCTTTCTCTCTGTCTCTCTGTCTCTCTGTCTCTCTGTCTCTCTCTCTCTCTTTTTGTTCATTATAAAGTACAGTCAACCCCCTCTCAATGTCAGAGCTTAATCCTGAAAATTAACATGTCAGTCAGGTGTGGTGGTGCATAGCCTCTAAGTGCAGCACTTCGGACACTCCCAGATCGAGAACATGGTGGGCTACACAGAACACCCTGTCTCCAGAAAGACGGTTAAGGAGTGACGGTGGAGGGAAGGAGAGAGGGAGAAATTTACATAGCAATCAAATCATGTGTAACAGAAAATATAATAAACTAACTAGGGAGTGGCAGCTTAGAGGAAAACATGGGCTCCTTTTTATTTAGAGAAATAATGCTCTCAATTTTCCTAAAAGGGTTGAAATGAGAATGAAATGGACTCGCTCAGATGCATTTCTGGGCTTTGAGGAACCTCTGTCTAACCTGTCCAGCAGGCTCAGGTTTCTAATTGCATTTTGAAGAACGGGTCCAGGGCTGCTTCTCTTTCAATTTTCTTCATAATTCTTATTTCTATCCTTACCTTTTAACATTTTCCCATCACACTTCATGCTGACATACAAGGCAAAAATAAAATTTAAAAGGTATCAATGGCTTCCTGGTTGCGAACACCCTGAGCATTTGTGGCACAGCCAGAGAGCTTGGGATGGCTGGCAAGGCACTGAAGGTTACAGCAATCCTAGGAACACCAAGAGAGGCCACAGGGTACTAAATCTCAGTAGGTACACTGACTGTGACATATGACAATTGAACAAGGAGAAATAGCTATAAAAAGCATAGGAAATTAGTCTAGTACACTAGGAGGAGGATAGTTTTTTAATATGCAGAATTAAAAGGCAAGATTACAAAGCCATTCTGAGAAAAGCTTTCAATATAACAATTCCCCCACCTTTGAAGCTGTCCTAGCTCCCCCCACCTTTGAAGCTGTC
>OU015744.1:87238356-87257770 GCA_907169655.1 Acomys percivali
TTGAAGCTGTCCTAGTTCCCCCCACCTTTGAAGCTGTCCTAGTTCCCTGTAACTCATGTCACTGGTCTGTTCACACTAGTCTTTCAGCTCCCCAGTGTGGGTGGCACAGAGCATGTACTGGATGGTGCCAGACACCATGTTCCTGTCCCAGCCTGCTCCCTCTATTGCGATTCTGTGGGAACTTGGATCATCACACTTACCAAGCTCCTCCCCTCCCCATTGAACTGAATTTCTTGTTTTCCCTCAAACTAGATTATATACCAACTTTTGCTTAAGAAGGTTAATTCAATATTAGCAGTTATCTTTTTGAAGGTTAATTCTTAGTTCTGAATGATAAGTATATTCATAATGGCCAAATATTCAAACAATAATTCATGAAAACTTAAAGTTATGAAAGGGCTTTGGTATTAGACAGATGCCCTAATATCAAAGCTAGCAAAGTAGAAATAACTAATGAAAAAGAAAGAGGGAGGAAGAGGAAGGGGAGAGGACAGGGGGGGAGAGGAAGAGAGGGAGAGAAGAGATCTGAAGGGAACAGAGAATAGTAAAATCTTCCAAATTGAATAGAAAGACAATGCATAACCTACACCTAAAGGAATATGTTATTAAAGGCAGAGATTATATTTCTCTCTAGGTATGCCTATATTATTTTGATTCTGAATTACATTATCAATTTATATTTCTAAATCAGATGTAAATGGGCAGATGGCCAGACATAAACATACTTCATTGATGCTGAGTAGGCATATTTTGGCTATTACAGTCCAAAAGAGAAATGCATGTTCAGAATACATAAAAAGCAGTACAAAAACTATGTAAATTCTTGCACTGAAAAGGTCTACTGCTGGCCTTTACATGGGAGCTATCAGAAATGTTTGTGGACAGTGACAGGATTGCTGAGTAGAGTATCTCAGCGGCACAGTGGTGTTTTTAGTGCAGTGGGTGAGATTCTACATCTCAGGAGTCACAGCAAGAGGAAAGTCATGTGAGCACATTGCTATGACAAAACAAAATAGCGAAAAGAAAGAGAAGACAAGAGTGAGGGAACGAAGGGCCCAAACCAGCCATGTTACAGGGAAGATAGGAGTGACTCCCAGATCTGACCATCACCTGAGTGTCCCTCTTACACAATGTGGAGAAGACAATGCTAAAAGGATGGAGAGGAAGTCAGAACTTCTTGTCTTGCCAACGGCAATCAGCAGTGCTGACAAGTTTGATTTAAAACAACAACAACAAAAGCCAAAAGAACTTACTGATAGAAATACATCGGTCCAGACCTCAAAAGCAGCACTTTGTGTCAGAAGTACAGCCATAGAGGCAAAAAGCGTGCGTCTACCACTTGAGCATCCTGCTAACTCCGTTTGACCCAGGCTGCTGATTTCTCATCATTGCCTTCCAAAGGACACTTCCTGATTTTTTACCCATCTCATTACTTAGAGCCACATTCTAGCATTTACTCAAATCTTTACTTCTTCACTAATCTTTCCAGTTTTTTTTTAATTTCCATTTTTATAAAATGTAATTATAAGGACTTTTTGTGCAAATGACTATCGAATGGCTTCTCCCAACACTGTGGAAACTGCATGGATGCACACATATGGATGGGTGGTTTGGCTCCTGACTGACTTCCATTCCACTCAGGTTCTGTAGCCATGTGCAAACATGTATCACATAACAAAAGTTAAAAAGCTTAGAATAAAAAAAATGCTATCTCCAAATGTCTGACACAAGATTAAAAGCAGTTAACATTTACAATGTAAAGTTGGAAGCATGTACTCATATGTGGGTTTTAGAATCTACATAAGCCAATGCCCACTGCACCTCAGGCATCGTAGGTCATATAGTCTGAAATAATTTTTCATAAATGAGAAAAACTGTTGTGTTTCTTACAAATGTAACACCACAGCCAAAGTGCCTCTCATGTTTGAATGTCATCTTCTGGATTGTGTAATTGCCAGCACCTTTCAAAATGTGCACATTGGCTTTAGTTCATTAAGAACAAGCATGTAGGCTGGACGTTGTGGCGCACGCCTTTTAATCCCAGCACTTGGGAGGCAGAGGCAGGCAGATCACTGTGAGTTCGAGGCCAGCCTGGTCTACAAAGCGAGTCTAGGATACCCAAGGCTATACAGAGAAGCCCTGTCTCAAAAAAAGAAAAGAAAAAGAATAAAAAAGACCAAGCATGTATCTGTAGAAAGCTAGCACATGCCCACGGGGGCTCAGAGAAGCACCCTTCCTCACATCAGTGCACACATCAATTTACCTTAGTGGAAATTTCTCAAATATAAACACATTGGCAAAAATATATAGAATAATTATTTAAACTCTTGACATTCATATTTACTCTAAATATTAAAAATGTAACTTCCTTTTAAAACAAACTACATGAACACACAAAGCTCTACATATCCAATACTAAGAAATTCACTTCCTGAATGAGGGCAAAATGCCACAGAAACATGGAAAGATTTTAATGCAAGGTTTCTATTAGTTAGATTTCGTAATCTTTGAAGTGTTTTCAAAACAGACCCTTTGTATTAGACTAGGTTTACACTAACATGTAGTTTGCCAATAAACTCATTCTTCTGTGGTTATTCTATAAATTTGGAAAGATTAGCACTCAAATACTACTACAAACGCCAAAACGAAACCATGACTTTTGTAAGGAAGCTCGCCAGACCATTCATTGCTTCAATAGAAAATAATAATTTATAAGTAATTTTTGAAAGGACACTGTATGAGAAATCACATGAAGGCTGAACACTTCAGGGCACCTGATTTTCACCACAGAGCATTTGCCAAATGTAACTAGAGAAAATACCACAGGACTGCGCTACATCAGGGTACTCACTCTACTCCCAGCCAAATCACTGCTAGGAGGGGCACACCATTTTTGCTGCAGTAACCTACGCTAACTGCACGAAGCCACACTGACCCAGTCCTTAGCACGAGTTCTTCTGTACCTCACATTCAGTAAGAGCCCTAATATAATAACTTTTCCTGAATACTGATATAATCAAGCTTTCTCTATACTTCCCAAGCCTTTGGGAATTACAAATGTAGTTAGTTCATATATACATAAAACAGGGTTTTTCTGTCTAGTTCTGGCTGTGCTGGTCTCAAACTCACAGAGATTGCCTGCTTCTGCCTCCCAAGTGCTGAAATTAAAGGCATGCACCATCATGCCCAGCCCTGTATTTTTTTAATGTCTAAATACAATGCCCTCTTAATTTAAGCAAAATGAAACCATTTCTATTCTAGCCACACTGAGTACACGTACCAGGTCACATGCTCCAAGAGGGAACTTTGGGGAACACCCTGGCACTCATCAAGCCCTTGTGATTCTTGGACCACATTCTCCTCCTGCCTTTCACTTGTGTTTCTTCTGGCCATTTCTCATCTTTTGCTTCTCTGAAATATTCAGGGTCACTTCTCTTACCACAGCATCAGATTTGAAAAAAAGTAATGCTCTTACAAAGACCTTCCCAACTCAGACTCTCAAAAGCACCCATAAAAGAAATACCATACTCTAAAATCTACATGACATTTGATTTTTTTAATTTTTAAAGTATAAGGTCTTTGGATTCCTGAGATATAATAAGAGCATTTCCCAGTTATGGAGTCATAAAAATTAAAATGTGAAAATCAACATTCAAGCTAATCAACTCTTTGCTAACATACAAAGAAAATTAAAACTCTCAGTCATTTAACCAAGAGAAATTTTGTTTCAATATGTTTTCTTCTTATTTGGATCAAGAGGCAGAATCACTGATTAAATGGCCTTTTCTCATTGCAAACCTTTATTGGGGTTTCAATTGCTCACAATGTCTTGTGAGGCTAAGACTAAAGCAAGCAAGACAATTCTATACCCCATCTTTTTAAGTTACAAGATTGATCAAACATAAGTAGTAAAGAAAATATTAAACAAATATAAAAGGTCCAGCTGAGTTAATGGGGTGAACAATTGGGAGTCAGTACATTTTCCTCCAACATCCCATGTGATTCCCTAGTGATGAGGTTGCCACGGTTATGGGGAGAATGCAGAAATAATATTACAAGGTTACCAGAATGGAAGTAAGACCTTGTAGAATAATTTTATGAGAGGATAGCACAAATGATTTCTGGGAATATACCAAACACAATGATGGGAATAAGCTCCACAGTGTTCTTAGAAGGGCAGTTCAGTTTCCAATATAGAAACCTCTAGGCACTAAAGAATGCGCTGCCAGGTGATCAGACGCTACAAAAGTGCTGTCTTCATGAATGAAGTATACACATCTATATGCAAAGCTTCAGGAGGGTGGAGTGCTAGTGATGACAGATGCAGGGGCAGGCAGCAGCAGAAAATATGTCTCCCTTCAAGTAAGGAAAATATTTGAGCTCAGTGAAAGAAGCAAGAAAGCTTACACAGTACAGCAACACAAATCATAGTTGTTACTAATTAGCTCCTGACAAATGTCATTGTGAGGAAGTTACTTCTGAACCTCATAATCAAGATGTAAATTATAAAATTACTATCGTGATCAATTAGAAAAACTTTGGGTTGAGTCAGGAATAGAGTAATTTGATCTCAGCAGAAAAAGTTCTGAGGTTAGCAGGAGGAAGACGGTGACTAATGGGCACAGAATACGTGATGATAAGAATTGTCAAACTAGTTCAAGAGAGACCCTGCGTCTTTACATTCCCTGACAGGTATGAAAGATTCCATGGACTCACCTCCTTCCCAGTACCTGCTGTGTCCAGACCTGTTAACTTCCGCCTCCCACACAGATGGTGCTACCCAGCAAGCACCTCAGAGACAAGATGTGATCTCACCTTGTGTCCTTAAGCCTCCAGGAAGAAGAGTCCAGTAATAGCCAGTAACAAAACTAAGGGAAAAGAGCCTGGGCATGCGCTAACATACGCTACTAAGGTTTTCATTTTAAATGCTAGGTCTCCTGTTCCCCTGACACCTTTGCATTCTTCTATTCTATCTGTCTCATTTTGGCATACTGTCTTTTAAATAGGGACATGGGCTTGAACAGTCTATTATGATAACTACTAGTGAAGAGTTAACTCATGATTAAAAAGTAATATGTTAAAATATACCATATATCATATATACACCATATAAATGTGTGTGTATATATGTATATATATATTGAGTCTCCTAATTACAAAATTTAATTTATAAACTTAGAAGGAAGAATGGACACTTAAAAAATGTAGGAAAATAATAAATAAAATTTTAAAGCGCTAAAGGACTTAGGCAGTTGAAGTTTTATAAGCCCGTTATTAGATTTTACCTGAAAGTCAATAGTGCTTTTAAGGAGCAAGGCTTGAGATTATGCCAAGTGTTAATGTAAAACCTGCAGTTGTCACCAGCTTAGAACAGAATTCTTCTTGCAAGCCACATAATATTTTTGTTAGTTATATTAAGAGATGCACAAAGAAAGAACCAATGACGAGTTATGTCATGTGACAAGCCTTCAGTTCTTGTAAACAGTAACTTACACCTCTGCATTAAAACACAAATGGAATGAGTAAGCCATGTGGGCATCCGAGATGCTGTATAACAACTCTGTAGTGGAAGGAGTGCTGCACTAAAAAAGCCTAGTCATATGGTTTGTCTAAGTTCTGCCCTCCATTGGCCTCCTTCCATAACTGAAATAATCATATACATTAGGGCTTAAACACATGGCAAAACTGGACAGCAATGTACAGTGTTTAGAAGATGCCTATATAGATTCAGGCACATTCTGTCTTCTTAGCAATTAACAACACTAAGTAAACATCAATTGAAATTGCAGAATGCATGCTAAACTAATTTACATATGTGAACAATATTGTTAAATACATAAAGTTTACATTACAATTTACCTATTACAAAAAACATATATCAACAAACTTAATATTCTTATTCTTCTTAATCCCATGATTCTAAAGTGAATTTACTTGCAGCAAGAGTTTAGAAAGTTAATGTGTTATTCTGAAATACATCTTGTTAAGAAATCAAAAGTTTCTGTTCCATTACATAAAATACAGTGACTATATAATACTTCTTTATAGAGAAAAGTAATATTATATTATATATCTAAATCCAAAGTTTCCTTTATAAACTATGGTAAAACATATAAACATATAATATGAAATTTTCTTTATTAGCCATTTAAATTTTACTGTAAAAGAATGTAAAGTATGCACATTGCCTGTAAGATCAATTAATACAGCCATTATGGAAAACAGTGTGAAGGTCGCCCCCCCCACACCAACTGCCAATTAGGAAAAGAATTACATGTGATCCAGCAATTTCAAAATTAGGTACACACCCAAAGGAAGAGTGGAAAATACCAGAATATCCTGCAGCTGATGACTGGATAAAAGAAGTTTGATATTTAGACACAATGGAATACTATTCAGCCACAAAAAATATACAATGCTCTCATTTGTTACAACAAGGATCAAACTGCATGATCTCATTCTTGTGCTGCTTTAGAAGTTCATCTCATACAACCTAAGAGAGCACCTTTGGTTAGCAGAAGAAAGGATGGATAGTGAGTGGGACGGGCAGAGGCTGAGCGATGAGTAGCCACTTGAAGAGAGGCAGGAAAACAAGGAACCGGTATGTAGTTGTGCAGTAGGAAGGCTACAGACAATAATGCATAGTTCAAAATGCACGATTCTGAGATTTTGCCAAAAAAATGGTATATGTCTAAGATATTTAACCTGGAGGTACAAGATTCTTATATGTATGAAAACATCACAGTACCCTGTTATATCTACAATGTTTGCTCTTTACGTATTTTTAAAAATCAATTGAAAAAAGCATGGTATTAAACACAGCATCACAGCCTTCCTTAAGTTTACAGACAGGTTTAACTCTGTCGTGCACACAGACTTCCAGAACTTACTCACTATAAGGGAAAGTTTGCAGTCATTGAGTAATTGTCCTTTAACAAACGCAGAAATGTACCGGTTTAAAAGTACTTAGGACTTAGAATATTTTTTTTGTAAAAACAATGTAAATTATTCTTTCCTACAAGCTAGTATAATTGTGATTACCTTCCAAAACACAAAGCAGTGTATTTAGTTCTTACCATCATTAAGATCTGCAAATCACATCTGTTTAGGGATGTGCTAATTCCCCAGGGACAGTGGAGGAGTCATCCGTGTAAACGAGGAAGAGAGACCATGGGGTCAGTAACATGTTTTTCTTGTGAAAAACTACAGCAAAAAACACTACAGGCTTGTGTGCCAGGGGCTATGCTGTGATGCTGCATTTCTGTGACGGCAGCGCAGAGGTACAGTAAGGCCACACATGGACACACAAGAAGAGCAAGACTGTGGTTAGCAAATGTGCCCTTATGAAAACAGATGGCAGGCTAGATGACCCCAGTGGGCCATGGCTTGCCAACCACTGAGACAGATCCAAGAAGGGGGGAGGAGGAGAGGAGAAGATGGGTGTCACTAGAGAAGAAGGTAAAGAAAATCAAATCTAAGTGTCTGTGGGCTAGCACTCCGGAGAACAAGGAGCTGCTGGGCTCACATTATCTGGTCTATTGACTAACTTTCATTGTGAAGCCTTACAAAATGAAACAAGTTTCTTTTTCCTAATGACTTGACTCAATGCTAGCTGAACTATTGGCACCCAGCACATCAGCATAAATAATGAGAATATTGATCATGGGTAAGTACATCATAGGGAGGCTGACTTACCTCAGTAATGGATGGAATATGACGGTAATATTCCTGGCTCCAGGTTTACAAACAAATTTTGTTCCTCCACCTTCAATTAAGTTGTCATCAGGACCTCCTTCCAGGAAAGATGAAACTGAGAGTTAGCTCATTAGAAGTTTTACAAATTAGCAAACCAAGCCTATCTGCATGAGTGTCGCACTGTCACAAGAACCACCTCTTAGGTCACCCACAGTATTTACAGTCATTGCAAACAATATGATTCAGGCTTTCTCTTCAACCATCTACGGCATAATTACCCAGAAAAGAAAAAAAAAAAAATGAAAGCCCAAGAATAATAATTGACATACGGTAAAGCAATGGGGCAAGGTAATAGCAGAGTTGAGGATATAACGTTTCTCTCTAGTCAGCAGTGTCTTCCTTGGACAGTAGGGCACACAGACAAGGAAGAGTTACATTGAAGGCATTCCCGGTGGTAAGATGTATGTAAATCCTATTCGCCACACTACCACATCAAAAACCCTCTGAATGAAAGACACACTATGATTTTTATAATACTGGGCAAGAGAAAGAATCCTGGTCATTAAAATATATCATTTATTAAGATCTTTACTTTATCACACTAGAAAGAATAGTTATTTAAATAAATATTTATGTAAATCACTCAAGTACATTCAGTGAGTAAATGTAAGAAAAATAAATTTTGGGGGGTGGGGAATCCCAGTGGTTAAAGCACCAACTGCTCCTTCTAGAGGACCTGGATTCATTTTGCAGCACATGGGAGGTCAAAGTCATTTCCAACTCCAGTTCCAGGGGGTCCGACACTCTCTTCTGAACTCCTACAGCACTAGACACACATGTAACCCACAGACATACATGATGGTGATACACCTGTAAGCGCACACAAGCATGCACATACTTGCACATGCGTGCACACACACACACACAAATTAAAAATAAATTTAAAAGAAACTCATCAAGTCATTCTTAAAACCATAAAATGTACCGAATCCAGCTCTCAGAATGACTGATTCGAAGCTGGCAGCATTCATGATTTCCAGTAAGTGCCATCCAGTATCACGGAAAATGTGATTGTCTTAAAGGAGGGTACCACACTGCAAGCAGGATGTTATTTCAAGCTGCTGACATGTATTTTGCAAAATATAAAATGGCTGTTCTCTTGATCCTATCACAAGTCTTTAAGCAGGGTTTGCAATTCCAACCAGGACTTACATTCTTCCCTCAAATGATGCTTAATTGGTAATTAACTGAGACATCACAGGGTCACAGTACAGGAAGTAACTGCCAAGTCACACACTCTGAGGCAATAACAATTTCCATCACTATTTTCACAGATTTAGTTGCAGAGAGTTTAAACTACAGAGCTGCATATAACTTCAGAAGGTAGGAGAAATGCTTCTACCATCCCTCATGGATTTTTGAGGGTTCTGTTTTGTTTTTGTTTTAAGTGAAATTCAACTGCTACAATCTCTAGCTTGTCTCTACTTTTATGTACTCCAAGAGGAGTGGATTCTTTAAGATTGGCAAAAATTGAGAAGAAAAGGCATGCACAGCCTGGGAAGCTCCGGTATTCCATCTGAAAAACCGTGATGTCTACAAATGCTAAGTGAAGTTATGGAGTTTGGTTGCAAGGGTAGAATACTTACAGAACATGTACAAAACCCTTTGTTTCAATAGTGGAGGGAGGAGGCAAGTTTACCTATAACGGTCTTTAGGAGGGAGGGAGGGAGGGAAGGAAGGAAGGGAGGGAGGGAGGGAGGGAGGGAGGGAGGGAGGGTAAAAGCAGTAAGGAATGAAGTTGTCTAACCACCTCTAGTAATTGGTAAATAAATGTGTCTCCCATGTTTAGCTAGTAAGCCATGTGCCTCCTAACCAGGTTACACGATTTTTAGTGTATAATTGGTGCTTAACTATTTACCTCATGTTCTTTCTTGTCAGTTTCACAATTCAAAACCATGTTATTTGGTGGGTTTCTTCAAATATATACCTGACCTACGCTTATTTTTTTCTCTACTTTAAAACATTTCTTGATTAGAATTAATTGTATGATATCAAACACAAGCAAACCTGGCTTTGCTTTATTACCTATCTTAGTGGTCGCTGAGGCATCAAGGAGACTGGCAAACCCACGTGAAGCTTCGGTAGTCTGTATCAGGGGCATCAGCGTTTAGATAGATACTATTTGGATCCGTTGTTAACCTTCAGAGCACAGTTCTAAGTTTTAATAAAAATACAGGCATGTACAGCTTTCTTCAAATTAGTGATCTGCTTCTTCATGTTATCTGCATCACAACACTACAACTGGAACCAGGCCTAGTGATGTCTTGCTAATGTTTGCAACTTAAATGAAAGCATGAGGATTAACACAAGGACTCCGGGTGCAGCTCCACTATAGAGAACGCTCCCCGCATGAGCAAGGCCTGGGCTCACTGAATATACAGGACAAGCGAGAGAAAGAGAGAGAGAGAGAGAGAGAGAGAGAGAGAGAGAGAGAGAGAGAGAGAGAGAGAGAGAGAGAGAGAGAGGGAGAGAGAGAGAGGGAGAGAGAGAGATCTTGGAAAAGGCTAACATAAACACTACTCCTTTAGGAAACCTCTTCCTCAAAAGAGCACTGAACAGTTACATATACAGAAAAGAAACTAAGGATAGATTCTTTTGCCTCAATGAATTTCCTTCCAAGATCACAACATGTAATCAGTATGGAATCACAAGGAAAGGTGTACAGGGGAAATAAGGTTATATTCTGCACTCCAGGAACAGCATGGACAAAAACCGCCAAAAACTTTATATGAGATAGATGCAAAAACACACAATACTATTCAGTATGAGTATTATCTCAAAGTGATATGAATTAAAATAAGTGAATTTTGATGATTTCTAAAACTATCAAATGCTATGATTTTAAAGATTCCATAATTTTAAAACAACCAAGCCACAGTTCTCCAAATGCACAACATACACGGTGTGCATGCTCAGCCTGTGTACCTTGGCCACAGTGGGCTCACTTCTGGAGCTGCATTTCTTCTACCAATACCTTTAAGACCAATATCTAGATTAAAACAGACAACTCTGTTTCCGAAAGCCCACAACCCCACTAAAAGTAACTTTATATAAAACAACCCAAATAAACCTAACATATGTCACTCTATGATTTCATTAATGCTTGCATAATTTATCCCTACCTAAAGAGGTTAAACAGGCATGCATCTGTTGCTTGGGTGGAAAAAGAAATGGAGACCCAAGTGAAAAAATATTCAAATTAGATGAGAAAGCATATATGAAAATCTACTGTTAACTGTCAAAGCCCAGCAAATGTGAAACCAAAAACAATAACAACAATAAAACGAAAAACAAAAGAAACCCAATACCAAATATGAAGATGGGCGACACTAGAAATGTCAGTGGGAGAGATGAAGCTGTGGTAATGCACGGAGAAAGACAGGGTATAAAGTTCCAAACTTAGTCACAGCCCACTGATCAAAACTCGTGGGAACTGAAGGAAATGTTGAGTGTGCTGGTACGAAATAAGAGTGAAAAAGACTCTGCTCTGTCTACTTTAACCCTAAACCAAAATTCTATGTACAGGAACACTGCGTGTTCTCTTAGCTCCATGCTTATGTACACCCTCACTGCATCTGATATGATTTCCTCTCTATAAAGCAGGTGTCTAAATCTAGGTTATTAAATGCTATGAAATATATGTGTTTTCCCCGCCCCTAATACCTGTATGGGACTCTTAACCTCTAATTCACAAGTATTGATCAGGAGGGTGATCCTGCATGGACTCAAGCAAGCCTAGGACACAGATGCCTGTGTCGCTCTTGTCTTTCGCGCTGTCTCTGTCCTCTTCTATTAAGGTATGGTAAGCAGAAACATCACTTGTTGCCTCTTAATTTTACCTGTTAGTCCTCCAGATCTATATGGCATTGAATTTCTGGTCATTAGAGACAACTCAGTTTGTGATATCCTCTTATAGTAACACAAAATTGACAAAGTTACTGAACTATTAATTTAAAAAGAAAACAGCATCCCAAAGACCTGGTTTTTTGAAAAAAAAAAGCTATCAGAACCAAAAGGAAGGCCCTGACAAAAGTTCGCAACACCTGAGTGTCTCCACCATCAAAAGGGACTCTGCGTGGACTCTTGGCACTTCAGTGTTCTGGAGGAGAAACAGAACTCACCTCTCCTCACACGCCCTCCCATCCAGCCAAGGAGCCTGGGAACTGCTGTCAAGACCGTTAAGGAGCAAGCTGCTCAAATTCTGAGACGTGCACTGACCGCGCAGGGACAGCTCTCGCCCTCATTCATTATGCTTGCACTCTAATCTCAGCTGGGAAGGCCAAGTGATGGGCACCAGAGAAAATGGTGAATGATGATGGATGGTTGGAATGGAAAAGAAATTGACAGTAGGATTACAGGGAGGCTGTATAGCACAAGATGATGGAAGAACACCCCAGTCATATTTCCTGCTTTTTGCAGTAAGGAGAATGGTTTGACAAGCTCTCCCTGAGGACTGGCAACAAACCCCAAGGCCAACTAACAACTGTGGTATGACAGCATTTTAGCACTCACAGACCAGCCCATTCCTTTAGAACTCATTTGGAGAAATTGGCTGCTAAACTTACCTACTCCTTGATTCTTTCCAGCTAAGATTTGCTGTCATTGATAATGAATACAGTCATCTTAAAAAGCAGAGAAAACAGCCAATACCACAGAAAAAATAGAAACCAATGTTCTCCTTGAGATGATCATTGTGAGAAGGGAATGATCAGTAAATCTGTAATCAGATCTCTGATCTGTTATTTATTATTAGTATAATTATAATAAATTCATTAAAATAATCTTAGCCTGAGCTAATCTATTTGTTTATAAAATAGAAATTATGTTCAATTCCTTCAAACATAATGTGTTAATGTCTAAAAATTATATAAAAGGATGTTAGGCACAGTTCTTGATACACAAGCACATACACCCTAATGAAGCAAGTCCACTTTTCCTTTTGGGGATATCAGATAGACAATGACGTGTTAGAGAGAGAGAGAGAGAGAGAGAGAGAGAGAGAGAGAGAGAGAGAGAATCTATTAACATATTACTTTAGCAAAAGTTATGGTCAGTCTCTTAATGAGTCCAACATTGAAGTTGTAACAAATAAATTTGAAACAAATGAATAAAACATTCCTGTGAGTTCATTTGCGGGGAACAGTATCACTGCAGTGACAGACTGAGAAAATTGCTAGGATCACTTATAGTGTGACAAGATGAAACAAGCTGCTCTGGACTCTTAATTTTTCAGTTAAAGCAATCAATATCTAATGTATACATGCTAGTACTGTGAACAAATGCCTGTGCCAAGCACTTAAAATAGAACAGAATGTGGTAGTGACTTCCATTAAGTTACAAAAAACAGCACATCCCAAATGACATTCTGAATGTGTCCTGTGTTTAAAATTGGCTCTCAACATGGCGAAGAACTGCAGTGAAGATGGAATATTTTACAATGAATGTCTGACATTAGAAAAGGCATGCAGAATAACAAATATGGAATTCCTAATTGCATCAATAAAAACCCTGTTTAATTGGATCTAGGTGCCAGCTGAGTAGTCTGAGTTTCAAGAACTGGGGTGCCACCTTGGCAGAGGAGGCAGCCTTGCAACTAAGCACTTCAGCGTGTGTATTCTTAAAGCATGGTGTGCCCTCACAACCTATTCAGATGCTACCACCACCTCCAGCCTCTGAGGGAGACTGGACACCGCTCCAGGGTATGGCCCTGAATCAAAGAGAAAATAATAACAAAATATCCTTACCCTCAAATGCTTTAACTATTTCAGTAAAGCAGGCTAGTCAGGACCAGTGGTTTAATTTGCTAAGGATGACTTTGAAATAAAAGCAGGCAAAACAAAACAAAACAAAACACCAAAACCACAAACCCACCAAAAACCAACAACAATAAAATAAACAAACAAAAACCCAAAGATAAACAAACAACAACAACAACAAAAAACAATCCACTTCAAAGACAGTAGAATATTGGGACTCAACTTGTAGGTAGGGATATAAGATTCAATGAAAACATTATTTTAATCATTGATGTATCCCTAGTACATGGGACACTTTCTAGAATATAATAAGCATTTATTGGACAAATACATGTACAAACAAATTGAAGAGAACATCTTCTCTAGAACAAGTGAATCGTGACTAGAAGCTCCCTATGAATAAACAGCAGATGTAGTTTTAGAAGAAATATGATCAGCCAAAAATCCAAGTTTTTAAGAAAAAACTGAAAAGTTAACCTATTTATTACAACATAAGTTGAACAAACACCTTGAGAAAATTTTCACAATAGCTCACATGCATTTATTTATTCTTGATTTCCTCCACTGTTATGATCAAGGCAGGGACTGTTACCCGGGATATAAATAAAGAAGTCACTGGGGCAGGAAAAGAGACACGGAGTCATAACAGGGCTACCATGGAAGGAATACTGATAGACTCCTTATAAAAATCTCTGCTCCTGGCTGTATTAATATTCCTGAAATATTATCACCAAATACAAATGTAAGAACTATAGGCTTCTGGTGGGGAAGCAGAAGTCCATTTTTCTCAGGGATACATATGGTAGGCTCAGCAATCAAACTTCAGGCTGGTGCCTTAGAAGCATTTCAAAGACATATAAGCATCATCAACCTGTTTAAGATTATTTTCTCTTCACAGAGAGTGAGATGTTGGATAAGATAATGGTGATACAGAAAAATTCCAAAATATAGAGCATTGAGCCCAATTTAGTTATGAGATGATACATTTAAGATTTTTTCATTGACTCAAGACCAAACATATGTTGGTTATTCAGGTTTATATCAAAGAAGTCTCATTGATTAAAGATACAAGTGAACTCAAGAGAAATCATATTTCTTTCTATAAAATGACCACACAAGCAGTGTATTTGGTAGAAGCACATTAATTATCCAATTGAGATCAGGAATATCTTTTGCTCTCTAACACAGTCCCCATATCAAGAACTAGATCATGCTTCCCCATCTCCCCAGCCAGTCGGCAGGGCCTCTGAGGAGCACGTCGGCCTCCCTCAGGGGCTGACAAGGGCTCTCTGGCTTACAGTGAGCATGAAGGCAGAAGACGAGAAGTGGCTGCACCTTTCAAAGACAGGACAATTTTTTCTATTTCTTTTTTTAAAAATAAAGAAACCCATGCCTTCCGGTGCTTTGATTCATGACTACCACACTGCACTTCCACTTCCCTATACAATGCCCAAAGAACATCTCTCCAGCGTCTTCTTGGCAGGCAAATAGTAAGGGTGTCTCAATCCCACAATCCATTGCCTTATGGATCCATCACCACTGTTCATCATCTGAGTCCCTGAGAAGAGAACATGATGTTAATTAAACAGGTAGTGGGGTTTATATATGTTTAAAATGCTTAGGAAGGTCATGTCAGATTCATTTTAAAGTCAGAGTATCAAGAGACCATCTACAAAATGATAGGGCAAAAGGAAGGAAAAGGGAGAGTCAGAGTCTGGGTTAAGAACCTTTCTGATAGGAGGACAATGGGAGAAAAGGGGGAAATATAATGGAAGGCTCTTGTAAGAGGAAAAATAGGCCATTAGAGACGAGGAAAGCCTTGATGAGGGCGGAAAGGACTTGCCTCAAGGAAAGGGTAGAAGCTACTGCTAGGGAGTCTGTAAGGCTGGAGTAATGGCTGGAGTCAGGGGAGAAGCTCTAAAATGGCACTCTTTTCCACTGTGAGGTCAGAACCATAGGGGCACCTCCTCTGAGGTAGAAACAGAAAGGAGAAGACACATCTTTGATCAAATGCCTAAGGAATTTTACTGCTGGGCACTTGGGAATGAGAGTAAGCCAACAAGGAAGGAAATTCCAAGGACTGCACCAAGATGAAAAAAAAAACAGAAAATCATTTGGTCCTTCCAGGACCCAAAACACCAAGAAGAGGAAGATAACCTCAATTAGGAACTCCATGACTACATAGTTACTGTAAATCGGTCATATGTCCCTTGTCGTGAATAAGAGTAACTGTATAGAATGTTCATGAAGTATCACATTTGTTGGAGGTGTCTGTGAGTGATTGGATAGCTCATTTGAGGTAGAACACATAAAATAATTCCTACAAAGAAATAAGAGTACACCATTTTATAGTTCTATGACTGAACACATTTGTTGGGTACAGTGGTGGATGCCTTTACCTCCAGCACTTGGGAGGCAGAGGCAGGAGGATCTCTATGAGGTCAAAGCCACCCTGATCTACAAAATGAGTCCAGGAAGGTCATTACGAAACTAGAACTGAATACATCTAAATAGAAAATTTCATAATAATCTAGTAAATTAGATGGCTCAGAGGTTAAGAGCACTGTCTGCTCTTCCAAAGGTCCTGAGTTCAATTCCCAGCAGCCACATGGTGGCTCACAACCATCTATAATGAGATCTGGTGCCCTCTTCTGACCTGCAGGCAGAATACTGTATACATAATAAATAAATAAATCTTTAAAAAAAAAAAGTTAAAAGGGAAAGATGCAGCTTCACTAGGAAGCTTTAAAATAAAGTGAATTAGAAGGTAATATCACTAAGATAGACGTGTCCCTCAAAGGCAGTCAATAAATGGTACTTATTTTTAAGGACTGTCTTGGCTTAGAAATCAAAAGAAGAAACTCATGCTTCAATAAAGAGGATAGAAGTAGAGAAAGAGGCAGAAGTGGAGGGGGGCAGAAGAGGAAAGGGGCACCCCTTAATTGTCTTCAAACAACCAACTAAGAATTTGGGAACTATGAGATGTCATGGATAGAAAAATGAATCAACATATTTTAAGGTTCATAATTTGATATCCTGATACACCAGAACATGTGGTTGTTAAGAGGCTGGAGAAATGGCTCAGGCATAAACAGTATGTACTGTTGTTGCAGAGGACATGATTTTGGTTTCCAGCAAACCACAGCAATCAGCTAACAACTGCCTGTAACTACAGGTAAGGAGGCCCAGTGCCCCCTTATGGCTGCACACGCACCTGCACTCATAAGTTTAGAGCCAGTCAACACACAGAGACTCTATCACACATATTATGTATGTGCATGCGTGCCTGTGTGTGTGTGTGTGTATGTATGTATGTATGTATGTATGTATGTATGTATGTATGTATTTATGTATGTGTTTTTGTGAAAAAAGGTTTCTTTGTGTAGCCCTGGCTTTCCTAGAACCAGCTTTGTAGACCAGCTGACCTTGAGCTAAAAGATTCGCCTGCCTCTGCCTCCCAAATGCTGGGAATAAAGGTGTGCACCACAGTGCCTGAATTAAAATTCACATAATTAAAAAATGTAAATAGGTCACTTTTAAAAACTGTGGTCACCCAGAGCTTTTCCAGAGCCAAAGTCAGAAGGATCCAGAGGCGACAGCATGGGAGGTTTTTGTAATAGAAAATGAACAGTCTACATTTAGAAATGTGGTAAAAATTAGCAATAGAAAGTGGCACACTCTACAAAAGGGTGAGCCACTACCAAATGATCTCCAGTCACCGTGTGTGTATTTTTAAGTGTCTAATCAATAAGACACAAGGGAACTTCAATTGACCATCTTTGAGGAATACTTCTGTCTTAGTGTCATTATCCTCCAACTCACTTTATTTTAAAGCTACATAGGGAGACTGCATCGATCCATTTTCCCCTCATTCTTTTAACTAGTTTTAATGATCTTGAATCTATTAAATACATTTGAGTGCCCATTTGGGCACAATCCGGTCAGAGGTCTCATGCCTGAAGCCAAATAACTCTGTTACTGATCAAATGTTGGACTTCATTTACATAGTGTATTTTTAATGCTGTAGCATATATTAGCACTCCATTGCTATTTATGACTGAACAGTAGTCCATTGAATGTTCACGGCACATTTAATTTATGGCATTATGCACCAACTGATCAGCAAGGCTTTCCACTTTGCACCTATTATAAACAATGAAGATATGAACATCCATACACATGTGTCAGTGAGAAAGAATAGTGCCAATTCTCTTAACCAAAGGTTATGCTTAGCCTTTAAAGAACTGTCCAGAATGTTTCCACAGATCTGGTACTCAATACTATATTTTAGTATTTGTTTTTTGTTTTTCTGCTTCATAATAACTAATTATAAACAGAAAGGTCTAGGTCTATGTGGATAAGCGAAAAGAAATGAGAATAGTTGGTCAGAAATCAAAAGAAATATCAGTAATTTATTCTCTTGTAGAGTCCCTTTCCACTAGAGCCAGCTCTTCACCACTTTACCCCTCTCTATATGGCTGCTGTCACTATTAGAATTTTATATAGAAATAGAAAGATGTATGTGTTGGGGTATGTCACAATTATTCCACTGTGGCTTAAAAAAAAAAGAGTTTAACTGGCTTTATTTTATCTTATTATTTTAGTGTGTGTGTGTGTATGTGTGTGAGAGAGAGAGACAGACAGATAGACAGACAGACAGACAGACAGACAGAGAGACAGACAGAGAGACAGAGAGAGAGAGGTGGGGTGGGGTGGGGAGAGGTCATATTTACCTGTGTATGGTTGTCTTATGTAGCCCTATCTGTTTCAGAAAATATTACAAGGTACATTTCGTGATGCTGAGCAACAGCAGCATTTAAGAACTGCGAGAGAGAGAGAGAGAGAGAGAGAGAGAGAGAGAGAGAGAGAGAGAGAAAGTATATGTGCTATCTGCAATGTTTTAACTAAGTATAAACATTGTTTTGTCACATGATTAAAATAGGGTTCTCCTATCAGTTGAACTTTGGATAGTGGGGTATTTTACTGTTTGCTAGGGAATTCTTTCTAAAATCAGACCAGATGTGAGGGAGCGGAGTACAGTGTGGTGCCCTGATTTGTTAAGCCAAGCTCAGTGCCCATCTCCCACTCCCACATGTGTCTGGGCAGCTAGAAACTGCTAATGATAGCTGCAAATTAGACTGGATTTTTATGACACTGAGAACCAAGAAATTGAAAACAGGGTGTGCTCAGCAATGTTACTTGGCCTTTGAAGTAGTCTACAGCATAGTTCTATGGGAAGGAGAACTGCATGAATTCCAGTTCAGATGGAAGATTTGGTTCTAGAAAATGCCTTTTTTGGCTTAATATTCAGAGACATGCTTGAATCTGTTTACTCCCTAAGTAGGAAGGGAATTAATTTGAAGAACTCAACATGACAGTTACAAAAAATAATGACCCAAAATGACTAAGAGAAAAAGAATGGATGGTGGGCTCTTACAACAAAAATTTAGAGTCAAAATACAGTAGCATAACAGGATTGTTAAGGCTCCTGACAAAGATAATCAGAGCTGGCATGCAAACAGAAAGAGCATTATTTCACAGTTCACTGGAAACATCTGCACCACAGAGGGACAGGTGGCTTTAAATAACTTTACCAGCAAACCCACAGTTACTAAGTTTAATTAGCAAGTCAACTTTCCAGTCATGGTAGACAGCAAATCTTGCAATTTTCCTGGAATTAAAATCAGTCTTGAATCTAGGGAGATGACACAATAGGTAAAAGGTTTGTTGGTCCCTGGATGCACAGTGAAAAACAAAAAGCCAAGGTCATCTTCTGTTATTCACATGCACACACCTGTGCACACACACATATGCATGTACACCCACATGCTCACCCATACACTAATGGACATGAAAACACACACACACACACACACACACACACACACACACACACACACACA